>OX419717.1:23678017-24920517 GCA_948474765.1 Patella depressa | reverse complement strand
CTCGGCAAATCAAATTGCTTTTCGCTCTGCTTACCCTGAGCAGAAAATGCTCATTATCAATCTTAGTCAAGGCATTATACTGTAATGAAACTATACACCAAGTTCCATCACTCTCACTTAATTAGAACTAAAGTTATCGTGTCCCAAAGCATCAACCAATCAATTTGCTTATCTCTGCTTACCCTAAGCGGAAAATGCTCATCTTCGAACTCCATCAAGGCATTGACCTAATAAGCATATACACCAAGTTTGAACATTTTAACTCAATTAGAAGGAGAGTTATTGTGTTCCAAAGTCTCGGCCAATCAAATTGTATATCGCTCTGCTTACCCTGAGCAGAAAATGCTCATTATTGAACTTAGTCAAGGTATTACTGTAATGAAACTATACATCAAGTTTCATTACTCTCACTTAATTAGAACTAAAGTTATCGTGTCCCAAAGCATCAACCAATCAAATTGCTTATCTCTGCTTACCCTAAGCGGAAAACGCTCATCTTCGAACTCCATCAAGGCATTGACCTAATAAGCATATACACCAAGTTTGAACATTTTAACTCAATTAGAAGGAGAGTTATTGTGTTCCAAAGTCTCGACCAATCAAATTGCGTATCGCTCTGCTTACCCTGAGCAGAAAATGCTCATTATCGAACTTATTCAAGGTATTACTGTAATGAAACTATACACCAAGTTTCATCACTCTCACTTAATTAGAACTAAAGTTATCGTGTCCCAAAGCATCAACCAATCAAATTGCTTATCTCTGCTTACCCTAAGCGGAAAATGCTCATCTTCGAATTCCATCAAGGCATTGACCTAATAAACACATACACCAAGTTTGAACATTCTAGTTCAGTTAGGAAGAGAGTTATTGTGTCTCCAAAAGTGTGACGGACGGACAGACAGACAGACAGACGGACGAACCCATTTTAATAGTCCCCCAACTTTCTTCGAAAGGCGGGCGACACTTAACTTGTCACTAACTTACATATATAAGAGAGAAGGGGTCCAACATCCACTAGACACAAAGTAGGCCATTTCGTGACTTAACATATGGCTCAATTTTATTCCAATACTTTGCGTCCGCATAGTGGTCTTTAGCAAACCCACAAGGTTGGACAAGTGATCCTACTCCTTGTCAAGTATAACCAGGTACCGGTAATCGAAATCATGAGTAAGGCGTTGGATCACTAACCTCGAGGTCCCGTGTTCAATCTCTGAGTTGACTAGGAAATAAATGTTTCAATGAATTCTGGTGTGGTTCCCCCTTGTCACTAGTGCATGACAGAGGGCATGTCAAGGGACAATATCTAGTCACTTGGATGGGATGGAAAAATGAAGTCCTGTGTAAACATTGGCATTCCTACTGATAACTTCACTAAATGTATTTGATATTGATTTTACAAGATGAAGCATCCTCTTCAACCACGCATGAACTTAAAAGTTTTTGGATAATTTAATAATCTGTTTATTACTGATTGTTCGAGAGAGAAGAGAGAAATGGGGTTTAACGTCCACTCAACACAAACTAGGTCATTTTGAGAATAAAATATGGTTTAATTTTATTTCAATAATTCGCTCGCGCGTAGGGGGTCTTTTAGCAGTGGGAGGAAACCTGAGTACCCGGAGAAAAGCACGAGGTTAGACAGGTGACCTTACTTCTTGTGACGTACAACCGGGGATTCAAAACCACGCCAGTTAACTCAATGACAGGCTTTATGATTCCGTACTAACCATTCCGCCATCCGATTGTTTGAAATAAAGATCAATATATTTTTTATGAATATAATCTGAAGGATATTAAAACCTTGCAATACAAATTTAATTGCACCTTAGGATTTTGTATTTCATTTATTTTTTTATATAGAATATTGGATTATGTCATTCAATTCAGTCAGCCGGAGGCGTATCATTTATAAAACAAATGACTATATCAAAGCTCTCATCATCCTGAATGACACAAAGAGGGGTTTGGGTGGTCAAGTGGTATATAGATCGTGAGGTCACTCAAATGGTGCAAGATTTTGAGTGACAAGTTTTTATGCAAAGAGTAGCATCACCCATCTAACGTCATGGGTTTTTCAGGTAATCGATTTCCCCCCACCGGTAAAGACCCCTACGTGAAATCAAATTATTGAAATTAAATTGGGCTATCTCATAGTGCCGAAATAACTTAGTCTCTGTTGGCCTTAGACTTAAATTAAGAATTTATTCAACTTTCAATCCCCGTTTGATCTAGTAACACCAAACCTTGACAGTTTCTTATTGATAACATCTATTTGATACAATACAAGCCAACAGTGAGGCTGATGTCCCCCGCCAACATACCCAAAATAAATAGATGACACATATTAATTAATCGCACATTTATTTTTTTCAAAGGTATCGAGCAATCAAACTGTACACGAAGTGTCATCCAAAAGTGTTTTATAAAGAAAAATGCTAAAACCGAGGAGAAAAATGAAAATGTACCCTAGCTAGGGGGACCCAAAAGACAGACAAAAGGGCCACCACGCTTGACAAAAAGGCCCCTCTGGCCAAGGGAAAGGGCCCTCGTGTCCAAGTCAATCATTTCTATACACTGTTACTGTCGAATCCATTACTGAATGAGAATGCAGTCATTGTATTGGCATAAAAATCATCAATCAAGATGAACCTAAGCTATCTTGTCCCAAAGTATCAACCAATCAAATTGCTTATCTCTGCCTACCCTAAGAAGAAAATGCTCATCTTCGAACTGCATCAAGGCATTGACCTAATAAGCATATACACCAAGTTTGGACATTTCAACTCAATTAGAAGGAGAGTTATTGTGTTTCAAAGTCTCGACCAATCAAATTGCGTATCGCTCTGCTTACCCTGAGCAGAAAATGCTCATTATCGAACTTAGTCAAGGTATTACTGTAATGAAAGTATACATCAAGCTTCATCACTCTTACTTCGTTAGAACTAAGGTTATCGTGTCCCAAAGCATCAACCAAACAAATTGCTTATCTCTGCTTACCCTAAGCGGAAAATGCTCATCTTCGAACTCCATCAAGGCATTGACCTAATAAGCATACACACTAAGTTTGAACATTTTAACTCAATTAGAAGGAGAGTTATTGTGTTCCAAAGTCTCGACCAATCAAATTGCGTATCGCTCTGCTTACCCTGAGCAGAAAATGCTCATTATCGGACTTGGTCAAGGTATTACTGTAATGAAACTATACACCAAGTTTCATCACTCTCACTTAATTAGAACTAAAGTTATCGTGTCCCAAAGCATCAACCAATCAAATTGCTTATCTCTGCTTACCCTAAGTGGAAAATGCTCATCTTCGAACTCCATCAAGGCATTGACCTAATAAGCATATACACCCAGTTTGAACAAATTAACTCAATAAGAAGGAGAGTTATTGTGTTTCAAAGTCTCGACCAATCAAATTGCGTATTGCTCTGCTTACCCTGAGCAGAAAATGCTCATTATCGAACTTAGTCAAGGTATTACTGTAATGAAACTATACACCAAGTTTCATCAATCTCACTTAATTAGAACTAAAGTTATCGTGTCCCAAAGCATCAACCAATCAAATTGCTTATCTCTGCTTACCCTAAGCGGAAAATGCTCATCTTCGAACTCCATCAAGGCATTGACCTAATAAACACATACACCAAGTTTGAACATTCTAGCTCAATTAGGAAGAGAGTTATTCATGTGTCCCAAAAAGTGTGACGGACAGACAGACAGACAGACAGACAGACAGACGGACGAACCCATTTTAATAGTCCCCCAACTTTCTTCGAAAGGCGGGGGACAAAAACCATGGTTTTTCGTATAATCAGGGGCCATAATTCAGGAAGTTATGGTCCAATGTGCCCGAATATGAAAAAGTACTGCGATCCTTGGGTTATAAACTTACATTTCATATTTCATCAAAATCGGATTAAAATTGTGACCTCTAAAGCCTTGATATACCATATTTTTACACCATTTGTGTAAAAGTGGCAGCCATTTTGTTCAGCAATTTTGGTCCGATGTTCATGAAATTCGAACCGAACATTCATTACAGTGTAACGGTGATATTATCAAACGTTTTTTTAAATCAGGTAATAATTGTGACCTCCAGGCGGACCAAAAGATAATAAAGGCGATTTTTCGTACAATCAGAGGCCATAATTCAGGAAGTTACAAACCGATATACGCAAATATTGAAAGGAACCAAGATCCTTAGGTTATAAACATGTATTTCAAGTTTAATCGAAATCAAATTAAAATTGTGACCTCTATATGATCCACAACATTAATATACATGTACCATATTTTTACACTATTCTCTTACAAACGGCAGCCATTTTGTTTGTCAATTTTGGTCCGATTTTCATGAAATTCAAATTCAACCTAGATTACCCTGTAAGGGTGATACAATAAAACTAGGAAAATGTTGAAATATCATATTGTAAAGCATGATATGACAATAATGTATGATAAATTATGATAGTACACATTAAATGTCAGAATAGTTTTTGTAGATGTTTTCTAAAAAATCAATTTCAATAGATTTGAATTGCTGTTTTTGAAAAAGAGGTAATGTTATGACAGAAAACAACATATTAGCAATACGCAACGACCGTTTGCTTTTTAGTTGAATAGTACAAATCATTTCAGTGTTGATCAATCTATCATTTGGGAAATTCATAGAAATTGTGTCAGTGTCTACACTTTAGAATCCTAAGGGCCTGGCATTGACAGTATGATGCCTGTATTTCTAACCGAACAAACATTACCCATTAAAATCGAATAGGTAAATCATTGGTAGCACACTTGGGTCAGCAATCATCATCATATTTGTAAATCTATATACGAACAAAAATAATAACATGTTGCAATCACTATCAATCTGCAGCTAACTTCAAATATGTGCAAGTGAATGAATTGTAACAAGCCAACAGTGAGGCTGATGTCCCCCGCCGAAATCCCAAAATAAAGAGATGACACATATTAATTAATCGCACATTTATTTTTTTCAAACGTATCGAGCAATCAAACTGTACACAAAGTATCATCCAAAAGTGTTTTATAAAGAAAAATGCTAAAACCGACGAGAAAAATGAAAATGTACCCTAGTTAGGGGGACCCTAAAGGCAGACAAAAGGGCCCCAACGCTTGACAAAAGGGCCCCTCTGGCAAAGGGAAAGGGCCCTCGTGTCCGAGTCAATCGTTTCTATACACGGTTACTGTCGAATCCGTTACTGAATGAGAATGCAATCATTGTATTGGCATAAAAATCATCAATCAAGATGAACCTAAATTATCTTGTCCCAAAGTATCAACCACTCAAATTGCTTATCTCTGCCTACCCTAAGCAGAAAATGCTCATCTTCGAACTCCATCAAGGCATTGACCTAATAAGCATACACACCAAGATTAAACATTTTAACTCAATTAGAAGGAGAGTTATTGAGTTCCAAAGTCTCGGCAAATCAAATTGCTTATCGCTCTGCTTACCCTGAGAAGAAAATGCTCATTATAGATCTTAGTCAAGGCATTACTGTAATGAAACTATACACCAAGTTTCATCACTCTCCCTTAATTAGAACTAAAGTTATTGTGTCCCAAAGCATCAACCAATCAAATTGCTTATCTCTGCTTACCCTAAGCGGAAAATGCTCATCTTCGAACTCCATCAAGGCATTGACCTAATAAGCATATACACCAAGTTTGAACATTTTAAGTCAATAAGGAGAGTTATTGTGTTCCAAAGTCTCGACCAATCAAATTGCGTATTGTTCTGCTTACCCTGAGCAGAAAATGCTCATTATTGACCTTAGTCAAGGTATTACTATAATGAAACTATACACCAAGTTTTATCACTCTCACTTAATTAGAACTAAAGTTGTCGTGTCCCAAAGCATCAACCAATCAAATTGCTTATTTCTGCTTACCCTAAGCGGAAAATGCTCATCTTTGAACTCCATCAAGGCATTGACCTAATAAGCATATACATTAAGTTTGAACATTTTAACTCAATTAGAAGGAGAGTTATTGTGTTCCAAAGTCTCGACCAATCAAATTGCGTATCGCTCTGCTTACCCCGAGCAGAAAATGCTCATTATCGAACTTAGTCAAGGTATTACTGTAATGAAACTATACACCAAGTTTCATCACTCTCACTTAATTAGGGTTTCACACTGCGTAGCTTGTGTGAAACACTATTGTTTTTGTTAAAATTATTATTCTTATTATTATTATTATTATTATTATTCAGATTCCAATTTGAATAGATCTCAGCAACTACGTGTCGCATCGTTACGATTTCTTCGGTTTTACTGGGAAAGTGGGTGTGACTTAGAGGATAAAGCTATTTTGAACGTTCTGCGACAATGCGAAATGTCCGAAATCACCGAAGTTATCGTTTTTGAAAATATTGCAGTAATTTTAACAATAATCATTGGATTTTAACTTTCGATACATTTTGGCATAGCCTGAGACAGGGCACATAGCTACGCTACTTTCGATTTTTGATTTTCGGCAAATCTTCGAAGATATTAGGCGCCAAATTTCGAAAATTTAAAATTTTACAAAAAACTTTTTTATTTATGAATATTTTTTAGTCGTATTGTGTACAGAATTAGAGGGTCATCTGACTAGCGCAAAAATGTTAAAAATTTTTGTCTCAGTAATTTTCCTTGGCCGCCATTGCCTAATTCAGTTTTTCAGTCCTAGATTATTTTGTTATTGTTCGATTTGTATAAAACAAAGTTCATATGCTTCGTTGTCTCAATTGTCATTTTTTTTGTTACCGATAGTGTTATCTGTCGGCACCGGAAGTGGCATAATTTTACCAAAAACTACAATTTTGACAGTTATTTACGATCTTCATAAACAAATATTATTTTTTTGAAAAATTATATGACTCAAAGAGTGTGTCCTTTCAAGGCGCAAAAAATGGCGGAAGCAGTTTTTTTAATTTCTATTTCATTTTCTAGCAAATTGGATTAAGAGGTGAAAAAAGGCGTAAAATTGACCTATTTACAACCCATTCAGGCTTTTCAGATTTTAAAATATTTTTACATAACTCTTATAGACTTGTAGCTATAATCAATACGAAGAGAATGTATGTGAAAATTAGTTTGTAATATAAGCAGTTGCCAAGAAATGGGCAGTTTTGCATAAGTCACTGTTTTCGTAATTTTGCCTGTAAAATAGTCAATTATTAATGGATATTCACAAAAGTGACATCATTTGATTAAAAAAGCAAGTCTGCGTCATATCATGTTGATTACTATTTAAAATTGACACCGGAAGTGACGTCATTTAGTCAAAAACTCAATTTTTAACTTTTAAAATCGATATTTTTTTCAACCAAGAATTATGTCACATATAATAATAAAATTAACTTTTGATTTAAATTCACATATTAACAAAACTCATACGGTCAAAAAGATATCATAAACTTGTTTCTAACTTGTTCGGTTGCCGAGATATAGGCGATTTTCTAAAAGTCACTTTTGAAGGTTTTTGGCCCATAAAAGTGTCAATTATTATTCGATTTTCATAAAATTTTCACCCTTTGAAGCCTAATGTCATAGACGATGTTATAGAAGTAATTTAACGTTTTCATTATCACCGGAAGTAACGTCATTTTGGCAAAAACTGTATTTTAAGCCTTCAAAACCGATATTTTATTCAAATGAGTCTGATTTGTAATGTTTATACAATTATGATATTTGATTCCAATCAACAAATAGATTAAACCCATACGGTCATAAAAATACCAAAAAATGGTTTCTAACTTGTACGGTTGCCGAGAAATATACGATTTTCTACACGTCACTTTTCAAGGTTTTTGGTCTATAAAAGTGGCAATTATTATTTGATTTACATAAAATTTTCACTATGTGATGCCTTATGCCATTTCTGATTTCATAAAACTAATGGAACATTTACATTATCACCGGAAGTACTGTATTTTTGTCAAGATCAATGATATTGCTGGATTTGTTTGATTCTGTTTCCATTTTATTTGATTGTGCAATGCTTATGTGGAAACCTGTATATTGGTTTCAATGGTACCGGAAGTGACATATGTTCAAGGGTAACGTGGCACCGAAAGTGACACAAGTTCAAGTTCAAAGGTAACATGGCACCAGTGAAACCCGTCATTCCTGCATGCAGGTCTAGTTAGAACTAAAGTTATCGTGTCCCGAAGCATAAACCAATCAAATTGCTTATCTCTGCTTACCCTAAGCGGAAAATGCTCATCTTCGAACTCCATCTAGGCATTGACCTAATAAACACATACACCAAGTTTGAACTTAGCTCAATTAGGAAGAGAGTTATTGTGTCCCAAAAAGTGTGACAGACGGACGGACGGACAGACAAACGCATTTTAATAGTCCCCAAACTTTCTTCGAAAGGCGGGGGACAAAAAATAAAATGTCATTTGCTTATCGCGGCAGTATAAATATTTTTTGAAATCTATAATGAAATATCATCACAATGTAAATTTTACAATGGATTTAACTCAGCAAACTTTATTATGACAGTTGTGGAAAACATGATTAATAGGCCGTGATGTAAAATTTCTAGCAAGCTTGCTTCTGTTGCTCCATCCCGACGATTTTCAGGCGGAAAACAAACTACATCATCTAATTCTTCTAGTATTACTTTGTATTTCCACACAACTTTTCTTTTATCAATTCTTTGACGTTTGACAGAAAACGTAAAATAAATATGGGCTTACTTATCAATGTGCGATGGTATTTGAATTTCGCGGTGATTTGGTTTTAATAGATCATGTGACAAAGCTCACCAATCAGACACACACGACAAAAGGTCAACGGGTCGTGTAGAGTGAAAGGTCACCGGTTTGTTTACATTTTGATAGTAAAAACTAGGTTGCAGACAACGAAACATACGCCCACACAGCAGCCAAATCGTCCGGGCAGTCAACAAGAGTTGTTGCATTTTATGTAATCATCAGAAAATCATAATTCAAACTCACCCATAACTACGGTGTAACTGTGATATAATCAACTGTGATATAATAATTGTGACCACAAGCTAAAAAGGGTGATTTTTCGGACAATCAGGGGCCATAATTCAGGAAGTTACGATCCGATATGGGAAAATATGCAATGGAACCAAGATTATTAGGTTATAAACATGTATTTCAAGTTTCATCAAAATCAGTACAAAATTGTGACCTCTATAGGGTCCACAACCTTGATATAACATATTTTTACACAATTCGCGTACAGACGGCGACCATTTTATCCGTCAACTCTGGTCCGATTTTCCCGAAATCCAAATTCTCTCTTCATTACCATGAAACCGTGATATAATCAAACGGTTTTTTAAATCGGATAATAATTTTGACCTCCAGAGGGACCACAAGCTAACAAAAGCGATTTTCGGACAATCAGGGGACATAATTCAGGAAGTTACGATCCGATTGGCGCAAATATCGAAAGGAACCAAGATCTTTGGGTTATAAACATGCATTTCAAGTTTCATCCAATTCGGTTCAAAATTGTGACCTCTACACTGTTCACAAGCTAAAAGATAGGCTGGCACTGCCAGGCAGGATACGCCCACATTTTCGAGAGATGGATAGAGAACAAGCAATACCGAAAGTGATTTTTCCTACATCATTAAGTCCTGTATTTCATACTGTATTGGGAGCAGCCATTTAGTTGGTCAGTTCCAGTCTGATATTCATGAAATTCGAAGCCGACAATGATTATGGTGTGACGGTACACAACCTAGAAATGTGACCTTTCATCAAAATCGGATAAGAATTGTGACCTGTAGAGATTTCACAACCATGATATACCATATTTTTACACTATTCGCGTACAAACGGCGACCATTTCGTCCAGCAATTTTGGTACGATTTTCACGAAATTAGAACTCAACCTTCCTCATCAAAATCGAATTAAAATTGTGACCTATACAGGGTCCACAACCATCATATACCATTTTTTTTAACAGTATTCGCGTACAAACAGCGGCCATTTTGTCTGTCAATTTTTGTCCGATTTTCCCGAAATTCAAACTCAACCTTCCTTACGGTGTAACGGTGATATAATCAAACGTTTTTTTAAATCGGATAATAATTGTGACCTCCAGAGGGACCACAAGCTAAAGAAAGGGGGATTTTGCGTATAAACAGGGGCCATAATTCAGGAAGTTACGATCAGATATGCGCAAATATCGAAAAGTGACCAAGATCTTTGGGTTATAACCATGAATTTCAAGTTTCATCAAAATCGAATTAAAATTGTGACCTTTACAGGGTCCACAACCTTGATATACCATTTTTTAACAGTATTCGCGTACAAACGGCTGCCATTTTGTATGGCAATTTTGGTCCGATTTTCCCGAAATTCGAACTCAACCTTCATTACGGTGTAACGGTAATATAATCAAACGTTTTTTTTAAATCGGATAATAATTGTGACCTCCAGAGGGACCACAAGCTAAAAAAGATAGGCTGGCACTGCCAGGCAGGATACGCCCACATTTTCGAGAGATGGATAGAGAACAAGCAATACCGAAAGTGATTTTTCCTACATCATTAAGTCCTGTATTTCATACTATATTGGGAGCAGCCATTTAGTTGGTCAGTTCCAGTCTGATATTCATGAAATTCGAAGCCGACAATGATTATGGTGTGACGGTACACAACCTAGAAATGTGACTTTTCATCAAAATCGGATAAGAATTGTGATCTGTAGAGAGTCCACAACCATGATATACCATATTTTTACACTATTCGCGTACGAACGGCGACCATTTCGTCTGGCAATTTTGGTACGATTTTCACGAAATTAGAACTCAACCTTCCTCATCAAAATCGAATTAAAATTGTGACCTATACAGGGTCCACAACCATGATATACCATTTTTTTTAACAGTATTCGCGTACAAACGGCGGCCATTTTGTCTGTCAATTTTGGTCCGATTTTCCCGAAATTCAAACTCAACCTTCCTTACGGTGTAACGGTGATATAATCAAACGTTTTTTTAAATCGGATAATAATTGTGACCTCCAGAAGTACCACAAGCTAAAGAAAGGGGGATTTTGCGTATAACCAGCGGCCATAATTCAGGAAGTTACGATCCGATATGCGCAAATATCGAAAAGAACCAAGATCTTTGGGTTATAACCATGAATTTCAAGTTTCATCAAAATCGAATTAAAATTGTGACCTTTACAGGGTCCACAACCTTGATATACCATTTTTTAACAGTATTCGCGTACAAACGGCAGATATTTTGTATGGCAATTTTGGTCTGATTTTCCCGAAATTCCAACTCAACCTTCCTTACGGTGTAACGGTAATATAATCAACCGTTTTCGTAAATCGGATAATAATTGTGACCACCAGAGGGACCACAAGCTAAAATAAGGCGATTTTGCATATAATCAGGGGCCATAATTCAGGAAGTTACGTTCCGATATGCGCAAATATCGAAAGGAACCAAGATCTTTGGGTTATAACCATGCATTTCAAGTTTCATCAAAATCGAATAAAAAATGTGACTTCTACAGGGTCCACAACCTTGATATACCATTTTTTAACAGTATTCGCGTACAATCGGATAATAATTGTGACCTCCAAGCTAAAAAAAAAAGGCGATTTTGCGTATAATCAGGGGCCATAATTCAGGAAGTTACGATCCGATATGCGCAAATATCGAAAGGAACCAAGATCTTTGGGTTATAACCATGAATTTCAAGTTTCATCAAAATCGAATTAAAATTGTGACCTCCACAGGGTCCACAACCTTGATATACCGTTTTTTAACAGTATTCGGATACAAATGGCGGCCATTTTGTATGGCAATTTTCGTCCGATTTTCCCGAAATTCGAACTCAACCTTCCTTAGGGTGTAACGGTGATATAATCAAACGTTTTTTTAAATCGGATAATAATTGTGACCTCCAGAGGAACCACAAGCTAAAAAGGGTGTTTTTTCGGACAATCAGGGGCCATAATTCAGGAAATTACATTCAGATAGGCGCAAATATCGATAGGAATCAAGATCTTTGGGTTATAAACATGCATGTCAAGTTTCATCAAAATCGGTTCAAAATTGTGACCTCTATAGGGTCCACAAGCTAAAAACGTGATTTTTCGTACAATCAGGGGCCATAATCCATGAAGTTTTCATCCGATACATGCCAATATCGAAAGCAGCCGAGATCTTTTGGGGATAAACCTATATTTCAAGTTTTGTCAAAATCGGATAAGAATTGTGACCTGTAGAGGGTCCACAAACAAATTGTGGACGGACGGATGGACGGACAGGGGTGACGACACAATACGTCCACATGAAAATGTGGGCATATAAAAACGTGATATTTCGTACAATCAGGGGTCATAACCCATGAAGTTACAGTCCGATACATGCCAATATCGAAAGGAACCGAGATCTTAGGGTGATAAACCTATATTTTAAGTTTCATTGAAATCGGATAAAAATTGTGACCTGCAGACTGTTCACAAACAATTGTGGACGGACGAACAGGGGCGACGACAATATACGTCCATATGAAAATCTGGGCGTATAAAAAGCGGAAGAATAACTAGAGCTGTATACTCCGTGTAGATTTTGTTTAAAACACTGATGTAAAACCGTTTACTGTGACAAACTGGGAAAAATTTAGGGTATGTGCTAACCAGTGGATCAAATTAGATGGAAATATTGATGTGTTGGACAAAGAATTGTAGGAATGTGCAGACAAAACTCTCTCTCATTCTAATTAACAATACAGACTTCTCACATACATTACCATTACCAACGTAAAAAAAACTCCAACAACTGTGTATGAATAAAGAACTATGTTTAGAGCAGCTAATATTTTACCAGCGAAATAAGAAAAAGAATAATAGGTCTGGTTAATTTGTTAAGGGGATCATATCTTAACATTTTCCAATTTTATTGCAATTGCAAGTTGATGAAGATATTCTCCTACTCAGACCACGACAGAAGACCACTATGGTAAAGACTGTGTCACCACTGAGGTGAAATACCATGTGCATTACTTTAAAGTTGCCTTACTGTAGCTGCGGAAATTTATGCCCTTCTTGTAAGACTCTACTGTAACAAATGACAGTGTTAGGTTGACTATAGAGATCAAGAACCAAACGATATTTTCTCTGTGGATGCAAATCAGGCTGAAACAGATAGTTGTATTTGTTACAAGTGAAAGCTTTCTAGTATGGATTTGTGAAAATTGTTCGAATATGAAAGTGACAGTCAAATGATATTGATGAAATTACGTGATTTTTTATGAATAGGCCTACACCTGTATACATACATATATATGTATTTTTGTAAGCGGTTTGAACACTGGTGTGCATGTAAAAAGACCCCTTGGCAGTTGGAATTCGATATAAGAGTAGGCCATAGTGCTGTGCCCAGGCAAAATTTCCCTCATAATAAACTGTATAGCGCACGATCATCTTCCTTAACCCAGTACATGTATATAGGAGCTACAGATAGATGTATTTTCTAGAAGTGAAAGTTTTCTAGTATGGATTTGTGAAAATTGTTCGAATATGAAAGTGACAGCCAAATCATATTGATGAAATTATGTGATTATGTGAGCCTAAACCTGTATACATATGTATTTTTGTAAGTGGTTTTTACATTACATATTTTAAACATGTTTTACTTAAATGTACTGTACATGTCGATAAATGTTCATATCATATTTAGCTATTTTAAGTTGACATATATGTTTTATTTTCCTTTTTTATTCCAATTCTATTCAGATGTGGTTTCTCCTTGTCAGCGGTGCAGGCAGAGGGGCTGACAAGGTACAAGAACTGCTGTCTAGTCGTTCAAATGTGACGAAAAACCGAATTCCTGTGTAACATTGGTGTGTACGTAAAAAGATCCCTTGGCAGTTGGAATTCGATATAAGAGTAGGCCATAGTGCTGTGCCCAGGAAAAATTTTCCTCATAGTACACTGTATAGCGTATGCCTGTCTTCATTAGTCCAGTACAAGTATAAGAGCAGAACAGTAGGACAACGTTAAACTCCATTTCATTTCTTATTCATTTTACTGGAACCATTTTATTTAGTTAACTGTTTGTTTTTCTCTTATATGTACTTTTCTTTACTGGTATATATCTTTTAATTTTGTACAGTGTATATGCACACAAGACCTGATCTGTGTGTAAATACATGTATTCTGTGCGGCTTAGCCCCCCCCCCCCAAAAAAAAAATTGATGATTTCTTAGGAGTACTCTTAGCCAGCCACATCCTCAGCCCCTCCAAAAAATTCTGGCGACGGGCCTGATTCTGTGGATATAAAAATCTGTAAAAAAGATTAGAAACCATTCTCCAGTATTAATACACTATATAAATGATGTTATTATTATATACATTTTTCACTAAAGATACATTATATACGATTTAGATAAAGAACTAGCCATTCTTGCTATAATAGTTCAAAAGTAGATAATGTAAAATGAATAATTTGAAAATTTCATTCAAATTACGCTACTGTATTGCAAGCAAAGATATTAGCCTTTGAAGGTTTGACAGACGTGTTCAACAATTTCAACCACTGTACTGTTTGATCAAAGCGAAGTCTTGGTCCTCCATATTTGATTAAATCAAAGTATCGGTGAATCATTTTAATCTATTTAATATCGGAGAAATCTCATGCCATCGAGTGTTGTTGTTGAATACTGTATGAGGAAGTATATAAAATTGCATTCATTTCTTATTTTTTAGTACTGTATTTCTTTCTTTAAATAAATGTATACTTATTTGACATCTCTTATAATATGTCTTTATTGGTTTTTTTTTAAAAACAAGTATAATTTGTGCATGTTCAGGGTTGTTAGGTGAATCATTATTAATATTCTGTTGTATCAGTGGGCTCAGATAGTATTATTTATTTTTTTTTTTTCTCAACATTATATATAATACCGAACCAGTATTACAATAATGCCAAAAACATTTTCATCTGTATACTATATTTTATTTCTTTTGGATATTGTATTGAAATAAAATGGAAAAAATACCTTTTCCAGGAAATATCACATTCATTGATACAATTTCGCTTTTGACCATATTTTTGCCGCAAATCAGGGGCTAGCCGTGTTCACGGTGTCCGCACAACATTTATCTGATGTTATTGTCCCGTAATTCAGGCATATTTGCAGAAAAATTCTCTCATACAAATGTAAACAAGCCGACGTGTTCCGTCCCGTAAAAGGTATTCCCTGGTCTATTTATGGCTATTGACCCCTGACCTAATGACGTCGATTGCTTTTAGGGTTTCTGATTGGCTTAGAATATGATTTCTTCACCACATTATAGCTACACTTGACAACTATAGTCCGAGGCGTAATTCGAGTGTTGGTCTGATTGTGCAAAACATCGCAATAGAAATGTGTACTACAGTGACGACTTACTTGTTTACTTGTGCAGCAAAGTGTCAGATTTTCACCTGGAATTTGCTGAGACAAAATGAAACGATTTTCGTAGCTAAATCACAGCCTATAAGCACTACGAACATGATTAATTACCAGAAAAAATCCTTGACCATCTCGGTGGTAGTAACCTTTTAAGGCTTTTACACTATTATTTCCTACTGTTCTGCTCCGACTGGGCTGATGAGTTATGAGAGAAACTTTACCCGGACAACGGCCTTCTCTTCTATTGAATTCCATTTGTCAGGGGGTCCTTTACATGCACACCAATATGTTCATGGGGAGTAATGTTTTTCGTGCTATTCAAAGGACTAGATGTTATGCCTTGTCAGGCCTTCCATCCTACATCTCTTGTCTAAGAGGAATCATAAAGGGCAACATCTAGACACCACAAAGTTTTTCGTGCTATTCAAAGGACTAGATGTTATGCCTTGTCAGGCCTTCCATCCTACATCTCTTGTCTAAGAGGAATCATAAAGGGCAACATCTAGACACCACAAAGTGATACCAATCAGCCATCATATCAAAGCTGATGATAAAAAAAAAACTGAGCAAGGCCAACTACACTCTTAGGGTTATAAACATTCAATTTATTAAGTTTCATCAAAATCAGATTAAAATTGTTACCTCTACAGGGTCCACAATCTTGATATATCACATTCTAACACTATTTGCGTACAAGCGGTAGCCATTTTGTATAACAGTTTTGGTTCGATTTACATGAAATTTGAACTCGACCTTCATTACGGTGTAACGGTGATATAATCAAATGTTGGGTTTTTTTAAATCAGATAATAATTGTGACCTCCAGAAGGAACACAAGTTTAGAAGTTAAATGAGGCAGTTTTTCAGACAATCGGGGGGCCATAATTCAGGAATAGACGTTCCGATATTTAAAAATATCGAAAGGACCCAAGATCTTTCGTTTTTAAACATGTAATTCAAGTTTCATCAAAATCAGATTAAAATTTTGACCTTTACAGTGTCCACAACCTTGATATACAATATTTTTACACTATTCGCAGTCGCCATTTTGTCTGGCAGTTTTGGTCTGATATTCACGAAATTCGAATATGACCTTTATTTCAGTTTAAAACAGGATAATAATTGTGACCTACAGAGGCACCACAAGCTAAAAAAAAGGCGATTTTTTGTATAATCAGCGGCCATCATTCAAGAAGTTACAATCTGATATGTGCAAATATCGAAAGAAACTAAGATCTTTCAGTTATAAACATGCATTGGATTAAAATTGTTACCTCTACAGGATCCACAACCTTGATATACCATTTTTGTACAATCAAGCCATAATCCATGAAGTTATAATCCAATACATGCCAAGATCTTCGGGTGATAAACCAATATTTCAAGTTTCATTGAAATTGGATAAAAATTGTGCCCTATAGAGTGTTCACAAACAATTGTGGACGGCAAGACAGACGGACAGGGGCGACAACAATATACGTCCACATGAAAAGGTGGGGGTATAGCGTATAAAAAGACAACTCGGACCAAACAAAAAGACCACTCAGAACCAATTATAAATTGTTGGTTTAATAAATTATGTTTGTTTTTTTGTTCCGACTGATCTTGGTCAGAGTGGGCAGAGCTGAATGGTATATTTGCTTCAAAATTACAAATTCCAAAGACATTATTTTTGATTTTCATCCATTTTGTATTGTTCAGTATCAGTATCATATCAAGCACATTTAGATACCAAATTAAAGCACTAATCCTAACAGAAAGTAGGAAGTTCCATGTGGACACAGTACGGACGGTTAACTGCTAGTTTTCCAGTGTAAAAGATAGGTTGCCAGGCAACGAAACATACGCCCACAGCAGCTAAATCGTCCGGGCAGTCAACAAGGGTTGTCGCATATTTTTACTTTTTTTGATAATGAAACATTTGTAATACATTAAAATCTGATTAAGAGTAACAACTCATTATGTAATTATCTGAAAATCATTAGAATTTGTTTGCTTTTCATAAAGTTTTGCCCCACGCTAACAATTAGTATAGGAAACATTTAACATCATGTATTTAGCTGTCCAGTTATCAAAATTCATTGAAAATCAAAATACTTGTTCGTTTCAACGCCTTAAACTCTGTGTATCAATCTGAAGTCAATCGGATGATAAGTTTGGCATCTATAGCGTCACAAGGTTTTTTGAAGTGATCAAGGGAGATAACTCTGGAAGTAATTATTTGAAATCGCTGAAAATCAGTAGGCTTCTTCGTCTCATGACCTTAAACAGATATTAACTTTTGCCTCTAGAGCATCCACAGGATTTTTTGATGTGATCAAGGGCGATAACTCTGGCAATAATTATCAGGTTTCTTCGTCTCGTGATTTTAAACACTGTGTATAAATTTAAAGTCAATCAGATATTAACTTTGGCTTCTAGAGCATCCACAAGATTTTTTGAAGTGATCAAGGGCCACAACTCTGGCACTAATTATTAGAAATCGCTGAAAATCAATAGGCTTCTTCGTTTCATGACCTTAAACACTGTGTATAAATTTGAAGTCAAACGGATATCAACTTTGGCTTTTAGAGTGTCCACAAGATTTTGTGAAGTGATCAAGGGCCATAACTCTGGCACTAATTATCGGAAATAGCTGAAAATCAATAGGCTTCTTCGTCTTATGACCTTAAACACTGTATAAATTTAAAGCCAATCAGATAGGCTTTTAGAGCGTCCACAAGATTTTTTGAAGTGATCAAGGGCCATAACTCTGGCACTAATTATCGGAAATCTCTGAAAATCAATAGGCTTCTTCGTCTTATGACCTTAAACAATGTGTATAAATTTAAAGCCAATCGGATATTAACTTTGGCCTCTAGAGCGTCCACAAGATTTTTTGAGGTGATCAAGGGCCATAACTCTGGTAGTTATAATCGGAAATCATTGAAAAACAATAAGCTTCTTCGTCTCATGACCTTAAACAATTTAAAGTCAATCGGATATTAACTTTAGCCGGACCGACGGACCAACGGACGGACGGACGGACAGGGGCGACAACAATATACGACCACATTTCAATGTGGGTGTATAAAGATAGGCTGGCACTGCCAGGCAGGATACGCCCACATTTTCGAGAGATGGACAGAGAACAAGCAATACCGAAAGTGATTTTTCCTACATCTTTAAGTCCTGTATTTCATACTGTATTGGGAGCAGCCATTTAGTTGGTCAGTTCCAGTCTGATATTAATGAAATTCGAAACCGACAATGATTATGGTGTGACGGTACACAACCTAGAAATGTGACTTTTCGTCAAAATCGGATAAGAATTGTGACCTGTAGAGAGTCCACAACCATGATATACCATATTTTAACACTATTCGTCCGTCAATTTTGGTACGATTTTCACGAAATTAGAACTCAACCATCCTCATCAAAATCGAATTAAAATTGTGACCTATACAGGGTCCACAACCATGATATATCATTTTTTTAACAGTATTCGCGTACAAACGGCGGCCATTTTGTCTGTCAATTTTGGTCCGATTTTCCAGAAATTCAAACTCAACCTCCCTTACAGTGTAACGGTGATATAATCAAACGTTTTTTTAAATGGGATAATAATTGTGACCTCCAGAGGTACCACAAGCTAAAGAAAGGGGGATTTTGCGTATAACCAGGGGCCATAATTCAGGACGTTACAATCCGATATGCGCAAATATCGAAAAGAACCAAGATCTTTGGGTTATAACCATGAATTTCAAGTTTCATCAAAATCGAATTAAAATTGTGACCTTTACAGGGTCCACAACCTTGATATACCATTTTTTAACAGTATTCGCGTACAAACGGCGGCCATTTTGTATGGCAATTTTGGTCTGATTTTCCCGAAATTCGAACTCAACCTTCCTTACGGTGTAACGGTAATATAATCAAACGTTTTTTTAAATCGGATAATAATTGTGACCTCCAAGCTAAAAAAAAAAGGCGATTTTGCGTATAATCAGGGGCCATAATTCAGGAAGTTACGATCCGATATGCGCAAATATCGAAAGGAACCAAGATCTTTGGGTTATAACCATGAATTTCAAGTTTCATCAAAATCGAATTAAAATTGTGACCTCCACAGGGTCCACAACCTTGATATACCGTTTTTTAACAGTATTCGCATACAAACGGCGGCCATTTTGTATGGCAATTTTCGTCCGATTTTCCCGAAATTCGAACTCAACCTTCCTTAGGGTGTAACGGTGATATAATCAAACGTTTTTTAAAATCGAATAATAATTGTGACCTCCAAGCTAAAAAAAAGGCGATTTTGCGTATAATCAGGGGCCATAATTCAGGAAGTTACGATCCGATATGCGCAAATATCGAAAGGAAGCAAGATCTTTTGGTTATAACCATGAATTTCAAGTTTCATCAAAATCGAATCAAAATTGTGACCTCCACAGTGTCCACAACATGGATATACCATTTTTTAACAGTATTCGCGTACAAACGGCGGCCATTTTGTATGGCAATTTTCGTCCGATTTTCCCGAAATTCGAACTCAACCTTCCTTAGGGTGTAACGGTGATATAATCAAACGGTTTTTTAAATCGAATAATAATTGTGACCTCCAGAGGGACCACAAGCTAAAAAGGGTGATTTTTCGGACAATCAGGGGCCATAATTCAGGAAATTACATTCCGATAGCCGCAAATATCGAAAGGAACCAAGATCTTTGGGTTACAAACATGCATGTCAAGTTTCATCAAAATCGGTTCAAAATTGTGACCTCTATAGGGTCCACAAGCTAAAAACGTGATTTTTCGTACAATCAGGGGCCATAATCCATGAAGTTTTGATCCGATACATGCCAATATCAAAAGCAGCCGAGATCTTTTGGGGATAAACCTATATTTCAAGTTTCGTCAAAATCGGATAAGAATTGTGACCTGTAGAGAGTCCACAAACAAATTGTGGACGGACGGACGTCCGGACGGACGGACGGACGTCCGGACGGACGGACGGACGTCCGGACGGACAGGGGCGACGACATAATACGTCCACATGAAAATGTGGGCGTATAAAAAGTAGAAATAGAAAAGGGAGTCGAATCAAACATGATCAGCTATATTACTAAAGATAGGTTGCCAGGCAACGAAACATACGCCCACAACAGCTAAGTCGTCCGGGCAGTCAACAAGGATTGTCGCATATTGTTTCTTTTGTCAGTAAGGAGAACATTTACAACACGTGATAATCTTATTATGAGTAATAGCCCATTAAGTAATTATCAGAAATGATTAGAATAGTTTTGATGGTTTGTCTCAAGGTCTTCGTCCACAAGATATTTCAAAGTGATCAAGTGCCATAACTCTGTGTACAAATTTAAAGTCAATCAGATATTAACTTTAACCTTTAGAGCGTTCACAGGGTTTTTCAAAGTGATCAAGGGTCATAACTCTGGCAGTAATTATCGGATATCGCTGAAAATAAATAGACCTTTTTGTATCATGACTGTAAACAGTGTGTATAAATTTAAAGTAAATCGGATATTAACTTTAGATTTTTCAAAGTGATCAAGGGTCATTACTCTGGCAGTAATTATCGGATATTGCCGAAAATCAATAGGCTTCTTTGTATCATAACCTTAAACACTGTGTATAAATTTAAAGTCAATCGGATATTAACTTTAGCCTCTAGAGCGTTCACAAGATTTTTCAAAGTGATCAAAGGTTTTAACTCTGGTAGTAATTATCGGATATCGCTGAAAATCAACAGGTTTTTTCGTATCATGACCTTAAACACTGTGTATAAAGTTAACGTCAATCGAATATTAATTTTAGCCTCTAGAGCGTTCACAAGATTTTTCAAAGTGATCAAGGGTTATAACTCTGGTAGTAATTATCGGATATCACCAAAAATCAATAGGCTTCTTCCTCTCATGCCCTTAAACACCGTGTATAAATTTAAAGTCAATCGGATATTAACTTTAGCCTCTAAAGTGTTCACAAGATTTTTCAAAGTGATCAAGGGTCAGAACTCTGGCAGTAATTATCGGATATCACTGAAAATCAATAGGCTTCTTTGTCTCATGACCTTAAAAACCATGCATAAATTTAAAGTCAATCGGATATTAACTATAGCCTCTAGAGCGTTCACAAGATTTTTCAAAGTGATCAAGGGTCATAACTCTGGTAGTAATCATCGGATATCGCTGAAAATCTGGCAGTAATTATCGGATATTGCTGAAAATCAATAGGCTTCTTCGTCTCACGTCCTTAAACACCGTGTATAAATTTAAAGTCAATCAGATATTAACTTTAGCCTCTAGAGCGTTCACAAGAAATTGTGGATGATGGACGGACGGACGGACCGACGGACGGACGGGGGCAACGGCAATTATATACGACCACATTTCCATGTGGGCGTATAAAAATTAAAAATTTCCAACACAACATATTATACAGAAATTCAATTATTATGATATGATTCTGGTTGTGATATCTATGTATCAGTTATATGATTAGTTACTATACTTGTAACCTTAAACTGTGTGTTTAAGGTTACAATTGATACAGTCTAAGAACCCTTACACAAGTTCAAATAGGTAATGCGTTCTACATTTGCATAGCGATGTTTATATTGTAATGATGTATTACGCAAACAGCCATGACACCGGCCAGTTAAAATCTCCCGTAGCAGTTGTGTTTCATCAAATCATATAATTATGCGGTAAGGCTACACATTTCATATTTTTTAGTTATATTTTTAAAATATATTAAAATAAAGCCCTAAAATAGATTGTATACAGTCCTACCATGTTAAAGAATAATCCTATTAATCCTATAATTCACTATTGCCAGTTGAGACATTGGCAAAAATATCATTTTCAACTTCAAATTCAAAGGTTTGAAGATCGCCATTGCATGGAGGTGAATGGGAAAACAAGGGAGTTCATTCAAAGAATTGTGTTATTATTTTCTGTGTTAGGAATTTTTATGCCTGTGAAACATTGCCCATGATCGTATGATAGTGAGTTAACCTTTTGAGGAAAAGACATAGAAATAATTATGTTTTGACTTTCTTAGAAAATATGAAATTCCCGCTTTAAGCTATGTGCAGTACAGTTTTGGGTTAGTTTATGAGTAAATTAAGGGAACTATAGGCCAGTAAACTTTTTGTAGTCATTTAACTAAATAAAACTTGTGCAAAAGGAACTCTAGGAAAAGCCACTACTACTATGCCTGGAGTAAGACGAAAGACATCGGGCCCTGAGATCACAAAGCATTCTCAGACTTAAGTTAAGAATTTGCTCAAAATAGTTCACCTTATTTTAACTAAAACATAGTAGTTTGTAAAACTTTGGGGTTTTTTTTAATTCATCAAATACACCAATAAGAAACTATGCACAAAGTCTGTGTTTCTGGAGCAAATATATTTCTCATAAACAGTGATTGAAAGTTGAGTATATTCAGTCTGCAAATGCTTTGTTAACTTGGGCCCAGTTACTGCCAGTAGTGGAACCATTTCTTCTACTACTAGGCCTAGTACTATAGGCCTAGTAATACATAACTTAAACCTATGATATACTAATGCGGTTCCTGTCTTTGTCCGGTAGATAAGGGGGCTTTAGTTCTATATGATGTAAATCTGCATTCAAATAATTCTTAACAAGAAATATATATTCACGGTATTCAAGAAAGTAGTTGATCTGCTGATAAATTTGGAGCAAGTTTTAATTGTCCACACATGGTTTAACAAGGCTGCCATCATAGAACTGTACTAGAAGGTGAACACTCTTTCGTATTTACCACAAAGTGACAGGCATCATACACACCAGTGCAGAATGATTGACAGCTGTCAGCCTTCACCTTAGAAATATCAAGGGAAATAATTCTAACAACTGGAGGCAGACCACATAAATGTTAAAACCCGTTCTACTGCTATTCCAGGCCACGAATTTAAAGTAGAACAATAAACTAATATAGCCATATCTATATCGCTAACTTTGACAATCTGTTTTTCGCCCATAACGTCATTAATTCCCCCTCCCCGCACATACACAAAAAGTGACGAAAGAAAGAAATAAACATTCAATATTCTAATTTTTTTTATCCCCCCCCACACACACCATATTTATATTGGCTTTCACAGCACGATTTTTTTATTTAGAATGTACCCAAGACACGATTTTTTTATTTAGATTCGTGTCACAGCAGTATTTTCTTCATTGGTCCCAATAACAGGATTTTTTTTTAGGTTATCCCTCCCGGCGGGGATTTTGCTCACATTAATATCCAGTGGTATTTTTCTGTAGATTAGCGCCCACGGCACGATCTTTTAAATATTGCATGGTCGGTCCCGTCTACTTATATTGTTATAATAATATTAGTATTTCTATGGTCCCAATGATTTTATATAGATTGCCCGTCACAGCAGAATTTTTATTCGGATTGGCCCTCACAACAGAGTTTTCTTTACATTATCCATCACATCGGGCCCCGAGTTCATTAAGCATTCTCAGGCTTAAGTTAAGAATATACTCAACTTTCAATTACTGTTTATAAGAAATATCTTTGATCCAGAAACACAAAACTTTGCACGTAGTTTCTTATTCGTGTAGGCCTATTTTATACATTAAAACAGCCAAGACAGGGCTATATTTTAGTTAAAATAAGGCGAACGATTTTGAGTGAATTCTGAACTAGAGTCTTAAGATTAATTCCCCCGCCATTATTTTCTATATATTGCCCCACCCACCCCTCAAAGCAGGAATTATTGCCTATAGATTACTATTACAGTATATTTATTACTAAACTACATCATATTTATTATTATTATTATAGCATATTTATAGTGCACCCTTTCATATACCGTGTTCAGGGACACTTTACAAAGTGACAATGTAATCGTATATAAAAAAAAACCCACAAAAAAAACAGAACCAACCCGCAAAATTATGGACATATCAATTTTATTGTATACAGTGTCTGTTAAAGCCTGTTTAAATAAACGTGTCTTTTTTAAAGAAAATACGTTCTTATACTAAATGGAAGATTATTCTATAAAACTTGCAGTTGAAAACTAAGAGCCCCCACCAGCGGCCGGCCATGAGAGTCTTAGACAAATTTCACAAATTGAACAGGGTTGGCCTTCAAAAGTAGAATATCAATTATATCAGAAATTTCTGTCTTTAGATTACCCATCACAGCTGAATTATTCGGCAGAATAGCCATCACAAATTTTTGGTAAAAATAGCTATCACAGCTGAATTTTCTAACGATTGGTCCCGACAGTAATAATAATAGTTCGATTATTCAACAGAGCAGGATTTTTTTTTTAACATTATACATCACAGCAGAATATTTTCGTCACAATAACGATCACAGCAGAATTTTTCGTCACAATAGCCATGACAGCGGAATTTGTTTTCAGCTTCGTTCTCAGCAGGATTTTCGTAGTATTGCACCCAACAACACTATTTTGCTGTAGATTACCATTCGTATCAGGAATTGTGGTTAGATTATTCATCAGAATAGCAGAATTATTCGGCATAATAGCCACCAAAACAGAATTTTTCATCACAATAGCTATCACAGCAGAATTTTCTATAGATTGTTACCAACAGCCGGAATTGTGATTAGATTATTTAGTATATTCAGCAGAGACGGAATAGTAATTAGAATATCCACCACAGTAGACTATTTTCATCACAACAGCCATGACAGCAGAATATTTTCACCACAACAGTCATATACAGCAAGTTTGTTTTAGTTTGGTTCCAACAGCAAGATTTTCTATAGATTGGTTTAAACAGCATGATTCTCTATAGATTTAGCCACGAAAATCGTTTCATTTTGTCCCAGCAAATTCCAGGCGAAAATCTGACGCTTTGCTGCACAAGTAAACAAGTAAGTCGTCACTGTAGTACACATTTCTATTGCGATGTTTTGTACAATCAGACCAACACTCGAATTACGCCTCGGACTATATTTGTCATGTGTAGCCATAATGTGGTGAAGAAATCATATTCTAAGCCAATCAGAAACCATAAAAGCAATCAACGTCATTAGGTCAGGGGTCAATAGCCATAAATAGACCAGGGAATACCTTTTACGAGACGGAACACGTTGGCTTGTTTACATTTGTATGAGAGAATTTTTCTGCAAATATGCCTGAATTACGGGACAATAACATCAGATAAATGTTGTGCTGACACCGTGAACACGGCTGGCCGTAATTTGCGGAAAAAATATGGTCAAAAGCGAAATTGTATCAATGAATGTGATATTTCCTGGAAAAAGTATTTTTTCCATTTTATTTCAATAAAACAATATGCAAAAGAAATATAAATATAGTATACAGATGAAAACGTTTTTGGCATGATTGAAATACTGGTTCGGTATAATAATTATATATAATGTTGAGAAAAAAACAAAAAAAATAATACTATCTACATGAGCCCACTGATACAACAGAATATTAATAATGATTCACCTAACAACCCTGAACATGCAATTATACTTGTTTTTTAAAAAAAAAAACAATAAAGACATATTATAAGAGATGTCAAATAAGTATACATTTATTTTATAGAAAGAAATACAATAAGAAATGAATGCAATTTTATATACTTCCTCATACAGTATTCCACAACAAAACTCGATGGCATGAGATTTCTCCGATATTAAATAGATTAAAATGATTCAGCGATACTTTGATTTAATCAAATATGGAGGACCGTGACTTAGCTTTGATCAAACAGTACAGTGGTTGAAATTGTTGAACATGACTGCCAAACCTTTAAAGGCTAATATCTTTGCTTGCAATAGAGTAATTTGAATGAAATTTATTCATTCAAATTATTCATTTTACATTATCTACTTTTGAACTATTATAGCAAGAATGGCTAGTTCTTTATCTAAATCTTATATAATGTATCTTTAATGAAAAATGTATATAATAATAATAACATCATTTATATAGTGTATTAATACTGGAGAATGGTTTCTAATCTGCTTTTCAGATTTTTATATCCACAGAATTGGGCCCGTCGCCAGCTCATAAAATTGGGGGGGGGGGTATAGAATTTTTTGGAGGGGCTGAGGATGTGGCCGGCTAAGAATACTAAGAAATCATCAATTTTTTTTTTGGGGGGGGGGGGCTAAACCGCACAGACTACATGTATTTACACACAGATCAGGTCTTGTGTCCGTATACACTGTACAAAATTAAAATTAAAAGGAATTCGGTTTTTCGTCACATTTGAACGACTAGACAGCAGTCCTTGTACCTTGTCAGCCCCTCTGCCTGCACCACTGACAAGGAGAAACCACGTCTGAATTGAATTGGAATAAAAAAGGAAAATAAAAACATATATGTCAACTTAAAATAGCTAAATATGATATGAACATTTATCGACATGTACAGTACATTTAAGTAAAACATGTTTAAAATACAAAAATACATATGTATACAGGTTGAGGCCTACTCATAAAAATCACAATTTCATCAATTTGATTTGGCTGTCACTTTCATATTTGAACAATTTTCACAAATCCATACTAGAAAACTTTCACTTCTAAAAAATACATCTATCTGTAGCTCCTATATACATGTACTGGGTTAAGGAAGACGGGCGTGCACTATACAGTTTATTATGAGGGAAATTTTGCCTGGACACAGCACTATGGCCTACTCTTATATCGAATTCCAACTGCCAAGGGGTCTTTTTACATGCACACCAATGTCCAAACCGCTTACAAAAATACATACAGGTGTAGGACTATTCATAAAAAATCATGTAATTTCATCAATATCATTTGACTGTCACTTTCATATTCAAACAATTTTCACAAATCCATACTAGAAAGCTTTCACTTGTAACAAATACAACTATCTGTAGCTAATGCAGCCTGATTTGCATCCACAGAGAAAATATTGTTTAGTTCTTGGTCTCTATAGTCAACCTAACCCTGTCATTTGTTACAGTTGAGTTTAACAAGAAGGGCATAAATTTCTGCAGATACAGTAAGGCAACTTTAAAGTAATGCACATGGTATTTCACCTCAATGGTGACACAGTCATTTCCATAGTGGTCTTTTGTCTTGGTCTGAGTTGTCATACATTTAGGAATAGGAGAATATCTTCATTAACTTGCATTTGCAATAAAATTGGAAAATGTTAAGATAATGATCCCCTTAACAAATTAACCAGACCTATTATTCTTTTTCTTATTTCGCTGGTAAAATATTAGCTGCTCTAAACATAGTTCTTTATTCATACACAGTTGTTGTTTTTTTTTTACGTTGGTAATGTATGTGAGAAGTCTGTATTGTTAGAACGTTAGAATGAGAGAGAGTTTTGTCTGCACATTCCTGCAATTCTTTGTCCAACATATCAATATTTCCATCTAATTTGATCCACTGGTTAGCACATACCCTAGATTTTTCCCAGTTTCTCACAGTAAACGGTTTTACATCGGTGTTTTAAACAAAATCTACACGGAGTATACAGTTCTAGTTATTCTTCCGCTTGTTTACTATCAAAACGTAAACAAACCGGTGACTTTCACTCTACACGACCCGTTGACCTTTCGTCGTGTGCGTCTGATTGGTGAGCTTTGTCACGTGATCTATTAAAACCAAATCACCGCGAAATTCAAATACCATCGCACATTGATAAGTAAGCCCATTTTTATTTTGACGTTTTCTGTCAAACGTCAAAGAATTGATCAAAGAAAAGTTGTGTGGAAATACAAAGTAATACTAGAAGAATTAGATTATGTAGTTTGTTTTCCGCCTGAAAATCGTCGGGATGGAGCAACAGAAGCAAGCTTGCTAGAAATTTCACATCACGGCCTAATTGGTTTAAACAGCATGCTTTTCCTTTAGATTATCCATCATATTATAAGGAATTTCGTTAGAATATCCATCACAACAGGTTTATTCGGCAGAATAGCCAGCACAGCAGACTTATTTGGCAGAATAGCTATCAAAGCAGAATTTTCTACAGATTGGTCCTAACTGGAAGAATTGTGGTTAGATTATTCAACAGAGCTGAAATTTTCGTCACAATAGCGATTACAGCAGGATATTTTTTATCACAATAGCCAGGATTTTCTATAGATTGGTTTAAACAGCAGGATTTTCTATAGATTGGTTTAAACAGCAGGATTTGTCTTTAGATTATCCATCATATAAGGAATTTCGTTAGAATATCCATCACAACAGGTTCATTCGGCAGAATAGCCAGCACAGCAGATTTTTTCGTCAAGATAGCTATCACAGCAGAATTTTCTATATATTGGTTCTAACTGGGAGAATTGTGGTTAGATTATTCATTAGAGCTGAAATTGTTTGTCACAGTAGCGATAACAGCAGAATATTTTTTACCACAATAGCCATGATAGCAGAAGTTGTTTTCTGCTTGGATATCTTCTATAGATTGGTTTAAACAGCTGGATTTTTCTTCAGATTATCCATCATATCAGGAATTTCGTAATATTATCCATCACAGCAATGTTATTCGGCAGATAACCACCAAAACAGAGTTTTCGTCAAAATAGCTATCACAGCAGAATTTGCTATAGATTGGTCCCAACAGCAGGAATTGTGGTTAGATTAGCAGAGCAGGAATTGCCGTAAAAAAAATCCATGAAGGCAGAATATTTTCGTCACAATAACCATGACAGCATAATATTTTCACCACAACAGCTAACAGCGAAATTGTTTTTAGCTTGGTTCCAACAGCAGGATTTTCTATGGATTGGTTTAAACAGCAGGCTTTTTCTTTAGATTATCCATCATATCAGGAATTTCGTTAGATCATCCATCACAGCAAAATTATTCGGCAGATAGCGACAAAATAGAATTTTTCATCAGAAAAAGATACCACAGCAGGAATTGTAGTTAGATTATTCAGCAGAGCAGAATATTTTGGTCACAATTGTAGCCATGACAGCAGAATTTCGTCACAATAGCCATGACAGCAGAATTTGTTTTCAGCTTGGTTCTTACGGGAGGATTTTCTATGATCAAATTATCATAAAAGTGTTATACTTTCTTGTGTTACAGAAAATATTCGCCTACACATTGGGTGTTGCCTTTAGAGGGGCCACGGTGGCTCAATGTTCTACTCAGTGTAGACTGACAAAGGTCATCGTGGCATGCTTTTCCGATGTTGTTCCCCCTTGTGAATAGGTTAGGACGGAGGGGTTGGGGGGGGGGGCTTGGAATTTGAAATAAAGAATAGTATTTTGCAAAAGTCATTATGGCATGCTTTTCCGATGTTGTTCCTCTTGTGAATAGGTTAGGAAGGAGAAGGGGGGGGGGCTTGGAATTTGAAATAAAAAGAGTTTGTGCAGGGCCGGTGTCTGGTCAAAATTTCAATCATATCACACTGCATGATGTATACCTGTCCTAATAAGCCAGGTAGGTGAAAAAACTGGGATGTTAAACCCCATTTCATTTCTTTTCATCAGATTGGGCCCAAATGCAGCATTTCCCCATCTCGCAGAAAACAATGGGACCTTAATTTGTAAAAGAAAAGAGGCATAACAGAAAGGGTGATTGAAACATGCAGATGTATAACTTTATTTTTCATATTTGGTCAACATACAATTTTCCTCTCCACAGCAAATATTTATTTTGTTCACCACAACAAATACTGAGGATTCTTTCAACAAAATGTTGCATATAAATTGCCGAGATTACAAACACGAAGTTGCAATTCTGGAGAATTGGTAAATTGGTAAATGTAGCATTGCAAATAGAGAGTTTTTCCTGAATCTTCTTTTTAATAGTTTTGTACATAGATATACAACTAATTGGAATCCCAGTGCCTGAAAGAATAATGGTAAATAGTCTTCTTTAGTAAATGAATTTAATCATAGTGTAAGTGTACATGAATTAACTAAAATTACAAATTACCACCACTACCATCAAAGAATCAACAAATTGGAGACAGTTCCAGATGCAGGTTTACAGCACAATGTCATTAAATTTTATATATACACCTCCGCTGGACACAAACTAGGTCATTTTGGGAGTGACATAGGGTTCAATATTAGCAGTGGAAGGAAACTAGGAGAATCAGGATTTCAACAATTTGCTTGCGCATTGGGAGTCTTTAGCACCGGAAGGAAACCAGGATAATCCAGAAAACCCAGGAAAACCCCAAAATAGCCAGTCTGAAAGATACTTTAAACGGTTTATGAGATTATGCTTTATAAATGAAATCTGGCCGAACAAACCTTGTACTATATTCGGCTCAGTATAAAAGAAATTACCTTATTACTGACAATGTTAAAGGGACAATCCCGATAAGAACAGAGTCTCAAAAATTAAAGTCTGAGTATTTATGAAATTTATGGACCAAAATATAGTGGCATGATGTATTTACCTTGTCTCAAAATTTCAGCTCAAAATATTGAGTCGTTTGGACGTGAACGTCAATACTGCTTATCCGGACACGTAACCCTTTTAAGATTTCGGGTCAATTTTTTCATTGGGTGACCTGATAATCGATTAATATTTCTTGAGAAGTCTATACAGTGAATGAACCATGCCCTGTACTTGATAACAAAAGGTAAATTTCACCTACATATTATTTTTATAGAAAAAAGTATGGTTTTATCCAGATACTGTATAATAAAACGTTCTCCATTTCTATACCAAGACTGTCAGGTTTAAGTTATTTACAAGCGTATCACATATATCGGGTTAGTAGGTGGACCTTAGGTTATGGATTTTAAAGGATTTTAACACAAAATTAAGCAGTTTTATTCCCCAAAAAGTTATCGGGATTGGCACTTTAAATCCGAAGCCTCTTTTCTGCTTTTCTTTTCTCAGGACCGCACGCCTAAAATGTTAACGATTGTTATTGTCAATGTTATATACTACATGAAATAAACTTAAATGGGTTTTAATTTCCAATATTTAGCTAATGAAAACAGGCAAACCCCATGCAATGAGGTACGAGGGAAATTTTGCCTCGACATGGGGGGTTGGGATGGCTTAGTGGTCTAGAGTGCCGCGCTTCGACCTCTAGCTGACCGGTCAACTCTGGCTTGCGACTGTGGTTTCGAGCCCTGATGTAAACGTATGTGGCATGGAGATATGGGCGCATTCTCAACCTCGTGGGTTTCCTCCGGGCAGTCTGGTTTCCTCCCACTGCTAAAGATCCCTACGCGCAAGCGAATTATTGAAATAAAATGAAACCATGTTAGTCCCAAAATGACCTAGTTTGTGTCGAGTGGACGTTAAACCCCATTTCTCTCTCTCTCTCTCTCTCTCTCTCTCTCTCTCTCTCTCTTTTGCCTGGACATATGTGCTATGACCTACTCTTACATTGAATTCCAACAATCAAGCGTTTTTAAATGTGCATGCCAATGAGTACACGGACCCATTTTTTCTGCTATGCGAACCAAATGATATTGTTATACTATGACCTCCGTCCTACACGACGGAAAATCCACATGAACTTTCTCAGCCAATGCAGGAATCAAACACAGGATGTCCATGTCTAGCTATTGCTAACCACACTTTACACATTGAGACTTTGGGGCTCCCAATATTATAGAAATAAAATGAGGTATAACGTCCTACTGTACTGCTCTGACTGCTATGAGGGATATTTTGCCTAGACAGTGGCGTTACGGCCTACACTTATATCCAATTCCAACTGGCAAAGGAACTTTCACGTACACGTCAATGTGTACACTGGACCTGTTAATCTTTGCATCCGAACAACTAGGCTGTTGCCTTGTCATGCCCTATGTTCTGCACCACTCACTAAAAAGGAGAAACCACGCCGGAAAATCGAGATGAATTTTCTTGGTCAACACTGGGAACTAACGATGGGTACTTTATTATTTTTAGTATATAGGCTGAATTGTTGTCAAAGGATAAAACCACTTACATCAATTTCTCCTTTGACATTAGATGTTTTAATAGACTATCAGAGCATCATCCTGAAGAAAAGATAGGTTGCCAGGCAACGAAACATACGGCCACAGCAGCTAAATCGTCCGGGCAGTCAACAAGGGTTGTCGCATATTTTTACTTTTTTTGCTAATGAAACATTTGTAATACACTAAAAACTGATTAAGAGTAACGGCTCATTATGTAATTATCAGAAAATCATTAGAATTTGATTGATTTTTATAAAGTGTTACCCCACACTAACAATTAAATATTGCATGGTCGGTCCCGTCTACTTTTAAATATTGCATGGTCGGTCCCGTCTACTTATATTGTTATAATAATATTAGTATTTCTATGGTCCCAATGATTTTATATAGATTGCCCGTCACAGCAGAATTTTTATTCGGATTGGCCCTCACAACAGAGTTTTCTTTACATTATCCATCACATCGGGCCCCGAGTTCATTAAGCATTCTCAGGCTTAAGTTAAGAATATACTCAACTTTCAATTACTGTTTATAAGAAATATCTTTGATCCAGAAACACAAAACTTTGCACGTAGTTTCTTATTCGTGTAGGCCTATTTTATACATTAAAACAGCCAAGACAGGGCTATATTTTAGTTAAAATAAGGCGAACGATTTTGAGTGAATTCTGAACTAGAGTCTTAAGATTAATTCCCCCGCCATTATTTTCTATATATTGCCCCACCCACCCCTCAAAGCAGGAATTATTGCCTATAGATTACTATTACAGTATATTTATTACTAAACTACATCATATTTATTATTATTATTATAGCATATTTATAGTGCACCCTTTCATATACCGTGTTCAGGGACACTTTACAAAGTGACAATGTAATCGTATATAAAAAAAAAACCCACAAAAAAAACAGAACCAACCCGCAAAATTATGGACATATCAATTTTATTGTATACAGTGTCTGTTAAAGCCTGTTTAAATAAACGTGTCTTTTTTAAAGAAAATACGTTCTTATACTAAATGGAAGATTATTCTATAAAACTTGCAGTTGAAAACTAAGAGCCCCCACCAGCGGCCGGCCATGAGAGTCTTAGACAAATTTCACAAATTGAACAGGGTTGGCCTTCAAAAGTAGAATATCAATTATATCAGAAATTTCTGTCTTTAGATTACCCATCACAGCTGAATTATTCGGCAGAATAGCCATCACAAATTTTTGGTAAAAATAGCTATCACAGCTGAATTTTCTAACGATTGGTCCCGACAGTAATAATAATAGTTCGATTATTCAACAGAGCAGGATTTTTTTTTTAACATTATACATCACAGCAGAATATTTTCGTCACAATAACGATCACAGCAGAATTTTTCGTCACAATAGCCATGACAGCGGAATTTGTTTTCAGCTTCGTTCTCAGCAGGATTTTCGTAGTATTGCACCCAACAACACTATTTTGCTGTAGATTACCATTCGTATCAGGAATTGTGGTTAGATTATTCATCAGAATAGCAGAATTATTCGGCATAATAGCCACCAAAACAGAATTTTTCATCACAATAGCTATCACAGCAGAATTTTCTATAGATTGTTACCAACAGCCGGAATTGTGATTAGATTATTTAGTATATTCAGCAGAGACGGAATAGTAATTAGAATATCCACCACAGTAGACTATTTTCATCACAACAGCCATGACAGCAGAATATTTTCACCACAACAGTCATATACAGCAAGTTTGTTTTAGTTTGGTTCCAACAGCAAGATTTTCTATAGATTGGTTTAAACAGCATGATTCTCTATAGATTTAGCCACGAAAATCGTTTCATTTTGTCCCAGCAAATTCCAGGCGAAAATCTGACGCTTTGCTGCACAAGTAAACAAGTAAGTCGTCACTGTAGTACACATTTCTATTGCGATGTTTTGTACAATCAGACCAACACTCGAATTACGCCTCGGACTATATTTGTCATGTGTAGCCATAATGTGGTGAAGAAATCATATTCTAAGCCAATCAGAAACCATAAAAGCAATCAACGTCATTAGGTCAGGGGTCAATAGCCATAAATAGACCAGGGAATACCTTTTACGAGACGGAACACGTTGGCTTGTTTACATTTGTATGAGAGAATTTTTCTGCAAATATGCCTGAATTACGGGACAATAACATCAGATAAATGTTGTGCTGACACCGTGAACACGGCTGGCCGTAATTTGCGGAAAAAATATGGTCAAAAGCGAAATTGTATCAATGAATGTGATATTTCCTGGAAAAAGTATTTTTTCCATTTTATTTCAATAAAACAATATGCAAAAGAAATATAAATATAGTATACAGATGAAAACGTTTTTGGCATGATTGAAATACTGGTTCGGTATAATAATTATATATAATGTTGAGAAAAAAACAAAAAAAATAATACTATCTACATGAGCCCACTGATACAACAGAATATTAATAATGATTCACCTAACAACCCTGAACATGCAATTATACTTGTTTTTTAAAAAAAAAAACAATAAAGACATATTATAAGAGATGTCAAATAAGTATACATTTATTTTATAGAAAGAAATACAATAAGAAATGAATGCAATTTTATATACTTCCTCATACAGTATTCCACAACAAAACTCGATGGCATGAGATTTCTCCGATATTAAATAGATTAAAATGATTCAGCGATACTTTGATTTAATCAAATATGGAGGACCGTGACTTAGCTTTGATCAAACAGTACAGTGGTTGAAATTGTTGAACATGACTGCCAAACCTTTAAAGGCTAATATCTTTGCTTGCAATAGAGTAATTTGAATGAAATTTATTCATTCAAATTATTCATTTTACATTATCTACTTTTGAACTATTATAGCAAGAATGGCTAGTTCTTTATCTAAATCTTATATAATGTATCTTTAATGAAAAATGTATATAATAATAATAACATCATTTATATAGTGTATTAATACTGGAGAATGGTTTCTAATCTGCTTTTCAGATTTTTATATCCACAGAATTGGGCCCGTCGCCAGCTCATAAAATTGGGGGGGGGGTATAGAATTTTTTGGAGGGGCTGAGGATGTGGCCGGCTAAGAATACTAAGAAATCATCAATTTTTTTTGGGGGGGGGGGGCTAAACCGCACAGACTACATGTATTTACACACAGATCAGGTCTTGTGTCCGTATACACTGTACAAAATTAAAATTAAAAGGAATTCGGTTTTTCGTCACATTTGAACGACTAGACAGCAGTCCTTGTACCTTGTCAGCCCCTCTGCCTGCACCACTGACAAGGAGAAACCACGTCTGAATTGAATTGGAATAAAAAAGGAAAATAAAAACATATATGTCAACTTAAAATAGCTAAATATGATATGAACATTTATCGACATGTACAGTACATTTAAGTAAAACATGTTTAAAATACAAAAATACATATGTATACAGGTTGAGGCCTACTCATAAAAATCACAATTTCATCAATTTGATTTGGCTGTCACTTTCATATTTGAACAATTTTCACAAATCCATACTAGAAAACTTTCACTTCTAAAAAATACATCTATCTGTAGCTCCTATATACATGTACTGGGTTAAGGAAGACGGGCGTGCACTATACAGTTTATTATGAGGGAAATTTTGCCTGGACACAGCACTATGGCCTACTCTTATATCGAATTCCAACTGCCAAGGGGTCTTTTTACATGCACACCAATGTCCAAACCGCTTACAAAAATACATACAGGTGTAGGACTATTCATAAAAAATCATGTAATTTCATCAATATCATTTGACTGTCACTTTCATATTCAAACAATTTTCACAAATCCATACTAGAAAGCTTTCACTTGTAACAAATACAACTATCTGTAGCTAATGCAGCCTGATTTGCATCCACAGAGAAAATATTGTTTAGTTCTTGGTCTCTATAGTCAACCTAACCCTGTCATTTGTTACAGTTGAGTTTAACAAGAAGGGCATAAATTTCTGCAGATACAGTAAGGCAACTTTAAAGTAATGCACATGGTATTTCACCTCAATGGTGACACAGTCATTTCCATAGTGGTCTTTTGTCTTGGTCTGAGTTGTCATACATTTAGGAATAGGAGAATATCTTCATTAACTTGCATTTGCAATAAAATTGGAAAATGTTAAGATAATGATCCCCTTAACAAATTAACCAGACCTATTATTCTTTTTCTTATTTCGCTGGTAAAATATTAGCTGCTCTAAACATAGTTCTTTATTCATACACAGTTGTTGTTTTTTTTTTACGTTGGTAATGTATGTGAGAAGTCTGTATTGTTAGAACGTTAGAATGAGAGAGAGTTTTGTCTGCACATTCCTGCAATTCTTTGTCCAACATATCAATATTTCCATCTAATTTGATCCACTGGTTAGCACATACCCTAGATTTTTCCCAGTTTCTCACAGTAAACGGTTTTACATCGGTGTTTTAAACAAAATCTACACGGAGTATACAGTTCTAGTTATTCTTCCGCTTGTTTACTATCAAAACGTAAACAAACCGGTGACTTTCACTCTACACGACCCGTTGACCTTTCGTCGTGTGCGTCTGATTGGTGAGCTTTGTCACGTGATCTATTAAAACCAAATCACCGCGAAATTCAAATACCATCGCACATTGATAAGTAAGCCCATTTTTATTTTGACGTTTTCTGTCAAACGTCAAAGAATTGATCAAAGAAAAGTTGTGTGGAAATACAAAGTAATACTAGAAGAATTAGATTATGTAGTTTGTTTTCCGCCTGAAAATCGTCGGGATGGAGCAACAGAAGCAAGCTTGCTAGAAATTTCACATCACGGCCTAATTGGTTTAAACAGCATGCTTTTCCTTTAGATTATCCATCATATTATAAGGAATTTCGTTAGAATATCCATCACAACAGGTTTATTCGGCAGAATAGCCAGCACAGCAGACTTATTTGGCAGAATAGCTATCAAAGCAGAATTTTCTACAGATTGGTCCTAACTGGAAGAATTGTGGTTAGATTATTCAACAGAGCTGAAATTTTCGTCACAATAGCGATTACAGCAGGATATTTTTTATCACAATAGCCAGGATTTTCTATAGATTGGTTTAAACAGCAGGATTTTCTATAGATTGGTTTAAACAGCAGGATTTGTCTTTAGATTATCCATCATATAAGGAATTTCGTTAGAATATCCATCACAACAGGTTCATTCGGCAGAATAGCCAGCACAGCAGATTTTTTCGTCAAGATAGCTATCACAGCAGAATTTTCTATATATTGGTTCTAACTGGGAGAATTGTGGTTAGATTATTCATTAGAGCTGAAATTGTTTGTCACAGTAGCGATAACAGCAGAATATTTTTTACCACAATAGCCATGATAGCAGAAGTTGTTTTCTGCTTGGATATCTTCTATAGATTGGTTTAAACAGCTGGATTTTTCTTCAGATTATCCATCATATCAGGAATTTCGTAATATTATCCATCACAGCAATGTTATTCGGCAGATAACCACCAAAACAGAGTTTTCGTCAAAATAGCTATCACAGCAGAATTTGCTATAGATTGGTCCCAACAGCAGGAATTGTGGTTAGATTAGCAGAGCAGGAATTGCCGTAAAAAAAATCCATGAAGGCAGAATATTTTCGTCACAATAACCATGACAGCATAATATTTTCACCACAACAGCTAACAGCGAAATTGTTTTTAGCTTGGTTCCAACAGCAGGATTTTCTATGGATTGGTTTAAACAGCAGGCTTTTTCTTTAGATTATCCATCATATCAGGAATTTCGTTAGATCATCCATCACAGCAAAATTATTCGGCAGATAGCGACAAAATAGAATTTTTCGTCAGAAAAGATACCACAGCAGGAATTGTAGTTAGATTATTCAGCAGAGCAGAATATTTTGGTCACAATTGTAGCCATGACAGCAGAATTTCGTCACAATAGCCATGACAGCAGAATTTGTTTTCAGCTTGGTTCTTACGGGAGGATTTTCTATGATCAAATTATCATAAAAGTGTTATACTTTCTTGTGTTACAGAAAATATTCGCCTACACATTGGGTGTTGCCTTTAGAGGGGCCACGGTGGCTCAATGTTCTACTCAGTGTAGACTGACAAAGGTCATCGTGGCATGCTTTTCCGATGTTGTTCCCCCTTGTGAATAGGTTAGGACGGAGGGGTTGGGGGGGGGGGGGGCTTGGAATTTGAAATAAAGAATAGTATTTTGCAAAAGTCATTATGGCATGCTTTTCCGATGTTGTTCCTCTTGTGAATAGGTTAGGAAGGAGAAGGGGGGGGGGGGGGCTTGGAATTTGAAATAAAAAGAGTTTGTGCAGGGCCGGTGTCTGGTCAAAATTTCAATCATATCACACTGCATGATGTATACCTGTCCTAATAAGCCAGGTAGGTGAAAAAACTGGGATGTTAAACCCCATTTCATTTCTTTTCATCAGATTGGGCCCAAATGCAGCATTTCCCCATCTCGCAGAAAACAATGGGACCTTAATTTGTAAAAGAAAAGAGGCATAACAGAAAGGGTGATTGAAACATGCAGATGTATAACTTTATTTTTCATATTTGGTCAACATACAATTTTCCTCTCCACAGCAAATATTTATTTTGTTCACCACAACAAATACTGAGGATTCTTTCAACAAAATGTTGCATATAAATTGCCGAGATTACAAACACGAAGTTGCAATTCTGGAGAATTGGTAAATTGGTAAATGTAGCATTGCAAATAGAGAGTTTTTCCTGAATCTTCTTTTTAATAGTTTTGTACATAGATATACAACTAATTGGAATCCCAGTGCCTGAAAGAATAATGGTAAATAGTCTTCTTTAGTAAATGAATTTAATCATAGTGTAAGTGTACATGAATTAACTAAAATTACAAATTACCACCACTACCATCAAAGAATCAACAAATTGGAGACAGTTCCAGATGCAGGTTTACAGCACAATGTCATTAAATTTTATATATACACCTCCGCTGGACACAAACTAGGTCATTTTGGGAGTGACATAGGGTTCAATATTAGCAGTGGAAGGAAACTAGGAGAATCAGGATTTCAACAATTTGCTTGCGCATTGGGAGTCTTTAGCACCGGAAGGAAACCAGGATAATCCAGAAAACCCAGGAAAACCCCAAAATAGCCAGTCTGAAAGATACTTTAAACGGTTTATGAGATTATGCTTTATAAATGAAATCTGGCCGAACAAACCTTGTACTATATTCGGCTCAGTATAAAAGAAATTACCTTATTACTGACAATGTTAAAGGGACAATCCCGATAAGAACAGAGTCTCAAAAATTAAAGTCTGAGTATTTATGAAATTTATGGACCAAAATATAGTGGCATGATGTATTTACCTTGTCTCAAAATTTCAGCTCAAAATATTGAGTCGTTTGGACGTGAACGTCAATACTGCTTATCCGGACACGTAACCCTTTTAAGATTTCGGGTCAATTTTTTCATTGGGTGACCTGATAATCGATTAATATTTCTTGAGAAGTCTATACAGTGAATGAACCATGCCCTGTACTTGATAACAAAAGGTAAATTTCACCTACATATTATTTTTATAGAAAAAAGTATGGTTTTATCCAGATACTGTATAATAAAACGTTCTCCATTTCTATACCAAGACTGTCAGGTTTAAGTTATTTACAAGCGTATCACATATATCGGGTTAGTAGGTGGACCTTAGGTTATGGATTTTAAAGGATTTTAACACAAAATTAAGCAGTTTTATTCCCCAAAAAGTTATCGGGATTGGCACTTTAAATCCGAAGCCTCTTTTCTGCTTTTCTTTTCTCAGGACCGCACGCCTAAAATGTTAACGATTGTTATTGTCAATGTTATATACTACATGAAATAAACTTAAATGGGTTTTAATTTCCAATATTTAGCTAATGAAAACAGGCAAACCCCATGCAATGAGGTACGAGGGAAATTTTGCCTCGACATGGGGGGTTGGGATGGCTTAGTGGTCTAGAGTGCCGCGCTTCGACCTCTAGCTGACCGGTCAACTCTGGCTTGCGACTGTGGTTTCGAGCCCTGATGTAAACGTATGTGGCATGGAGATATGGGCGCATTCTCAACCTCGTGGGTTTCCTCCGGGCAGTCTGGTTTCCTCCCACTGCTAAAGATCCCTACGCGCAAGCGAATTATTGAAATAAAATGAAACCATGTTAGTCCCAAAATGACCTAGTTTGTGTCGAGTGGACGTTAAACCCCATTTCTCTCTCTCTCTCTCTCTCTCTCTCTCTCTCTCTCTCTTTTGCCTGGACATATGTGCTATGACCTACTCTTACATTGAATTCCAACAATCAAGCGTTTTTAAATGTGCATGCCAATGAGTACACGGACCCATTTTTTCTGCTATGCGAACCAAATGATATTGTTATACTATGACCTCCGTCCTACACGACGGAAAATCCACATGAACTTTCTCAGCCAATGCAGGAATCAAACACAGGATGTCCATGTCTAGCTATTGCTAACCACACTTTACACATTGAGACTTTGGGGCTCCCAATATTATAGAAATAAAATGAGGTATAACGTCCTACTGTACTGCTCTGACTGCTATGAGGGATATTTTGCCTAGACAGTGGCGTTACGGCCTACACTTATATCCAATTCCAACTGGCAAAGGAACTTTCACGTACACGTCAATGTGTACACTGGACCTGTTAATCTTTGCATCCGAACAACTAGGCTGTTGCCTTGTCATGCCCTATGTTCTGCACCACTCACTAAAAAGGAGAAACCACGCCGGAAAATCGAGATGAATTTTCTTGGTCAACACTGGGAACTAACGATGGGTACTTTATTATTTTTAGTATATAGGCTGAATTGTTGTCAAAGGATAAAACCACTTACATCAATTTCTCCTTTGACATTAGATGTTTTAATAGACTATCAGAGCATCATCCTGAAGAAAAGATAGGTTGCCAGGCAACGAAACATACGGCCACAGCAGCTAAATCGTCCGGGCAGTCAACAAGGGTTGTCGCATATTTTTACTTTTTTTGCTAATGAAACATTTGTAATACACTAAAAACTGATTAAGAGTAACGGCTCATTATGTAATTATCAGAAAATCATTAGAATTTGATTGATTTTTATAAAGTGTTACCCCACACTAACAATTAAATATTGCATGGTCGGTCCCGTCTACTTTTAAATATTGCATGGTCGGTCCCGTCTACTTATATTGTTATAATAATATTAGTATTTCTATGGTCCCAATGATTTTATATAGATTGCCCGTCACAGCAGAATTTTTATTCGGATTGGCCCTCACAACAGAGTTTTCTTTACATTATCCATCACATCGGGCCCCGAGTTCATTAAGCATTCTCAGGCTTAAGTTAAGAATATACTCAACTTTCAATTACTGTTTATAAGAAATATCTTTGATCCAGAAACACAAAACTTTGCACGTAGTTTCTTATTCGTGTAGGCCTATTTTATACATTAAAACAGCCAAGACAGGGCTATATTTTAGTTAAAATAAGGCGAACGATTTTGAGTGAATTCTGAACTAGAGTCTTAAGATTAATTCCCCCGCCATTATTTTCTATATATTGCCCCACCCACCCCTCAAAGCAGGAATTATTGCCTATAGATTACTATTACAGTATATTTATTACTAAACTACATCATATTTATTATTATTATTATAGCATATTTATAGTGCACCCTTTCATATACCGTGTTCAGGGACACTTTACAAAGTGACAATGTAATCGTATATAAAAAAAAAACCCACAAAAAAAACAGAACCAACCCGCAAAATTATGGACATATCAATTTTATTGTATACAGTGTCTGTTAAAGCCTGTTTAAATAAACGTGTCTTTTTTAAAGAAAATACGTTCTTATACTAAATGGAAGATTATTCTATAAAACTTGCAGTTGAAAACTAAGAGCCCCCACCAGCGGCCGGCCATGAGAGTCTTAGACAAATTTCACAAATTGAACAGGGTTGGCCTTCAAAAGTAGAATATCAATTATATCAGAAATTTCTGTCTTTAGATTACCCATCACAGCTGAATTATTCGGCAGAATAGCCATCACAAATTTTTGGTAAAAATAGCTATCACAGCTGAATTTTCTAACGATTGGTCCCGACAGTAATAATAATAGTTCGATTATTCAACAGAGCAGGATTTTTTTTTTAACATTATACATCACAGCAGAATATTTTCGTCACAATAACGATCACAGCAGAATTTTTCGTCACAATAGCCATGACAGCGGAATTTGTTTTCAGCTTCGTTCTCAGCAGGATTTTCGTAGTATTGCACCCAACAACACTATTTTGCTGTAGATTACCATTCGTATCAGGAATTGTGGTTAGATTATTCATCAGAATAGCAGAATTATTCGGCATAATAGCCACCAAAACAGAATTTTTCATCACAATAGCTATCACAGCAGAATTTTCTATAGATTGTTACCAACAGCCGGAATTGTGATTAGATTATTTAGTATATTCAGCAGAGACGGAATAGTAATTAGAATATCCACCACAGTAGACTATTTTCATCACAACAGCCATGACAGCAGAATATTTTCACCACAACAGTCATATACAGCAAGTTTGTTTTAGTTTGGTTCCAACAGCAAGATTTTCTATAGATTGGTTTAAACAGCATGATTCTCTATAGATTTAGCCACGAAAATCGTTTCATTTTGTCCCAGCAAATTCCAGGCGAAAATCTGACGCTTTGCTGCACAAGTAAACAAGTAAGTCGTCACTGTAGTACACATTTCTATTGCGATGTTTTGTACAATCAGACCAACACTCGAATTACGCCTCGGACTATATTTGTCATGTGTAGCCATAATGTGGTGAAGAAATCATATTCTAAGCCAATCAGAAACCATAAAAGCAATCAACGTCATTAGGTCAGGGGTCAATAGCCATAAATAGACCAGGGAATACCTTTTACGAGACGGAACACGTTGGCTTGTTTACATTTGTATGAGAGAATTTTTCTGCAAATATGCCTGAATTACGGGACAATAACATCAGATAAATGTTGTGCTGACACCGTGAACACGGCTGGCCGTAATTTGCGGAAAAAATATGGTCAAAAGCGAAATTGTATCAATGAATGTGATATTTCCTGGAAAAAGTATTTTTTCCATTTTATTTCAATAAAACAATATGCAAAAGAAATATAAATATAGTATACAGATGAAAACGTTTTTGGCATGATTGAAATACTGGTTCGGTATAATAATTATATATAATGTTGAGAAAAAAACAAAAAAAATAATACTATCTACATGAGCCCACTGATACAACAGAATATTAATAATGATTCACCTAACAACCCTGAACATGCAATTATACTTGTTTTTTAAAAAAAAAAACAATAAAGACATATTATAAGAGATGTCAAATAAGTATACATTTATTTTATAGAAAGAAATACAATAAGAAATGAATGCAATTTTATATACTTCCTCATACAGTATTCCACAACAAAACTCGATGGCATGAGATTTCTCCGATATTAAATAGATTAAAATGATTCAGCGATACTTTGATTTAATCAAATATGGAGGACCGTGACTTAGCTTTGATCAAACAGTACAGTGGTTGAAATTGTTGAACATGACTGCCAAACCTTTAAAGGCTAATATCTTTGCTTGCAATAGAGTAATTTGAATGAAATTTATTCATTCAAATTATTCATTTTACATTATCTACTTTTGAACTATTATAGCAAGAATGGCTAGTTCTTTATCTAAATCTTATATAATGTATCTTTAATGAAAAATGTATATAATAATAATAACATCATTTATATAGTGTATTAATACTGGAGAATGGTTTCTAATCTGCTTTTCAGATTTTTATATCCACAGAATTGGGCCCGTCGCCAGCTCATAAAATTGGGGGGGGGGGTATAGAATTTTTTGGAGGGGCTGAGGATGTGGCCGGCTAAGAATACTAAGAAATCATCAATTTTTTTTGGGGGGGGGGGGCTAAACCGCACAGACTACATGTATTTACACACAGATCAGGTCTTGTGTCCGTATACACTGTACAAAATTAAAATTAAAAGGAATTCGGTTTTTCGTCACATTTGAACGACTAGACAGCAGTCCTTGTACCTTGTCAGCCCCTCTGCCTGCACCACTGACAAGGAGAAACCACGTCTGAATTGAATTGGAATAAAAAAGGAAAATAAAAACATATATGTCAACTTAAAATAGCTAAATATGATATGAACATTTATCGACATGTACAGTACATTTAAGTAAAACATGTTTAAAATACAAAAATACATATGTATACAGGTTGAGGCCTACTCATAAAAATCACAATTTCATCAATTTGATTTGGCTGTCACTTTCATATTTGAACAATTTTCACAAATCCATACTAGAAAACTTTCACTTCTAAAAAATACATCTATCTGTAGCTCCTATATACATGTACTGGGTTAAGGAAGACGGGCGTGCACTATACAGTTTATTATGAGGGAAATTTTGCCTGGACACAGCACTATGGCCTACTCTTATATCGAATTCCAACTGCCAAGGGGTCTTTTTACATGCACACCAATGTCCAAACCGCTTACAAAAATACATACAGGTGTAGGACTATTCATAAAAAATCATGTAATTTCATCAATATCATTTGACTGTCACTTTCATATTCAAACAATTTTCACAAATCCATACTAGAAAGCTTTCACTTGTAACAAATACAACTATCTGTAGCTAATGCAGCCTGATTTGCATCCACAGAGAAAATATTGTTTAGTTCTTGGTCTCTATAGTCAACCTAACCCTGTCATTTGTTACAGTTGAGTTTAACAAGAAGGGCATAAATTTCTGCAGATACAGTAAGGCAACTTTAAAGTAATGCACATGGTATTTCACCTCAATGGTGACACAGTCATTTCCATAGTGGTCTTTTGTCTTGGTCTGAGTTGTCATACATTTAGGAATAGGAGAATATCTTCATTAACTTGCATTTGCAATAAAATTGGAAAATGTTAAGATAATGATCCCCTTAACAAATTAACCAGACCTATTATTCTTTTTCTTATTTCGCTGGTAAAATATTAGCTGCTCTAAACATAGTTCTTTATTCATACACAGTTGTTGTTTTTTTTTTACGTTGGTAATGTATGTGAGAAGTCTGTATTGTTAGAACGTTAGAATGAGAGAGAGTTTTGTCTGCACATTCCTGCAATTCTTTGTCCAACATATCAATATTTCCATCTAATTTGATCCACTGGTTAGCACATACCCTAGATTTTTCCCAGTTTCTCACAGTAAACGGTTTTACATCGGTGTTTTAAACAAAATCTACACGGAGTATACAGTTCTAGTTATTCTTCCGCTTGTTTACTATCAAAACGTAAACAAACCGGTGACTTTCACTCTACACGACCCGTTGACCTTTCGTCGTGTGCGTCTGATTGGTGAGCTTTGTCACGTGATCTATTAAAACCAAATCACCGCGAAATTCAAATACCATCGCACATTGATAAGTAAGCCCATTTTTATTTTGACGTTTTCTGTCAAACGTCAAAGAATTGATCAAAGAAAAGTTGTGTGGAAATACAAAGTAATACTAGAAGAATTAGATTATGTAGTTTGTTTTCCGCCTGAAAATCGTCGGGATGGAGCAACAGAAGCAAGCTTGCTAGAAATTTCACATCACGGCCTAATTGGTTTAAACAGCATGCTTTTCCTTTAGATTATCCATCATATTATAAGGAATTTCGTTAGAATATCCATCACAACAGGTTTATTCGGCAGAATAGCCAGCACAGCAGACTTATTTGGCAGAATAGCTATCAAAGCAGAATTTTCTACAGATTGGTCCTAACTGGAAGAATTGTGGTTAGATTATTCAACAGAGCTGAAATTTTCGTCACAATAGCGATTACAGCAGGATATTTTTTATCACAATAGCCAGGATTTTCTATAGATTGGTTTAAACAGCAGGATTTTCTATAGATTGGTTTAAACAGCAGGATTTGTCTTTAGATTATCCATCATATAAGGAATTTCGTTAGAATATCCATCACAACAGGTTCATTCGGCAGAATAGCCAGCACAGCAGATTTTTTCGTCAAGATAGCTATCACAGCAGAATTTTCTATATATTGGTTCTAACTGGGAGAATTGTGGTTAGATTATTCATTAGAGCTGAAATTGTTTGTCACAGTAGCGATAACAGCAGAATATTTTTTACCACAATAGCCATGATAGCAGAAGTTGTTTTCTGCTTGGATATCTTCTATAGATTGGTTTAAACAGCTGGATTTTTCTTCAGATTATCCATCATATCAGGAATTTCGTAATATTATCCATCACAGCAATGTTATTCGGCAGATAACCACCAAAACAGAGTTTTCGTCAAAATAGCTATCACAGCAGAATTTGCTATAGATTGGTCCCAACAGCAGGAATTGTGGTTAGATTAGCAGAGCAGGAATTGCCGTAAAAAAAATCCATGAAGGCAGAATATTTTCGTCACAATAACCATGACAGCATAATATTTTCACCACAACAGCTAACAGCGAAATTGTTTTTAGCTTGGTTCCAACAGCAGGATTTTCTATGGATTGGTTTAAACAGCAGGCTTTTTCTTTAGATTATCCATCATATCAGGAATTTCGTTAGATCATCCATCACAGCAAAATTATTCGGCAGATAGCGACAAAATAGAATTTTTCGTCAGAAAAGATACCACAGCAGGAATTGTAGTTAGATTATTCAGCAGAGCAGAATATTTTGGTCACAATTGTAGCCATGACAGCAGAATTTCGTCACAATAGCCATGACAGCAGAATTTGTTTTCAGCTTGGTTCTTACGGGAGGATTTTCTATGATCAAATTATCATAAAAGTGTTATACTTTCTTGTGTTACAGAAAATATTCGCCTACACATTGGGTGTTGCCTTTAGAGGGGCCACGGTGGCTCAATGTTCTACTCAGTGTAGACTGACAAAGGTCATCGTGGCATGCTTTTCCGATGTTGTTCCCCCTTGTGAATAGGTTAGGACGGAGGGGTTGGGGGGGGGGGGGGCTTGGAATTTGAAATAAAGAATAGTATTTTGCAAAAGTCATTATGGCATGCTTTTCCGATGTTGTTCCTCTTGTGAATAGGTTAGGAAGGAGAAGGGGGGGGGGGGGGCTTGGAATTTGAAATAAAAAGAGTTTGTGCAGGGCCGGTGTCTGGTCAAAATTTCAATCATATCACACTGCATGATGTATACCTGTCCTAATAAGCCAGGTAGGTGAAAAAACTGGGATGTTAAACCCCATTTCATTTCTTTTCATCAGATTGGGCCCAAATGCAGCATTTCCCCATCTCGCAGAAAACAATGGGACCTTAATTTGTAAAAGAAAAGAGGCATAACAGAAAGGGTGATTGAAACATGCAGATGTATAACTTTATTTTTCATATTTGGTCAACATACAATTTTCCTCTCCACAGCAAATATTTATTTTGTTCACCACAACAAATACTGAGGATTCTTTCAACAAAATGTTGCATATAAATTGCCGAGATTACAAACACGAAGTTGCAATTCTGGAGAATTGGTAAATTGGTAAATGTAGCATTGCAAATAGAGAGTTTTTCCTGAATCTTCTTTTTAATAGTTTTGTACATAGATATACAACTAATTGGAATCCCAGTGCCTGAAAGAATAATGGTAAATAGTCTTCTTTAGTAAATGAATTTAATCATAGTGTAAGTGTACATGAATTAACTAAAATTACAAATTACCACCACTACCATCAAAGAATCAACAAATTGGAGACAGTTCCAGATGCAGGTTTACAGCACAATGTCATTAAATTTTATATATACACCTCCGCTGGACACAAACTAGGTCATTTTGGGAGTGACATAGGGTTCAATATTAGCAGTGGAAGGAAACTAGGAGAATCAGGATTTCAACAATTTGCTTGCGCATTGGGAGTCTTTAGCACCGGAAGGAAACCAGGATAATCCAGAAAACCCAGGAAAACCCCAAAATAGCCAGTCTGAAAGATACTTTAAACGGTTTATGAGATTATGCTTTATAAATGAAATCTGGCCGAACAAACCTTGTACTATATTCGGCTCAGTATAAAAGAAATTACCTTATTACTGACAATGTTAAAGGGACAATCCCGATAAGAACAGAGTCTCAAAAATTAAAGTCTGAGTATTTATGAAATTTATGGACCAAAATATAGTGGCATGATGTATTTACCTTGTCTCAAAATTTCAGCTCAAAATATTGAGTCGTTTGGACGTGAACGTCAATACTGCTTATCCGGACACGTAACCCTTTTAAGATTTCGGGTCAATTTTTTCATTGGGTGACCTGATAATCGATTAATATTTCTTGAGAAGTCTATACAGTGAATGAACCATGCCCTGTACTTGATAACAAAAGGTAAATTTCACCTACATATTATTTTTATAGAAAAAAGTATGGTTTTATCCAGATACTGTATAATAAAACGTTCTCCATTTCTATACCAAGACTGTCAGGTTTAAGTTATTTACAAGCGTATCACATATATCGGGTTAGTAGGTGGACCTTAGGTTATGGATTTTAAAGGATTTTAACACAAAATTAAGCAGTTTTATTCCCCAAAAAGTTATCGGGATTGGCACTTTAAATCCGAAGCCTCTTTTCTGCTTTTCTTTTCTCAGGACCGCACGCCTAAAATGTTAACGATTGTTATTGTCAATGTTATATACTACATGAAATAAACTTAAATGGGTTTTAATTTCCAATATTTAGCTAATGAAAACAGGCAAACCCCATGCAATGAGGTACGAGGGAAATTTTGCCTCGACATGGGGGGTTGGGATGGCTTAGTGGTCTAGAGTGCCGCGCTTCGACCTCTAGCTGACCGGTCAACTCTGGCTTGCGACTGTGGTTTCGAGCCCTGATGTAAACGTATGTGGCATGGAGATATGGGCGCATTCTCAACCTCGTGGGTTTCCTCCGGGCAGTCTGGTTTCCTCCCACTGCTAAAGATCCCTACGCGCAAGCGAATTATTGAAATAAAATGAAACCATGTTAGTCCCAAAATGACCTAGTTTGTGTCGAGTGGACGTTAAACCCCATTTCTCTCTCTCTCTCTCTCTCTCTCTCTCTCTCTTTTGCCTGGACATATGTGCTATGACCTACTCTTACATTGAATTCCAACAATCAAGCGTTTTTAAATGTGCATGCCAATGAGTACACGGACCCATTTTTTCTGCTATGCGAACCAAATGATATTGTTATACTATGACCTCCGTCCTACACGACGGAAAATCCACATGAACTTTCTCAGCCAATGCAGGAATCAAACACAGGATGTCCATGTCTAGCTATTGCTAACCACACTTTACACATTGAGACTTTGGGGCTCCCAATATTATAGAAATAAAATGAGGTATAACGTCCTACTGTACTGCTCTGACTGCTATGAGGGATATTTTGCCTAGACAGTGGCGTTACGGCCTACACTTATATCCAATTCCAACTGGCAAAGGAACTTTCACGTACACGTCAATGTGTACACTGGACCTGTTAATCTTTGCATCCGAACAACTAGGCTGTTGCCTTGTCATGCCCTATGTTCTGCACCACTCACTAAAAAGGAGAAACCACGCCGGAAAATCGAGATGAATTTTCTTGGTCAACACTGGGAACTAACGATGGGTACTTTATTATTTTTAGTATATAGGCTGAATTGTTGTCAAAGGATAAAACCACTTACATCAATTTCTCCTTTGACATTAGATGTTTTAATAGACTATCAGAGCATCATCCTGAAGAAAAGATAGGTTGCCAGGCAACGAAACATACGGCCACAGCAGCTAAATCGTCCGGGCAGTCAACAAGGGTTGTCGCATATTTTTACTTTTTTTGCTAATGAAACATTTGTAATACACTAAAAACTGATTAAGAGTAACGGCTCATTATGTAATTATCAGAAAATCATTAGAATTTGATTGATTTTTATAAAGTGTTACCCCACACTAACAATTAGTATATACATGAAACATTTAATATCATGGATTTAGCTGTTCAGTTATCAAAATTCATTGAAAATCAAAATACTTGTTCGTTTCAACACCTTAAATTCTGTGTATCAATCTAAAGTCAATCGGATGATAAGTTTAGCCTCTATAGCGTAACAAGATTTTTTGAAGTTATCAAGGGAGATAACTCTGGCAATAATTATTTGAAATCTCTGAAAATCAATATGCTTCTTCGTCTCATGACCCTAAACACTGTGTGTTAATTTAAAGTCGATCGGATATTAACTTTGGCCTCTAGAGCTTCCATAGGATTTTTTCGAAGTGATCAAGGGCCATAACTCTTGCAGCAATTATTGAAAATTACTGAAAATCGATAGACGACTTAGTCTCATGACTGTAAACACTATGTATAAATTTGAAGTCAATCGGATATTAACTTTGACCTCTAGAGCATCCACTGTGTATAAATTTAAAGTCAATCGGATATTAACTTTGGCCTCTAGAGCGTCCGCAGGATTTTTTGAAGTGATCAAGGGACATAACTCTGGCACTAATTATCGGAAATCGCTGAAAATCAATAGGATTCTTCGTCTCATGACCTTAAACACTGTGTATAAATTTAAAGTAAATCGGATATTAACTTTGGCCTCTAGAGCGTCCACATGATTTTTTGAAGTGATCAAGGGCCATAACTCTGGCACTAATTATTGGAAATCGCTGAAAATCAATATGCTTCTTCGTCTCATGACCTTAAACACTGTGTATAAATTTAAAGTCAATTGGATATTAACTTTGGCCTCTAGAGCGTCCACAAGATATTTTCAAGTGTTCAAGGGCCATAACTCTGGCACTAATTATCGGAAATCGCTGAAAATCAATAGGCTTCTTCGTCTCATGACCTTAAACACTGTGTATAAATTTAAAGTCAATCGGATATTAACTTTGGCCTCTAGAGCGTCCACAAGATATTTTGAAGTGATCAAGGGCCATAACTCTGGTAGTTATTATCGAAAATCGCTGAAAAACAATAGGCTTCTTCGTCTCATGACCTTAAACACTGTGTATAAATTTAAAGTCAATCGGATATTAACTTTGGCCTCTAGAGCGTCCACAAGATATTTTGAAGTGATCAAGGGCCATAACTCTGGTAGTTATTATCGGAAATCGCTGAAAATCAATAGGATTTTTCGTCTCATGACCTTAAACACTGTGTATAAATTTAAAGTAAATCAGATATTAACTTTGGCCTCTAGAGCGTCCACAAGATTTTTTGAAGTGATCAAGGGCTATAACTCTGGCACTAATTATCGGAAATCGCTGAAAATCAATAGGCTTCTTCGTCTCATGACCTTAAACACTGTGTATAAATTTAAAGTCAATCGGATATTAACTTTGGCCTCTAGATCGTCCACAAGATATTTTCAAGTGATCAAGGGCCATAACTCTGGTAGTTATTATCGGAAATCGCTGAAAAACAATAGGCTTCTTCGTCTCATGACCTAAAACACTGTGTATAAATTTGAAGTCAATCGGATATTAACTTTGGCCTCTAGAGCGTCCACAAGATATTTTGAAGTGATCAAGGGCCATAACTCTGGTAGTTATTATCGGAAAACGCTGAAAAACAATAGGCTTCTTCGTCTCATGACCTTATACACTCTGTATAAATTTAAAGTCAATCGGATATTAACTTTAGCCTGTAGAGCGTCCACAAGCAATTGTGGACGCCGGACCGACGGACGGACCGACGGACCGACGGACGGACGGACGGACGGGGGCGACGACAATATACGACCACATTTCAATGTGGGCGTATAAAAATGAAAATAGAACAAAATTAAATTGTAAATGAATGAAGCTTTATAAAGATGCATTTTGTTACTTAAGACTATTTAAGCTTTGCTTAACTTGCAAAGCATGTGGCATTATCAACTCTCAAGTCCGTTGACCCATATCAGCCATGACCCCTGTCGATAATAGTGCCAAATCACAATTGTTATCTTGGATAACATTACAAATTGGGTGAAGGTGAAAATAAAAATGGAATTTTAACGACACTCTTCGAGTAATGACATAGCATACCATTGCATATTACCAGTTTATGCCCTATCCAGAAAAAAATGTCAACATTTGAACATTGGTTTTTGAACCACAAGAAATCGCAGTTTGACTTGAGCCATTTGCAAAGGGATCCTTTACGTCACATGCACGTCAATGTATTGACGGGACCTTTGTTTTTCATCCCATCCGAAAGACTAGACAGTCGAAAAATCCCGATGAACTTCTCAATTCTCGTCCACTGACCAATACCGGTACAATATGGAAAGACATATTTACAGGCCTCCGACCGTATTATCGATATCAAAAGACAGCAGTGGCTAAATACCACGCTCCAAAATACCACGCTCGTCCCTATTGCTTCTATACAAATGTAACGTGGTACGGGATTTTGATACCACGTTCTTTTTAATTATGGTGATTTTACCGTTTTAAAAGCTAATTTTGCAAATTGCAGTAATTATTTAATCAATTTCGATGTTTTATACTATTTATAGATCATATTTACACTTAATGTTTAATATAATACAATTCAAACGGTCGGTTAAAATAATCGCCATTTATATACGGTGTACAAGTTATTGTTACCTATTTAAAAAGGCCCTACGTGGTATATTGCACTACTGGGTAGATATGAAATAAAACGTGGCAGTTAAAAACGTGGTATAATAAAAAATGAGAATGACACGAAAGAACCGTGAGTTGATAAGTAAAAAGAACGTGGTACAATAAAATCCGCGGCTGAGATAACAGTGCCAAGTTCATTTACTGTTTCTATACAAACGAAACGTGGTACGCGACTTTGACTTATTTTACATTATATAAAGCTTATTTTTCAAATAATGTTGATTATTTAATCCATTTTGTTGTTTTATAGGCCATATTTACACTTTATGTTAAAATAAATTACAATACAGATAGCTGATCGGTCCGTTAATGACCATACGGTTAACAAATATTGTGTAAATAAAAAGCCTTGATATAATAGAATCCGAGGCGGAGATAACCCCAAACACCCTCGCCTTACTGCTTCTATACAATTGAAACGTGGTACGCGATTTTAGTACCACGTCCTTTTTAATTATTGGGATTTACATTATTTGAAGCAAATTTTGCAAATTGTGTTAATTATATATTCCATTTTCATGTTTTTATAGGCATATTTATGCCGTCTATCTTAGAATAAATTACATTACAAATAGCCGATAGATCGGTTAATGAACATACGGTTAATAATATTGTGTAAAATTTATTATTATATACTCTATTCAAAAAGAGCCAACGTGGTATATTGGGTAGATATGAAACAAAATCTGGCAGGTAAAAACGTGGTATAATAAAATGTGAGAATTATGCGAAAGAACAATAAGTTCATAAGTAAAAAAATAGAGGTACAATAGAACCCGAGGCTGAGATAATAGTACCACGCTGGCCTTACTGCTTTTATACAAACGTGGTACTCGACTTCGGTACAAAATACGTGGTATAATTGAATCCGAGACTGAGATAACAACACAACGCCCGCCTTACTGGTTCTATACAAACGGAACGAGGTACGCGACTTCGGTTCAAAAACGTGGTATAATAGAATCCGAGACTGAGATAATCGTACTGGTTCTATACAAACGGAACATGGTGCGCGACTTCTGTTAAAAAACGTGGTATAATAGAATCCGAGACTGAGATAATCGTACTGGTTCTATACAAACGGAACATGGTGCGCGACTTCTGTTAAAAAACGTGGTATAATAGAATCCGAGACTGAGATAATCGTACCACGCCCGCCTTACTGGTTCTATACAAACGGGACGTGGAATAATAGAATCAGAGACTGAGATAATCGCACCACGCCCGCCTTACTGGTTCTATACAAACGGGACAAGATACGCGACTTCGGTTCAAAAACGTGGTATAATAGAATCCGAGACTGAGATAATCGTACTGGTTCTATACAAACGGAATATGGTGCGCGACTTCGGTTAAAAAACGTGGTATAATAGAATCCGAGACTGAGATAATCGTACCACGCTCGCCTTACTGGTTCTATACAAACGGGACGTGGTACGCGATTTCGGTTCAGAAAACGTGGTATAATAGAATCTGAGACTGAGATAATCGTACTGGTTCTATGCAAACGGAATATGGTGCGCGACTTCGGTTCAACAAACGTGGTATAATAGAATCAGAGACTGAGATAATCGTACCACGCTCGCCTTACAGGTTCTATACAACCGGAACGTGGTACGCGACTTGGGTTAAAAAAAACCGTGGTATATTAGAATCCGAGACTGAGATAACCGTACCACGCCCGCCTTACTGGTTCTATACAAATGGAACGTGGTACGCGACATCGGTTCAAAAAACGTAGTATAATAGAATCCGAGACTGAGATAATCGTACCACGCCTGCCTTACTGGTTCTATACAAACGGAACGTGGTACGCGACTTCGGTTCAAAAAACGTGGTATAATAATAGAATCAGAGACTGAAATAATCGTACCACGCCTGCCTTACTGGTTCTATACTAACGGAACGTGGTACGCGACTTCGGTTCAAAAAACGTGGTATAATAATAGAATCAGAGACTGAAATAATCGTACCACGCTCGCCTTACAGGTTCTATAAAACCGGAACGTGGTACGCGACTTCGGTACAAAAACAGTGGTAGTATAGAATCTGAGACTGAGATAATCGTACCAAGAAACGTGGTATAATAGAAACCGAGACTGAGATAATCGTACTGGTTCTATACAAAAGGAACGTGTTGCGCGACGTCGATGCAAAAAACGTGGTATAAAAGGATCCGAGAATGAGATAATCGTACCATACCATACTCCGCGCAGTGTTGCGTCTGATTAGAGGTAATCCAACTACACACTGCTATTATGAGTGGATATTGTTGTGTTAAATTTTGATTGATCACTAGTCCGTCTACCAACCAATCACGAGCTGCCAATACTGGACCAAATATGCTTACATAACGTATACGTCATGACTCACGCTTTTATTATGCCTAATTAACCCGTGCATAGCAGAATACTGCAGTAAAACTAATTGCGTGACAAACGAGGCTATCAAGTCGAATGAAATGTAAACAATACTGTTTGGAAACGAACATACTTTCACCGTTTTAATACCTTAAATCACTGTCCAAAGTTTTAGGGAAGACCCAGATGAAACGAAGGACTGTCATGTTGCTATACTTAAGTGATAGCTTTCATTGAACGGAAAGAATAGACACACTCCCGCATAAGTTCAAGAAACAGACGCTATTCCAGCAATGGTCAGAGAGGGATTTCTCGGGCCATTGCTTCAGGAATATGGTACCATACTTGCTTTACTGGTTCTATACAAACAGGGCGTGGTACGCGACTTCGGTACAAAAAATGTTTTATAATAGAATCCGAGAATGAGATAATCGTACCACGCTCGCCTTACCGGTTCTATACAAACGGAACTAGTTCTTTACAAACAGAACACGGTACGCAACTTCGGTTCAAAACGTGGTATAATAGAATCCGAGATAGACTGAGATAATCGCACCACGATCGTCTAACTGGCTCTATAAAAATGTGGCGCGCGACTTCGGTACAAAAAATGTTGTATAATAGAATCCGAAACTGAGATAATGGTACCACGCTCATTTTAGGAGTTCTATACAAATGGAAAGTGGTACGCGACTTCGGTACAAAAAAAACGTGGTATAATAGAATTCGAGACTGAGTTAACCGTACATCGCTCATCCTACTGGTTCTATACAACTGAAAAGTTATACGCGACTTCGGTAAAAAAAGATAGGCTGGCACTGCCAGGCAGGATACGCCCACATTTTCGAGAGATGGATAGAGAACAAGCAATACCGAAAGTGATTTTTCCTACATCATTAAGTCCTCTATTTCATACTGTATTGGGAGCAGCCATTTAGTTGGTCAGTTCCAGTCTGATATTCATGAAATTCGAAGCCGACAATGATTATGGTGTGACAGTACACAACCTAGAAATGTGACTTTTCATCAAAATCGGATAAGAATTGTGACCTGTAGAGAGTCCACAACCATGATATACCATATTTTTACACTATTCGCGTACAAACGGCGACCATTTCGTCCGGCAATTTTGGTACGATTTTCACGAAATTAGAACTCAACCTTCCTCATCAAAATCGAATTAAAATTGTGACCTATACAGGGTCCACAACCATGATATACCATTTTTTTAACGGTATTCGCGTACAAACGGCGGTCATTTTGTCTGTCAATTATGGTCCGATTTTCCCGAAATTCAAACTCAACCTTCCTTACGGTGTAACGGTGATATAATCAAACGTTTTTTTTTAAATCGGATAATAATTGTGAACTCCAAAGGGACCACAAGCTAAAGAAAGGGGGGTTTTGCGTATAACCAGGGGCCATAATTCAGGAAGTTACGATCCGATATGCGCAAATATCGAAAAGAACCAAGATCTTTGGGTTATAACCATGAATTTCAAGGACGTGGTACCACCATATTCCTTTTGTATAGAACCAGTACGATTATCTCAGTCTCGGATTCTATTATACCACGTTTTTGGACCAAAGTCGCGTACCACGTTCCGGATGTATAGAACCAGTATTGTTTACATTTCATTCGACTTGATAGCCTCGTTTGTCACGCAATTAGTTTTACTGTAGTATTCTGCTATGCACGGGTTAATTAGTCATAATAAAATCGTGAGTCATGACGTATACGTTATGTAAGCATATTTGGTCCAGTATTGGCAGCTCGTGATTGGTTGGTAGACGGACTACTGATCAATCAAAATTTAACACAACAATATCCACTCATAATAGCAGTGTGTAGTTGGATTACCTCTAATCAGACGCAACACTGCGCGGAGTATGGTATGGTACGATTATCTCATTCTCGGATCCTTTTATACCACGTTTTTTGCATCGACGTCGCGCAACACGTTCCTTTTGTATAGAACCAGTACGATTATCTCAGTCTCGGTTTCTATTATACCACGTTTCTTGGTACGATTATCTCAGTCTCAGATTCTATACTACCACTTTTTTTGTACCGAAGTCGCGTACCACGTTCCGGTTTTATAGAACCTGTAAGGCGAGCGTGGTACGATTATCTCAGTCTCTGATTCTATTATACCACGTTTTTTGTACAGAAGTGGCCTATAAAACATCAAAATGGACCAAATAATCAACACAAATGTAAAATCCCATTATTAAAAAGGACCTGGTACCAAAGCCCCGTACCACGTTTCAATTGGATAGGAGAAGTAGAGCGAGTTTACTACGTTTCAGTTGTATAAAAGTAGTAAGCCGGGCTTGGTTATCCCAGTCTTTGGTTCTTATTACGGTTATCTCAGTCTCGGATTCTATTATACCACGTTTTTTGTACCGAAGTCGCGTACCACGTTCCGTTTGTATAGAACCAGTACAAGGCGAGCGTGCCACGGTTATCCCAGTCTCTGATTCTGGTATACCAATCTTTTTTTTTTACCGAAGTCGCCTATAACTTTTCGTTTGTAGAGAACCAGTAGGATGAGCGTTGTACGTTTATCTCAGTCTCGGATTCTATTATACCACGTTCTTGAACCGAAGTCGCGTACCACGTTCCGTTTGTATAAAACCAGTACAAGGCGAGCGTGGTACGGTTGTGTCAGTCTTGGATTCTATTTTACCACGATTCTTTTTTTTACCGAAGTCGGGTACCACGTTCCGGTTGTATAGATCCAGCAAGGCGAGCGTGGTACGGTTATCTCAGCACCGGATTCTATTATACCACTTTTTGTTTAACTATATTCAACTCAAGGTATAACTCTCGTATAATCCACATATTTTATCATACTCCGTTTTACTTGCCACGTTTTATTTCATATCTACCCAATATACCACGTAGGGTCTTTTTAAATCGGATACAGTATATGGCCTATAAAAACATCAAAATGGATTATATAATCCAATTTGAAAAATAAGCCAAAGTCGCGTACCACGCTTCGTTTTTGTAGATGGAGAAAGTCGACCGAGGTACTAATATTCCCGTTTTCATTAGCCCGGTCGGAGCAGAACAGTAGGACATTAAACCCCATTTCATTTCATTTCCAATATACCACGTTGGGTCTTTTTAAATTTACACAGTATTATTACCGATCGGTTATCTGTATTGTAATTAATTTTAACATAAAGTGTAAATATGGCCTACAAAAACATCAAAATGGATTAAATAATCAACATAATTTGAAAAATTTACTACAAATAATGTAAAATCCCTATAAATAAAAAGGACGTGGTACGATTATCTCGGCCCCGGAATACCACTTTTTTTTTTACTGTCAACATATCGCCCTTTCTTATCGCCCCTATACAGGATTATACCACGTTAGTTTTTACCTTCCGGGTTGTGTTTAATATCTATGCATAGTCGCATACATAATATTCCAATATACCACGTAGGGTCTCTTTGAATAGGGTATAATAACGGTTACACCGTATTGTAAACCGTATAGTATAGGTACGGCTCGATGCATTAACCGACCGATTTTAAGATTAAGTGTAAATATCATCAATAAAAACATCAAAATTGATTAAATGATCAACATAATTTGCAAAATTAGCTTTATATAATGTAAAATCCCTATAATTAAATAGAAAGTGGTACCGAAAAAGCGTACCACATTTCGTGTGTATAGAAGCAGTAAGGCGAGCGTGGTATTTTGAAGCGTGGTATTTAGCCGCGTACTTCTGTCGCTTTCATTTATTTCTCAGCTTCCTAATTGCATTAAACATCTTGTAGTACATCTCAATTTCAATTGTCGGTTGGTAAATGGGTATCGCCATCAATTGAGCACAATACTAGATCTTTCCGATATGTGAAATATTTCCCCTTGGGTTAGGATTCGCTGGTGAGGCGAGCTGCTAACGCGACCTTCGCCGATCATGTCAAGGCGTGGTTATGATTCTTAATTCCCGCCTACAACCGCGTTAGAATTACTGCTCAGCTAGTTATTGGTAGCTCCTCCCCTTTTTTATATTTAGATAGGTACGGTACAGCATCAACCGTACTAGAAAGGATCAAACTGATCCCGCAGTGAATATTCGCTTGGCCGCTACAATCACTGATAAGCATGACAGTTCTATGATGACATCGACGAGGCTTAATAAGTACGGCATATTAACTTTTTTACTACGACAAATTAAATTCTCAAACATTTTTTTGAGGTAAAAGAAAAATAAATAAAGACGTTTAAAGTATTTGGAGTTAAAAAATATTTCCTATTTAGTGTAAATGGGTATTAAAATGAGTAAAATGCATCATTTTGCCCGAAGCAGTTAGGTGTTAAGTAAACATTGCACGAGTCGTTGAGCCAATGACTGGCGACGTCTGCAGTCAACGCACGTGCTATGGACACTCATCTGTTACAGAGTTAATTCGTAAGTAATTCTCTGTGAAACAGATTGAGAAAGGATAGTCCGACTGGCGGTTTCAAACTGATCCCGCAGTGAATATTCGCCATAGAGCTGTATATATTGACTAGAGTGTATTGTGGTCACGTGATCCCCATTGACGTAACGTTAACGCCGTGGGTAGTCTCCTATCATCCAAACAAATATTCTACGAATATTAGTCTGGATGGGTCCTCAAAATTTGACAGAAAGTCGGTCATTGTCTGGATTATCCAGTCTTTTACTTTACCACATACTGAATCTATCTTTTTCAGTTAAAGAGCGTAATAAGGGAAGTAATAACCAAAACACAAGATGGCGACTCCCATTAAATTATTTTCAAGAATTCTGATTTCAGACAAATCCATTTGCATTTCCTGCTCAACATCCAACACTCCCAAGTTTTTTATTGTAAAAAACAATACACAAAAGGGCGCCGCATTTGACACCGTGAGCAGGTTTTATTCGGTAAACTTTGATCTTAGTGAAAATGCTGGAGCATATGTATGTCGTGCCTGTTTAAGAAGGATAGAACGTATTGAGTCCCTGACCATCGAATTGGATAACTTAAAAGAAACACTGAAAAACACAACACAAAAATTTACCCATGTTTCAGCTAAGAAAAGATCATTAAAATTAACGCCGTCTTCAGCAAGTTCATCAAAGAAATCAGGTAAACAAAACATAGCATACTGCAGAGTATAACTATAATTGACATTTTATTAGAAAATTAATGATGTAAACGGTAAAATCAAATATATTAAATTCTTTAAGTAGCATTTAGTAACTGGGCAGATAAATAACTATAAACATACTTATGGAAAAACAGCTACTGATTTATTTAGGCGATGTTTCGAAATGTATGTTTATAGGTATCAAATATATTATGTATTTATTTTCAATTTTTCGTTACCTTTAGCCATCCCTGGTGTGAGCGTATGTGGCATGGAGATAGGGGCGCCTTCTTAATCTCGTGGGTTTCCTCCGGGCACTCTGGTTTCCTTCCACTGCTAAAAACCCCTACGCGCAAACGAATTATTGAAATGAAATTAAACCATATGTTAGTCCCAAAATGACCTAGTTTGTGTCGAGTGGACGTTAAACCCTATTTCTCTCTCTCTCTCTCTCTCTCTCTCTCTCTCTCTCTCTCTCTCTCTCTCTCTCTACTTTTAGCCAAGGCAGCTATTTAGATTTTTGACATGACTTGGTGATGTATTGATGGGAGTAATTGCAACTCTTTTCTATACACCAACTTTTTCACATGGATGTATTATATCATTGCCTGTCCGTTCACATTTTTTTTGTAGAAATCGCAGATGAATTAAAATATTCACTGCCCATCTCTTTCAAAATGTGCCTGTATCTTGCATTAACCCCATTACATGTGTATCCCACTTGACTTATTTGGTAATAAATAACATCCATATAATTTTTGCATTTTTTTCAAAATATCGGACATTATTTCGACCACTTCCGGTGTACAGATTATTGTTGAAATTGCTTTATTCCTTGCAATGGTCATTTGGCTTCATGCCTCAGAAATTTCAGAAACGTCAATTCGGCCATAAAACGAAACCCGAGCTCGCAAAATGGGTAGAAAATTCAAAAAAAATCGAAAAATAAAGGGCGATAACTCTGAATGAAACTTATATTACTGGAATCGGATGGACTTCAGGTATCCAAAAATGTAGGTCAAATTTCAAAATTTTGAAAAATAACAAAAATTGTCTCTCAAACAACATTTTTCATTTTTCGATCGCAAGAAGTCAGCGATGAAGTTTCGAAATATCGAAATTTTCAACTGCTATCGTCAGAGAAAAGACTCAGGGTTTCCGAAAATGTCATTTGTATGAAAATAGGTACAGAATTGACGAATCTACGGCCGTTTTTTGATTTTTTTACACCGCACGAAATTCGACCACTTCCGGTCTGCGCAGAAGTTTCAAACATAGTTTATCAAGTAGCCAACACATGGTTTCCCGATAGAGAATTAGGTCCCAGATCGGTATCTGTTACAGGCACTGAGAAATAGGCTCCGGCGAAAAAAAAAATAATAATAATAAATAATAATTTTAGTAATCACAATAGGCTTTCAGACGAAAGTCTGAAAGCCTAACTAGACCTGCAAGCAGCACTGAACCGGCTTTCAGGAATCATACAGGAAGTTTATTATACCATAGCCGATCCATTGAGCTACCGAACTATACTTTAGTTGTTTTGTTTCAGTGACACCCTATATCATATGTAAAAGTAATATTTGCTGGCGAAAAGACCGGTCAAAATTATGGCAAAATTACGTCACTTCCGGTGCCGAAAGAAATTTTTATAGGTGAAAAATATGTCGAAAATTTGCAACATACAAAATACAAACTTTGTTTAATACATATCGGGCAATGAATAATTAACCTATAACCCATAAACTGAAATTAAGAAGGTAAAATAATTAAAAGTGACCCTTGGAAAATTGGCTATTATTCCACAAGGGAACATGCTAGAAGCCTTTTCTTGATATCAATATGATGGTATTGATTCAATCTTACTGCCCATTAGAGTCAGACGTTATAAAGTTTAACAAATAATAAATATAAATCCCTTCAAATAAATGTTTGTTTTGAAGGCTAAAAATACGTTTTTTGCAAAAATTACATTACTTCCGGTGATATTGAAAATGTTAACGTAGTTCATAGAAGTCATAAATGGCATAAGGCATCAAATGGTAAAAAAATTATAAAAATCGAATAATAATTGACACTTTTATAGACCAAAAACCTTGAAAAGTGACTTATAGAAGATCGCCTATTTCTCTGTAACCATACAAGTTAGAAACCATTTTGTGGTATCTGTATGGTCGTATGGCTTCATTCTATTCGTTGATGGGAATCAAATATCATAATTTTAAAAATATTATAAGGCAGATTCATTTGAATAAAATATTTGTTTTTTGGGTTAAAAATACAGTTTTTGCCCAAATGACGTCATTTCCGGTCACAGTGAAAATGTAAAATTGGCTTGACCTAGTCCAAATCGGCATTAGGCATCAAATGGAAAAAAAATATTGCAAATCGAATGATAATTCACTCTTTTATAGGCAAAATAACGTGAAAGTGATGCATGCAAAATTGCATATTTCTCGGCAACTGCTCATATTACAAACTAATTTTCGCATACATTCTCTTCGTCTAGATTATTGCTATGAGTTTATGAAAATTACAAATAAATATTTCAAAATATGAAGACGCTGAATGAATTGTAAATAACTGAATTTTACACTTTATTTTACATTTTATTCGAAATTGCCCGAAAATGAAATTGAAATTAATAAATCTGAGCTAAGGATTTTGTGCATCTTTGCAGGGTGCATCCTTTTAGTTATATCAGTTTTGAAAAAAAAAATATTTGCTTTCAAAAAGTGGTACCGAACTGTCAAAATTGTAGTTTTTGTTAATATTACGTCACTTTCGTTGCCGACAGAAAAATTTCACCGTAACAAAAGAAATTACAATTGGGACCACGGAGCATATGAACTTTGTTTTATACAAATCGAACAATAAATAATTTTTCTGGGTACGAAAAACTAAATTAGCCGATGGCGGCTAACGCAAATTACCGAGACAATTTTTTTTCTCATTTCTGCTCAAGTACGATGATATTTTAACCCTGTGTAAAATATCATCAAAAAATATTCATAAATAAAAAAAGTATTCGTAAAAAAATTATTTTTTTTCAAAATATCGGACATTTTTTCGACTACTTCCGGTTTTACAATCATTGTCGCGATAGCTTTACGAAGTTCTTTGGATACTTAACTCTCTATACCAGAATTGTCAGAAACATCCATTGAGCAGTTTTGAAAAAAGAGATAAATTAAAGAGCGTTTACAAAAATTTAACGATTTTTCAATTTTTTCAAAGTTTGATGCCATTTTTGGACCACCTATATTATTTCAATGCTTTTCATTTTTGATTCACTATATAGACAACCGATAGGACTTTGAGTAAGAAAAGTTTAAAAAAAATCTGCGGCGTCGTTTTCGAGAAAAGGACGTCTCAGAATGTTAAAAAATCGGAAAATACTAGATTTTTGGCACACAATAATTTATTTCCTTACCATCGATATCGTATTATTTAGATACCATATGATGGTCCATTAATAGGGCTATCCAACGACACTTTAGTTCTTTTGGTCCGCTATTACCTAAGGGAGAAATCAAGTTTTTTGCAAGTGCGACGATGTTTTTAACCTTTTTTTACATTTTTTGAATACTTCCGGTATGGTTATTATTGTCGATATAGTTTTGATAACCGGTTTAGGCACTAAAATAGCCACAGGGCTCTGTAATGATATATTACATTATCTGATCAGATAAAATTCCCCTGAGAAATCCTAGGTTCAAAAGTGCAAAAAATGCAAAAAATTTAAAATATCGAAAATTAAATTTCAATAACTACATACATATTATTCATCGTTAGAATCGTAATTAGGTCAGCTATCTGAATATACAATTTTTTTTTGAAAATCTCTTAAAATAAAAAAATAGCAGAGCATTTTCCAAAATTTCACGATTTTTCGACTTTTTTCGATATTCAGTCCGTTATTTCACCTATTCCAGATATTTCAAAGTCGTAATGGAATGTTTGGTACACAAGATTACAGCAAGGTCTCTCGATAAAGAAAGTTTCATAAAAAACTGTGGAGCAGTTTTCGAGTTACAGGCATCTAAAAACGCTCCAAATCAGAAAACACTTGATTTTCAGCGAGCCATATTTTGCTTCCTGCTGATCGTATCCGTACGAATGGGGTATCATTCAGTGGTCCAATTACCGCCCGACCAAATGATACCTTAATTTGTTTAATCCGTTGATATCGGACGGAAAAATCGTGTTTTTACCCAAAACACCAATTTTTCACGTTTTTTTCAAAATATCGCATAGTATTTCGACTACTTCCGGTTTACGGATTGTTGTTGAAATTGCTTTAAACGGTGGTTTGACCATATTACTTCATGTTCCAGGAATTTCAGAAACGTCGATCCGGCCGTAAAACGAAACTTAAGCTCACAAAATTTGAAGAAAATTCGAAAAAAATCGAAAAATAAAGGGCGATGACTCTGAATGAAACTTATATTACTGGAACCGGATTGCCTTCAGGTATCCAAAAATGTAGGCCAAATTTGAAAATTTTGAAAAATAACAAAAAATGTGTCTTAAACAACATATTTTCATTTTTCGAATGCTAGAAGTCAGCAGTGAAGTTTCTAAATTGCAAAATTTTCAACTGCTATCGTCCGAGAAAAGACTCAGGGTTTCCAAAAATGTAATTTGTATGAAAATAGGTACAGAATTGACGAATCTACGGCCGTTTTTTAATTTTTTGGCACCGCACAAAATTCGGCCTCTTCCGGTCTGCGCAGAAGTTTCAAATACAGTGGAAGGGATGGCCACTATATGGTTTCCTGATAGAAAATTACGTCCCAGATCTGTATCTGTTACAGACACTGAGAAATAGGCTCCCCCGAAAAATAAAATAATAATAATAAATAACTAGATCTGCTAAGCAGATATTAAAGCTTTCATATTCACGGTCAGTTTCTGTCGCATCTCAAGAGTTATATAAAGAATCTTAAAAAGGAAAAAGAATTAATGAAATCCGCCAAAAACTCACCGAGTTATAACGAGAAACAATTCAACTGGTTCAAATTCTACCTTAATTAGAAACAGAGGTGTTATGTTCCAATGTGATCTGTCAAATTGCTTATTGCTCCTAAATCTACGCAGAAATTCTCAACATCAAACTTAGTCAAGGTAATGACATAATGAATCTATATTTGGAATTTTGTCACTCTCACTTCATTATAACCAAAGTTATCGTGCCCCAAAGAATCAACCAATCAGATTGCTTATCTCTGCTTACTGTAAGCAGACAATGCTCATCTTCGCACTCCTTTATGGCACTGACCTAATGAACGCCTTCACCAAGATTGAACATTCTGCCCCAATTAGAAGGAGAGTTATTTTGTTTCAAATTCTCGACCAATCAAATTGCTCATCGCTCTGCTTATCCAGGGCAGACAATGCTCATTGTCGAACGTATTCAAGGTATTGATGTAATGAAACTATACACCAAGTTTCATCACTCTGACTGAAGTGAAAGTGTCCAAAATCATCAACCAATCTAATTGCTTATCTCTGCTTACCCTAAGCCTAATATGCTCATCTACGAACTCCGCGTTTTTAATGTATGGGGATCATGGTGGCTCAGTGATAAGAGACACTGATTAACTAACCAGTAGGTCCTGGGCTCTCTCCCGGGGTTTGACCAGAAAGTCAATTGTACAGGCTTGACTGCCCTTGTTAGCTGTACAGGACAGTAGGTCTGCCCGGTCTGACAGGGAATAGTGTCTAATTGGGACGAAAAGCAATGTTCAGTGTGCACATTGGCGTGCACGTAAAAGATTCCTTGATAGAGTATATCGTGATACAGATGTCCGGGCAAAATCTACCTGTTTGTCTTCAATGGTCCAGTCGGTGTATAAAGTAGGACTTTTGCCCTACTCCGTATAAGATTTCATATCTTTGAAGTTTTAAGATAAGCATACCCGGACCCTGAAATCTTACATGGGGCTTGCTTTTTCGCCCTCTGTTCTGTACAGACTGGGCTAATACAGTAAAACATTGTAACAATCTACAGAAAGTAAATTTAACTTGTTGACTAAATAATCTTCAATACTTCTAATTAGCGGTATGTAGTGACAAGGATCGTGACCCAGATGGGATATACTTGAACTTTCTAGACAAGAAACCTGATATCTAATTTGGTAAAGCACTAATAAGTTTCATTACATACTAAATTTTTATATGATTGCTTATCGCACTTGGCATGCATACCCATAGGTCCATCTTTAAATTTAAAACTGGTAGAAATTACCGAGGGTTGAACATGGTATTGCATCGTCACTGTTGTATTATTGCTTATCGCCCTTGACATTGTATTAAAGGCAGTTTTATATTCATAGGGCCAGAACGGTAAATTATAAAAAGTGTAAATTATTACCCAGAGTTGAACATTACTTGTGATTTTGCCTGGTAACGCCAAAACTCGATCATGTACTAAATAATGGCGGCACAGTAAAATTTCTTGATTGTCAAGTTTTTGGTTATAAATAAACCCTCGCGAATTTTTTTTTAGTATGGAATCAAATCTACGGCTATTTCTGTAAAACACATGTTTTTTTTTTCTTTTTCAGGCTTTCGTCGCTTTCGCTGCCTGTTTGACAGTAGCTGCTTCCCAATACATCGATGCTAAAATCGGACACGGTTTAGAACATGGTGTTGGTGTCTTTGCAAACGGAATTGGTAAAGGATATGGAAGAGGACATGCCGGTGTTGGACATGATCTTGTTAGTGTAGGAGCTATTGGCAACGGACTCAACCATGGTATTGGACATGGTATCCAAGGAAACCGACTCAGACACGGAATAGTAGCTGTTGGCAAAGTCGGTGTTATTGGTAACGGAATTGGTCATGGTATTGTTGGTAACGGTATTGGACACGGTATTGTTAGAAACGGAATTGGTCATGGTATCGTTGGTAACGGTATCGGACATGGTATCATTGGAAACGGAATCGGACACGGACTTATTGGACATGGAAAGATTGGTAACGGCATTGGGCATGACATCGTTGGTAACGGTATCGGACACGGTATTGTTGGACACGGAATTGGTCATGGTATCGGACACGGTATTATTGGAAACGGATTTGTTGGACATGGAAAGATTGGAGCTTACAAACAATCATACAACTACAACGGGTACAACAACGGGCCATACAACCGATACAACAACGGACTATACAAGTACAACCAATACAATAATAAAGGATACAATAGTTACAACGGCCCCTACAATTACAACAACGGTTACAACAATGGCCACAATAACAACGAATATGGGAAGGGATATAACAACTACAATAACAACGGATACGGTAACGGATACAACAACTACAACCGTTATCCTTCTTACAATAACTGTCAAGGTTGCGGTTACAACAAATATTAAGACAATACGGCTATTTGATAGCATAATATTACCATAGCTTTAATACTTATAAATACTAGTATATAGTTTCTATTGTTCATGTATAATGTATATACGTAAATCAGGGAGTTAAGATATATATAAATTTAATAAAATAATATACATATAAACTCTTGTTATTTATCCGTTTATAGCTTACTACTAGTCCGGTCTATAGCTTGATAACCTCAATGTGCATATATACGTCACATCCTGTCTTCATTACGTTTGGTCAAAGGTCACGAGATGTAAATAGGGATATCGCTAATCCTAATCCTAACCCAAGACCTAACCTTAGCGCTTACCCTAACCCTAACCTACAATCTCGCCTGTCCAATCTCCTGGGTTTATCCCGGGACCTGCGGTTCCCTCCCACTGTTAATATGCGCAAGCAGATTATTGAAATAAAATTAAACCATATGTTAGTCCCAAAATGACCTAGTTTGCGTCGAGTGGACGTTAAACCCCATTTCTCTCTCTCTCTCTCTCTCTCTCTCTCTCCGTGTCATGGTTATTCAGTGCATATAACTGTAATTTCGATATGTCAATTACTTCACGCAAACCTTAAAGTAATGTACGATTATTCCACCCTCGCATATTGTTTAGGGATTTTCCCACAAACAGGTCTCATCTTACCGCTCCTATGGAAGACAGCGAATAGAATGTAGCATACCTGGAATGCCGAATGATTCTTGAAGAAACGAGTGAGTTACCATTACTGGAAAAAACGGTATTATGTCAATAGTACTGTTAGTTCAAAAGCGTTTTATAGCTGAGGCGCTGGAGGCGCCAGCCTCCCCGCGAAAAAAATCAAAGCAGTTGAAAAAATAAAACGGGAGAAAAATGCTAAAACCGATGCGAAAAATGAAAATGTGCCCTAGTTAGGGAGGGCTCTAAAGACAGACAAAAGGGTCCGACGAATGACAAAAGGGTCCCTAGTGCCAAGGGAAAGGGCCCCCGAGTCCAACTCAATCGTTTTCTATACACTGTTACTGTCGAATCCACTACTGAATGAGAATGCAGCCATTGCATTGGGGTGACAATCATCAATCAAGAACCTCCCCTCGCGACAGAGGGCCCTCAAAATAGTACAGCCTCCGCCATGATAAACCTTAAAACGCCCCTATGCTAGTTCTGTAACTGAAAGTCAAAATGGTGAAAGATGTTATTTGGTCAACATTTATCTACACTAACACAGACATTTTCAGATGAGGCGTGTAATAAAGTGGCTTAAATATATGAAAATCTTGAAAGAACTCATCGCAACCTATACCCTGCATTTGTTAGGTGTGTGATTGCGAATGGGATATAGCGTCTTGTGCCACCACCCCCACCCCATCACACACACATATACCACCCCGATTCTTCAATCCAAACTGATTAGAACCTGAATCACAATCGATCTAGTAGCAATCATACACAGTCGATATCAAAAATTGATTTCCAATCTCAAAGACGGCTTATCTCCCCTGAAACTGTTGAGGAATACGCGATTCCCAATTCACACAACTTTCATAGATTTAAGGAAATGGAATGAACTGAACAGAAATGGTTTTAACGACCTATCTTTTTGCGCCGACTGAATTAACTAAAGTTTGATCGGACAGCGTCGTTACGGTCTTTTCTTTCGAATTCCAACTGTTAAGTAGTCTTTTACGGGCATGTAGATATTGTTCCTAGCCGGGCCATTTAGGTTTCAAATTTCACAGTGTATTGATAGCCTTCTGGTTTCTGCTATGATTCGTTCATTGTTTCGCTGTTTTTTCTACTATGAACTCGTCTACTATTAATTCGTTCATTGTTCCACTCTTATTTCGGCTATGATTTCGTTGAACGTTTCATTGTTATTTCTGCTACGAATTCGTTAATTGTTTCATCGTTATTTCTGCTACGAATTCGTTAATTGTTGAAGTGTTATTACTGCTATAAATTCGTTGATCGTTTCATTGCTATTTATGGGAATCACGGTGGCTAAGTGGGCAAGGCGCTGGCTCGTTAGCCTGAAGGTCGGGTGTTCGATCCTTGCATTGGCCGAGAAAGCTCATCTCGATTTTCCGGCGTTGTTTCCTCTTGTCAGTGATGCAGAAGGAGGGCCTGATAAGGACAGCTGCCTAGTCGTTCGGATGGGACGAAAAACCGAGGTCCCGTGTACACATTGGAGTGCACGTAAAATATCCCTTGCCCGGGCAAAAATTCCCTCATAGCACACTGTGTGGCGTATGGCCGTCTTCCATTAGCCCAGGTCAGGTGCAGAAGAGTAGGTCGTAAAACCCAATTTCATTTCTGCTATGAATTCGTTAAGTTTTGCACTGTTATTTCTGCTATGAGTTCGTTGATCGTTTCACTGTTATTTCTGCTGTGAACTCGATCAAGTTTAAACATTCTAGCTGACCTACAGCGAGAAACATTTCAACCGGGCCAAATTTTCTATTTTAACAGTTTAATTTGCCCGGTACCTTTAGTTATCAACCGAATATTACAAAACTTTTAAAAATAAACTCCCCCCTGAACAGCTTAATCGTTCGCAATAAACGGGGTTGGACATCATATTTCATGTCACGTCCAACCTGGCGATCGAAACGACGCCCGTTGACTCAATGACAGACGTTACGATACAGCGCGCACATGCTAACCATTCAGCCATTCAGCCTCCCTGAATTCGGAAAATTGCTGACTTATAGCAAGAAACATTTGAACCGGGCGAAATTTTCTGTTTTAACAGTTTAATGTGCATGGTACTTTAATTACCAACCGATTATTACAAAACTTTTGAAAATAAGCTCCAACTGACCAGCGTAATCGTATGCAATAAAAGTTTGGCTTGAATTGAAAGTTCTGCACGGAGAAAGTTCATCTCGATTTCCCGGCGTGGTTCCCCCTTGTCAGTGAGGCAGAACGGCTGTCTAGTTCGGATGGGACGAAAACCACGGTCCCGTGTACACATTGGAGTGCACGTAAAATATCCCTAAGCAGTTGGAATTCGATACTGTTGAATAAGCTCTATACGATGACTAAATGTGTAGATTGTAGTCACCCCCACTGCATGTTTCGCTTAACAATGAAAGGGTGCCGTTTTCAATGTTCGATCCTTTTGTTCTTCTACTCCTGATATGTTGGACTGTTGATCGATGGTTTCATATAAAAGACTACCAATAAGACTCTTTGTAGAAGAAGTTCCCAACAAATATTATGTTGACTTTACGAGAAAGACCTCTAAACATACTCCAAGTTGTAAAAATACGACTTTTTGGATTTTCAATCTCTTTTTTTCGGCTATCCCTGATATTTAAAAAAAATGATACAATGATTTCACACAACAGGCTAGCTATAAGACTCTCTATTGACAAAAGTTTCACCGCCCTCCCTTCATTATAACCGAAGTTATCGTGCCCTAAAGAATCAACAAATCAATATGCTTATCTCTGCTTACCCTAAGCAGAAAATGCTCATCTTTGAACTTCATCATAACATTGACCTAGTGAACGTCTACACCAAGTTAGAACATTCTAGCTTAATTAGAATGAGAGTTATTGTGCTCAAAAGTCTCGGCCCTTCAAATTGCTTCTATTTTTGATTTTCAATTCAAAATGGTGACTCCCGGTTGACCTAAATCAAAATTCTGTTCGCGACATTTTTTAGGCCTTCCTACAAGGATTCAGAAAATATAACTCCCGAGTCTGTAAGTAAAATAGCAAAAAAGCCTTATTGATTTTTCACGTTTCAAGATGGTGGCACTTCCGGTTCGATCGACAAACTCCATATTTTGTGTACGAATCAGTAATTCCTTGTCTAGTATCGAAAAAAAAAATTAGGTCATTCTGACCTATATTTCGACGATTTTTTTGAAAACTTTGATCCTTAATTTCACCAAGGGGAGATAATTTAGAAAATTTCTAATTATATTTTTGAAGTCACATCGGTAGGATCTACTTATATACTAAATTGAATGAAAATCGCACAACTATTAAAGAAGTTGTCAAATTGGTCTAAACTTCCGGTTCGAAATCACAGCGACGAATTTTCGAAATTCGAAAATGTGAAACTGCTGATGAAAATGATTTTTTTCAAGGTATTCAAAGAAAAAAGATTTAGTAAAATCGGTCAAAAAACAATAAAGTTACGACTATGCATTGTCCATTTTGTCGTTCGTAAATTTCGGTGATTTCGGATTCGTAAAACGTTTTGAAAATATATTTAATCAACAGCTACCACCCATTTTTGGGGGGGTAGGTAAAAGTTTCATAAAGATACTGTGGTTAGATTCTGAGAAATCCGATTTGTGGATAAAACACAAAAAAAAAAATAACAATAATAATCTTAACAGAAACAATAAGCTTTCATATGTAATATGAAAGCTTAATAATAATTTTAGTAATCACAATAGGCTTTCAGACGAAAGTCTGAAAGCCTAATAAATAATAATAATTTTAGTAATCACAATAGGCTTTCAGACGAAAGTCTGAAAGCCTAATAATAACTAGACCTGCATAGCAGTGCTGAATCGGCTTTCAGGGTCCTTTAGATCATTGCCATGCTTTTAAATTTACCTTTATACCCTAAACGACCGATAGGACTCGGGGTAACAGAAGTTTAAGAAGTGAAATAGAAGTAGTTTTCGAGATAAACGAGTTTGAAAAGGCTCCAAAAAAAGAGGAAAATACTATATTATCGGCATCTCATAATCTATTGCCTAACCATCGAATTTGTATCATTCTGATATCATATAAAAGTCCAAAAAGGAAAATACTAGATCTTCAGCGTCCCGTAATATTTGTCATTGAACACGCCATCTTGAGTCGGATCGCGCAAAATCTAATTTTGGAGTAAAATTTTATTTTGAAGTCTAAAAATACGGTTTTTGCAAATATAACATTACTTCCGGTGATAATGGAAATGTTGAATCAGATCATTGCAATCATAAATGGCATAAGGCATCACATGGTGAAAATTGTATGAAAATTGAATAATAATTGACACTTTTATAGACCAAAAAGCTTGAAAAGTGACTTGTAGAAAATCGTCTATTTCTCGGCAACCGTACAAGTTAGAAACTTTTTTGTGGTATCTGTATGATGGTATGGGTTCATGCTATTCGGTGATGGGATTCAAATATCATAATTTTAAAAATATTATAAACAAGACTCATTTGAATAAAATATTTGTTTTCTAGGTTAAAAATACAGTTTTTGCCAAAATGACGTCATTTTCGGTCACAGTGAAACTGTAAAATTGGCTTAACCTAGTCCAAATTGGCATTAGGCATCGAATGAAAAAAAATTATTGAAAATCGGATAATAATTTACTATTTTACAGGCAAAAAAACGTGAAAAGTGATGCATGCAAAATTGCATATTTCTCGGCAACTGCTCATGTTACAAACTATTTTTCGCATACATTCCCTTCGTCTGGATTATGGCTACGAGTTTATGAAAGTTACGAATAAATAGTTCAAAATATAAAGACGTTGAATGGGTTGTAATAACTGAATTTTACCCTTTTTTTTACATTTTATTCGAAATTGCCCGAAAATGAAATTGAAATTTAAGAATCCCAGCCAAACATTTTATGCGCCTTTACAGGGCGCATACTTTTTGTTATATAAGTTTTCGAAAAAAAAAATATTTGCTGTCAAAAAGTGGTACTTAACTCTCAAAATTGTAGTTTTTGTTAATTTTACGCCACTTCCGTTGCGTGCAGAAAAATGTCACCGTAACAAAAAATATTACAATTGACATTACGAATCATATGCACTTTGTTTTATACAAATCGAACAATAAATAATTAATCTAGGTACGAAAAACTAAATTAGCCAATGGCGACTAAAGAAAATTACTGAGACAAAATTCTTTCTCACTTATGCTCAAGTAGGGTGATACTTTAACTCTGTGTAAACTACCATCAAAAAATATTCATAAATAAAAAAGTTTTCTGTAAAAATGTAAAAAAAAATCAATATATCGGATATTTTTTCGACTACTTCCGGTTTTTCGATCATTGTCGGAATTGCTTTAACAAGTTGATTAGATACTTAACTTCCTGTAGCAGAAATATCAGAAACATTCATTAAGTAATTTTTGAAAAAAAGATAAATAAAAGAGCATTTTCAATAATTTAATGATTTTTCAACTTTTTTCAAAGATTGAGGTCAATTTTGGACCGCCTATAATATTGCAACGCTTTTATTATTAAATGCACACGCTAGGCCACCGATAGGACTCTGAGTAAAAAATGTTTAAGAAAAATCGTAGGCGTCGTTTACGAGAAAAAGGCGCCTCAGAATGCTCCAAAACGGAAAATACTTAGTTTTCGGCGTACCATAATTTATTTCCTAAGAATCAAATTCGTGTTATTTAGATGTTATACGATCGTCTATTAATGGAACTATCCAAAGACACTTTAATTGTTTTGGTCCGCTAATATGTGACGGAGAATTCGAACTTTTGGCAAGAGCTCCAATTTTTTTTCATCTTTTTTACATTTTTCTTTGTTTTTTGAACTACTTCCGGTATACGAATCATTGTCGAGTAGTTTTCACATCCAGTTTTGGAGTTTGCATGGGAACAGGGCTCTCTAATGATATACGACACTATACGATCAAATAAAATACTTCTGAGAAATCTTATGTTCAAAAGTGTTAAAAATGTCAAAATGTCAAAATATTGAAAATTAAATTTCAATAACTGCATACATATTATACATCATTAGAATCGTAATTAGGTCAGCTTTTTAAATATATATCTTTTTTTTGAAAATCTCTTAAAATAAAAAAATAGTAGAGCATTTTCCCAAATTTCACGATTTTTCGACTTTTTTCGATTTTCAGTCCCTTTTTTGTCTTATTCCAATTATATAATAGTCTTAATGGATGGATCCATGCTAAAGACTACCGGAAGGACCATCGATAGATAAAGTTTAAGAAAAATCGCTGGAGCAGTTTTCGAAATACAGGCGTCCAAAAACGCTCCAAATCAGAAAATACTTGATTTTCAGCGTGCCATATTTTGCTTCCAGCTCATCGTATCCGTACGAATTGGGTATCATTCAGTGGTCCAATCACCGCTAGACCAAATGATACCTTAATTTGTTTAATCCGTTGATATCGGACGGAGAAATCGTGTTTTTACCCAAGACACCAATTTTTCACGTTTTTTTCAAAATATCGCATATTATTTCGACTACTTCCGGTTTACGGATTGTTGTTGAAATTGCTTTAAACGGTGGTTTGACAATATTGCTTCATGTATCAGGAATTTGAGAAACGTTGATCCGGCCGTAAAACGAAACTTAAGCTCACAAAATGTGAAGAAAATTCGAAAAAAATCGAAAAATAAAGGGCGATAACTCGGAATGAAACTTATATTCCTGGAACCAGATTGCCTTCAGGTATCCAAAAATGTAGGTCAAATTTGAAAATTTTGAAAAACAACAAAAATTGTCTCTCAAATAAAATTTTTCATTTTTCGATCGCAAGAAGTCAGCGATGAAGTTTCGAAATATCGAAATTTTCAACTGCTATCGTCCGAGAAAAGACTCAATGTTTCCGAAAATGTCATTTGTATGAAAATAGGTACAGAATTGATGAATCTACGGCCGTTTTTTAATTTTTTGACAGAGCACGAAATTCGACCACTTCCGGTCTGCGCAGAAGTTTCAAAAATAGTTTATCAAGTAGCCAACACATGGTTTCCCTATAGAGAATTAGGTCCCAGATCGGTATCTGTTACAGGCGCTGAGAAATAGGCTCCCCCGAAAAATAAAATAATAATAATAAATAACTAGACCTGCAAGCAGCACTGAACCGGCTTTCAGGAATCATACAGGAAGTTTATTATACCATAGCCGATCCATTGAGCTACCGAACTATACTTTAGATGTTTTGCTGCAGTGAAACCTTCTATCATATATAAAAGTAATATGTGCTGGCGAAAAGACGGGCCAAAATTGTAAATTATCGCAAAATTACGTCACTTCCGGTGCCGAAAGAAATTTTTATAGGGGAAAAATAAGTCGAAAATTCGTAACATACAAAATACAAACTTTGTTTTATACGTATCGGGCAATAAATAACTTACCTGTAACCCATCAACTGAAATTAAGAAGGTAAAAAAATTAAAAGTGACCCTGGGAAAATTGGCTATTATTCGACAAGGGAACATGCTAGAAGCCTTTTCTTGATATCGATATGATGGTATTGATTCAATCTTACTGCCCATTAGAGTCAGGCGTTATAAAGTTAATTGAATAATAAATATAAATCCCTTCAAAAAAATGTTTTGTTTTGAAGGCTAAAAATACGTTTTTTGCAAAAATTACATTACTTCCGGTGATATTGAAAATGTTAACTTTGTTCATTGAAGTCATAAATGGCATAAGGCATCAAATGGTAAAGATATTATAAAAATCGAATAATAATTGACACTTTTATAGACCAAAAACCTTGAAAAGTGACTTATAGAAGATCGCCTATTTCTCTGTAACCGTACAAGTTAGAAACCATTTTGTGGCATCTGTATGGTCATATGGCTTGATTCTATTCGTTGATGGGAATCAAATATCATAATTCTAAAAATATTATAAGGCAGACTCATTTGAATAAAATATTTGTTTTTTAGATTAAAAATACAGTTTTTGCCCAAATGACGTCATTTCCGGTCACAATGAAAATGTAAAATTGGCTTGACCTAGTCCAAAATGGCATTAAGCATCAAATGGGGAAAAAAATTGCAAATCGAATAATAATTCATTCTTTTATAGGCAAAATAACGTGAAAAGTGATGCATGCAAAATTGCATATTTCTCGGCAACTGTTCACATTACAAACTAATTTTCGCATGCATTCTCTTCGTCTGGATTATTGCTACGAGTTTATGAAAATTACAAATAAATATTTCAAAATATGAAGAGCTGAATGAATTGCAAACAACTGAATTTTACACTTTATTTTACATTTTATTCGAAATTGCCCGAAAATGAAATTGAAATTAAAAAGTCTGAGCTAAGGATATTGTGCACCTTTGCAGGGTGAATCATTTTAGTTATATCAGTTTTGAAAAAAATTAATATATGCTTTCAAAAAGTGGTACCGAACTGTCAAAATTGTAGTTTTTATTAATATTACGTCATTTCCGTTGCCGACAGAAAAATTTCACCGTAACAAAAAAAATTACAATTGGGACCACGGAGCTTATGAACTTTGTTTTATATAAATTGAACAATAAATAATTTTTCTGGGTACGAAAAACTAAATTAGCCGATGGCGGCTAATGCAAATTACCGAGACAATTTTTTTTCTCATTTCTGCTCAAGTAGGATGATATTTTAACCCAGTGTAAAATATCGTCAAAAAATATTCATAAATAAAAAAGGTTTTCGTAAAAAAAAAATTTTTTTTCAAAATATCGGACATTTTTTCGACTACTTCCGGTTTTACGATTGTTGTCATGATAGCTTTACGAAGTTCTTTGGATACTTAACTTTCTGTACCAGAAGTGTCAGAAACATCTATTGAGTAGTTTTGGAAGAAAAGATAAAATAAAGAGCGTTTACAAAAATTTGACGATTTTTGAATTTTTTTCAAAGTTTGATGCTATTTTTGGACCACCTATATTATTTCAATGCTTTTCATTTTGGATTCACTATATAGACAATCGATAGGACTTTGAGTAAGAAAAGTTTGAGAAAAATCGTAGGCGTCGTTTTCGAGAAAAGGGCGTCTCAGAATGTTAAAAAATCGGAAAATACTGGATATTTGGCATACAATAATTTATTTCCTTGCCATCGAAATCGTATTATTTACATACCGTATGATGGTCCATTAATAGGCTATCCAACGACACTTTAGTTCTTTTGGTCCACTATTACCTAAGGGAGAAATCAAGTTTTTCGCAAGTGCGACAATGTTTTTAACCTTTTTTTTTATTTTTTGAATACTTCCGGTATGGTTATTATTGTCGGAATAGTTAAAATAGCCGGTTTGGGTACTAAAATAGTCATAGGGCTCTGTAATGATATATTACATTTACTGATCAGATAAAATGCCACTGAGAAATCCTATGTCCAAAAGTGAGAAAAATGCAAAAAATTTAAAATATCGAAAATTAACTTTCAATAACTACATACATATTATACATCGTTAGAATCGTAATTAGGTCAGCTATCTGAAAATACAACCTTTTTTCGAAAATCTCTTAAAATAAAAAAATAGTAGAGCATTTTCCAAAATTTCACGATTTTTCGACTTTTTTCGATTTTCAGTCCGTTATTTCACCTATTCCAGATATTTCAAAGTCGTAATGGAATGTTTCGTACTTCAGACTACCACAAGGTCTCTTGATAGAGAAAGTTTCATAAAAATCGCTGGAGTAGTTTTCGAGATACAGGCGTCCAAAAATGCTAAAAATCAGAAAATACTTGATTTTCAGCGTGCCATATTTTGCTGCCTGTTCATAGTATCCGTATGAATTTGGTATCATACGATAGTGCAATCCCAGTGCAGTCCAATGGTACCCTAATTTCTTTAATCCATTTATATCGGACGGAGAAATCGCGTTTTCCCCAAAAATATCCATTTTTTGCATTTTTTTCAAAATATTGCACATTATTTCGACCACTTCCGGTTTAAGGATTCTTGTCGAAATTGCTTTATTTGTTGGTATTGGACTATAACTTCATGTTCCAGAAGTTTCAGAAACGTCAATTCTGCCATAAAACGAAACCCGAGCTCACAAAATGGGAAGAAAATTCGAAAAAAATCGAAAAATAAAGGGCGATAACTCTGAATGAAACTTATATTACTGGAATTGCATGGACGTCAGGTATCCAAAAATATAGGTCAAATTTGAAAATTTTGAAAAATAACAAAAATTGTCTCGTAAGCAACATGTTTTCAATTTTCGAGCGCTAAAAGTCATAGACGAATGTTCGAAATCGAAAAATGTGAGATAGCCATTGTCTAAGAAAAGATTCAGGGATTCCAAAAAGGTAACTTGTTTGAAAATGGATAAACAATTGACGAAACTATGGCCTATTTTCAATTTTTAGACAAAATACAAAGTTCGGTCACTTCCGGTATGCGCAGAAATTTCAAAAATATTTTATCAAGTAGCCACCACATGGTTTCCCGACAGAAAATCTAATTCCAGATCGATATCTGTTTTCGATCATGGTGATCTAGGCTCCCGCGGTAAATAATAATAATAATAACTAGACCTGCATGCAGGAATGACGGGTTTCACTGGTGCCAAGTTACTCTTAAACATGTCACTTCCGGTGCTAAGTTACCCTTGAACATATGTCACTTCCAGTACCAGCGTAACCACTAAACAGGTTTCCAAATTAACATTGCACACAAATAAAATGGACGCAGAATCAACCAATCAATCCAGCAATATCAAGTCATTTTATACATTTGTTACTTGTAAATAATCTTGACAAAATTAAATTACTTCCTGTGTTAATGAAAATGTTCAATTAGTCTTATGAAATCAGAAATGGCATACGATATCATATAGTGAAAATTTTATGTAAATCGAGTAATAATTGCCACTTTTAAAGACCAAAAAACTTGAAAAGTGACTTGTAGAAAATCGGCTATTTCTCTGCAACCGTACAAGTTACAAACCATTTTGTGGTATCTGTATGATCGTATGGGTTCATTCTATTTGTTGATTAGCATCAAATACCATAATTTGAATAAGATTTCAAAACAGACTCATTTGAATAAAATATCTGTTTTGAAGGCTAAAAATACAGTTTTTGCCAAAATGACGTTACTTCCGGTGATAATGAAAATCTTAAATTACTTGTATGAAATCCCAAATGGCATTAGGTATAACACGGTGTAACGTTTATGAAAATCGAATAATAATTGACACTTTTATGGCCCCGAAACCTTCAAAAGTGACCTGTAGAAAACCGTCTATTTCTCGGCAACCGAACAAGTTAGAAACAATTTTATGATATCTATATGACCATATGAGTTTTGTTTATATGTGAATTTAAACCAAAAGTTAAAATTATTAATACATATTAAGTTATTCTTGGTTGAATAAAACATTGATTTAAAAAGTTTAAAATGCAGTTTTTGACCAAATGATGTCACTTCCGGTGTCAATTTTAAATTGTAATCAACTTCATATGACGCTACATGCCTTTTGAATCAAATGATGTCACTTTTATAAAAATCCAATAATAATTGACTATTTTACAGGCAAAATAACGAAAACAGTGACTTGTACAGAACTGCCCATTTCTTGGTAACTGCTTATATTACAAACGAATTTTAACATACATTTTCTTCGTATGGATTATAGCTACAAGTTTATAAAAGTTACGAAGAAATATTTTAAAATCTGAAAAGCCTGAATAGGTTCTAAATAGGTCAATTTTACACCATTTTTAGCCTCTTAATCGAATTTGCTCGAAAGTGAAATCGAAATTAAAAAAACTGCTTCCTACATTTTTTGCGCCTTGAAGGGGCACACTCTTTGAGTCAAATAATTTTTCCAAAAAATAATATTTGTTTTCGAAATAAAAAAATAACTGTCAAAATTGTAGTTTTTGGTAAAATTATGCCACTTCCGGTGCCGACAGATAACACTTTTGGTAATAAAAAAAATGACAATTGATACAACGAAGCATATGAATTTTGTTTTATACAAATCGAACAATAAAAAATCAATCTAGGACTGAAAAACTGAATTAGCCAATGGCGGCCAAGGAAAATTACTGAGACAATTTTTTTTAACATTTTTGCACTAGTCAGATGACTCTTTAATTCTGTGCACAATACGACTAAAAAATATTCATAAATAAAAAAGTTTTTTGTAAAATTTTAAATTTTCGAAATTTGGCGCCTAATATCTTCGAAGATTTGCCGAAAATCAAAAATCGAAAGTAGCGTAGCTATGTGCCCTGTCTCAGGCTATGCCAAAATGTATCGAAAGTTAAAATCCAATGATTATTGTTAAAATTACTGCAATATTTTCAAAAACGATAACTTCGGTGATTTCGGACATTTCGCATTGTCGCAGAACGTTCAAAATAGCTTTATCCTCTAAGTCACACCCACTTTCCCAGTAAAACCGAAGAAATCGTAACGATGCGACACGTAGTTGCTGAGATCTATTCAAATTGGAATCTGAATAATAATAATAATAACTAGACCTGCAAGCAGCACTGAACCGGCTTTCAGGAATCATACAGGAAGTTTATTATACCATAGCCTATCCATTGAGCTACCAAACTATACTTTAGTTGTTTTGCTTCAGTGACACCCTCTATCATATCTAAAAGTAATATTTGCTGGCTAAAAGACCGGTCAAAATTGTAAATTATGGCAAAAGTATGTCACTTCCGGTGCCGAAAGAAATTTTTATAGATGGAAAATAAGTCGAAAATTCGCAACATACAAAATACAAACTTTTTTTTATAAATATCGGACAATAAATAATTAACCTATAACCCATAAACTGAAATTAAGAAGGTAAAAAACTGAAAAGTGACCCTCGGAAAATTGGTTATTATTCGACAAGGGAACATGCTAGAAGATTTTTCTTGATATCAATATGATGGTATTGATCCAGTCTTACTGCCCATTAGAGTCAGACGTTATAAAGTTAAACGAATAATAAATATAAATCCCTTCAAAAAAATGTTTGTTTTAAAGGCTAAAAATACGTTTTTTGCAAAAATTACATTACTTCCGGTGATATTGAAAATTTTAACTTGGTTCATAGAAGTCATAAATAGCATAAGGCATGAAATGGTAAATAAATTGTAAAAATCGAATAATAATTGACAGTTTTACAGACCAAAAACCTTGAAAAGTGACTTATAGAAGATCGCCTATTTCTCTGTAACCGTACAAGTTAGAAACCATTTTGTGGTATCTGTATGGTCGTATGGCTTCATTTTATTCGTTGATGGGAATCAAATATCATAATTTTAAAAATATTATAAGGCAGACTCATTTGAATAAAATATTTATTTTTTAGGTTAAAAATACAGTTTTTGCCCAAATGACGTCATTTCCGGTCACAGTGAAAATGTAAAATTGGCTTGACCTAGTCCAAATTGGCATTAGGCATCAAATGGAAAAAAAATATTGCAAATCGAATAATAATTAACTCTTTTATAGGCAAAATAACGTGAAAAGTGATGCATGCAAAATTGCATATTTCTCGGCAACTGCTCATATTACAAACTAATTTTCGCATACATTCTCTTCGTCTGGATTATTGCTACGAGTTTATGAAAATTACAAATAAATATTTCAAAATATGAAGACGCTGAATGAATTGTAAATAACTGAATTTTACACTTTATTTTACATTTTATTCGAAATTGCCCGAAAATGAAGTTGAAATTAAAAAATATGAGCTAAGGTTTTTGTGCACCTTTGCAGGGTGCATCCTTTTAGTCATATCAGTTTTGAAAAAAAATAATATTTGCTTTCAAAAAGTGGTACCGAACTGTCAAAATTGTAGTTTTTGTTAATATTACGTCACTTCCGTTGCCGACAGAAAAATTTCACCGTAACAAAAAAAATTACAATTGGGACCATGGTGCATATGAACTTTGTTTTATACAAATCGAACAATAAATAATTTTTCTGGGTACGAAAAACTAAATTAGCCGATGGTGGCTAACGCAAATTACCGAGACAATTTTTTTTCTCATTTCTGCTCAAGTACGATGATATTTTAACCCTGTGTAAAATATCATCAAAAAATATTCATAAATAAAAAAGGTTTTCGTAAAAAAATTAATTTTTTTCGAAATATCGGACATTTTTTCGACTACTTCCCGTTTTACGATCGTTGTTGTGATAGCTTTACGAAGTCCTTTGGATACTTAACTGTACGTACCAGAAGTGTCAGAAACATCCATTGAGTAGTTTTGGAAAAAAAGATAAATTAAAGAGCGTTTCAAAAAATTTAACGATTTTTCAATTTTTTTCAAAGTTTGAGGCCATTTTTCGACCACTTATATTATTTCAATGCTTTTCATTTTGGATTCCCTATATAGACAACTGACAGGACTTTGAGTGAGAAACGTTTAAGAAAAATCGTAGGCGTCGTTTTCGAGAAAAGGGCGTCTCAGAATGTTAAAAAATTGGAAAATACTAGATATTTGGCATACAATAATTTATTTCCTTACCATCGAAATCGTATTATTTAGATACCATATGATGGTCCATTAATAGGGCTATCCAGCGACACTTTAGTTCTTTTGGTCCGCTATTACCTAAGGGAGAAATCAAGTTTTTCGCAAGTGCGACAATGTTTTTACTCTTTTTTTTCATTTTTTGAATACTTCCGGTATGGTTATTATTGTCGGAATAGTTCTAATAGCCGGTTTGGGCACTAAAATAGCCACAGGGCTCTGTAATGATATATTACATTATCTGATCAGATAAAATGCCCCTGAGAAATCCTATGTTCAAAAGTGCCAAAAATGCAAAAAATTTAAAATATAGAAAATTAAATTTTAATAATTACATACATATTATACATCGTTAGAATCGTAATTAGGTCAGCTATCTGAATATACAACCTTTTTTTAAAAATCTCTTAAAATAAAAAAATAGTAGAGCATTTTCCAAAATTTCACGATTTTTCGACTTTTTTCGATTTTCAGTCCCTTTTTTATCCTATTCCAGACATTTCAAAGTCCTATTGGATGGCTTCATGTCAAATACCTCCCAAAGGACTCTCGATAGAAAAAATTTAAAAAATATTGCAGGTTAAGTTTTCGAGATACAGGCGTCCAAAAACGCTCCAAATCAGAAAATACTTGATTTTCAGCGTGCCATATTTTGCTGTCTGTTCATAGTATCCGTATGAATGGGGTATCATATGATAGTCCAACAATCGTGCCATCAAACGGTACCTTCATTCGTTTAATCCATTGATATCGGACAGAGAAATAGCGTTTTCCCCCAAAATATCCATTTTTTGCATTTTTTTCAAAATATTGAACATTATTTCGACCACTTCCGGTTTGAAGATCCGTGTCGAAATTGCTTTATCAGTTGGTATTGGACTATAACTTCATGTTCCAGAAGTTTCATAAACGTCAATTCTACCATAAAACGAAACCCGAGCTCGCAAAATGGGAAGAAAATTCGAAAAAAATCGGAAAATTAAGGGCGATAACTCTGAATGAAACTTATATTACTGGAATCGGATGGACTTCAGGTATCCAAAAATGTAGGTCAAATTTGAAAATTTTGAAAAATAACAAAAATTGTCTCGTAAACAACATGTTTTCAATTTTCGAACGATAAAAGTCATAGACGAATGTTCGAAATTGAAAAATGTGAGATAGCCATTGCCTCAGAAAAGATTCAGGGATTCCAAAAATGTAATTTGTTTGAAAATGGATAAAGAATTGACGAAACTATGGCCGATTTTCAATTTTTAGAGAAAGTACAAAGTTCAGTCACTTCCGGTATGCGCAGAAATTTCAAAAATATTTTATCAAGTAGCCACCACATGGTTTCCGTATAGAAAAGCTAATTCCAGATCGATATCTGTTTTCGATCATGGAGATCTAGGCCCTCGCGGTAAATAATAATAATAATAATAATAATAATAATAATAATTTTAGTAATCTCAATAGGCTTTCAGACGAAAGTCTGAAAGCCTAATAATAACTAGACCTGCATAGCAGTGCTGAATCGGCTTTCAGGGTCCTTTAGATCATTGCCATGCTTTTAAATTTACCTTTATACCCTAAACGACCGATAGGACTCGGGGTAACAGAAGTTTAAGAAGTGAAATAGAAGTAGTTTTCGAGATAAACGAGTTTGAAAAGGCTTCAAAAAAAGAGGAAAATACTATATTTTCGGCATCTCATAATCTATTGCCTAACCATCGAATTTGTATCATTCTGATATCATATAAAAGTCCAAAAAGGAAAATACTAGATCTTCAGCGTCCCGTAATATTTGTCATTGAACACGCCATCTTGAGTCGGATCGCGCAAAATCTAATTTTGGAGTAAAATTTTATTTTGAAGTCTAAAAATACGGTTTTTGCAAATATGACATTTCTTCCGGTGATAATGGAAATGTTAAATCAGATCATTGCAATCATAAATGGCATAAGGCATCACATGGTGAAAATTGTATGAAAATTGAATAATAATTGACACTTTTATAGACCAAAAAGCTTGAAAAGTGACTTATAGAAAATCGTCTATTTCTCGGCAACCGTACAAGTTAGAAACTTGGTTGTGGTATCTGTATGATGGTATGGGTTCATGCTATTCGGTGATGGGATTCAAATATCATAATTTTAAAAATATTATAAACAAGATTCATTTGAATAAAATATTTGTTTTCGACGTTAAAAATACTGTTTTTGCCAAAATGACGTCATTTTCGGTCACAGTGAAACTGTAAATTTGGCTTAACCTAGTCCAAATTGGCATTAGGCATCGAATAAAAATTTTTTATTGAAAATCGGATAATAATTTACTATTTTACAGGCAAAAAAACGTGAAAAGTGATGCATGCAAAATTGCATATTTCTCGGCAACTGCTCATGTTACAAACTATTTTTCGCATACATTCTCTTCGTCTGGATTATGGCTACGAGTTTATGAAAGTTACGAATAAATAGTTCAAAATATAAAGACGTTCAATGGGTTGTAATAACTGAATTTTACCCTTTTTTTTACATTTTATTCGAAATTGCCCGAAAATGAAATTGAAATTTAAGAATCTCAGCCAACATTTTATGCGCCTTTACAGGGCGCATACTTTTTGTTATATCAGTTTTCGAAAAAAAAAATATTTGCTGTCAAAAAGTGGTACTTAACTCTCAAAATTGTAGTTTTTGTTAATTTTACGCCACTTCCGTTGCGTGCAGAAAAATGTCACCGTAACAAAAAATATTACAATTGACATTACGAATCATATGCACTTTGTTTTATACAAATCGAACAATAAATAATTAATCTAGGTACGAAAAACTAAATTAGCCAATGGCGACTAAAGAAAATTACTGAGACAAAATTCTTTCTCACTTATGCTCAAGTAGGGTGATACTTTAACACTGTGTAAACTACCATCAAAAAATATTCATAAATAAAAAAGTTTTCTGTAAAAATGTAAAAAAAAATCAATATATCGGATATTTTTTCGACTACTTCCGGTTTTTCGATCATTGTCGGAATTGCTTTAACAAGTTGATTACATACTTAACTTCCTGTAGCAGAAATATCAGAAACATTCATTAAGTAATTTTTGAAAAAAAGATAAATAAAAGAGCATTTTCAATAATTTAATGATTTTTCAACTTTTTTCAAAGATTGAGGTCATTTTTGGACCGCCTATAATATTGCAACGCTTTTATTATTAAATGCACACGCTAGGCCACCGATAGGACTCTGAGTAAAAAAGGTTTAAGAAAAATCGTAGGCGTCGTTTTCGAGAAAAAGGCGCCTCAGAATGCTCCAAAACGGAAAATACTTAGTTTTCGGCGTACCATAATTTATTTCGTAAGAATCAAATTCGTGTTATTTAGATGTTATACGATCGTCTATTAATGGAACTATCCAAAGACACTTTCATTGTTTTGGTCCGCTAATATGTGACGGAGAATTCGAACTTTTGGCAAGAGCTCCAATTTTTTTTCATCTTTTTTACATTTTTCTTTGTTTTTTGAACTACTTCCGGTATACGAATCATTGTCGAGTAGTTTTCACATCCAGTTTTGGAGTTTGCATGGGAACAGGGCTCTCTAATGATATACGACACTATACGATCAAATAAAATACTTCTGAGAAATCCCATGTTCAAAAGTGTTAAAAATGTCAAAATGTCAAAATATTGAAAATTAAATTTCAATAACTGCATACATATTATACATCATTAGAATCGTAATTAGGTCAGCTTTTTAAATATATATCTTTTTTTTGAAAATCTCTTAAAATAAAAAAATAGTAGAGCATTTTCCCAAATTTCACGATTTTTCGACTTTTTTCGATTTTGAGTCCCTTTTTTGTCTTATTCCAATTATATACTAGTCTTAATGGATGGATCCATGCTAAAGACTACCGGAAGGATCATCGATAGATAAAGTTTAAGAAAAATCGCTGGAGCAGTTTTCGAAATACAGGCGTCCAAAAACGCTCCAAATCAGAAAATACTTGATTTTCAGCGTGCCATATTTTGCTTCCAGCTCATCGTATCCGTACGAATTGGGTATCATTCAGTGGTCCAATCACCGCTAGACCAAATGATACCTTAATTTGTTTAATCCGTTGATATCGGACGGAGAAATCGTGTTTTTACCCAAGACACCAATTTTTCACGATTTTTTCAAAATATCGCATATTATTTCGACTACTTCCGGTTTACGGATTGTTGTTGAAATTGCTTTAAACGGTGGTTTGACAATATTGCTTCATGTATCAGGAATTTGAGAAACGTTGATCCGGCCGTAAAACGAAACTTAAGCTCACAAAATGTGAAGAAAATTCGAAAAAAATCGAAAAATAAAGGGCGATAACTCGGAATGAAACTTATATTACTGGAACCAGATTGCCTTCAGGTATCCAAAAATGTAGGTCAAATTTGAAAATTTTGAAAAATAAGAAAAATTGTCTCTCAAATAAAATTTTTCATTTTTCGATCGCAAGAAGTCAGCGATGAAGTTTCGAAATATCGAAATTTTCAACTGCTATCGTCCGAGAAAAGACTCAAGGTTTCCGAAAATGTCATTTGTATGAAAATAGGTACAGAATTGACGAATCTACGGCCGTTTTTTAATTTTTTGACAGAGCACGAAATTCGACCACTTCCGGTCTGCGCAGAAGTTTCAAAAATAGTTTATCAAGTAGCCAACACATGGTTTCCCTATAAAGAATTAGGTCCCAGATCGGTATCTGTTACAGGCGCTGAGAAATAGGCTCCCCCGAAAAATAAAATAATAATAATAAATAATAATAATTTTAGTAAAAACAATAGTCTTTCAGACGAAAGTCTGAAAGCCTAATAATAAGAACTAGACCTGCATGCAGGAATGACGGGTTTCACTTTTGCCATGTTACCTTTGAACTTGAACTTGTGTCACTTTTGGTGCTACGTTACCCTTGAACATATGTCCTTTCCGGTACCAATGAAACCAATATACAGGTTTCCACATAAGCATTGCACACATCAAATAAAATGGAAACAGAATCAAACAAATCCAGCAATTTTATTTTATACATTTGTTACATGTAATTGATCCTGACAAAATAACAGTACTTCCGGTGATAATGTAAATGTTCCCTTAGTCTTATGAAATCAGAAATGGCATAAGGCATCATATGGTGAAAATTTTATGTAAATCGAATAATAATTTCCACTTTTATAGACCAAAAACCTTGAAAAGTGACGTGTAGAAAATCGTCTATTTCTCGGCAACCGTACAAGTTAGAAACCATTTTTTGGTATTTATATGACCGTATGGGTTTAATCTATTTGTTGATTGGAATCAAATATCATAATTGTATAAACATTACAAATCAGACTCATTTGAATAAAATATCGGTTTTGAAGGCTTAAAATACAGTTTTTGCCAAAATGACGCTACTTCCGGTGATAATGAAAACGTTAAATTAGTTTTATAACATCGTCTATGACATTAGGCTTCAAAGGGTGAAAATTTTATGAAAATCAAATAATAATTGACACTTTTATGGGCCAAAAACCTTCAAAAGTGACTTTCAGAAAATCGCCTATATCTCGACAACCGAACAAGTTAGAAACAATTTTATGATATCTATTTGACCGTATGAGTTTTGTTAATATGTGAATTTAAACCAAAAGTTAATTTTATTATTACATGTGACATAATTCTTGGTTGAAAAAAAGATCGATTTTAAAAGTTAAAAATTGAGTTTTTGACTAAATGACGTCACTTCCGGTGTCAATTTTAAATAGTAATCAACATGATATGACGCACACTTGCTTTTTGAATCAAATGATGTCACTTTTGTGAATATCCATTAATAATTGACTATTTTACAGGCAACATTACGAAAACAGTGACTTATGCAAAACTGCCCATTTCTCGGCAACTGCTTATATTAGAAACTAATTTTAACATACATTCTCTTCGTATGGATTATAGTGACAGGTTTATAAAAGTTAAGTAAAAAAATTTTAAAATCTGAAAAGCCTGAATGGGTTGTAAATAGGTCAATTTTACGCCTTTTTTCACCCCTTAATCCAATTTGCTAGATAACACTTTTGGTAATGAAAAAAATAACAATTGGGACAACGAAGCATATGAACTTTGTTTTATACAAATCGAACAATAAAAAATTAATCTAGGACTGAAAAACTGAATTAGCTAATGGCGGCCAAGGAAAATTACTGAGACAAATTTTTTTAACATTTTTGCGCTAGTCAGATGACTCTTTAATTCTGTGCACAACACGACTAAATAATATTTATAAATAAAAACGTTAAATCGAATAATAATTGCCACTTTTAAAGACCAAAAAACTTGAAAAGTGACTTGTAGAAAATCGGCTATTTCTCGGCAACCGTACAAGTTAGAAACCATTTTGTGGTATCTGTATGATCGTATGGGTTCATTCTATTTGTTGATTGGCATCAAATACCATAATTTGAAAAAGATTTCAAAACAGACTCATTTGAATAAAATATCTGTTTTGGAGGCTAAAAATACAGTTTTTGCCAAAATGACGTTACTTCCGGTGATAATGAAAATCTTAAATTACTTGTATGAAATCCCAAATGGCATTAGGTATAACATGGTGTGACGTTTATGAAAATCGAATAATAATTGACCCTTTTATGGCCCCGAAACCTTCAAAAGTGACCTGTAGAAAACCGTCTATTTCTCGGCAACCGAACAAGTTAGAAACCATTTTATGATATCTATATGACCATATGAGTTTTGTTTATATGTGAATTTAAACCAAAAGTTAAAATTATTAATACATATTAAGTTATTCTTGGTTGAATAAAACATTGATTTAAAAAAGTGTAAAATGCATTTTTTGACCAAATGATGTCACTTCCGGTGTCAATTTTAAATTGTAATCAACTTGATATGACGCTACGTGCTTTTTGAATCAAATGATGTCACTTTTATAAAAATCCAATAATAATTGACTATTTTACAGGCAAAATAACGAAAACAGTGACTTATGCAGAACTGCCCATTTCTTGGCAACTGCTTATATTACAAACGAATTTTAACATACATTTTCTTCGTATGGATTATAGCTACAAGTTTATAAAAGTTACGAAGAAATATTTTAAAATCTGAAAAGCCTGAATAGGTTGTAAATAGGCCAATTTTACACCATTTTTAGCCTCTTAATCGAATTTGCTCGAAAATGAAATCGAAATTAAAAAAACTGCTTCCTACATTTTTTGCGCCTTGAAAGGGCACACTCTTTGAGTCATATAATTTTTCAAAAAAATAATATTTGTTTATGAAGATCGTAAATAACTGTCAAAATTGTAGTTTTTGGTAAAATTATGCCACTTCCGGTGCCGACAGATAACACTTTCGGTAATAAAAAAAACGACAATTGATACAACGAAGCATATGAACTTTGTTTTATACAAATCGAACAATAAAAAATTAATCTAGGACTGAAAAACTGAATTAGCCAATGGCGGCCAAGGTAAATTACTGAGACAAATTTTTTTAACATTTTTGCACTAGTCAGATGACCCTTTAATTCTGTGCACAATACGACTAAAGAATATTCATAAATAAAAAAGTTTTTTGTAAAATTTTAAATTTTCGAAATTTGGCGCCTAATATCTTCGAAGATTTGCCGAAAATCAAAAATCGAAAGTAGCGTAGCTATGTGCCCTGTCTCAGGCTATGCCAAAATGTATCGAAAGTTAAAATCCAATGATTATTGTTAAAATTACTGCAATATTTTTAAAAACGATAACTTCGGTGATTTCGGACATTTCGCATTGTCGCAGAACGTTCAAAATAGCTTTATCCTCTAAGTCACACCCACTTTCCCAGTAAAACCGAAGAAATCGTAACGACGCGACACGTAGTTGCTGAGATCTATTCAAATTGGAATCTGAATAATAATAATAATAATAAGAATAATAATAATAAGAATAATAATTTTAACAAAAACAATAGTGTTTCACACAAGCTACGCAGTGTGAAACCCTAACTAGATCTGCTACTGTCCCATGCAGATATGAAAGCTTTCATATTCATCGTCACGTGTCATTGATTGTATCAAGTAACCTAAATAAAAGGATACGAAGAAAAAATTATTAAAATTGGTCAAAAACTCGCGAAGTTACAAGTCTAAATATAGTATGAAACATTGCACCCAGGCATAACAATAATCTGAAAACTAAAGGGAAATAACTGAAACTTGTATTACTGTAATGAGACGGATGAGAAAATGAAATGAAAATGGCGGGAAAAAAAAATTAAAAATGGCAGGTTGGACAGGCGACCTTACTCCTTGTCACGTACAACCGGGCATTCGAAAACACGCTAGTTTACTCAATGACAGGCGCGCGTGCTTACCATTCAGCCACTCAACCCCCCTTTGAAATCAGACACGTGCAATATGTCATATAGGAAGAATAAGAAGTCGCTCACAACAAAATGGTAAATTAATGAGTTTAGGTCAAAAGGTTGAGCTACTGTTTTAGAGTACTTAATAGTTTTAAAGAGACACGTTAAGGGTTGTTCATAGTTAAATGAAAGTTTAATTTTAAATAAGACCAATAAAATTAGGATTTAATAATGCCAGACTAATATTTCCAATATGTTTGGTTATAAGTAGGAAATCGTGACGACTTCTTAAGCATGTTTTAAACAAAGGATCATGTTTGTTTAAACAAGAATGGCACTCTGCAATAAAAAAAACTGGCCAAAGCAAGATTTCTATGCAGAAATTAAATAATTGCTAGAACCAGAAAAATATTTATCCACTATAATAAATAAGCAACATAGAGAAAATGAAATGAAATTGAATGGGGTTTAACGTCCGACTGTTCTGCTCCTAAAATGGGCTAATGAAGACGGGCATATGCCATAATGTGTGCAATGAGGGAAATTTTACCCGGGCAGCGGCGGTTACGGCCTACGAGGTTGGACAGGCAACCATACTCCTTGTCACGTACAACCAAAAAATCGAAACAACGGCAGTTGACTCAATGACAGACGTTATGATACAGAGCGCACGTGCTAACCATTCAGCCACGCAACCTCCCTAAAATCGGCAAATTGCTGACCTACAGCGAGAAACATTTCAACCGGGCCAAATTTTCTATTGTAACAGTTTAATTTGCACGGTACCTTTAGTTATCAACCGAATATTACAAAACTTTTAAAAATAAGCTCCCCCCTGACCAGCTTAAGCGTTCGCAATAAACGTTTGCCACTTAAAATCGGGAAATTGCTGACTTTAAAGTGAGAAACATTACAACCGGGCGAAATTTTCTGTTTTATGACTTTTACAGTACCTTTGATTACCAACCGATTATTTTCTGTTTTATCACTTTTACAGTACCTTTGATTACCAACCGATTATTACAAAACTTTAAAAATAAAAGAGAAAGAGAGAAATGCGGCCTAATGTCCATTCGACACAAACTAGGTCATTTCGGGACTAACATATGTTTTTTAATTTTATTTAAAAACTCCCCCTGCGCTTACAGGTCTTTAGCCGTTGGGAGGAAACCGAAGAACACGGAGAAAAACCCACAAGGTTGGACATCATACTTCATGTCACGTGCAACCTGGAGATCGAAACGACGCCCGTTGACTCAATGACAGACGTTACGATACAGTGCGCACATGCTAACCATTCAGCCATTCAGCCTCCCTGAATTCAGAAAATTGCTGACTTATAGCAAGAAACATTTCAACCGGGCGAAATTTTCTGTTTTAACAGTTTAATGTGCACGGTACTTTAATTACCAACCGATTATTACAAAACTTTTGAAAATAAGCTCCAACTGACCAGCTTAATCGTATGCAATAAACGTTTTCGCCTGAATTGAAAGTTCTGCACGGAGAAAGTTCATCTCGATTTCCCGGCGTGGTTCCCCTTGTCAGTGAGGCAGAACGGAGGGCCTGACAAGCACAGCTGTCTAGTCATTCGGATGGGACGAAAAACCAAGGTCCCGTGTACACATTGGAGTGCACGTAAAATATCCCTAAGCAGTTGGAATTCGATACTGTTGAATAAGCTCTATACGATGACTAAATGTGTAGATTGTAGTCACCCACACTGCATGTTTCGCTTAACAATGAAAGGGTGCCGTTTTCAATGTTCGATCCTTTTGTTCTTCTACTCCTGATATGTTGGACTGTTGATCGATGGTTTCATATAAAAGATTACCAATAAGACTCTTTGTACAAGAAGTTCCCAAAAAATATTATGTTGACTTTACGAGAAAGACCTCTAAACATGCTCCAAATTGTAAAAATACGACTTTTTGGGTTTTCAATCTCTTTTTTTCGGCTATCCCTGATATTTAGAAAAAATAATACAATGATTTCACACAACAGGCTAGCTATTAGACTCTCTATTGACAAAAGTTTCACCGCCCTCCCTTCATTATAACCGAAGTTATCGTGCCCTAAAGAATCAACAAATTAGCTTGTTTATCTCTGCTTACCCTAAGCAGAAAATGCTCATCTTTGAACTCAATCATAACATTGACCTAGTGAACGTCTACACCAAGTTTGAACATTCTAGCTTAATTAGAAGGAGAGTAATTGTGTTCCAAAGTCCCGACCCTTCAAATTGCTTCTATTTTTCATTTTCAATTCAAAATGGTGACCATCACGTGACCGAAATCAAAATTCTATTCGCGACATTTTTTAGGCCTTCCTACAAGGATTCAGAAAATATAACTCCCGAGTCTGTAAGTAAAATAGCAAAAAAGCCTTATTGATTTTTCACTTTTAAATATGGCGGCACTTCCGGTTCGATCGACAAACTCCATATTTTGTGTACAAATCAGTAATTACTTATCTAGTATCCAAAAAAAAAATCAGGTCATTCTGACCTATATTTCGATGATTTTTTTGAAAATTTTGATCCTTAATTTCGTCAAGGGGAGATAATGTAGAAAATTTCTAATTATATTTTTGAAGTCACATCGGTAGGATCTACTTAGATACTAAATTTCATGAAAATCGTACAACTATTAAAGAAGTTGTCAAATTGGTCTAATCTTCCGGTTCGAAATCACAGCGACGAATTTTCGAAATTCGAAAATGTGAAACTGCAGATGAAAATGGTTTTTTTAAAGGTATTCAAAGAAAAAAGAATTAGTAAAATCGGTCAAAAAAAAACAAAGTTACGACTATGCATTGTCATTTTTTTCGTTCGTAAAATTCGGTGATTTCGGATTCGTAAAACGTTTCGAAAATATATTTAATCAAGGTTCGCACCCCATTTTTGGGGGGGTAGGTCAAAATTTCAGAAAGATCCTATGGATAGATTCTGAGAAATCCGATTTGCAGAAAACACACAAAAAAAAAAATAATAATAATAATAACTTTAACAGAAACAATAAGCTTTCATATGTAATATGAAAGCTTAATAATAACTTTAACAGAAACAATAAGCTTTCATATGTAATATGAAAGCTTAACTAGATCTGCTACTGTCCCATGCAGATATGAAAGCTTTCATATTCATCGTCACGTGTAATCGATTATATCAAGTATCTCAGATAAAAGGATAAGAATAACAAACTATCAAAATTGGTCAAAAACTCGCGAAATCTAAATATAGTATGAAACATTGAGTAATCTGAAAACTAAAGGGAAATAACTGATACTTGTGTTGCTGTAATCGGGATGACTTCCGATTTCAAAACTTTCAGAAAAATGAAATGAAAATGGTAAGAAAACATCGAAAAATTAAATGAGATAACTTTGAACAAAATTAAAACTTTTTGAATCAGGTTGAACTCAACTGTTTGAATATGTACGTTACATATGTAGATTTGGAAAATTATAAAGACATAATATCAAAATCGGTCAAAAATTCACAAAGTTACAAATTTAAATGTAGTGAGAAACATTGCACCCGGGCAAAAAAATAATCTTTAAACTAAAGGGAAATAACTGAAACTTGTATAGCTGTAATCGGGCTTCCAAGATATGTTATATAATTATGGTTTCCAATATGTTTGGTTATAAGTAGGAAATCGTGACGACTTCTTAAGCATGTTTTAAACAAAGGGTCATAGACTGCAATATACAAGAATGGCACTCTGCAATAAAAAAAACTGGCCAGAGATTTCTATGCAGAAATTAAATAATTGCTAGAACCAGAAAAATATTTATCCACTATAATAAATAAGCAACATAGAGAAAATGAAATGAAATTGAATGGGGTTTAACGTCCTACTGTTCTGCTCCTACAATGGGCTAATGAAGACGGGCATACGCCATAAAGTGTGCAATGAGGGAAATTTTACCCGGGCAGCGGCGTTACGGCCTACGAGGTTGGTAAGGCGACCATACTCCTTGTCACGTACAACCAAGAAATCGAAACAAGGCCAGTTGACTCAATGACAGACGTTATGATACAGAGCGCACGTGCTAACCATTCAGCCACGCAACCTCCCTAAAATCGCCAAATTGCTGACCTACAGCGAGAAACATTTCAACCGGGCCAAATTTTCTATTTTAACAGTTTAATTTGCACGGTACCTTTAGTTGTCAACCGAATATTACAAAACTTTTAAAAATAAGCTCCCCCTGACCAGCTTAATCGTTCGCAATAAACGTTTGCCCCTTAAAATCGACAAATTGCTGACTTTAAAGTGAGAAACATTACAACCGGGCCAAATTTTCTGTTTTATCACTTTAACAGTACCTTTGATTACCAACCGATTATTACAAAACTTTAAAAAGAGAAAGAGGGAAATGCGACCTAACGTCCATTCGACACAAACTAGGTCATTTCGGGACTAACATATGTTTTTTAATTTTATTTAAAAACTCCCCTGGTCTTTAGCCGTTGGGAGGAAACCGAAGAACACGGAGAAAACCCACGAGGCTGGACATCATACACCATGTCACGTGCAACCTGGAGATCGAAACGACGCCCGTTGACTCAATGACAAACGTTACTATACAGCGAGCACATGCTAACCATTCAGCCATCCAGCCTCCCTGAATTCGGAAAATTCCTGACTTATAGCAAGAAACATTTCAACCGGGCGAAATTTTCTGTTTTAACAGTTTAATGTGCACGGTACCTTTAGTTATCAACCGAATATTACAAAACTTTTAAAAATAAGCTCCCCCTGACCAGCTTAAGCGTTCGCAATAAACGTTTGCCCCTTAAAATCGGCAAATTGCTGACTTTAAAGTGAGAAACATTACAACCGGGCGAAATTTTCTGTTTTATCACTTTAACAGTACCTTTGATTACCAACCGATTATTACAAAACTTTAAAAATAAAAGAGAAAAAGAGAAATGCGGCCTAACGTCCATTCGACACAAACTAGGTCATTTCGGGACTAACATATGGTTTTAAATTTTATTTAACCCCCCCCCCCTTGCGCGTACTGGTCTTTAGCCGTTGTGAGGAAACCGAAGAACACGGAGAAAACCCACGAGGTTGGACATCATACACCATGTCACGTGCAACCTCGAGATCGAAACGACGCCCGTTGACTCAATGACAGACGTTACGATACAGTGCGCACATGCTAACCATTCAGCCTCCCTGAATTCAGAAAATTGCTGACTTATAGCAAGAAACATTTCAACCGGGCGAAATTTTCTGTTTTAACAGTTTAATGTGCACGGTACTTTAATTACCAACCGATTATTACAAAACTTTTGAAAATAAGCTCCAACTGACCAGCTTAATCGTATGCAATAAACGTTTTCGCCTGAATTGAAAGTTCTGCACGGAGAAAGTTCATCTCGATTTCCCGGCGTGGTTCCCCTTGTCAGTGAGGCAGAACGGAGGGCCTGACAAGCACAGCTGTCTAGTCATTCGGATGGGACGAAAAACCAAGGTCCCGTGACCACATTGGAGTGCACGTAAAATATCCCTAAGCAGTTGGAATTCGATACTGTTAAATAAGCTCTATACGATGACTAAATGTGTAGATTGTAGTCACCCACACTGCATGTTTCGCTTAACAATGAAAGGGTGCCGTTTTCAATGTTCGATCCTTTTGTTCTTCTACTCCTGATATGTTGGACTGTTGATCGATGGTTTCATATAAAAGACTACCAATAAGACTCTTTGTAGAAGAAGTTCCCAAAAAATATTATGTTGACTTTACGAGAAAGACCTCTAAACATGCTCCAAATTGTAAAAATACGACTTTTTGGATTTTCAATCTCTTTTTTTCGGCTATCCCTGATATTTAGAAAAAATAATACAATGATTTCACACAACAGGCTAGCTATTAGACTCTCTATTGACAAAAGTTTCACCGCCCTCCCTTCATTATAACCGAAGTTATCGTGCCCTAAAGAATCAACAAATTAGCATGCTTATCTCTGCTTACCCTAAGCAGAAAATGCTCATCTTTAAACTCAATCATAACATTGACCTAGTGAACGTCTACACCAAGTTTGAACATTCTAGCTTAATTAGAAGGAGAGTAATTGTGTTCCAAAGTCCCGACCCTTCAAATTGCTTCTATTTTTCATTTTCAATTCAAAATGGTGACCATCACGTGACCGAAATCAAAATTCTATTCGCGACATTTTTTAGGCCTTCCAACAAGGATTCAGAAAATATAACTCCCGAGTCTGTAAGTAAAATAGCAAAAAAGCCTTATTGATTTTTCGCTTTTAAATATGGCGGCACTTCCGGTTCGATCGACAAACTCCATATTTTGTGTACAAATCAGTAATTACTTATCTAGTATCCAAAAAAAAAATCAGGTCATTCTGACCTATATTTCGACGATTTTTTTGAAAATTTTGATCCTTAATTTCGTCAAGGGGAGATAATTTAGAAAATTTCTAATTATATTTTTGAAGTCACATCAGTAAGATCTACTTAGATACTAAATTTCATGAAAATCGTACAACTATTAAAGAAGTTGTCAAATTGGTCTAAACTTCCGGTTCGAAATCACAGCGACGAATTTTCGAAATTCGAAAATGTGAAACTGCAGATGAAAATGATTTTTTTAAAGGTATTCAAAGAAAAAAGAATTAGTAAAATCGGTCAAAAAATAACAAAGTTACGACTATGCATTGTCATTTTTTTCGTTCGTAAAATTCGGTGATTTCGGATTCGTAAAACGTTTCGAAAATATATTTAATCAAGGTTCGCACCCCATTTTTGGGGGGGTAGGTCAAAATTTCAGAAAGATCCTATGGATAGATTCTGAGAAATCCGATTTGCAGAAAACACACACAAAAAAAAAATAATAATAATAACTTTAACAGAAACAATAAGCTTTCATATGTAATATGAAAGCTTAATAATAATAATTTTAGTAATCTCAATAGGCTTTCAGACGAAAGTCTGAAAGCCTAACTAGATCTGCTAAGCAGATATTAAAGCTTTCATATTCACGGTCAGTTTCTGTCGCATCTCAAGAGTTATATAAAGAATCTTAAAAAGGAAAAAGAATTAATGAAATCCGCCAAAAACTCACCGAGTTATAACGAGAAACAATTCAACCGGTTCAAATTCTACCTTAATTAGAAACAGAGGTGTTATGTTCCAATGTGATCTGTCAAATTGCTTATTGCTCCTAAATCTACGCAGAAATTCTCAACATCAAACTTAGTCAAGGTAATGACATAGTGAATCTATATTTGGAATTTTGTCACTCTCACTTCATTATAACCAAAGTTATCGTGCCCCAAAGAATCAACCAATCAGATTGCTTATCTCTGCTTACTGTAAGCAGACAATGCTCATCTTCGCACTCCTTTATGGCACTGACCTAATGAACGCCTTCACCAAGATTGAACATTCTGCCCCAATTAGAAGGAGAGTTATTTTGTTTCAAATTCTCGACCAATCAAATTGCTCATCGCTCTGCTTATCCAGGGCAGACAATGCTCATTGTCGAACGTATTCAAGATATTGATGTAATGAAACTATACACCGAGTTTCATCACTCTGACTGAAGTGAAAGTGTCCAAAATCATCAACCAATCTAATTGCTTATCTCTGCTTACCCTAAGCATAATATGCTCATCTACGAACTCTGCGTTTTTAATGTATGGGGATCATGGTGGCTCAGTGATAAGAGACACTGATTAACTAACCAGTAGGTCTTGGGCTCTCTCCCGGGGTTTGACCAGAAAGTCAATTGTACAGGCTTGACTGCCCTTGTTAGCTGTACAGGACAGTAGGTCTGCCCGGTCTGACAGGGAATAGTGTCTAATTGTCAGGATGGGACGAAAAGCAATGTTCAGTGTGCACATTGGCGTGCACGTAAAAGATTCCTTGATAGAGTATATCGTGATACAGATGTCCGGGCAAAATCTACCTGTTTGTCTTCAATGGTCCAGTAGGTGTATAAAGTAGGACTTTTGCCCTACTCCGTATAAGATTTCAAATCTTTGAAGTTTTAAGATAAGCATACCCGGTCCCTGAAATCCTAAATGGGACTTGCTTTTTCGCCCTCTGTTCTGTACAGACTGGCCTAATACAGTAAAACATTGTAACAATCTACAGAGAGTAAATTTAACTTGTTGACTAAATAATCTTCAATACTTCTAATTAGCGGTATGTAGTGACAAGGATCGTGACCCAGATGGGATATACTTGAACTTTCTAGACAAGAAACCTGATATCTAATTTGGTATAGCACTAATAAGTTTCATTACATACTAAATTTTTATATGATTGCTTATCGCACTTGGCATGCATACCCATAGGTCCATCTTTAAATTTAAAACTGGTAGAAATTACCGAGGGTTGAACATGGTATTGCATCGTCACTGTTGTATTATTGCTTATCGCCCTTGACATTGTATTAAAGGCAGTTTTATATTCATAGGGCCAGAACGGTAAATTATAAAAAGTGTAAATTATTACCCAGAGTTGAACATTACTTGTGATTTTGCCTGGTAACGCCAAAACTCGATCATGTACTAAATAATGGCGGCACAGTAAAATTTCTTGATTGTCAAGTTTTTGGTTATAAATAAACCCTTGCGATTTTTTTTTAGTATGGAATCAAATCTACGGCTGTTTTTTTTTCTTTTTCAGGCTTTCGTCGCTTTCGCTGTCTGTTTGACAGTAGCTGCTTCCCAATACATCGATGCTAAAATCTGACACGGTTTTGGACATGGTGTTGGTGTCTTTGCAAACGGAATTGGTAAAGGTTATGGAAGAGGACATGCCGGTGTTGGACATGGTCTTGTTGGTGTAGGAGCTATTGGCAACGGACTCAACCATGGTATTGGACATGGTATCCAAGGAAACCGACTCAGACACGGAATAGTAGCTGTTGGCAAAGTCGGTGTTATTGGTAACGGAATTGGTCATGGTATTGTTGGTAACGGTATCGGTAACGGTATTGGACACGGTATTGTTAGAAACGGAATTGGTCATGGTATCGTTGGTAACGGTATCGGACATGGTATCATTGGAAACGGAATCGGACACGGACTTATTGGACATGGAGAGATTGGTAACGGCATTGGGCATGGCATCGTTAGTAACGGTATCGGACACGGTATTGTTGGAAACGGAATTGGTCATGGTATCGTTGGTAACGGTATCGGACATGGTATCATTGGAAACGGAATCGGACACGGACTTATTGGACATGGAAAGATTGGTAACGGCATTGGGCATGACATCGTTGGTAACGGTATCGGACACGGTATTGTTGGACACGGAATTGGTCATGGTATCGTTGGTAACGATACAACAACGGACTATACAAGTACAACCAATACAATAATAAAGGATACAATAGTTACAACGGCCCCTACAATTACAACAACGGTTACAACAATGGCCACAATAACAACGAATATGGGAAGGGATATAACAACTACAATAACAATGGATACGGTAACGGATACAACAACTACAACCGTTATCCTTCTTACAATAACTATCAAGGTTGCGGTTACAACAAATATTAAGACAATACGGCTATTTGATAGTATAATATTACCATAGCTTTAATACTTATAAATACTAGTATATAGTTTCTATTGTTCATGCATAATGTATATACGTAAATCAGGGAGTTAAGATATATATAAATAAAATAATATACATATAAACTCTTGTTATTTATCCGTTTATAGCTTACTACTAGTCCGGTCTATAGCTTGATAACCTCAATGTGCATATATACGTCACATCCTGTCTTCATTACGTTTGGTCAAAGGTCACGAGATGTAAATAGGGATATCGCTAATCCTAATCCTAACCCAAGACCTAACCTTAGCGCTTACCCTAACCCTAACCTACAATCTCGCCTGTCCAATCTCATGGGTTTATCCCGGGACCTGCGGTTTCCTCCCACTGTTAATATGCGCAAGCAGATTATTGAAATAAAATTAAACCATATGTTAGTCCCAAAATGACCTAGTTTGCGTCGAGTGGGACGTTAAACCCCATTTCTCTCTCTCTCTCTCTCTCTCTCTCTCTCTCTCCGTGTCATGGTTATTCAGTGCATATAACTGTAATTTCGACAATTACTTCACGCAAACCTTAAAGTAATGTACGATTATTCCACCCTCGCATATTGTTTAGGGATTTTCCCACAAACAGGTCTCATCTTACCGCTCCTATGGAAGACAGCGAATAGAATGTAGCATACCTGGAATGCCGAATGATTCTTGAAGAAACGAGTGAGTTACCATTACTGGAAAAGACGGTATTATGTCAATAGTACTGTTAGTTCAAAAGCGTTTTATAGCTGAGGCGCTGGAGGCGCCAGCCTCCCCGCGAAAAAAATCAAAGCAGTTGAAAAAATTAAACGGGAGAAAAATGCTAAAACCGATGCGAAAAATGAAAATGTGCCCTAGTTAGGGAGGGCTCTAAAGACAGACAAAAGGGTCCGACGAATGACAAAAGGGTCCCTAATGCCAAGGGAAAGGGCCTCCGAGTCCAACTCAATCGTTTTCTATACACTGTTACTGTCGAATCCACTACTGAATGAGAATGCAGCCATTGCATTGGGGTGACAATCATCAATCAAGAACCTCCCCTCGCGACAGAGGGCCCTCAAAATAGCACAGCCTCCGCCATGATAAACCTTAAAACGCCCCTATGCTAGTTCTGTAACTGAAAGTCAAAATGGTGAAAGATGTTATTTGGTCAACATTTATCTACATTTACACAGACATTTTCAGATGAGGCGTGTAATAAAGTGGCTTAAATATATGAAAATCTTGAAAGAACTGATCGCAACCTATACCCTGCATTTGTTAGGTGTGTGGTTGCGAATGGGATATAGCGTCTTGTGACACCACCCCCACCCCATCACACACACATATACCACCCCGATTCTTCAATCCAAACTGATTAGAACCTGAATCACAATCGATCTAGTAGCAATCATACACAGTCGATATCAAAAATTGATTTCCAATCTCAAAGACGGCTTATCTCCCCTGAAACTGTTGAGTAATACGCGATTCCCAATTCACACAACTTTCATAGATTTAAGGAAATGGAATGAACTGAACAGAAATGGTTTTAACGACCTATCTTTTTGCGCCGACTGAATTAACTAAAGTTTGATCGGACAGCGTCGTTACGGTCTTTTCTTTCGAATTCCAACTGTTAAGTAGTCTTTTACGGGCATGTAGACATTGTTCCTAGCCGGGCCATTTAGGTTTCAAATTTCACAGTGTATTGATAGCCTTCTGGTTTCTGCTATGATTCGTTCATTGTTTCGCTGTTTTTTCTACTATGAACTCGTCTACTATTAATTCGTTCATTGTTCCACTCTTATTTCGGCTATGATTTCGTTGAACGTTTCATTGTTATTTCTGCTACGAATTCGTTAATTATTTCATCGTTATTTCTGCTACGAATTCGTTAATTGTTGAAGTGTTATTACTGCTATAAATTCGTTGATCGTTTCATTGCTATTTATGGGAATCACGGTGGCTAAGTGGGCAAGGCGCTGGCTCGTTAGAATGGAGGTCGGGTGTTCGATCCTTGCATTGGCCGAGAAAGCTCATCTCGATTTTCCGGCGTGGTTTCCTCTTGTCAGTGATGCAGAAGGAGGGCCTGATAAGGACAGCTGCCTAGTCGTTCGGATGGGACGAAAAACCGAGGTCCCGTGTACACATTGGAGTGCACGTAAAAGATCCCTTGCCCGGGCAAAAATTCCCTCATAGCACACTGTGTGGCGTATGGCCGTCTTCCATTAGCCCAGGTCAGGTGCAGAAGAGTAGGACGTAAAACCCCATTTCATTTCTGCTATGAATTCGTTAAGTTTTGCACTGTTATTTCTGCTATGAGTTCGTTGATCGTTTCACCGTTATTTCTGCTGTGAACTCGATCAAGTTTGAACATTCTAGCTGACCTACAGCGAGAAACATTTCAACCGGGCCAAATTTTCTATTTTAACAGTTTAATTTGCACGGTACCTTTAGTTATCAACCGAATATTACAAAACTTTTAAAAATAAGCTCCCCCTGAACAGCTTAATCGTTCGCAATAAACGGGGTTGGACATCATATTCCATGTCACGTGCAACCTGGCGATCGAAACGACGCCCGTTGACTCAATGACAGACGTTACGATACAGCGCGCACATGCTAACCATTCAGCCATTCAGCCTCCCTGAATTCGGAAAATTGCTGACTTATAGCAAGAAACATTTGAACCGGGCGAAATTTTCTGTTTTAACAGTTTAATGTGCATGGTACTTTAATTACCAACCGATTATTACAAAACTTTTGAAAATAAGCTCCAACTGACCAGCGTAATCGTATGCAATAAAAGTTTGGCTTGAATTGAAAGTTCTGCACGGAGAAAGTTCATCTCGATTTCCCGGCGTGGTTCCCCCTTGTCAGTGAGGCAGAACGGCTGTCTAGTTCGGATGGGACGAAAACCACGGTCCCGTGTACACATTGGAGTGCACGTAAAATATCCCTAAGCAGTTGGAATTCGATACTGTTGACTAAGCTCTATACGATGACTAAATGTGTAGATTGTAGTCACCCACACTGCATGTTTCGCTTAACAATGAAAGGGTGCCGTTTTCAATGTTCGATCCTTTTGTTCTTCTACTCCTGATATGTTGGACTGTTGATCGATGGTTTCATATAAAAGACTACCAATAAGACTCTTTGTAGAAGAAGTTCCCAACAAATATTATGTTGACTTTACGAGAAAGACCTCTAAACATACTAGAAGTTGTAAAAATACGACTTTTTGGATTTTCAATCTCCTTTTTTCGGCTATCCCTGATATTTAAAAAAAATGATACAATGATTTCACACAACAGGCTAGCTATTAGACTCTCTATTGACAAAAGTTTCACCGCCCTCTCTTCATTATAACCGAAGTTATCGTGCCCTAAAGAATCAACAAATCAATATGCTTATCTCTGCTTACCCTAAGCAGAAAATGCTCATCTTTGAACTTCATCATAACATTGACCTAGTGAACGTCTACACCAAGTTAGAACATTCTAGCTTAATTAGAAGGAGAGTTATTGTGCTCAAAAGTCTCGGCCCTTCAAATTGCTTCTATTTTTGATTTTCAATTCAAAATGGTGACTCCCGGTTGACCTAAATCAAAATTCTGTTCGCGACATTTTTTAGGCCTTCCTACAAGGATTCAGAAAATATAACCCCCGAGTCTGTAAGTAAAATAGCAAAAAAGCCTTATTGATTTTTCACGTTTCAAGATGGTGGCACTTCCGGTTCGATCGACAAACTCCATATTTTGTGTACGAATCATTAATTCCTTGTCTAGTATCGAAAAAAAAAATTAGGTCATTCTGACCTATATTTCGACGATTTTTTTGAAAACTTTGATCCTTAATTTCACCAAGGGGAGATAATTTAGAACATTTATAATTATATTTTTGAAGTCACATCGGTAACATCTACTTATACACTAAATTGAATGAAAATCGTACAACTATTAAAGAAGTTGACAAATTGGTCTAAACTTCCGGTTCGAAATCACAGCGACGAATTTTCGAAATTCGAAAATGCGAAACTGCTGATGAAAATGATTTTTTTCAAGGTATTCAAAGAAAAAAGAATTAGTAAAATCGGTCAAAAAATAACAAAGTTACGACTATGCATTGTCAGTTTTTTCGTTCGTAAAATTCGGTGATTTCGGATTCGTAAAACGTTTTGAAAATATATTTAATCAACAGCCACCACCCATTTTTGGGGGGATAGGTAAAAGTTTCAGAACGATCCTATCGTTAGATTCTGAGAAATCCGATTTGTGGACAAAACACAAAAAAAAAAATAACAATAATAATCTTAACAGAAACAATAAGCTTTCATATGTAATATGAAAGCTTAATAATAATTTTAGTAAAAACAATAGTCTTTCAGACGAAGTCTGAAAGCCTAATAATAATAAGAATAACTAGACCTGCATGCAGGAATGACGGGTTTCACTTTTGCCATGTTACCTTTGAACTTGAACTTGTGTCACTTTTGGTGCTACGTTACCCTTGAACATGTCCTTTCCGGTACCAATGAAACCAATATACAGGTTTCCACATAAGCATTGCACACATCAAATAAAATGGAAACAGAATCAAACAAATCCAGCAATTTTATTTTATACATTTGTTACATGTAATTGATCCTGACAAAATAACAGTACTTCCGGTGATAATGTAAATGTTCCCTTAGTCTTATGAAATCAGAAATGGCATAAGGCATCATATGGTGAAAATTTTATGTAAATCGAATAATAATTTCCACTTTTATAGACCAAAAACCTTGAAAAGTGACGTGTAGAAAATCGTCTATTTCTCGGCAACCGTACAAGTTAGAAACCATTTTTTGGTATTTATATGACCGTATGGGTTTAATCTATTTGTTGATTGGAATCAAATATCATAATTGTATAAACATTACAAATCAGACTCATTTGAATAAAATATCGGTTTTGAAGGCTTAAAATACAGTTTTTGCCAAAATGACGCTACTTCCGGTGATAATGAAAACGTTAAATTCGTTTTATAACATCGTCTATGACATTAGGCTTCAAAGGGTGAAAATTTTATGAAAATCAAATAATAATTGACACTTTTATGGGCCAAAAACCTTCAAAAGTGACTTTCAGAAAATCGCCTATATCTCGACAACCGAACAAGTTAGAAACAATTTTATGATATCTATTTGACCGTATGAGTTTTGTTAATATGTGAATTTAAACCAAAAGTTAATTTTATTATTACATGTGACATAATTCTTGGTTGAAAAAAAGATCGATTTTAAAAGTTAAAAATTGAGTTTTTGACTAAATGACGTCACTTCCGGTGTCAATTTTAAATAGTAATCAACATGATATGACGCACACTTGCTTTTTGAATCAAATGATGTCACTTTTGTGAATATCCATTAATAATTGACTATTTTACAGGCAACATTACGAAAACAGTGACTTATGCAAAACTACTGCCCATTTCTCGGCAACTGCTTATATTAGAAACTAATTTTAACATACATTCTCCTCGTATGGATTATAGTGACAGGTTTATAAAAGTTAAGTAAAAAAATTTTAAAATCTGAAAAGCCTGAATGGGTTGTAAATAGGTCAATTTTACGCCTTTTTTCACCCCTTAATCCAATTTGCTAGATAACACTTTTGGTAATAAAAAAAATAACAATTGGGACAACGAAGCATATGAACTTTGTTTTATACAAATCGAACAATAAAAAATTAATCTAGGACTGAAAAACTGAATTAGCTAATGGCGGCCAAGGAAAATTACTGAGACAAATTTTTTTAACATTTTTGCGCTAGTCAGATGACTCTTTAATTCTGTGCACAACACGACTAAATAATATTTATAAATAAAAACGTTAAATCGAATAATAATTGCCACTTTTAAAGACCAAAAAACTTGAAAAGTGACTTGTAGAAAATCGGCTATTTCTCGGCAAGTTAGAAACCATTTTGTGGTATCTGTATGATCGTATGGGTTCATTCTATTTGTTGATTGGCATCAAATACCATAATTTGAAAAAGATTTCAAAACAGACTCATTTGAATAAAATATCTGTTTTGGAGGCTAAAAATACAGTTTTTGCCAAAATGACGTTACTTCCGGTGATAATGAAAATCTTAAATTACTTGTATGAAATCCCAAATGGCATTAGGTATAACATGGTGTGACGTTTATGAAAATCGAATAATAATTGACCCTTTTATGGCCCCGAAACCTTCAAAAGTGACCTGTAGAAAACCGTCTATTTCTCGGCAACCGAACAAGTTAGAAACCATTTTATGATATCTATATGACCATATGAGTTTTGTTTATATGTGAATTTAAACCAAAAGTTAAAATTATTAATACATATTAAGTTATTCTTGGTTGAATAAAACATTGATTTAAAAAAGTGTAAAATGCATTTTTTGACCAAATGATGTCACTTCCGGTGTCAATTTTAAATTGTAATCAACTTGATATGACGCTACGTGCTTTTTGAATCAAATGATGTCACTTTTATAAAAATCCAATAATAATTGACTATTTTACAGGCAAAATAACGAAAACAGTGACTTATGCAGAACTGCCCATTTCTTGGCAACTGCTTATATTACAAACGAATTTTAACATACATTTTCTTCGTATGGATTATAGCTACAAGTTTATAAAAGTTACGAAGAAATATTTTAAAATCTGAAAAGCCTGAATAGGTTGTAAATAGGCCAATTTTACACCATTTTTAGCCTCTTAATCGAATTTGCTCGAAAATGAAATCGAAATTAAAAAAACTGCTTCCTACATTTTTTGCGCCTTGAAAGGGCACACTCTTTGAGTCAAATAATTTTTCCAAAAAATAATATTTGTTTTCGAAGAAGGAAAATAACTGTCAAAATTGTAGTTTTTGGTAAAATTATGCCACTTCCGGTGCCGACAGATAACACTTTCGGTAATAAAAAAAAACGACAATTGATACAACGAAGCATATGAACTTTGTTTTATACAAATCGAACAAAAAAAAATTAATCTAGGACTGAAAAACTGAATTAGCCAATGGCGGCCAAGGTAAATTACTGAGACAAAATTTTTTAACATTTTTGCACTAGTCAGATGACCCTTTAATTCTGTGCACAATACGACTAAAAAATATTCATAAATAAAAAAGTTTTTTGTAAAATTTTAAATTTTCGAAATTTGGCGCCTAATATCTTCGAAGATTTGCCGAAAATCAAAAATCGAAAGTAGCGTAGCTATGTGCCCTGTCTCAGGCTATGCCAAAATGTATCGAAAGTTAAAATCCAATGATTATTGTTAAAATTACTGCAATATTTTTAAAAACGATAACTTCGGTGATTTCGGACATTTCGCATTGTCGCAGAACGTTCAAAATAGCTTTATCCTCTAAGTCACACCCACTTTCCCAGTAAAACCGAAGAAATCGTAACGATGCGACGCGTAGTTGCTGAGATCTATTCAAATTGGAATCTGAATAATAATAATAATAATAATAACTAGACCTGCATGCAGGAATGACGGGTTTCACTGGTGCCATGTTACCTTTGAACTTGAACTTGTGTCACTTTCGGTGCCACGTTACCCTTGAACATATGTCACTTCCGGTACCAATGAAACCAATATACAGGTTTCCACATAAGCATTGCACACATCAAATAAAATGGAAACAGAAACAAACAAACCGAGCAATATCATTTCATTTTATACATTTGTTACATGTAATTGATCCTGACAAAATTACAGTACTTCCGGTGATAATGTAAATGTTCCATTAGTTTTATGAAATCAGAAATGGCATAAGGCATCTCATGGTGAAAATTTTATGTAAATCGAATAATAATTGCCACTTTTATAGACCAAAAACCTTGAAAAATGACGTGTAGAAAATCGTCTATTTCTCGGCAACCGTACAAGTTAGAAACCATTTTTTGGTATTTATATGACCGTATGGGTTTAATCTATTTGTTGATTGGAATCAAATATCATAATTGTATAAACATTACAAATCAGACTCATTTGAATAAAATATCTGTTTTGAAGGCTTAAAATACAGTTTTTGCAAAAATGACGTTACTTCCGGTGATAATGAAAACGTTAAATTAGTTTTATAACATCGTCTATGACATTAGGCTTCAAAGGGTGAAAATTTTATGAAAATCGAATAATAATTAACACTTTTATGGGCCAAAAACCTTCAAAAGTGACTTTTAGAAAATCGCCTATATCTCGGCAACCGAACAAGTTAGAAACAATCTTATGATATCTTTTTGACCGTATGAGTTTTGTTAATATGTGAATTTAAACCAAAAGTTGATTTTATTATTATATGTGACATAATTCTTGGTTGAAAAAAATATCGATTTCAAAAGTTAAAAATTGAGTTTTTGACTAAATGACGTCACTTCCGGTGTCAATTTTAAATAGTAATCAACATGATATAACGCACACTTGCTTTCTGAATCAAATGATGTCACTTTTGTGAATATCCATTAATAATTGACTATTTTACAGGCAAAATTGCGAAAACAGTGACTTATGCAAAACTGCCCTTTTCTCGGCAACTGCTTATATTACAAACTAATTTTTACATACATTCTCTTCGTATGGATTATAGCTACAAGTTTATAAAAGTTATGTAAAAATATTTTAAAATCTGAAAAGCCTGAATGGGTTGTAAATAGGTCAATTTTACGCCTTTTTTCACCCCTTAATCCAATTTGCTAGAAAATGAAATAGAAATTAAAAAAACTGCTTCCGCCATTTTTTGCGCCTTGAAAGGACACACTCTTTGAGTCATATAATTTTTCAAAAAAATAATATTTGTTTTTGAAGATCGTAAAAAACTGTCAAAATTGTAGTTTTTGGTAAAATTATGCCACTTCCGGTGCCGACAGATAACACTTTCGGTAATAAAAAAAATGACAATTGAGACAACGAAGCATATGAACTTTGTTTTATACAAATCGAACAATAAAAAATTAATCTAGGACTGAAAAACTGAATTAGCCAATGGCGGCCAAGGAAAATTACTGAGACAAAAAATTTTAACATTTTTGCGCTAGTCAGATGACTCTTTAATTCTGTGCACAATACGACTAAAAAATATTCATAAATAAAAAAGTTTTTTGTAAAATTTTAAATTTTCGAAATTTGGCGCCTAATATCTTCGAAGATTTGCCGAAAATCAAAAATCGAAAGTAGCGTAGCTATGTGCCCTGTCTCAGACTATGCCAAAATGTATCGAAAGTTAAAATCCAATGATTATTGTTAAAATTACTGCAATATTTTCAAAAACGATAACTTCGGTGATTTCGGACATTTCGCATTGTCGCAGAACGTTCAAAATAGCTTTATCCTCTAAGTCACACCCACTTTCCCAGTAAAACCGAAGAAATCGTAACGATGCGACACGTAGTTGCTGAGATCTACTCAAATTGGAATCTGAATAATAATAATAATAATAACTAGACCTGCATGCAGGAATGACGGGTTTCACTGGTGCCACGTCACTTTCGGTGCCACGTTACCCTTAAACATATGTCACTTCCGATACCAATGAAACCATCAAACAGGTTTCCACATAAGCATTGTAAACATCAAATAAAATGGACGAAGAATCAACCAAATCCAGCAATATCAATTCATTTTATATATATGTTACTTGTAAGTGATCCTGGCAAAATTTCATTATTTCCGGTGATAATGAAAATGTTCAATTAGTTTTATGAAATCAGAAATGGCATAAGGCAGCATAATGGCGAAAATTGTATGTAAATCGAATGAGAATTGCCACTTTTATAGACCAAAAACCTTGAAAAGTGACTTGTAGAAAATCGTCTATTTCTCGGCAACCGTACACGATAAAAACTATCTTTTGGTATCTATATGATCGTATGGGTTCAATCCATTTGTTGATTGGAATCAAATATCATAATTTGAAATATATTACAAATCAGACTCATTTGAAAAAAATGTCTGTTTTGAAGGCTAAAAATACAGTTTTTGCCAAAATGACATTACTTCCGGTGATACTGAAAATGTTAAATTAGATCTATGAAATCATAAATGACACAAGATATCATATGGTGAAAATTTTATGAAAATCGAATAATAACTGACACTTTTATAGACCAAAAACCTTGAAAAGTGACTTAAGGAAAATCGCCCATTTCTCTGCAACCGTACAAGTTAGAAACCATTTTGTGGTATCTGTATGATCGTATGGGTTCAATCTATTTGATCAATAGAATCAAATATCACAATTTGAAAAAAATAACAAATACGACTCATTTGAATAAAATATTGTTTTTTGAAGGCTAAAATTTAAGTTTTGAGCAAATGACGTCATTACCGGTGGCAGCGCAAGGGGTAAAATGGTTTGACATAGTCCACTATGGCATTAGGCATCCGATGGCGAAAGAAAATTGAAAATCGAATAATAATTGATTCTTTTACAGCCAAAATTACGTGAAAAGTGACTCATGCAAAATTGCCTATTTCTCGGCAACTGCTTATATTACAAACTAATTTTCACATACATTCTCTTCGTATGGATTATAGCTACAAGTTAATAAAAGTTACGTAAAAATATTTTAAAATCTGAAAAGCCTGAATGAGTTGTAAATAGGTCAATTTTACGCCTTTTTTCACCTCTTAATCCAATTTGCTAGAAAATGAAAAAGAAATTAAAAAAACTGCTTCCGACATTTTTTGCGCCTTTGAAGGACACACTCTTTGAGTCATATAATTTTTCAAAAAAATAATATTTGTTTTCAAAAAATGTACCTAACTGTCAAAATTGTAGTTTTTGGTAAAATTATGCCACTTCCGGTGCCGACAGATAACACTTTTGGTAATAAAAAAAATGACAATTGAGACAACGAAGCATATGAACTTTGTTTTATACAAATCGAACAATAAAAAATTAATCTAGGACTGAAAAACTGAATTAGCCAATGGAGGCCAAGGAAAATTACTGAGACAAAATTTTTTAACATTTTTGCGCAAGTCAGATGACTCTTTAATTCTGTGCACAACACGACTAAAAAATATTCATAAATAAAAAAGTTTTTTGTAAAATTTTAAATTTCCGAAATTTGGCGCCTAATATCTTCGAAGATTTGCCGAAAATCAAAAATCGAAAGTAGCGCAGCTATGTGCCCTGTCTCCAGCTATGCCAAAATGTATCGAAAGTTAAAATCCCATGATTATTGTTAAAATTACCGCAATATTTGTAAAAACGATAACTTCGGTGATTTCGGACATTTCGCATTGTCGCAGAACGTTCAAAATAGCTTTATCCTCTAAGTCACACCCACTTTCCCAGTAAAACCGAAGAAATCGTAACGATGCGACACGTAGTTGCTGAGATCTACTCAAAACAAAAGAAGAAGAATAATAATAATAATAATAATAAGAATAATAATTTTAACAAAAACAATAGTGTTTCACACAAGCTTCGCAGTGTGAAACCCTAATAATAATAATAATAAGAATAATAATTTTAACAAAAACAATAGTGTTTCACACAAGCTACGCAGTGTGAAACCCTAATAATAATAACTAGACCTGCATGCAGGAATGACGGGTTTCACTGGTGCCATGTTACCCTTAAACATGTCACTTCCGGTGCCAAGTTACCCTTGAACATATGTCACTTCCGGTACCAGCGAAACCACTAAACAGGTTTCCAAATTAACATTGCACACAAATAAAATGGACGCAGAATCAACAAAATCCAACAATATCAATTCATTTTATACATTTGTTACTTGTAAATGATCTTGACAAAATTAAATTACTTCCTGTGTTAATGAAAATGTTCAATTAGTCTTATGAAATCAGAAATGGCATACGATATCATATAGTGAAAATTTTATGTAAAATTTTAAGACCAAAAAACTTGAAAAGTGACTTGTAGAAAATCTGCTATTTCTCTGCAACCGTTAAAGTTACAAACCATTTTGTGGTATCTGTGTGATCGTATGGGTTCATTCTATTTGTTGATTAGCATCAAATACCATAATTTGAAAAAGATTTCAAAACAGACTCACTTGAATAAAATATCTGTTTTGAAGGCTAAAAATACAGTTTTTGCCAAAATGACGTTACTTCCGGTGATAATGAAAATCTTAAATTACTTGTATGAAATCCCAAATGGCATTAGGTATAACATGGTGTGACGTTTATGAAAATCGAATAATAATTGACACTTTTATGGCCCCGAAACCTTCAAAAGTGACCTGTAGAAAACCGTCTATTTCTCGGCAACCGAACAAGTTAGAAACAATTTTATGATATCTATATGACCATATGAGTTTTGTTTATATGTGAATTTAAACCAAAAGTTAAAATTATAAATACATATTAAGTTATTCTTGGTTGAATAAAACATTGATTTAAAAAGTTTAAAATGCATTTTTTGACCAAATGATGTCACTTCCGGTGTCAATTTTAAATTGTAATCAACTTGATATGACGCTACGTGCTTTTTGAATCAAATGATGTCACTTTTATAAAAATCCAATCATAATTGACTATTTTACAGGCAAAATAACCAAAACAGTGACTTGTACAGAACTGCTCATTTCTTGGTAACTGCTTATAGTACAAACGAATTTTAACATACATTTTCTTCGTATGGATTATAGCTACAAGTTTATAAAAGTTACGAAGAAATATTTTAAAATCTGAAAAGCCTGAATAGGTTGTAAATAGGCCAATTTTACACCATTTTTAGCCTCTTAATCGAATTTGCTCGAAAATGAAATCGAAATTAAAAAAACTGCTTCCTACATTTTTCGCGCCTCGAAAGGGCACACTCTTTGAGTCAAATAATTTTTCCAAAAAATAATATTTGTTTTCGAAGAAGGAAAATAACTGTCAAAATTGTAGTTTTTGGTAAAATTATGCCACTTCCGGTGCCGACAGATAAAACTTTTGGTAATAAAAAAAATGACAATTGATACAACGAAGCATATAAACTTTGTTTTATACAAATCGAACAATAAAAAATTAATCTAGGACTTAAAAACTGAATTAGCCAATGGCGGCCAAGGTAAATTACTGAGACAAAATTCTTTAACATTTTTGCACTAGTCAGATGACCCTTTAATTCTGTGCATAATACGACTAAAAAATATTCATAAATAAAAAAGTTTTTTGTAAAATTTTAAATTTTCAAAATTTGGCGCCTAATATCTTTGAAGATTTACCGAAAATCAAAAATCGAAAGTAGTGTAGCTATGTGCCCTGTCTCCGGCTATGCCAAAATGTATCGAAAGTTAAAATTCAATGATTATTGTTAAAATTACTGCAATATTTTAAAAAACGATAATTTGGTGATTTCGGACATTTCGCATTGTCGCAGAACGTTCAAAATAGCTTTATCCTCTAAGTCACACCCACTTTCCTAGTAAAACCGAAGAAATCGTAACGATGCGACAAGCAGTTGCTGAGATCTACTCAAAACAAAAGAAGAATAATAATAATAAGAATAATAATTTTAACAAAAACAATAGTGTTTCACACAAGCTTCGCAGTGTGAAACCCTAATAATAATTTTAACAAAAACAATAGTGTTTCACACAAGCTACGCAGTGTGAAACCCTAATAAGAACTAGACCTGCATGCAGGAATGACGGGTTTCACTGGTGCAACGTTACCCTTAAACATGTTACTTTCGGTGCCAAGTTACCCTTGAACATATGTCACTTCCGGTACCAACGAAACCACTAAACAGGTTTCCAAATTAACATTGCACACAAATAAAATGGACGCAGAATCCACCAATCAATCCAGCAATATCAAGTCATTTTATACATTTGTAACTTGTTAATGATCTTGACAAAATTAAATTACTTCCGGTGTTAATGAAAATGTTCAATTAGTCTTATGAAATCAGAAATGGCATACGATATCATATAGTGAAAATTTTATGTAAATCGAATAATAATTCTCACTTTTAAAGACCAAAAACTTGAAAAGTGACTTGTAGAAAATCTGCTATTTCTCTGCAACCGTACAAGTTAGAAACCATTTTGTGGTATCTGTATGATCGTATGGGTTCATTCTATTTGTTGATTGGCATCAAATACCATAATTTGAAAACGATTTCAAAACAGACTCATTTGAATAAAATATCTGTTCTGAAGGCTAAAAATACAGTTTTTGCCAAAATGACGTTACTTCCGGTGATAATGAAAATCTTACATTACTTGCATGAAATCCCAAATGGCATTAGGTATAACATGGTGTAACGTTTATGAAAATCGAATAATAATTGACACTTTTATGGCCCCGAAACCTTCAAAAGTGACCTGTAGAAAACCGTCTATTTCTCGGCAACCGAACTTGTTAGAAAGAATTTTATGATATCAATATGACCATATGAGTTGTGTTTATATGTGAATTTAAACCAAAAGTTAAAATTATTAATACATATTAAGTTATTCTTGGTTGAATAAAACATTGATTTAAAAAGTTTAAAATGCAGTTTTTGACCAAATGACGTCACTTCCGGTGTCAATTTTAAATTGTAATCAACTTAATATGACGCTACATGCTTTTTGAATCAAATGATGTCACTTTTATAAAAATCCAATAATAATTGACTATTTTACAGGCAAAATAACGAAAACAGTGACTTGTACAGAACTGCCCATTTCTTGGTAACTGCTTATATTACAAACTAATTTTAACATACATTTTCTTCGTATGGATTATAGCTACAAGTTTATAAAAGTTACGAAGAAATAATTTAAAATCTGAAAAGCCTGAATAGGTTGTAAATAGGTCAATTTTACACCATTTTTAGCCTCTTAATCGAATTTGCTCGAAAATGAAATCGAAATTAAAAAAACTGCTTCCGACATTTTTTGCGCCTTGAAAGGGCACACTCTTTGAGTCAAAAAATTTTTCAAAAAAATAATATTTGTTTATGAAGATCGTAAATAACTGTCAAAATTGTAATTTTTGGTAAAATTATGCAACTTCCGGTGCCGACAGATAACACTATCGGTAACAAAAAAAATGACAATTGAGACAACGAAGCATATGAACTTTGTTTTATACAAATCGAACAATAACAAAATAATCTAGGACTGAAAAACTGAATTAGCCAATGGCGGCCAAGGAAAATTACTGAGACAAAAATTTTTAACATTTTTGCGCAAATCAGATGACTGTTTAATTCTGTGTACAACACGACTAAAAAATATTCATAAATAAAAAAGTTTTTTGTAAAATTTCAAATTTTCCAAATTTGGCGCCTAATAACTTCGAAGATTTGCCGAAAATCAAAAATCGAAAGTAGCGTAGCTATGTGCCCTGTCTCAGACTATGCCAAAATGTATCGAAAGTTAAAATCCAATGATTATTGTTAAAATTACTGCAATATTTTCAAAAACGATAACTTCGGTGATTTCGGACATTTCGCATTGTCGCAGAACGTTCAAAATAGCTTTATCCTCTAAGTCACACCCACTTTCCCAGTAAAACCGAAGAAATCGTAACGATGCGACACGTAGTTGCTGAGATCTACTCAAATTGGAATCTGAATAATAATAATAATAATAATAATAATAACTAGACCTGCATGCAGGAATGACGGGTTTCACTGGTGCCACGTTACCCTTAAACATGTCACTTCCGGTGCCAAGTTACCCTTGAACATATGTCACTTCCGGTACCAGCGAAACCACTAAACAGGTTTCCAAATTAACATTGCACACAAATAAAATGGACGCAGAATCAACAAAATCCAGCAATATCAATTCATTTTATACATTTGTTACTTGTAAATGATCTTGACAAAATTAAATTACTCCCGGTGTTAATGCAAATGTTCAATTAGTCTTATGAAATCAGAAATGACATACGATATCATATAGTGAAAATTTTATGTAAATCGAATAATAATTGCCACTTTTAAAGACCAAAAAACTTGAAAAGTGACTTGTAGGAAATCGGCTATTTCTCTGCAACCGTACAAGGTAGAAACCATTTTGTGGTATCTGTATGATCGTATGGGTTCATTCTATTTGTTGATTGGCATCAAATACCATACTTTGAAAAAGATTTCAAAACAGACTCATTTGAATAAAATATCTGTTTAAGAGGCTAAAAATACAGTTTTTGCCAAAATGACGTTACTTCCGGTGATAATGAAAATCTTGAATTACTTGTATGAAATCCCAAATGGCATTAGGTATAACATGGTGTGACGTTTATGAAAATCGAATAATAATTGACACTTTTATGGCCCCGAAACCTTCAAAAGTGACCTGTAGAAAACCGTCTATTTCTCGGCAACCGAACAAGTTAGAAACCATTTTATGATATCTATATGACCATATGAGTTTTGTTTATATGTGAATTTAAACCAAAAGTTAAAATTATTAATACATATTAAGTTATTCTTGGTTGAATAAAACATTGATTTAAAAAGTTTAAAATGCATTTTTTGACCAAATGATGTCACTTCCGGTGTCAATTTTAAATTGCATTCAACTTGATATGACGCTACGTGCTTTTTGAATCAAATGATGTCACTTTTATAAAAATCCAATCATAATTGACTATTTTACAGGCAAAATAACGAAAACAGTGACTTGTACAGAACTGCCCATTTCTTGGTAACTGCTTATAGTACAAACGAATTTTAACATACATTTTCTTCGTATGGATTATAGCTACAAGTTTATAAAAGTTACGAAGAAATATTTTAAAATCTGAAAAGCCTGAATAGGTTGTAAATAGGCCAATTTTACACCATTTTTAGCCTCTTAATCGAATTTGCTCGAAAATGAAATCGAAATTAAAAAAACTGCTTCCTACATTTTTTGCGCCTTGAAAGGGCACAGTCTTTGAGTCAAATAATTTTTCCAAAAAATAATATTTGTTTTCGAAGAAGGAAAATAACTGTCAAAATTGTAGTTTTTGGTAAAATTATGCCACTTCCGGTGCCGACAGATAAAACTTTTGGTAATAAAAAAAATGACAATTGATACAACGAAGCATATGAACTTTGTTTTATACAAATCGAACAATAAAAAATTAATCTAGGAGTTAAAAACTGAATTAGCCAATGGCGGCCAAGGTAAATTACTGAGACAAAATTCTTTAACATTTTTGCACTAGTCAGATGACCCTTTAATTCTGTGCATAATACGACTAAAAAATATTCATAAATAAAAAAGTTTTTTGTAAAATTTTAAATTTTCAAAATTTGGCGACTAATATCTTTGAAGATTTACCGAAAATCAAAAATCGAAAGTAGTGTAGCTATGTGCCCTGTCTTCGGCTATGCCAAAATGTATCGAAAGTTAAAATTCAATGATTATTGTTAAAATTACTGCAATATTTTAAAAAACGATAATTTGGTGATTTCGGACATTTCGCATTGTCGCAGAACGTTCAAAATAGCTTTATCCTCTAAGTCACACCCACTTTCCTAGTAAAACCGAAGAAATCGTAACGATGCGACAAGCAGTTGCTGAGATCTACTCAAAACAAAAGAAGAATAATAATAATAAGAATAATAATTTTAACAAAAACAATAGTGTTTCACACAAGCTTCGCAGTGTGAAACCCTAATAAGAACTAGACCTGCATGCAGGAATGACGGGTTTCACTGGTGCCATGTTACCCTTAAACATGTCACTTCCGGTGCCAAGTTACCCTTGAACATATGTCACTTCCGGTACCAGCGAAACCACTAAACAGGTTTCCAAATTAACATTGCACACAAATAAAATGGACGCAGAATCAACAAAATCCAGCAATATCAATTCATTTTATACATTTGTTACTTGTAAATGATCTTGACAAAATTAAATTACTCCCGGTGTTAATGCAAATGTTCAATTAGTCTTTTGAAATCAGAAATGGCATACGATATCATATAGTGAAAATTTTATGTAAATCGAATAATAATTGCCACTTTTAAAGACCAAAAAACTTGAAAAGTGACTTGTAGAAAATCGGCTATTTCTCTTCAACCGTACAAGTTAGAAACCATTTTGTGGTATCTGTATGATCGTATGGGTTCATTCTATTTGTTGATTGGCATCAAATACCATAATTTGAAAAAGATTTCAAAACAGACTCATTTGAATAAAATATCTGTTTTGGAGGCTAAAAATACAGTTTTTGCCAAAATGACGTTACTTCCGGTGATAATGAAAATCTTAAATTACTTGTATGAAATCCCAAATGGCATTAGGTATAACATGGTGTGATGTTTATGAAAATCGAATAATAATTGACCCTTTTATGGCCCCGAAACCTTCAAAAGTGACCTGTAGAAAACCGTCTATTTCTCGGCAACCGAATAAGTTAGAAACCATTTTATGATATCTATATGACCATATGAGTTTTGTTTATATGTGAATTTAAACCAAAAGTTAAAATTATTAATACATATTAAGTTATTCTTGGTTGAATAAAACATTGATTTAAAAAGTTTAAAATGTATTTTTTGACCAAATGATGTCACTTCCGGTGTCAATTTTAAATTGTAATCAACTTGATATGACGCTACGTGCTTTTTGAATCAAATGATGTCACTTTTATAAAAATCCAATCATAATTGACTATTTTACAGGCAAAATAACGAAAACAGTGACTTGTACAGAACTGCCCATTTCTTGGTAACTGCTTATATTACAAACGAATTTTAACATACATTTTCTTCGTATGGATTATAGCTACAAGTTTATAAAAGTTACGAAGAAATATCTTAAAATCTGAAAAGCCTGAATAGGTTGTAAATAGGCCAATTTTACACCATTTTTAGCCTCTTAATCGAATTTGCTCGAAAATGGAATCGAAATTAAAAAAACTGCTTCCTACATTTTTTGCGCCATGAAAAGACACACTCTTTGAGTCATATAATTTTTCAAAAAAATAATATTTGTTTTCGAAATAAGAAAATAACTGTCAAAATTGTAGTTTTTGGTAAAATTATGCCACTTCCGGTGCCGACAGATAACATTATTGGTAACAAAAAAAATGACAATTGAGACAACGAAGCATATGAATTTTGTTTTATACAAATCGAACGATAAAAAATTAATCTAGGACTGAAAAACTGAATTAGCCAATGGCGACCAAGGAAAATTACTGAGACAAAATTTTTTAACATTTTTGCACTAGTCAGATGACTCTTTAATTCTGTGCACAATACGACTAAAAAATATTCATAAATAAAAAAGTTTTTTGTAAAAATTTTAAATTTTCGAAATTTGGCGCCTAATATCTTCGAAGATTTGCCGAAAACCAAAAATCGAAAGTAGCGTAGCTATGTGCCCTGTCTCAGGCTATGCCAAAATGTATCGAAAGTTAAAATCCAATGATTATTGTTAAAATTACTGCAATATTTTCAAAAACGATAACTTTGGTGATTTCGGACATTTCGCATTGTCGCAGAACGTTCAAAATAGCTTTATCCTCTAAGTCACACCCACTTTCCCAGTAAAACCGAAGAAATCGTAACGATGCGACACGTAGTTGCTGAGATCTATTCAAATTGGAATCTGAATAATAATAATAATAATAAGAATAATAATTTTAACAAAAACAATAGTGTTTCACACAAGCTACGCAGTGTGAAACCCTAATAACTAGACCTGCATGCAGGAATGACGGGTTTCACTGGTGCCATGTTACCTTTGAACTTGAACTTGTGTCACTTTCGGTGCCACGTTACCCTTGAACATATGTCACTTCCGGTATCAATGAAACCAATATACAGGTTTCCACATAAGCATTGCACACATCAAATAAAATGGAAACAGAAACAAACAAATCCAGCAATATCATTTCATTTTATACATTTGTTACATGTAATTGATCCTGACAAAATTACAGTACTTCCGGTGATAATGTAAATGTTCCATTAGTTTTATGAAATCAGAAATGGCATAAGGCATCTCATGGTGAAAATTTTATGTAAATCGAATAATAATTGCCACTTTTATAGACCAAAAACCTTGAAAAGTGACGTGTAGAAAATCGTCTATTTCTCGGCAACCGTACAAGTTAGAAACCATTTTTTGGTATTTATATGACCGTATGGGTTTAATCTATTTGTTGATTGGAATCAAATATCATAATTGTATAAACATTACAAATCAGACTCATTTGAATAAAATATCTGTTTTGAAGGCTTAAAATACAGTTTTTGCCAAAATGACGTGACTTCCGGTGATAATGAAAACGTTAAATTAGTTTTATAACATCGTCTATGACATTAGGCTTCAAAGGGTGAAAATTTTATGAAAATCGAATAATAATTGACACTTTTATGGGCCAAAAACCTTCAAAAGTGACTTTTAGAAAATCGCCTATATCTCGGCAACCGAACAAGTTAGAAACAATCTTATGATATCTTTTTGACCGTATGAATTTTGTTAATATGTGAATTTAAACCAAAAGTTGATTTTATTATTATATGTGACATAATTCTTGGTTGAAAAAAATATCGATTTCAAAAGTTAAAAATTGAGTTTTTGACTAAATGACGTCACTTCCGGTGTCAATTTTAAATAGTAATCAACATGATATAACGCACACTTGCTTTTTGAATCAAATGATGTCACTTTTGTGAATATCCATTAATAATTGACTATTTTACAGGCAAAATTGCGAAAACAGTGACTTATGCAAAACTGCCCTTTTCTCGGCAACTGCTTATATTACAAACTAATTTTTACATACATTCTCTTCGTATGGATTATAGCTACAAGTTTATAAAAGTTATGTAAAAATATTTTAAAATCTGAAAAGCCTGAATGGGTTGTAAATAGGTCAATTTTACGCCTTTTTTCACCCCTTAATCCAATTTGCTAGAAAATGAAATAGAAATTAAAAAAACTGCTTCCGCCATTTTTTGCGCCTTGAAAGGACACACTCTTTGAGTCATATAATTTTTCAAAAAAATAATATTTGTTTTTGAAGATCGTAAAAAACTGTCAAAATTGTAGTTTTTGGTAAAATTATGCCACTTCCGGTGCCGACAGATAACACTATCGGTAACAAAAAAAATGACAATTGAGACAACGAAGCATATAAAGTTTGTTTTATACAAATCGAACAATAAAAAAATAATCTAGGACTGAAATACTGAATTAGCCAATGGCGGCCAAGGAAAATTACTGAGACAAAAAATTTTAACATTTTTGCGCAAGTCAGATGACTCTTTAATTCTGTGTACAACACGACTAAAAAATATTCATAAATAAAAAAGTTTTTTGTAAAATTTTAAATTTTCGAAATTTGGCGCCTAATATCTTCGAAGATTTGCCGAAAATCAAAAATCGAAAGTAGCGTACCTATGTGCCCTGTCTCAGGCTATGCCAAAATGTATCGAAAGTTAAAATCCAATGATTATTGTTAAAATTACTGCAATATTTTCAAAAACGATAACTTCGGTGATTTCGGACATTTCGCATTGTCGCAGAACGTTCAAAATAGCTTTATCCTCTAAGTCACACCCACTTTCCCAGTAAAACCGAAGAAATCGTAACGATGCGACACGTAGTTGCTGAGATCTATTCAAATTGGAATCTGAATAATAATAATAATAATAACTAGACCTGCATGCAGGAATGACGGGTTTCACTGGTGCCATGTTACCTTTGAACTTGAACTTGTGTCACTTTCGGTGGTACGTCACCCTTGAACATATGTCACTTCCGGTACCAATGAAACCAATATACAGGTTTCCACATAAGCATTGCACACATGAAATAAAATGGAAACAGAATCAAACAAATCCAGCAATATCATTTCATTTTATACATTTGTTACATGTAATTGATCCTGACAAAGTTACAGTACTTCCGGTGATAATGTAAATGTTCCATTAGTTTTATGAAATCAGAAATGGCATAAGGCATCACATGGTGAAAATTTTATGTAAATCGAATAATAATTGCCACTTTTATAGACCAAAAACCTTGAAAAGTGACATGTAGAAAATCGTCTATTTCTCGGCAACCGTACAAGTTAGAAACCATTTTTTGGTATTTATATGACCGTATGGGTTTATTCTATTTGTTGATTGGAATCAAATATCATAATTGTATAAACGTTACAATTCAGACTCATTTGAATAAAATATCGGTTTTGAAGGCTTAAAATACAGTTTTGCCAAAATTATTATTATTACAAATCAGACTCATTTGAATAAAATATCTGTTTTGAAGGCTTAAAATACAGTTTTTGCCAAAATGACGTGACTTCCGGTGATAATGAAAACGTTAAATTAGTTTTATAACATCGCCTATGACATAAGGCTTCAAAGGGTGAAAATTTTATGAAAATCGAATAATAATTGACACTTTTATGGCCCAAAAACCTTCAAAAGTGACTTTTAGAAAATCGCCTATATCTCGGCAACCGAACAAGTTAGAAACAATTTTATGATATCTTTTTTACCGTATGAGTTTTGTTAATATGTGAATTTAAACCAAAAGTTAATTTTATTATTATATGTGACGTAATTCTTGGTTGAAAAAAATATCGATTTTAAAAGTTAAAAATTGAGTTTTTGACTAAATGACGTCACATCCGGTGTCAATTTTAAATAGTAATCAACATGATATGACGCAGACTTGCTTTTTGAATCAAATGATGTCACTTTTGTGAACATCCATTAATAATTGACTATTTTACAGGCAAAATTACGAAAACAGTGACTTATGCAAAACTGCCCATTTCTCGGCATTTGCTTATTTTAGAAACTAATTTTAACATACATTCTCTTCGTATGGATTATAGCTACAAGTTTATAAAAGTTACGAAGAAATATTTTAAAATCTGAAAAGCCTGAATAGGTTGTAAATAGGTCAATTTTACACCATTTTTAGCCTCTTAATCGAATTTGCTCGAAAATGAAATCGAAATTAAAAAAACTGCTTCCTACATTTTTTGCGCCTTGAAAGGGCACACTCTTTGACTCAAATAATTTTTCCAAAAAATAACATTTGTTTTCGAAGAAGGAAAATAACTGTCAAAATTGTAGTTTTCGGTAAAATTATGCCACTTCCGGTGCCGACAGGTAACACTTTTGGTAATAAAAAAAATGACAATTGATACAACGAAGCATATGAACTTTGTTTTATACAAATCGAACAATAAAAAATTAATCTAGGACTGAAAAACTGAATTAGCCAATGGCGGCCAAGGAAAATTACTGAGACCAAAATTTTTAACATTTTTGCACTAGTCAGATGACTCTTTAATTCTGTGCACAATACGACTAAAAAATATTCATAAATAAAAAAGTTTTTTGTAAAATTTTAAATTTTCGAAATTTGGCGCCTAATATCTTCGAAGATTTGCCGAAAATCAAAAATCGAAAGTAGCGTAGCTATGTGCCCTGTCTCAGGTTATGCCAAAATGTATCGAAAGTTAAAATCCAATGATTATTGTTAAAATTACTGCAATATTTTCATAAACGATAACTTCGGTGATTTCGGACATTTCGCATTGTCGCAGAACGTTCAAAATAGCTTTATCCTCTAAGTCACACCCACTTTCCCAGTAAAACCGAAGAAATCGTAACGATGCGACACGTAGTTGCTGAGATCTATTCAAATTGGAATCTGAATAATAATAATAATAATAATAATAACTAGACCTGCAAGCAGCACTGAACCGGCTTTCAGGAATCAAACAGGAAGTTTATTATACCATAGCCGATCCATTGAGCTACCAAACTATACTTTAGTTGTTTTGCTTCAGTGACACCCTCTATCCTATGTAAAAGTAATATTTGCTGGCGAAAAGACCGGTTAAAATTGTAAATTATGGCAAAATTACATCACTTCCGGTGCCGAAAGAAATTTTTATAGGTGAAAAATAAGTCGAAAATTCGCAACATACAAAATACAAACTTTGTTTGATGCATATCGGGAAAGAAATAATTAACCTATAACCAATAAACTGAAATTAAGAAGGTAAAAAACTTAAAAGTGACCCTGGGAAAATTGGCTATTATTCGACAAGGGAACATGCTAGAAGCCTTTTCGTTATATCAATATGATGGTATTGATTCAATCTTACTGCCCATTGGAGTCAGACGTTATAAAGTTAAACGAATAATAAATATAAATCCCTTCAAAAAAATGTTTGTTTTGAAGGCTAAAAATACGTTTTTTGCAAAAATTACATTACTTCCGGTGATATTGAAAATGTTAATTTAGTTCATAGAAGTCATAAATGGCATAAGGCATCAAATGGTAAAAAAATTATAAAAATCGAATAATAATTGACATATTTATAGACAAAAAAACTTGAAAAGTGACTTATAGAAGATCGCCTATTTCTCTGTAACCGTACATGTTAGAAACCATTTTGTGGTATCTGTATGGTCGTATGGCTTCATTCTATTCGTTGATGGGAATCAAATATCATAATTTTAAAAATATTATAAGGCAGACTCATTTGAATAAAATATTTGTTTTTTTAGGTTAAAAATACAGTTTTTGCCCAAATGACGTCATTTCCGGTCACCGTGAAAATGTAAAATTGGCTTGACCTAGTCCAAATTGGCATTAAGCATCAAATGGAAAAAGAGTATTGCAAATCGAATAATAATTGACTCTTTCATAGGCAAAATAACGTGAAAAGTGATGCATGCAAAATTGCATATTTCTCGGCAACTGCTCATTATACAAACTAATTTTCGCAGACATTCTCTTCGTCTGGATTATTGCTACGAGTTTATGAAAATTTCAAATAAATATTTCAAAATATGAAGACGCTGAATGAATTGTAAATAACTGAATTTTACACTTTATTTTACATTTGATTCGAAATTGCCCGAAAATGAAATCGAAATTAAAAAATCTGAGCTAAGGATTGTGTACACCTTTGCAGGGTGCATCCTTTTAGTTATATCAGTTTTGAAAAAAAAAAATATTTGCTTTCAAAAAGTGGAACCGAACTGTCAAAATTGTAGTTTTTGTTAATATTACGTCACTTCCGTTGCCGACAGAAAAATTTCACCTTAACAAAAAAAATTACAATTGGGACCACGGAGCATATGAACTTTGTTTTATACAAATCGAACAATAAATAATTTTTCTGGGTACGGAAAACTAATTTAGCCGATGGCGGCTAACGCAAATTACCGAGACAATTTTTTTTCTCATTTCTGCTCAAGTAGGATGATATTTTTAACCCTGTGTAAAATATCATCAAAAAATATTCATAAATAAAAAAGGTTTTCGTAAAAAAAATTATTTTTTTCAAAATATCGGACATTTTTTCGACTACTTCCGGTTTTACGATCGTTGTCGTGATAGCTTTACGAAGTTCTTTGGATAATTAACTTTCTGTCCCAGAAGTGTCAGAAACATCCATTGAGTAGTTTTGGAAAAAAAGATAAATTAAAGAGCGTTTCCAAATATTTAACGATTTTTCAATTTTTTTCAAAGTTTGAGGCCATTTTTGGACCACTTATATTATTTCAATGCTTTTCATTTTGGATTCACTATATAGATAACCGATAGGACTTTGAGTAAGAAAAGTTTAAGAAAAATCTGCGGCGTCGTTTTCGAGAAAAGGGCGTTTCAGAATGTTAAAAAATCGGAAAATACTAGATTTTTGGCATACAATAATTTATTTCCTTACCATCGAAATCGTATTATTTAGATACCACATGATGGTCCATTAATTGGGCTATCCAGCGACAATTTAGTTCTTTTGGTCCGCTATTATCTAAGGGAGAAATCAAGTTTTTCGCAAGTGCGACAATGTTTTTAACCTTTTTTTTCATTTTTTGAATACTTCCGGTATGGTTAATATTGTCGGAATAGTTTTAATAGCCGGTTTGGGCACTAAAATAGTCACAGGGCTCTGTAATGATATATTACATTATCTAATCAGATAAAATGCCTCTGAGAAATCCTATGTTCAAAAGTGCCAAAAATGCAAAAAATTTAAAATATTGAAAATTAAATTTCAATAACTACATACATATTATACATCGTTAGAATCGTAATTAGGTCAGCTATCTGAATATGCAACCTTTTTTTGAAAATCTCTTAAAATAAAAATATAGTAGAGCATTTTCCAAAATTTCACGATTTTTCGACTTTTTTTGATTTTCAGTCCCTTTTTTATCGTATTCCAGACATTTCAAATTCTTATTGGATGGCATAATTCACAAGACTATTGAATGGACTCTCGATAGAGAAAGTTAAAAAAAAAGTTGCGGTTAAGTTTTCGAGATACAGGCGTCCAAAAACGCTCCAAATCAGAAAATACTTGATTTTCAGCGTGCCATATTTTGCTTCTTGCTCATCGTATCCGTGTGATTTGGGTATCATACGATAGTCCATTCCTCTGGGCATCCAACGGTACCTTAATTTGTTTCATCTGTTGATTTCGGACGGAGAAATCACGTTTTCCACCAAAACATCCATTTTTTGCATTTTTTTCAAAATATTGCACACTATTTCGACCACTTCCGGTTTAAGGATCCTTGTCGAAATTGCTTTATCAGTTGGTATTGGACTACAACTTCATGTTCCATAACTTTCAGAAACATCAATTCGACCGTAAAACGAAACCACAGCTCACAAAATGGGAAGAAAATTCGAAAAAAATCGAAAAATAAAGGGCGATAACTCTGAATGAAACTTATATTTCTAGAATCGGATGGACTTCAGGTATCTAAAAATGTAAGTCAAATTTGAAAATTTTGAAAAATAACAAAAATTGTCTCGTAAACAACATGTTTTCAATTTTCGAACGATAAAAGTCATAGACGAATGTTCGAAATTGAAAAATGTGATATAGCCATTGTCTCAGAAAAGATTCTGGGATTCCAAAAATGTGATTTGTTTGAAAATGGGAAAAGAATTGATGAAACTATAGCCAATTTTCAATTTTTTGACAACGTACAAAGTTCGGTCACTTCCGGTCTGCGCAGAAGTTTGAAAATTACTTTATTGAGTAGCCACTACCTGGTTTCCCGATATTAAGATGAACCGCAAATCGGTATCTCTTTTCGATCATAGAGAAATAGGCTCCCGCGGTAAATAATAATAATAATAAAAAAAAAAATAATAATAATTTTAGTAATCACAATAGGCTTTCAGACGAAAGTCTGAAAGCCTAATAATAATAACTAGACCTGCAAGCAGCACTGAACCGGCTTTCAGGAATCATACAGGAAGTTTATTATACCATAGCCGATCCATTGAGCTACCGAACTATACTTTAGTTGTTTTGCTTCAGTGACACCCTCTATCATATGTAAAAGGTCAAAATTGTAAATTATGGCAAAATTACGTCACTTCCGGTGCCGAAAGAAATTTTTATAGGTGAAAAATAAGTCGAAAATTTGCAACATACAAAACAGAAACTTTGTTTAATACATATCGGGCAATAAATAATTAACCTATAACCCATAAACTGAAATTAAGAAGGTAAAAAAATTAAAAGTGACACTGGGAAAATTGGCTATTATTCGACAAGGGAACATGCTAGAAGCCTTTTCTTGATATCAATATGATGGTATTGATTTAATCTTACTGCCCATTAGAGTCAGACGTTATAAAGTTAAACGAATAATAAATATAAATCCCTTCAAAAAAATGTTTCTTTTGAAGGCTAAAAATACGTTTTTTGCAAAAATTACATTACTTCCGGTGATATTGAAAATGTTAACTTGGTTCATAGAAGTCAAAAATGGCATATGACATCAAATAGTAAAAAAATTATAAAAATCGAATAATAATTGACACTTTTATAGACCAAAAACCTTGAAAAGTGACTTATAGAAGTTCGCCTATTTCTCTGTAACCGTACAAGTTAGAAACCATTTTGTGGTATTTGTATGGTCGTATGGCTTCATTCTATTCGTTGATGGGAATCAAATATCATAATTTTAAAAATATAATAAGGCAGACTCATTTGAATAAAATATTTGTTTTTTAGGTTTAAAATACAGTTTTTGCCCAAATGACGTCATTTCCGGTCACAGTGAAAATGTAAAATTGGCTTGACCTATTCCAAATTGGCATTATGCATCAAATGGAAAAAAATATTGCAAATCGAATAATAATTCACTCCTTTATAGGCAAAATAACGTGAAAAGTGATGCATGCAAAATTGCATATTTCTCGGCAACTGTATATATTACAAACTTATTTTCGCATACATTCTCTTCGTTTGGATTATTGCTACGAGTTTATGAAAATTACAAATAAATGTTTCTTTTGGTCCGCTATTATCTAAGGGAGAAATCAAGTTTTTCGCAAGTGCGACAATGTTTTTAACCTTTTTTTTCATTTTTTGAATACTTCCGGTATGGTTAATATTGTCGGAATAGTTTTAATAGCCGGTTTGGGCACTAAAATAGTCACAGGGCTCTGTAATGATATATTACATTATCTAATCAGATAAAATGCCTCTGAGAAATCCTATGTTCAAAAGTGCCAAAAATGCAAAAAATTTAAAATATTGAAAATTAAATTTCAATAACTACATACATATTATACATCGTTAGAATCGTAATTAGGTCAGCTATCTGAATATGCAACCTTTTTTTGAAAATCTCTTAAAATAAAAATATAGTAGAGCATTTTCCAAAATTTCACGATTTTTCGACTTTTTTTGATTTTCAGTCCCTTTTTTATCGTATTCCAGACATTTCAAATTCTTATTGGATGGCATAATTCACAAGACTATTGAATGGACTCTCGATAGAGAAAGTTAAAAAAAAAGTTGCGGTTAAGTTTTCGAGATACAGGCGTCCAAAAACGCTCCAAATCAGAAAATACTTGATTTTCAGCGTGCCATATTTTGCTTCTTGCTCATCGTATCCGTGTGATTTGGGTATCATACGATAGTCCATTCCTCTGGGCATCCAACGGTACCTTAATTTGTTTCATCTGTTGATTTCGGACGGAGAAATCACGTTTTCCACCAAAACATCCATTTTTTGCATTTTTTTCAAAATATTGCACACTATTTCGACCACTTCCGGTTTAAGGATCCTTGTCGAAATTGCTTTATCAGTTGGTATTGGACTACAACTTCATGTTCCATAACTTTCAGAAACATCAATTCGACCGTAAAACGAAACCACAGCTCACAAAATGGGAAGAAAATTCGAAAAAAATCGAAAAATAAAGGGCGATAACTCTGAATGAAACTTATATTTCTAGAATCGGATGGACTTCAGGTATCTAAAAATGTAAGTCAAATTTGAAAATTTTGAAAAATAACAAAAATTGTCTCGTAAACAACATGTTTTCAATTTTCGAACGATAAAAGTCATAGACGAATGTTCGAAATTGAAAAATGTGAGATAGCCATTGTCTCAGAAAAGATTCTGGGATTCCAAAAATGTGATTTGTTTGAAAATGGGAAAAGAATTGATGAAACTATAGCCAATTTTCAATTTTTTGACAACGTACAAAGTTCGGTCACTTCCGGTCTGCGCAAAAGTTTGAAAATTACTTTATTGAGTAGCCACTACCTGGTTTCCCGATATTAAGATGAACCGCAAATCGGTATCTCTTTTCGATCATAGAGAAATAGGCTCCCGCGGTAAATAATAATAATAATAAAAAAAAAAATAATAATAATTTTAGTAATCACAATAGGCTTTCAGACGAAAGTCTGAAAGCCTAATAATAATAACTAGACCTGCAAGCAGCACTGAACCGGCTTTCAGGAATCATACAGGAAGTTTATTATACCATAGCCGATCCATTGAGCTACCGAACTATACTTTAGTTGTTTTGCTTCAGTGACACCCTCTATCATATGTAAAAGGTCAAAATTGTAAATTATGGCAAAATTACGTCACTTCCGGTGCCGAAAGAAATTTTTATAGGTGAAAAATAAGTCGAAAATTTGCAACATACAAAACAGAAACTTTGTTTAATACATATCGGGCAATAAATAATTAACCTATAACCCATAAACTGAAATTAAGAAGGTAAAAAAATTAAAAGTGACACTGGGAAAATTGGCTATTATTCGACAAGGGAACATGCTAGAAGCCTTTTCTTGATATCAATATGATGGTATTGATTTAATCTTACTGCCCATTAGAGTCAGACGTTATAAAGTTAAACGAATAATAAATATAAATCCCTTCAAAAAAATGTTTCTTTTGAAGGCTAAAAATACGTTTTTTGCAAAAATTACATTACTTCCGGTGATATTGAAAATGTTAACTTGGTTCATAGAAGTCAAAAATGGCATATGACATCAAATAGTAAAAAAATTATAAAAATCGAATAATAATTGACACTTTTATAGACCAAAAACCTTGAAAAGTGACTTATAGAAGTTCGCCTATTTCTCTGTAACCGTACAAGTTAGAAACCATTTTGTGGTATTTGTATGGTCGTATGGCTTCATTCTATTCGTTGATGGGAATCAAATATCATAATTTTAAAAATATAATAAGGCAGACTCATTTGAATAAAATATTTGTTTTTTAGGTTTAAAATACAGTTTTTGCCCAAATGACGTCATTTCCGGTCACAGTGAAAATGTAAAATTGGCTTGACCTATTCCAAATTGGCATTATGCATCAAATGGAAAAAAATATTGCAAATCGAATAATAATTCACTCCTTTATAGGCAAAATAACGTGAAAAGTGATGCATGCAAAATTGCATATTTCTCGGCAACTGTATATATTACAAACTTATTTTCGCATACATTCTCTTCGTTTGGATTATTGCTACGAGTTTATGAAAATTACAAATAAATGTTTCAAAATATGAAGACGCTGAATGAATTGTAAATAACTGAATTTTACACTTTATTTTACATTTTATTCGAAATTGCCCGAAAATGAAATTGAAATTAAAAAATCTGAGCTAAGGATTTTGTGCACCTTTGCAGGGTGCATCCTTTTGGTTATATCAGTTTTGAAAAAAAATAATATTTGCTTTCAAAAAGTGGTACCTAACTGTCAAAATTGTAGTTTTTGTTAATATTACGTCACTTCCGTTGCCGACAGAAAAATTTCACCGTAACAAAAAAAAATATAATTTGGACCACGGAGCATATGAACTTTGTTTTATACAAATCGAACAATAAATAATTTTTCTGGGTACGAAAAACTAAATTAGCCGATGGCGGCTAACGCAAATTACCGAGACAATTTTTTTTCTCATTTCTGCTCAAGTAGGATGATATTTTAACCCTGTGTAAAATACCATCAAAAAATATTCATAAATATAAAAGGTTTTCGTAAAAAAAATAATTTTTTTCAAAATATCGGACAGTTTTTCGACTACTTCCGGTTTTACGATCATTGTCGCGATAGCTTTACGAAGTTATTTGGATACTTAACTTTCTGTACCAGAAGTGTCAGAAACATCCATTGAGTAGTTTTGGAAAAAAAGCCAAATTAAAGAGCGTTTACAAAAATTTAACGATTTTTCAATTTTTTTCAAAGTTTGATGCCATTTTTGGACCACCTATATTATTTCAATGCTTTTCATTTTGGATTCACTATATAGACAACCGATAGGACTTTGAGTAAGAAAAGTTTAAGAAAAATCTGCGGTGTCGTTTTCGAGAAAAGGGCATCTCAGATTGTTAAAAAATCGGAAAATACTAGATTTTTGGCATACAATAATTTATTTCCTTACCATCGAAATCGTATTATTTAGATAACATATGATGGTCCATTAATAGGGCTATCCAACGACAATTTAGTTTTTTTGGTCCGCTATTACCTAAGGGAGAAATCAAGTTTTTCGCAAGTGCGACAATGTTTTTAACCTTTTTTTTAATTTTTTTGAATACTTCCGGTATGGTTATTATTGTCGGAATAGTTTTAATAGCCGGTTTGGGCACTAAAATAGCCACAGGGCTCTGTAATGATATATTACATTATCTGATCAGATAAAATGCCGCCGAGAAATCCTATGTTCAAAAGTGCCAAAAATGCAAAAAAATTAAAATATCGAAAATTAAATTTCAATAACTACATACATATTATACATCGTTAGAATCGTAATTAGGTCAGCTATCTGAATATACAATCTTTTTTTGAAAATCTCTTAAAATGAAAAAATAGTAGAGCATTTTCCCAAATTTCACGATTTTTCGACTTTTTTCGATTTTCAGTCCGTTATTTCACCTATTCCAGATATTTCAAAGTCTTATTGGATGGCTTCATGCAAAATACCTCCGAAAGGACTCTCGATAGAAAAAATTTAAAAAAAAGTTGCGGTTAAGTTTTCGAGATACAGGCGTCCAAAAATGCTAAAAATCAGAAAATACTTGATTTTCAGCGTGCCATATTTTGCTGCCTGATCATAGTATCCGTATGAATGGGGTATCATATGATAGTACAATCCTCGTGCCACCCAATGGTACCTTAATTTGATTAATCCGTTGATATCGGACGGAGACATCACGTTTTCCCCGAAAACATCCATTTTTTGCATTTTTTTCAAAATATTGCACATTATTTCGACCACTTCCGGTTTAAAGATCCGTGTCGAAATTGCTTTATCAGTTGGTATTGGACTATAACTTCATGTTCCATAAGTTTCAGAAACATCATTTTGGCTGTAAAACGACACCACAGCTCACAACATGGGTAGAAAATTCGAAAAAAATCGGAAAATAAAGGGCGGTAACTCTGAAAGAAACTTATGTTACTGGAATCGGATTGACGTCAGGTATCCGAAAATCTAGGTCAAATTTCCAAATTTTGAAAAATAACAAAAATTGTCTCGTAGGCGACGTGTTTTGAATTTTCGAACGATAGAAGTCAGCAACGAAGTTTCGAAATCGCAAAATGTGAGATTGCTATTGTCTCGGAAAAGTCTCAGGCTTTCCAAAAATGTGATTTGTTTGAATATAGGTAGAGAATTGACGAAACCACGGCCGATTTTTAATTTTTTACCAACGTTCAAAATTCGGCCACTTCCGGTCTGCGCAGAAGTTTGAAAATTGCTTTATTGGGTAGCCACCACCTAGTTTCCCGATAGAAATATGGATCGCAAATCGGTATCTCTTTTCGATCATAGAGAAATAGGCTCCGGCGGAAAAGACTAATAATAAAAAAAACTAGACCTGCAAGCAGCACTGAACCGGCTTTCAGGAATCATACAGGAAGTTTATTATACCATAGCCGATCCATTGAGCTACCAAAGTATACTTTAGTTGTTTTGCTTCAGTGACACCCTCTATCATATGTAAAAGTAATATTTGCTGGCGAAAAGACAGGTCAAAATTGTAAATTATGGCAAAATTACGTCACTTCCGGTACCGAAAAAATTTTTTATAGGTGAAAAATAAGTCGAAAATTCGCAACACACAAAATACAAACTTTGTTTTATACATATCGGGCAATAAATAATTAACCTATAACCCATAAACTGAAATTAAGAAGGTAAAAAACTTAAAAGTGACCCTGGGAAAATTGGTTATTATTCGACAAGGGAACATGCTAGAAGCCTTTTCTTGATATCAATATGATGGTATTGATTCAATCTTACTGCCCATTAGAGCCAGACATTATAAAGTTAAACGAATAATGAATATAAATCACTTCAAAAAAATGTTTGTTTTGAAGGCTAAAAATACGTTTTTTGCAAAAATTACATTACTTCCGGTGATATTGAAAATGTTAACTTGGTTCATAGAAGTCATAAATGGCATAAGGCATCAAATGGTAAAAAAATTATAAAAATCGAATAATAATTGACACTTTTATAGACCAAAAACCTTGAAAAGTGACTTATAGAAGATCGCCTATTTCTCTGTAACCGTACAAGTTAGAAACCATTTTGTGGTATCTGTATGGTCGTATGGCTTCATTCTATTCGTTGATGGGAATAAAATATCATAATTTTAAAAATATTATAAGGGAGACTGATTTGAATAAAATATTAGTTTTTTAGGTTAAAAATACAGTTTTTGCCCAAATGACGTCATTTCCGGTCACAGTGAAAATGTAAAATTGGCTTGACCTAGTCCAAATTGGCATAAGACATCAAATGGAAAAAAAATATTGCAAATCGAATAATAATTCACTCTTGTAAAGGCAAAATAACGTGAAAAGTGATGCATGCAAAATTGCATATTTCTCGACAACTGCTCATATTACAAACTAATTTTCGCATACATTCTCTTCGTCTGGATTATTGCTACGAGTTTATGAAAATTACAAATAAATATTTAAAAATATGAAGACGCTGAATGAATTGTAAATAGCTGAATTTTACACTTTATTTTACATTTTATTCGAAATTGCCCGAAAAAGAAATTGAAATTTAAAAATATGAGCTAAGGATTTTGTGCACCTTCGCAGGGTGCATCCTTTTAGTTATATCAGTTTTGAAAAAAAATAATATTTTCTTTCAAAAAGTGGTACCGAACTGTCAAAATTGTAGTTTTTGTTAATATTACGTCACTTCCGTTGGCGACAGAAAAATTTCACCGTAACATAAAAAATAACAATTGGGACCACGGAGCATATGAACTTTGTTTTATACAAATCGAACAATAAATAATTTTTCTGGGTACGAAAAACTAAATTCGCCGATGGCGGCTAACGCAAATTACCCAGACAATTTTTTTTCTCATTTCTGCTCAAGTACGATGATATTTTAACCCAGTGTAAAATATCACCAAAAAATATTCATAAATAAAAAAGATTTTCGTAAAAAAAATAATTTTTTTTCAAAATATCGGACATTTTTTCGACTACTTCTAGTTTTACGATCGTTGTTGTGATAGCTTTACGAAGTTCTTTGGATACTTAACTTTCTGTACCAGAAGTGTCAGAAACATCCATTGAGCAGTTTTGGAAAAAAATATAAATAAAAGAGCGTTTACAAAAATTTAACGATTTTTCAATTTTTTTCAAAGTTTGATGCCATTTTTGGACCACCTATATTATTTCAATGCTTTTCATTTTGTATTCACTATATAGACAACCGATGGGACTTTGAGTTAGAAAAGTTTAAGAAAAATCTGCGGCGTCGTTTTCGAGAAAAGGGCGTCTCAGAATGTTAAAAAATCGGAAAATACTAGATTTTTGGCATACAATAATTTATTTCCTTACCATCGATATCGTATTATTTAGATACCATATGATGGTCCATTAATAGGGCTATCCAACGACACTTTAGTTCTTTTGGTCCGCTATTACCTAAGGGAGAAATCAAGTTTTTCGCAAGTGCGACAATGTTTTTAACCTTTTTTTTCATTTTTTGAATACTTCCGGTATGGTTATTATTGTCGGTATAGTTTTAATAACCGGTTTGGGCACTAAAATAGCCACAGTGCTCTGTAATGATATATTACATTATCTGATCAGATAAAATGCCCCTGAGGAATCCTAGGTTCAAAAGTGCCAAAAATGCAAAAAATTTAAAATATCGAAAATTAAATTTCAATAACTACATACATATTATACATCGTTAGAATCGTAATTAGGTCAGCTATCTGAATATACAATCGTTTTTTGGAAATCTTTGAAAATAAAAAAATAGCAGAGCATTTTCCAAAATTTCACGATTTTTCGACTTTTTTCGATTTTCAGTCCGTTATTTCACCTATTCCAGATATTTCAAAGTCTTATTGGATGGCTTCATGCAAAGTACCTCCGAAAGGTCTCTCGATAGAAAAAATTACAAGAAAAGTTGCGGTTAAGTTTTCGAGATACAGGCGTCCAAAAACGCTCCAAATCAGAAAATACTTGATTTTCAGCGTGCCATATTTTGCTGCCTGCTCATCGTATCCGTACGAGTTGGGTATCATACGATAGCACAATCCTAGTGCAGTCCAATGGTACCCTAATTTCTTTAATCCATTGATATCGGGCGGAGAATTCGCGTTTTTCCCCAAAATATCCATTTTTTGCATTTTTTTCAAAATATTGCACATTATTTCGACCACTTCCGGTTTAAGGATTCTTGTCGAAATTGCTTTATACGTTGGTATTGGACTATAACTTCATGTTCTAGAAGTTTCAGAAACGTCAATTCTACCATAAAACGAAACCCGAGCTGACAAAATGGGAAGAAAATTCGAAAAAAATCGAAAAATAAAGGGCGATAACTCTGAATGAAACTTATATTACTGGAATCGGATGGACTTCAGGTATCCAAAAATGTAGGTCAAATTTGAAAATTTTGAAAAATGACAAAAATGGTCTCGTAAACAACATGTTTTCAATTTTCGAACGATAAAAGTCATAGACGAATGTTCGAAATTGAAAAATGTGAGATAGCCATTGTCTCAGAAAAGATTCAGGGATTCCAAAAATGTAATTTGTTTGAAAATGGATAACGAATTGACGAAACTATGGCCGATTTTCAATTTTTAGACAACGTGCAAAGTTCGGTCACTTCCGGTATGCGCAGAAATTTCAAAAATATTTTATCAAGTAGCCACCACATGGTTTCCCAATAGAAAATCTAATTCCAGATCGATATCTGTTTTCGATCATGGAGATCTAGGCCCCCGCGGTAAATAATAATAATAATAATAATAATAATAATAACTAGACCTGCAAGCAGCACTGAACCGGCTTTCAGGAATCATACAGGAAGTTCATTATACCATAGCCGATCCATTGAGCTACCAAACTATACTTTAGTTGTTTTGCTTCAGTGACACCTTCTATCATATGTAAAAGTAATATTTGCTGGCGAAAAGACCGGTCAAAATTGTAAATTATGGCAAAATTACGTCACTTCCGGTGCCGAAAGAAATTTTTATAGGTGAAAAATAAGTCGAAAATTCGCAACATACAAAATACAAACTTTGTTTTATACATATCGGGCAATAAATAATCAACCTATAACCCATAAACTGAAATTAAGAAGGTATAAAACTTAAAAGTGACCCTGGGAAAATTGGCTATTATTCGACAAGGGGGCATGCTAGAAGCCTTTTCTTGATATCAATATGATGGTATTGATTCAATCTTACTGCCCATTAGAGTCAGACGTTATAAAGTTAAACGAATAATAAATATAAATCCCTTCAAATAAATGTTTGTTTTGAAGGCTAAAAATACGTTTTTTGCAAATATTACATTACTTCCGGAGATATTGAAAATGTTAATTTAGTTCATAGAAGTCATAAATGGCATAGGGCATCAAATGGTAAAACAATGATAAAAATCGAATAATAATTGACACTTTTATAGACCAAAAACCTTGAAAAGTGACTTATAGAAGATCGCCTATTTCTCTGTAACCGTACAAGTTAGAAACCATTTTGCGGTATCCATATGGTCGTATGGCTTCATTCTATTCGTTGATGGGAATCAAATATCATAATTTTAAAAATATTATAAGGCAGACTCATTTGAATAAAATATTTGTTTTTTAGGTTAAAAATACAGTTTTTGCCCAAATGACGTCATTTCCGGTCACAGTGAAAATGTAAAATTGGCTTGCCCTAGTCCAAATTGGCATTATGCATCAAATGGAAAAAAGATATTGCAAATCGAATAATAATTCACTCTTTTATAGGCAAAATAACGTGAAAAGTGATGCATGCAAAATTGCATATTTCTCGGCAACTGCTCATATTACAAACTTATTTTCGCATACATTCTCTTCGTCTGGATTATTGCTACGAGTTTATGAAAATTACAAATAAATGTTTCAAAATATGAAGACGCTGAATGAATTGTAAATAACTGAATTTTACACTTTATTTTACATTTTATTCGAAATTGCCCGAAAATGAAATTGAAATTAAAAAATCTGAGCTAATGATTTTGTGCACCTTTGCAGGTTGCATCCTTTTAGTTATATCAGTTTTGAAAAAAAAAATATTTGCTTTCAAAAAGTGGTACCTAACTGTCAAAATTGTAGTTTTTGTTAATATTACGTCACTTCCGTTGCCGACAGAAAAATTTCACCGTAACAAAAAAAAATACAATTGGGACCACGGAGCATATGAACTTTGTTTTATACAAATCGAACAATAAATAATTTTTCTGGGTACGAAAAACTAAATTAGCCGATGGAGGCTAACGCAAATTACCGAGACAATTTTTTTTCTCATTTCTGTTCAAGTAGGATGATATTTTAACCCTGTGTAAAATATCATCAAAAAATATTCATAAATAAGAAAGGTTTTCGTAAAAAAAAAAAAAAAATTCAAAATATCGGACATTTTTTCGACTACTTCCGGTTTTACGATCATTGTCGTGATAGCTTTACGAAGTTCTTTGGATACTTAACTTTCTGTATCAGAAGTGTCAGAAACATCCATTGAGTAGTTTTGGAAAAAAAGATAAATTAAAGAGCATTTACAAAAATTTAACGATTTTTCATTTTTGTTTCAAAGTTTGAGGCCATTTTTGGACCACCTATATTATTTCAATGCTTTTCATTTTGAATTCACTATATAGACAACCGATAGGACTTTGAGTAAGAAAAGTTTAAGAAAAATCTGCGGTGTCGTTTTCGAGAAAAGGGCGTCTCAGAATGTTAAAAAATCGGAAAATACTAGATTTTTGGCATACAATAATTTATTTCCGTACCATCGAAATCGTATTATTTAGATAACATATGATGGTCCATTAATAGGGCTATCCAACGACACTTTAGTTCTTTTGGTCCGCTATTACCTAATTGAGAAATCAAGTTTTTCGCAAGTGCGACAATGTTTTTAACCCTTTTTTTTCATTTTTTGAATACTTCCGGTATGGTTATTATTGTCGGAATAGTTTTAATAGCCGGTTTGGGCACTAAAATAGCCACAGGGCTCTGTAATGATATATTACATTATCTGATCAGATAAAATGCCCCTGAGAAATCCTATGTTCAAAAGTGCCAAAAATGCAAAAAATTTAAAATATCGAAAATTAAATTTCAATAACTACATACATATTATACATCGTTAGAATCGTAATTATGTCAGCTATCTGAATATTTAATCTTTTTTTGAAAATCTCTTAAAATAAAAAAATAGCAGAGCATTTTCCAAAATTTCACGATTTTTCGACTTTTTTCGATTTTCAGTCCGTTATTTCACCTATTCCAGATATTTCAAAGTCTTATTGGATGGCTTCATGCAAAATACCTCCGAAAGGACTCTCGATAGAAAAAATTTAAAAAAAAGTTGCGGTTAAGTTTTCGAGATACAGGCGTCCAAAAATGCTAAAAATCAGAAAATTCGTGATTTTCAGCGTGCCATATTTTGCTGCCTGATCATAGTGTCCGTATAAATTGGGTATCATACGATTGTACAATCCTAGTGCAGTCCAATGGTACCCTAATTTGTTTAATCCATTGATATCGGACGGAGAAATCCCTTTTTACCCAAAAATACCCATTTTTTGCATTTTTTTCAAAATATTGCACATTATTTCGACTACTTCCGGTCTACGGATCATTGTTGAAATTGCTTTATTCCTTGCAATGGTCATTTGGCTTCATGCCTCAGAAGTTTCAGATTCGCCAATTCGGCCATATAAAGAAACCCGAGCTCGCAAAATAGGTAGAAAATTCGAAAAAAATCGAAAAATAAAGGGTGATAACTCCGAATAAAACTTATATTACTGGAATCAGATAGACTTAAGGTATCCAAAAATGTAAGTCAAATTTGAAAATTTTGAAAAATGAAAAAAATTGTCTCTTAAACAACATTTTTCAATTTTCGAACGCTAGAAGTCAGCGACGAAGTTTCGAAATTAAAAAATCTTAGATTGCTATTGGCTCGGAAAAGATTCAGGGTTTCCGAAAATGTCATTTGTTTGAAAATGGGTAAAGAATTGACGAAACTATGGCCAATTTTCAATTTTTTGACAACGTACAAAGATCTGCCACTTCCGGTATGCGCAGAATTTTCGAAAATACTTTATCAAGTAGCCACCACATGGTTTCCCGAAAGAAAAGTTGATTTCAGATCGATATCTGCTTTCGATCATGGAGAACTTGGCTCCCGCGGTAAATAATAATAATAATAATAATTTTAGTAATCTCAATAGGCTTTCAGACGAAAGTCTGAAAGCCTAATAATAATAATAATTTTAGTAATCTCAATAGGCTTTCAGACGAAAGTCTGAAAGCCTAATAATAATTTTAGTAATCTCAATAGGCTTTCAGACGAAAGTCTGAAAGCCTAACTAGACCTGCAAACAGCACTGAACCGGCTTTCAGGAATCATACAGGAAGTTTATTATACCATAGCCGATCCATTGAGCTACCGAACTATACTTTAGATGTTTTGCTACAGTGAAACCTTCTATCATATATAAAAGTAATATGTGCTGGCGAAAAGACGGGCCAAAATTGTAAATTATCGCAAAATTACGTCACTTCCGGTGCCGAAAGAAATTTTTATAGGGGAAAAATAAGTCGAAAATTCGTAACATACAAAATACAAACTTTGTTTTATACGTATCGGGCAATAAATAACTAACCTGTAACCCATCAACTGAAATTAAGAAGGTAAAAAAATTAAAAGTGACCCTGGGAAAATTGGCTATTATTCGACAAGGGAACATGCTAGAAGCCTTTTCTTGATATCGATATGATGGTATTGATTCAATCTTACTGCCCATTAGAGTCAGGCGTTATAAAGTTAATTGAATAATAAATATAAATCCCTTCAAAAAAATGTTTTGTTTTGAAGGCTAAAAATACGTTTTTTGCAAAAATTACATTACTTCCGGTGATATTGAAAATGTTAACTTTGTTCATTGAAGTCATAAATGGCATAAGGCATCAAATGGTAAAAATATTATAAAAATCGAATAATAATTGACACTTTTATAGACCAAAAACCTTGAAAAGTGACTTATAGAAGATCGCCTATTTCTCTGTAACCGTACAAGTTAGAAACCATTTTGTGGCATCTGTATGGTCATATGGCTTGATTCTATTCGTTGATGGGAATCAAATATCATAATTCTAAAAATATTATAAGGCAGACTCATTTGAATAAGATATTTGTTTTTTAGGTTAAAAATACAGTTTTTGCCCAAATGACGTCATTTCCGGTCACAATGAAAATGTAAAATTGGCTTGACCTAGTCCAAAATGGCATTAAGCATCAAATGGGGAAAAAAATTGCAAATCGAATAATAATTCATTCTTTTATAGGCAAAATAACGTGAAAAGTGATGCATGCAAAATTGCATATTTCTCGGCAACTGTTCACATTACAAACTAATTTTCGCATGCATTCTCTTCGTCTGGATTATTGCTACGAGTTTATGAAAATTACAAATAAATATTTCAAAATATGAAGAGCTGAATGAATTGCAAACAACTGAATTTTACACTTTATTTTACATTTTATTCGAAATTGCCCGAAAATGAAATTGAAGTTAAAAAGTCTGAGCTAAGGATATTGTGCACCTTTGCAGGGTGAATCATTTTAGTTATATCAGTTTTGAAAAAAATTAATATATGCTTTCAAAAAGTGGTACCGAAGTGTCAAAATTGTAGTTTTTATTAATATTACGTCATTTCCGTTGCCGACAGAAAAATTTCACCGTAACAAAAAAAATTACAATTGGGACCACGGAGCTTATGAACTTTGTTTTATATAAATTGAACAATAAATAATTTTTCTGGGTACGAAAAACTAAATTAGCCGATGGCGGCTAATGCAAATTACCGAGACAATTTTTTTTCTCATTTCTGCTCAAGTAGGATGATATTTTAACCCAGTGTAAAATATCGTCAAAAAATATTCATAAATAAAAAAGATTTTCGTAAAAAAAATTTTTTTTTTCAAAATATCGGACATTTTTTCGACTACTTCCGGTTTTACGATTGTTGTCGTGATAGCTTTACGAAGTTCTTTGGATACTTAACTTTCTGTACCAGAAGTGTCAGAAACATCTATTGAGTAGTTTTGGAAGAAAAGATAAAATAAAGAGCGTTTACAAAAATTTGACGATTTTTGAATTTTTTTCAAAGTTTGATGCTATTTTTGGACCACCTATATTATTTCAATGCTTTTCATTTTGGATTCACTATATAGACAATCGATAGGACTTTGAGTAAGAAAAGTTTGAGAAAAATCGTAGGCGTCGTTTTCGAGAAAAGGGCGTCCCAGAATGTTAAAAAATCGGAAAATACTGGATATTTGGCATACAATAATTTATTTCCTTGCCATCGAAATCGTATTATTTACATACCGTATGATGGTCCATTAATAGGCTATCCAACGACACTTTAGTTCTTTTGGTCCACTATTACCTAAGGGAGAAATCAAGTTTTTCGCAAGTGCGACAATGTTTTTAACCTTTTTTTTTTATTTTTTGAATACTTCCGGTATGGTTATTATTGTCGGAATAGTTTAAATAGCCGGTTTGGGTACTAAAATAGTCATAGGGCTCTGTAATGATATATTACATTTACTGATCAGATAAAATGCCACTGAGAAATCCTATGTCCAAAAGTGAGAAAAATGCAAAAAATTTAAAATATCGAAAATTAACTTTCAATAACTACATACATATTATACATCGTTAGAATCGTAATTAGGTCAGCTATCTGAAAATACAACCTTTTTTCGAAAATCTCTTAAAATAAAAAAATAGTAGAGCATTTTCCAAAATTTCACGATTTTTCGACTTTTTTCGATTTTCAGTCCGTTATTTCACCTATTCCAGATATTTCAAAGTCGTAATGGAATGTTTCGTACTTCAGACTACCACAAGGTCTCTTGATAGAGAAAGTTTCATAAAAATCGCTGGAGTAGTTTTCGAGATACAGGCGTCCAAAAATGCTAAAAATCAGAAAATACTTGATTTTCAGCGTGCCATATTTTGCTGCCTGTTCATAGTATCCGTATGAATTTGGTATCATACGATAGTGCAATCCCAGTGCAGTCCAATGGTACCCTAATTTCTTTAATCCATTTATATCGGACGGAGAAATCGCGTTTTCCCCAAAAATATCCATTTTTTGCATTTTTTTCAAAATATTGCACATTATTTCGACCACTTCCGGTTTAAGGATTCTTGTCGAAATTGCTTTATTTGTTGGTATTGGACTATAACTTCATGTTCCAGAAGTTTCAGAAACGTCAATTCTGCCATACAACGAAACCCGAGCTCACAAAATGGGAAGAAAATTCGAAAAAAATCGAAAAATAAAGGGCGATAACTCTGAATGAAACTTATATTACTGGAATTGCATGGACGTCAGGTATCCAAAAATATAGGTCAAATTTGAAAATTTTGAAAAATAACAAAAATTGTCTCGTAAGCAACATGTTTTCAATTTTCGAACGCTAAAAGTCATAGACGAATGTTCGAAATCGAAAAATGTGAGATAGCCATTGTCTAAGAAAAGATTCAGGGATTCCAAAAAGGTAACTTGTTTGAAAATGGATAAACAATTGACGAAACTATGGCCTATTTTCAATTTTTAGACAAAATACAAAGTTCGGTCACTTCCGGTATGCGCAGAAATTTCAAAAATATTTTATCAAGTAGCCACCACATGGTTTCCCGACAGAAAATCTAATTCCAGATCGATATCTGTTTTCGATCATGGTGATCTAGGCTCCCGCGGTAAATAATAATAATAATAATAACTAGACCTGCAAGCAGCACTGAACCGGCTTTCAGGAATCATACAGGAAGTTCATTATACCCTAACCGATCCATTGAGCTACCAAACTATACTTTAATTGTTTTGCTTCAGTGACACCTTCTATCATATGTAAAAGTAATATTTGCTGGCGAAAAGACCGATCAAAATTGTAAATTATGGCAAAATTACGTCACTTCCGGTGCCGAAAGAAATTTTTATAGGTGAAAAATAAGTCGAAAATTCGTAACATACAAAATACAAACTTTGTTTTATACATATCGGGCAATAAATAATCAACCTATAACCCATAAACTGAAATTAAGAAGGTATAAAACTTAAAAGTGACACTGGGAAAATTGGCTATTATTCGACAAGGGAACATGCTAGAAGCCTTTTCTTGATATCAATATGATGGTATTGATTCAATCTTACTGCCCATTAGAGTCAGACGTTATAAAGTTAAACGAATAATAAATATAAATCCCTTCAAAAAAATGTTTGTTTTGAGGGCTAAAAATACGTTTTTTGCAAAAATTACATTACTTCCGGAGATATTGAAAATGTTAATTTAGTTCATAGAAGTCATAAATGGCATAAGGCATCAAATGGGAAAAAAATGATAAAAATCGAATAATAATTGACACTTTTATAGACCAAAAACCTTGAAAAGTGACTTATAGAAGATCGCCTATTTCTCTGTAACCGTACAAGTTAGAAACCATTTTGTGGTATCCGTATGGTCGTATGGCTTCATTCTATTCGTTGATGGGAATCAAATATCATAATTTCAAGAATATTATAAGGCAGACTCATTTGAATAAAATATTTGTTTTTTAAGTTAAAAATACAGTTTTTGCCCAAATGACGTCATTTCCGGTCACAGTGAAAATGTAAAATTGGCTTGACCTAGTCCAAATTGGCATTAAGCATCAAATGGAAAAAAATATTGCAAATCGAATAATAATTCACTCTTCTATAGGCAAAATAACGTGAAAAGTGATGCATGCAAAATTGCATATTTCTCGGCAACTGCTCATATTACAAACTAATTTGCGCATACATTCTCTTCGTCTGGATTATTGCTACGAGTTTATGAAAATTACAAATAAATATTTCAAAATATGAAGACGCTGAATGAATTGTAAATAACTGAATTTTACACTTTATTTTACATTTTATTCGAAATTGCCCGAAAATGAAATTGAAATTAAAAAATCTGAGGTAAGGATTTTGTGCACCTTTGCAGGGTGCATCCTTTTAGTTATATCAGTTTTGAAAAAAAATAATATTTGCTTTCAAAAAGTGGTACTGAACGGTCAAAATTGTAGTTTTTGTTAATATTACGTCACTTCCGTTGCCGCCAGAAAAATTTCACCGTAACAAAAAAAATTACAATTGGGACCACGGAGCATATGAACTTTGTTTTATACAAATCGAACAATAAATAATTTTTCTGGGTACAAAAAACTAAATTAGCCGATGGCGGCTAACGCAAATTACCGAGACAATTTTTTTTCTCATTTCTGCTCAAGTAGGATGATATTTTTAACCCTGTGTAAAATATAATCAAAAAATATTCATAAATAAAAAAGGTTTTCGTAAAAAAATTAATTTTTTTCAAAATATCGGACATTTTTTCGACTACTTCCGGTTTTACGATCGTTGTCGTGATAGCTTTACGAAGTTCTTTGGATAATTAACTTTCTGTACCAGAAGTGTCAGAAACATCCATTGAGTAGTTTTGGAAAAAAAGATAACTTAAAGTGCGTTTCCAAAAATTTAACGATTTTTCAATTTTTTTCAAAGTTTGAGGCCATTTTTGGACCATTTATATTATTTCAATGCTTTTCATTTTGGATTCACTATATAGACAACCGATAGGACTTTGAGTAAGAAAAGTTTAAGAAAAATCTGCGGCGTCGTTTTCGAGAAAAGGGCGTCCCAGAGTGTTAAAAAATCGGAAAATACTAGATTTTTGTTATACAATAATTTATTTCCTTACCATCGAAATCGTATTATTTAGATACCATATGATGGTCCATTAATAGGGCTATCCAGCGACACTTTAGTTCTTTTGGTCCGCTATTACCTAAGGGAGAAATCAAGTTTCTCGCAAGTGCGACAATGTTTTTAACTTTTTTTTTTCATTTTTTGAATACTTCTGGTATGGTTATTATTGTCGGAATAGTTTTAATAGCCGGTTTGGGCACTAAAATAGCCACGGGGCTCTGTAATGATATATTACATTATCTGATCAGATAAAATGCCTCTGAGAAATCCTATGTTCAAAAGTGCCAAAAATGCAAAAAATTTAAAATATCGAAAATTAAATTTCAATAACTACATACATATTATACATCGTTAGAATCGTAATTAGGTCAGCTATCTGAATATACAACCTTTTTTTGAAAATCTCTTCAAATAAAAAAATAGTAGAGCATTTTCCAAAATTTCACGATTTTCCGACTTTTTTTGATTTTCAGTCCGTTATTTTACCTATTCCAGACATTTCAAAGTCGTAATGGAATGTTTCGTACTTCAGACTACCACAAGGTCTCTCGATAGAGAAAGTTTCATAAAAATCGCTGGAGTAGTTTTCGAGATACAGGCGTCCAAAAATGCTAAAAATCAGAAAATACTTGATTTTCAGCGTGCCATATTTTGCTACCTGTTCATAGTATCCGTATGAATTTGGTATCATACGATAGTGCAATCCCAGTGCAGTCCAATGGTACCCTAATTTCTTTAATCCATTTATATCGGACGGAGAAATCGCGTTTTTCCCCAAAATACCCATTTTTTGCATTTTTTTCAAAATATCCGACATTATTTCGACCACTTCCGGTGTACAGATTATTGTTGAAATTGCTTTATTCCTTGCAATGGTCATTTGGCTTCATGCCTCAGAAATTTCAGAAACGTCAATTTGGCCATAAAACGGAACCCGAGCTCACAAAATGGGTAGAAAATTCGAAAAAAATCGAAAAATAAAGGGCGATAACTCTGAATGAAACTTATATTATATTAAATGTAGGTCAAATTTGAAAATTTTGAAAAATAACAAAAATTGTCTCGCAAACAACATGTTTTCAATTTTCGAACGATAAAAGTCATAGACGAATGTTCGAAATTGAAAAATGTGAGATAGCCATTGTCTCAGAAAAGATTCAGGGGTTCCAAAAATGTAATTTGTTTGAAAATGGATAAAGAATTGACGAAACTATAGCCGATTTTCAATTTTTAGACAACGTGCAAAGTTCGGTCACTTCCGGTATGCGCAGAAATTTCAAAAATATTTTATCAAGTAGCCACCACATGGTTTCCCAATAGAAAATCTAATTCCAGGTCGATATCTGTTTTCGATCATGGAGATCTAGGCCCCCGCGGTAAATAATAATAATAATAACTAGACCTGCAAGCAGCACTGAACCGGCTTTCAGGAATCATACAGGAAGTTTATTATACCCTAGCCGATCCATTGAGCTACCGAACTATACTTTAGTTGTTTTGCTTCAGTGACACCCTCTATCATATGTAAAAGTAATATTTGCTGGCGAAAAGACCTTTCAAAATTGTAAATTATGGCAAAATAACGTCACTTCCGGTGCCGAAAGAAATTATTATAGGTGAAAAATAAGTCGAAAATTCGCAACATACAAAATACAAACTTTGTTTTATACATATCGGGCAATAAATAATTAACCTATAACCAATAAACTGAAATTAAGAAGGTAAAAAACTTAAAAGTGACACTGGGACAATTGGCTATTTTTCGACAAGGGAACATGCTAGAAGCCTTTTCTTGATATCAATATGATGGTATTGATTCAATCTTACTGCCCATTAGAGTCAGACGTTATAAAGTTAAACGAATAATAAACATAAACCACTTCAAAAAAAATGTTTGTTTTGAAGGCCAAAAATACGTTTTTTGAAAAAATTACATTACTTCCGGTGATATTGAAAATGTTAACTTAGTTGATAGAAGTCATAAATGGCATAAATGGCATAAGGCATCAAATGGTAAAAAATTTTATAAAAATCGAATAATAATTGACACTTTTATAGACCAAAAACCTTGAAAAGTGACTTATCGAAGATCGCCTATTTCTCTGTAACCGTACAAGTTAGAAACCATTTTGTGGTATCTGTATGGTCGTATGGCTTCATTCTATTCGTTGATGGGAATCAAATATCATAATTTTAAAATTATTATAAGGCAGACTCATTTGAATAAAATATCTGTTTTTTAGGTTTAAAATACAGTTTTTGCCCAAATGACGTCATTTCCGGTCACAGTGAAATTGTAAAATTGGCTTGACCTAGAACAAATTGACACTAAGCATCAGATGGAAAAATAATATTGCAAATCGAATAATAATTCACTCTTTTATAGGCAAAATAACGTGAAAAGTGACGCATGCAAAATTGCATATTCCTCGGCAACTGCTCATATTACAAACTAATTTTCGCATACAATCTCTTCTTCTGGATTATTGCTACGAGTTTATTAAAATTACAAATAAATATTTCAAAATATGAAGACGCTGAATGAATTGTAAACAACTGAATTTTACACTTTATTTTACATTTTATTTGAAATTGCCCGAAAATGAAATTGAAATTAAAAAATCTGAGCTAAGGATATTGTGCACCTTTGCAGGGTACATCCGTTTAGTTATATCAGTTTTGAAAAAAAATAATATTTGCTTTCAAAAAGTAGTACCGAACTGTCAAAATTATAGTTTTTGTTAATATTACGTCACTTCCGTTGCCGACAGAAAAATTTCACCATAACAAAAAAAATTACAATTGGGACCACGGAGCATATGAACTTTGTTTTATACAAATCGAACAATAAATAATTTTTCTGGGTACGAAAAACTAAATTAGCCGTTGGCGGCTAACGAATATAACCGAGACAATTTTTTTCCCATTTCTGGTCAAGTAGGATGATATTTTAACCCTGTGTAAAATACCATCAAAAAATATTCATAAATAAAAAAGGTTTTCGTAAAAAAAATATTTTTTTGTCAAAATATCGGACATTTTTTCGACTACTTCCGGTTTTACGATCGTTGTCGTGATAGCTTTACGAAGTTTTTTGGATACTTAACTTTCTGTACCAGAAGTGTCAGAAACATCCATTGAGTAGTTTTGGAAAAAAAGATAAATTAAAGAGCGTTTACAAAAATTTTACGATTTTTCAATTTTTTTCAAAGTTTGATGTCATTTTCGGACCACCTACATTATTTCAATGCTTTTCATTTTGGATTCACTATATAGACAACCGATAGGACTATGAGTAAGAAAAGTTTCAGAAAAATCGTAGGCGTCATTTTCGAGAAAAGGGCGTCTCAGAATGTTAAAAAATCGGAAAATACCAGATTTTTGGCATACAATAATTTATTTCCTTACCATCGAAATCGTATTATTTAGATACCATATGATGGTCCATTAATAGGGCTATCCAACGACACTTTAGTTCTTTTGGTCCGCTATTACCTAAGTGAGCAATCAAGTTTTTCGCAAGTGCGACAATATTTTTAACCTTTTTTTTCATTTTTTGAATACTCCCGGTATGGTTATTATTGTCGGAATAGTTTTAATAGTCGGTTTGGGCGCTAAAATAGCCACAGGGCTCTGTAATGATATATTACATTATCTGATCAGATAAAATGCCCCTGAGAAATCCTATGTTCAAAAGTGCCAAAAATGCAAAAAATTTAAAATATCGAAAATTAAATTTCAATAATTACATACATATTATACATCGTTAGAATCGTAATTAGGTCAGCTATCTGAATATACAACCTTTTTTTAAAAATCTCTTAAAATAAAAAACTAGTAGAGCATTTTTCAAAATTTCACGATTTTTCGACTTTTTTCGATTTTCAGTCCCTTTTTTATTCTATTCCAGACATTTCAAAGTCTTATTGGTTGGCTTCATGCAAAATACCTCCAAAAGGACTCTCGATAGAAAAAATTAAAAAAAAATTGTAGGTTAAGTTTTCGAGATACAGGTGTCCAAAAATGCTAAAAATCAGAAAATTCGTGATTTTCAGCGTGCCATATTTTGCTTCCTGATCATAGTATCCGTATGAATTGGGTATCATACGATAGTACAATCCTAGTGCAGTCCAATGGTACCCTAATTTCTTTAATCCGTTGATATCGGGCGGAGAAATCGCGTTTTTCCCCAAAATATCCATTTTTTGCATTTTTTTCAAAATATTGCCCATTATTTCGACCACTTCCGGTTTAAGGATTCTGGTCGAAATTGCTTTATAAGTTGGTATTGGACTATAACTTCATTTTCCAGAAGTTTCAGAAACGTCAATTCTGCCATAAACCGAAACCGGAGCTCACAAAATGGGAAGAAAATTCGAAAAAAATCGAAAAATAAAGGGCGATAACTCTGAATGAAACTTATATTACTGGAATCGGATGGACGTCAGGTATCCAAAAATGTAGGTCAAATTTGAAAATTTTGAAAAATAACAAAAATTGTCTCGTAAACAACATGTTTGCAATTTTCAAACGATAAAAGTCATAGACGAATGTTCGAAATTGAAAAATGTCTCAGAATAGATTGTCTCAGAAAAGATTCAGGGATTCCAAAAATGTAATTTGTTTGAAAATGGATAAAGAATTGACGAAACTATGGCCGATTTTCAATTTTTAGATAACGTACAAATTTCGGTCACTTCCGGTATGCGCAGAAATTTCAAAAATATTTTATCAAGTAGCCACCACATGGTTTCCCAATAGAAAATCTGATTCCAGATCGATATCTGTTTTCGATCATGGAGATCTAGGCCCTCGCGGTAAATAATAATAATAAATAATAATAATAATAATTTTAGTAATCTCAATAGGCTTTCAGACGAAAGTCTGAAAGCCTAACTAGATCTGCTACTGTCCCATGCAGATATGAAAGCTTTCATATTCATCGTCACGTGTCATTGATTGTATCAAGTATCCTAAATAAAAGGATAAGAGGAAAAAATTATTAAAATTGGTCAAAAACTCGCGAAGTTACAAGTCTAAATATAGTATGAAACATTGCACCCAGGCATAACAATAATCTGAAAACTAAAGGGAAATAACTGAAACTTGTATTACTGTAATAAGACGGATGAGAAAATGAAATGAAAATGGCGGGGAAAAAAAATTAAAAATGGCAGGTTGGACAGGCGACCTTACTCCTTGTCACGTACAACCGGGCATTCGAAAACACGCTAGTTAACTCAATGGCAGGCGCGCGTGCTAACCATTCAGCCACCCAACCCCCCTTTGAAATCAGACACGTGCAATATGTCATATAGGAAGAATAAGAAGTCGCTCACAACAAAATGGTAAATTAATGAGTTTAGGTCAAAAGGTTGAGCTACTGTTTTAGAGTACTTAATAGTTTTAAAGAGACACGTTAAGGGTTGTTCATAGTTAAATGAAAGTTTAATTTTAAATAAGACCAATAAAATTAGGATTTAATAATGCCAGACTAATATTTCCAATATGTTTGGTTATAAGAGGGAAATCGTGACGACTTCTTAAGCATGTTTTAAACAAAGGATCATGTTTGTTTAAACAAGAATGGCACTCTGCAATAAAAAAACTGGCCAAAGCAAGATTTCTATGCAGAAATTAAATAATTGCTAGAACCAGAAAAATATTTATCCACTATAATAAATAAGCAACATAGAGAAAATGAAATGAAATTGAATGGGGTTTAACGTCCGACTGTTCTGCTCCTAAAATGGGCTAATGAAGACGGGCATATGCCATAAAGTGTGCAATGAGGGAAATTTTACCCGGGCAGCGGCGGTTACGGCCTACGAGGTTGGACAGGCGACCATACTCCTTGTCACGTACAACCAAGAAATCGAAACAACGCCAGTTGACTCAATGACAGACGTTATGATACAGAGCGCACGTGCTAACCATTCAGCCACGCAACCTCCCTAAAATCGGCAAATTGCTGACCTACAGCGAGAAACATTTCAACCGGGCAGTTGGAATTCGATACTGTTGAATAAGCTCTATACGATGACTAAATGTGTAGATTGTAGTCACCCACACTGCATGTTTCGCTTAACAATGAAAGGGTGCCGTTTTCAATGTTCGATCCTTTTGTTCTTCTACTCCTGATATGTTGGACTGTTGATCGATGGTTTCATATAAAAGACTACCAATAAGACTCTTTGTATAGAAGAAGTTCCCAAAAAATATTATGTTGACTTTACGAGAAAGACCTCTAAACATGCTCCAAATTGTAAAAATACGACTTTTTGGATTTTCAATCTCTTTTTTTCGGCTATCCCTGATATTTAGAAAAAATAATACAATGATTTCACACAACAGGCTAGCTATAAGACTCTCTATTGATAAAAGTTTCACCGCCCTCCCTTCATTATAACCGAAGTTATCGTGCCCTAAAGAATCAACAAATTAGCATGCTTATCTCTGCTTACCCTAAGCAGAAAATGCTCATCTTTAAACTCAATCATAACATTGACCTAGTGAAGGTCTACACCAAGTTTGAACATTCTAGCTTAATTAGAAGGAGAGTAATTGTGTTCCAAAGTCCCGACCCTTCAAATTGCTTCTATTTTTCATTTTCAATTCAAAATGGTGACCATCACGTGACCGAAATCAAAATTCTATTCGCGACATTTTTTAGGCCTTCCTACAAGGATTCAGAAAATATAACTCCCGAGTCTGTAAGTAAAATAGCAAAAAAGCCTTATTGATTTTTCACTTTTAAATTTGGCGGCACTTCCGGTTCGATCGACAAACTCCATATTTTGTGTACAAATCAGTAATTACTTATCTAGTATCCAAAAAAAAAATCAGGTCATTCTGACCTATATTTCGATGATTTTTTTGAAAATTTTGATCCTTAATTTCGTCAAGGGGAGATAATTTAGAAAATTTCTAATTATATTTTTGAAGTCACATTGGTAAGGTCTACATATATACCAAATTTCATGAAAATCGTACAACTATTAAAGAAGTTGTCAAATTGGTCTAAACTTCCGGTTCGAAATCACAGCGACGAATTTTCGAAATTCGAAAATGTGAAACTGCAGATGAAAATGATTTTTTTAAAGGTATTCAAAGAAAAAAGAATTAGTAAAATCGGTCAAAAAATAACAAAGTTACGACTATGCATTGTCATTTTTTTCGTTCGTAAAATTCGGTGATTTCGGATTCGTAAAACGTTTCGAAAATATATTTAATCAAGGTTCGCACCCCATTTTTGGGGGGGTAGGTCAAAATTTCAGAAAGATCCTATGGATAGATTCTGAGAAATCCGATTTGCAGAAAACACACAAAAAAAAAAAATAATAATAATAACTTTAACAGAAACAATAAGCTTTCATATGTAATATGAAAGCTTAATAATAATTTTAGTAATCTCAATAGGCTTTCAGACGAAAGTCTGAAAGCCTAACTAGACCTGCATGCAGGAATGACGGGTTTCTCTGGTGCCATGTTACCTTTGAACTTGAACTTGTGTCACTTTCGGTGCCACGTTACCCTTGAACATATGTCACTTCCGGTATCAATGAAACCAATATACAGGTTTCCACATAAGCATTGCACACATCAAATAAAATGGAAACAGAAACAAACAAATCCAGCAATATCATTTCATTTTATACATTTGTTACATGTAATTGATCCTGACAAAATTACAGTACTTCCGGTGATAATGTAAATGTTCCATTAGTTTTATGAAATCAGAAATGGCATAAGGCATCTCATGGTGAAAATTTTATGTAAATCGAATAATAATTGCCACTTTTATAGACCAAAAACCTTGAAAAGTGACGTGTAGAAAATCGTCTATTTCTCGGCAACCGTACAAGTTAGAAACCATTTTTTGGTATTTATATGACCGTATGGGTTTAATCTATTTGTTGATTGGAATCAAATATCATAATTGTATAAACATTACAAATCAGACTCATTTGAATAAAATATCTGTTTTGAAGGCTTAAAATACAGTTTTTGCCAAAATGACGTGACTTCCGGTGATAATGAAAACGTTAAATTAGTTTTATAACATCGTCTATGACATTAGGCTTCAAAGGGTGAAAATTTTATGAAAATCGAATAATAATTGACACTTTTATGGGCCAAAAACCTTCAAAAGTGACTTTTAGAAAATCGCCTATATCTCGGCAACCGAACAAGTTAGAAACAATCTTATGATATCTTTTTGACCGTATGAATTTTGTTAATATGTGAATTTAAACCAAAAGTTGATTTTATTATTATATGTGACATAATTCTTGGTTGAAAAAAATATCGATTTCAAAAGTTAAAAATTGAGTTTTTGACTAAATGACGTCACTTCCGGTGTCAATTTTAAATAGTAATCAACATGATATAACGCACACTTGCTTTTTGAATCAAATGATGTCACTTTTGTGAATATCCATTAATAATTGACTATTTTACAGGCAAAATTGCGAAAACAGTGACTTATGCAAAACTGCCCTTTTCTCGGCAACTGCTTATATTACAAACTAATTTTTACATACATTCTCTTCGTATGGATTATAGCTACAAGTTTATAAAAGTTATGTAAAAATATTTTAAAATCTGAAAAGCCTGAATGGGTTGTAAATAGGTCAATTTTACGCCTTTTTTCACCCCTTAATCCAATTTGCTAGAAAATGAAATAGAAATTAAAAAAACTGCTTCCGCCATTTTTTGCGCCTTGAAAGGACACACTCTTTGAGTCATATAATTTTTCAAAAAAATAATATTTGTTTTTGAAGATCGTAAAAAACTGTCAAAATTGTAGTTTTTGGTAAAATTATGCCACTTCCGGTGCCGACAGATAACACTATCGGTAACAAAAAAAATGACAATTGAGACAACGAAGCATATAAAGTTTGTTTTATACAAATCGAACAATAAAAAAATAATCTAGGACTGAAATACTGAATTAGCCAATGGCGGCCAAGGAAAATTACTGAGACAAAAAATTTTAACATTTTTGCGCAAGTCAGATGACTCTTTAATTCTGTGTACAACACGACTAAAAAATATTCATAAATAAAAAAGTTTTTTGTAAAATTTTAAATTTTCGAAATTTGGCGCCTAATATCTTCGAAGATTTGCCGAAAATCAAAAATCGAAAGTAGCGTACCTATGTGCCCTGTCTCAGGCTATGCCAAAATGTATCGAAAGTTAAAATCCAATGATTATTGTTAAAATTACTGCAATATTTTCAAAAACGATAACTTCGGTGATTTCGGACATTTCGCATTGTCGCAGAACGTTCAAAATAGCTTTATCCTCTAAGTCACACCTACTTTCCCAGTAAAACCGAAGAAATCGTAACGATGCGACACGTAGTTGCTGAGATCTATTCAAATTGGAATCTGAATAATAATAATAATAATAACTAGACCTGCATGCAGGAATGACGGGTTTCACTGGTGCCATGTTACCTTTGAACTTGAACTTGTGTCACTTTCGGTGGTACGTCACCCTTGAACATATGTCACTTCCGGTACCAATGAAACCAATATACAGGTTTCCACATAAGCATTGCACACATGAAATAAAATGGAAACAGAATCAAACAAATCCAGCAATATCATTTCATTTTATACATTTGTTACATGTAATTGATCCTGACAAAGTTACAGTACTTCCGGTGATAATGTAAATGTTCCATTAGTTTTATGAAATCAGAAATGGCATAAGGCATCACATGGTGAAAATTTTATGTAAATCGAATAATAATTGCCACTTTTATAGACCAAAAACCTTGAAAAGTGACATGTAGAAAATCGTCTATTTCTCGGCAACCGTACAAGTTAGAAACCATTTTTTGGTATTTATATGACCGTATGGGTTTATTCTATTTGTTGATTGGAATCAAATATCATAATTGTATAAACGTTACAATTCAGACTCATTTGAATAAAATATCGGTTTTGAAGGCTTAAAATACAGTTTTGCCAAAATGACGTTACTTCCGGTGATAATGAAAACGTTAAATTAGTTTTATAACATCGCCTATGACATAAGGCTTCAAAGGGTGAAAATTTTATGAAAATCGAATAATAATTGACACTTTTATGGGCCAAAAACCTTCAAAAGTGACTTTTAGAAAATCGCCTATATCTCGGCAACCGAACAAGTTAGAAACAATTTTATGATATCTTTTTTACCGTATGAGTTTTGTTAATATGTGAATTTAAACCAAAAGTTAATTTTATTATTATATGTGACGTAATTCTTGGTTGAAAAAAATATCGATTTTAAAAGTTAAAAATTGAGTTTTTGACTAAATGACGTCACATCCGGTGTCAATTTTAAATAGTAATCAACATGATATGACGCAGACTTGCTTTTTGAATCAAATGATGTCACTTTTGTGAACATCCATTAATAATTGACTATTTTACAGGCAAAATTACGAAAACAGTGACTTATGCAAAACTGCCCATTTCTCGGCATTTGCTTATTTTAGAAACTAATTTTAACATACATTCTCTTCGTATGGATTATAGCTACAAGTTTATAAAAGTTACGAAGAAATATTTTAAAATCTGAAAAGCCTGAATAGGTTGTAAATAGGTCAATTTTACACCATTTTTAGCCTCTTAATCGAATTTGCTCGAAAATGAAATCGAAATTAAAAAAACTGCTTCCTACATTTTTTGCGCCTTGAAAGGGCACACTCTTTGACTCAAATAATTTTTCCAAAAAATAACATTTGTTTTCGAAGAAGGAAAATAACTGTCAAAATTGTAGTTTTCGGTAAAATTATGCCACTTCCGGTGCCGACAGGTAACACTTTTGGTAATAAAAAAAATGACAATTGATACAACGAAGCATATGAACTTTGTTTTATACAAATCGAACAATAAAAAATTAATCTAGGACTGAAAAACTGAATTAGCCAATGGCGGCCAAGGAAAATTACTGAGACCAAAATTTTTCACATTTTTGCACTAGTCAGATGACTCTTTAATTCTGTGCACAATACGACTAAAAAATATTCATAAATAAAAAAGTTTTTTGTAAAATTTTAAATTTTCGAAATTTGGCGCCTAATATCTTCGAAGATTTGCCGAAAATCAAAAATCGAAAGTAGCTTAGCTATGTGCCCTGTCTCAGGTTATGCCAAAATGTATCGAAAGTTAAAATCCAATGATTATTGTTAAAATTACTGCAATATTTTCATAAACGATAACTTCGGTGATTTCGGACATTTCGCATTGTCGCAGAACGTTCAAAATAGCTTTATCCTCTAAGTCACACCCACTTTCCCAGTAAAACCGAAGAAATCGTAACGATGCGACACGTAGTTGCTGAGATCTATTCAAATTGGAATCTGAATAATAATAATAATAATAATAATAATAATAATAACTAGACCTGCATGCAGGAATGACGGGTTTCTCTGGTGCCATGTTACCTTTGAACTTGAACTTGTGTCACTTTCGGTGCCACGTTACCCTTGAACATATGTCACTTCCGGTATCAATGAAACCAATATACAGGTTTCCACATAAGCATTGCACACATCAAATAAAATGGAAACAGAAACAAACAAATCCAGCAATATCATTTCATTTTATACATTTGTTACATGTAATTGATCCTGACAAAATTACAGTACTTCCGGTGATAATGTAAATGTTCCATTAGTTTTATGAAATCAGAAATGGCATAAGGCATCTCATGGTGAAAATTTTATGTAAATCGAATAATAATTGCCACTTTCATAGACCAAAAACCTTGAAAAGTGACGTGTAGAAAATCAGACTCATTTAAAAAAAATATCTGTTTTGAAGGCTAAAAATACAGTTTTTGCCAAAATGACATTACTTCTGGTGATACTGAAAATGTTAAATTAGTTCTATGAAATCATCAATGACATAAGATATCATATAGTGAAAATTTTATGAAAATCGAATAATAACTGACACTTTTATAGACCAAAAACCTTGAAAAGTGACTTAAGGAAAATTGTCTATTTCTCGGCAACCGTACAAGTTAGAAACCATTTTTTGGTATTAATATGACCGTATGGGTTTAATCTATTTGTTGATTGGAATCAAATATCATAATTGTATAAACATTACAAATCAGACTCATTTGAATAAAATATCTGTTTTGAAGGCTTAAAATACAGTTTTTGCCAAAATGACGTGACTTCCGGTGATAATGAAAACGTTAAATTAGTTTTATAACATCGTCTATGACATTAGGCTTCAAAGGGTGAAAATTTTATGAAAATCGAATAATAATTGACACTTTTATGGGCCAAAAACCTTCAAAAGTGACTTTTAGAAAATCGCCTATATCTCGGCAACCGAACAAGTTAGAAACAATCTTATGATATCTTTTTGACCGTATGAGTTTTGTTAATATGTGAATTTAAACCAAAAGTTGATTTTATTATTATATGTGACATAATTCTTGGTTGAAAAAAATATCGATTTCAAAAGTTAAAAATTGAGTTTTTGACTAAATGACGTCACTTCCGGTGTCAATTTTAAATAGTAATCAACATGATATAACGCACACTTGCTTTTTGAATCAAATGATGTCACTTTTGTGAATATCCATTAATAATTGACTATTTTACAGGCAAAATTGCGAAAACAGTGACTTATGCAAAACTGCCCTTTTCTCGGCAACTGCTTATATTACAAACTAATTTTTACATACATTCTCTTCGTATGGATTATAGCTACAAGTTTATAAAAGTTATGTAAAAATATTTTAAAATTTGAAAAGCCTGAATGGGTTGTAAATAGGTCAATTTTACGCCTTTTTTCACCCCTTAATCCAATTTGCTAGAAAATGAAATAGAAATTAAAAAAACTGCTTCCGCCATTTTTTGCGCCTTGAAAGGACACACTCTTTGAGTCATATAATTTTTCAAAAAAATAATATTTGTTTTTGAAGATCGTAAAAAACTGTCAAAATTGTAGTTTTTGGTAAAATTATGCCATTTCCGGTGCCGACAGATAACACTTTCGGTAATAAAAAAAATGACAATTGAGACAACGAAGCATATGAACTTTGTTTTATACAAATCGAACAATAAAAAATTAATCTAGGACTGAAAAACTGAATTAGCCAATGGCGGCCAAGGAAAATTACTGAGACAAAAAATTTTAACATTTTTGCGCTAGTCAGATGACTCTTTAATTCTGTGCACAATACGACTAAAAAATATTCATAAATAAAAAAGTTTTTTGTAAAATTTTAAATTTTCGAAATTTGGCGCCTAATATCTTCGAAGATTTGCCGAAAATCAAAAATCGAAAGTAGCGTAGCTATGTGCCCTGTCTCAGGCTATGCCAAAATGTATCGAAAGTTAAAATCCAATGATTATTGTTAAAATTACTGCAATATTTTCAAAAACGATAACTTCGGTGATTTCGGACATTTCGCATTGTCGCAGAACGTTCAAAATAGCTTTATCCTCTAAGTCACACCCACTTTCCCAGTAAAACCGAAGAAATCGTAACGATGCTACACGTAGTTGCTGAGATCTATTCAAATTGGAATCTGAATAATAATAATAATAATAATAATAATAATAAGAATAACTAGACCTGCATGCAGGAATGACGGGTTTCACTGGTGCCAAGTTACTCTTAAACATGTCACTTCCGGTGCTAAGTTACCCTTGAACATATGTCACTTCCAGTACCAGCGTAACCACTAAACAGGTTTCCAAATTAACATTGCACACAAATAAAATGGACGCAGAATCAACCAATCAATCCAGCAATATCAAGTCATTTTATACATTTGTTACTTGTAAATAATCTTGACAAAATTAAATTACTTCCTGTGTTAATGAAAATGTTCAATTAGTCTTATGAAATCAGAAATGGCATACGATATCATATAGTGAAAATTTTATGTAAATCGAGTAATAATTGCCACTTTTAAAGACCAAAAAACTTGAAAAGTGACTTGTAGAAAATCGGCTATTTCTCTGCAACCGTACAAGTTACAAACCATTTTGTGGTATCTGTATGATCGTATGGGTTCATTCTATTTGTTGATTAGCATCAAATACCATAATTTGAATAAGATTTCAAAACAGACTCATTTGAATAAAATATCTGTTTTGAAGGCTAAAAATACAGTTTTTGCCAAAATGACGTTACTTCCGGTGATAATGAAAATCTTAAATTACTTGTATGAAATCCCAAATGGCATTAGGTATAACACGGTGTAACGTTTATGAAAATCGAATAATAATTGACACTTTTATGGCCCCGAAACCTTCAAAAGTGACCTGTAGAAAACCGTCTATTTCTCGGCAACCGAACAAATTAGAAACAATTTTATGATCTCTATATGACCATATGAGTTTTGTTTATATGTGAATTTAAACCAAAAGTTAAAATTATTAATACATATTAAGTTATTCTTGGTTGAATAAAACATTGATTTAAAAAGTTTAAAATGCAGTTTTTGACCAAATGATGTCACTTCCGGTGTCAATTTTAAATTGTAATCAACTTCATATGACGCTACATGCCTTTTGAATCAAATGATGTCACTTTTATAAAAATCCAATAATAATTGACTATTTTACAGGCAAAATAACGAAAACAGTGACTTGTACAGAACTGCCCATTTCTTGGTAACTGCTTATATTACAAACGAATTTTAACATACATTTTCTTCGTATGGATTATAGCTACAAGTTTATAAAAGTTACGAAGAAATATTTTAAAATCTGAAAAGCCTGAATAGGTTCTAAATAGGTCAATTTTACACCATTTTTAGCCTCTTAATCGAATTTGCTCGAAAGTGAAATCGAAATTAAAAAAACTGCTTCCTACATTTTTTGCGCCTTGAAAGGGCACACTCTTTGAGTCAAATAATTTTTCCAAAAAATAATATTTGTTTTCGAAATAAAAAAATAACTGTCAAAATTGTAGTTTTTGGTAAAATTATGCCACTTCCGGTGCCGACAGATAACACTTTTGGTAATAAAAAAAATGACAATTGATACAACGAAGCATATGAATTTTGTTTTATACAAATCGAACAATAAAAAATCAATATAGGACTGAAAAACTGAATTAGCCAATGGCGGCCAAGGAAAATTACTGAGACAATTTTTTTTAACATTTTTGCACTAGTCAGATGACTCTTTAATTCTGTGCACAATACGACTAAAAAATATTCATAAATAAAAAAGTTTTTTGTAAAATTTTAAATTTTCGAAATTTGGCGCCTAATATCTTCGAAGATTTGCCGAAAATCAAAAATCGAAAGTAGCGTAGCTATGTGCCCTGTCTCAGGCTATGCCAAAATGTATCGAAAGTTAAAATCCAATGATTATTGTTAAAATTACTGCAATATTTTCAAAAACGATAACTTCGGTGATTTCGGACATTTCGCATTGTCGCAGAACGTTCAAAATAGCTTTATCCTCTAAGTCACACCCACTTTCCCAGTAAAACCGAAGAAATCGTAACGATGCGACACGTAGTTGCTGAGATCTATTCAAATTGGAATCTGAATAATAATAATAATAATAATAATAATAATAAGAATAACTAGACCTGCATGCAGGAATGACGGGTTTCACTGGTGCCAAGTTACTCTTAAACATGTCACTTCCGGTGCTAAGTTACCCTAATAATTTTAACAAAAACAATAGTGTTTCACACAAGCTACGCAGTGTGAAACCCTAATAATTTTAACAAAAACAATAGTGTTTCACACAAGCTACGCAGTGTGAAACCCTAATAAGAATAATAATTTTAACAAAAACAATAGTGTTTCACACAAGCTACGCAGTGTGAAACCCTAATAATAATAATAAGAATAACTAGACCTGCATGCAGGAATGACGGGTTTCACTGGTGCCAAGTTACTCTTAAACATGTCACTTTCGGTGCCAAGTTACACTTGAAGATATGTCACTTCCGGTACCAACGAAACCACTAAACAGGTTTCCAAATTAACATTGCACACAAATAAAATGGACGTTGAATCAACCAATCAATCCAGCAATATCAAGTCATTTTATACATTTGTTACTTGTAAATGATTTTGACAAAATTAAATTACTTCCGGTGTTAATGAAAATGTTCAATTAGTCTTATGAAATCAGAAATGGCATACGATATCATATAGTGACAATTTTATATAAATCGAATAATAATTGCCACTTTTAAAGACCAAAAAACTTGAAAAGTGACTTGTAGAAAATCTGCTATTTCTCTGCAACCGTACAAGTTAGAAACCATTTTGTGGTATCTGTATGATCGTATGGGTTCATTCTATTTGTTGATTGGCATCAAATACCATAATTTGAAAAAGATTTCAAAACAGACTCATTTGAATAAAATATCTGTTTTGAAGGCTAAAAATTCAGTTTTTGCCAAAATGACGTTACTTCAGGTGATAATGAAAATCTTAAATTACTTGTATGAAATCCCAAATGGCATTAGGTATAACATGGTGTAACGTTTTTGAAAATCGAATAATAATTGACACTTTTATGGCCCCGAAACCTTCAAAAGTGACCTGTAGAAAACCGTCTATTTCTCGGCAACCGAACAAGTTAGAAACAATTTTATGATATCTATATGACCATATGAATTGTATTTATATGTGAATTTAAACCAAAAGTTAAAATTATTAATACATATTAAGTTATTCATGGTTGAATAAAACATTGATTTAAAAAGTTTAAAATGCAGTTTTTGACCAAATGACGTCACTTCCGGTGTCAATTTTAAATTGTAATCAACTTGATATGACGCCACATGCTTTTTGAATCAAATGATGTCACTTTTATAAAAATCCAATAATAATTGACTATTTTACAGGCAAAATAACGAAAACAGTGACTTGTACAGAACTGCCCATTTCTTGGGAACTGCATATATTACAAACTAATTTTAACATACATTTTCTTCGTATGGATTATAGCTACAAGTTTATAAAAGTTACGAAGAAATATTTTAAAATCTGAAAAGCCTGAATAGGTTGTAAATAGGTCAATTTTACACCATTTTTAGCCATTTAATCGAATTTGCTCGAAAATGAAATCGAAATTAAAAAAACTGCTTCCGACATTTTTTGCGCCTTGAAAGGGCACACTCTTTGAGTCAAATAATTTTTCCAAAAAATAATATTTGTTTTCGAAAAATGTACCTAACTGTCAAAATTGTAGTTTTTGGTAAAATTATACTACTTCCGGTGCCGACAGATAACACTTTTGGTAATAAAAAAAATGACAATTGAGTCAACGAAGCATATGAACTTTGTTTCATACAAATCGAACAATAAAAAATTAATCTAGGACTGAAAAACTGAATTAGCCAATGGCGGCCAAGGAAAATTACTGAGACAAAATTTTTTAACATTTTTGCACAAGGCAGATGACTCTTTAATTCTGTGCACAATACGACTAAAAAATATTCATAAATAAAAATGTTTTTTGTAAAATTTTAAATTTACGAAATTTGGCGCCTAATATCTTCGAAGATTTGCCGAAAATCAAAAATCGAAAGAAGCGTAGCTATGTGCCCTGTCTCAGGCTATTCCAAAATGTATCGAAAGTTAAAATCCAACGATTATTGTTAAAATTACTGCAATATTTTCAAAAACGATAACTTCGGTGATTTCGGACATTTCGCATTGTTACAGAACGTTCAAAATAGCTTTATCCTCTAAGTCACACCCACTTTCCCAGTAAAACCGAAGAAATCGTAACGATGCGACAAGCAGTTGCCGAGATCTACTCAAAACAAAAGAAGAATAATAATAATAATAACTAGACCTGCATGCAGGAATGACGGGTTTCACTGGTGCCACGTCACTTTCGGTGCCACGTTACCCTTAAACATATGTCACTTCCGATACCAATGAAACCATCAAACAGGTTTCCACATAAGCATTGTAAACATCAAATAAAATGGACGAAGAATCAACCAAATCCAGCAATATCAATTCATTTTATATATATGTTACTTGTAAGTGATCCTGGCAAAATTTCATTACTTCCGGTGATAATGAAAATGTTCAATTAGTTTTATGAAATCAGAAATGGCATAAGGCAGCATAATGGCGAAAATTGTATGTAAATCGAATGAGAATTGCCACTTTTATAGACCAAAAACCTTGAAAAGTGACTTGTAGAAAATCGTCTATTTCTCGGCAACCGTACACGATAAAAACTATCTTTTGATATCTATATGATCGTATGGGTTCAATCCATTTGTTGATTGGAATCAAATATCATAATTTGAAATATATTACAAATCAGACTCATTTGAAAAAAATGTCTGTTTTGAAGGCTAAAAATACAGTTTTTGCCAAAATGACATTACTTCCGGTGATACTGAAAATGTTAAATTAGATCTATGAAATCATAAATGACACAAGATATCATATGGTGAAAATTTTATGAAAATCGAATAATAACTGACACTTTTATAGACCAAAAACCTTGAAAAGTGACTTAAGGAAAATCGCCCATTTCTCTGCAACCGTACAAGTTAGAAACCATTTTGTGGTATCTGTATGATCGTATGGGTTCAATCTATTTGATCAATAGAATCAAATATCACAATTTGAAAAAAATAACAAATACGACTCATTTGAATAAAATATTGTTTTTTGAAGGCTAAAATTTAAGTTTTGAGCAAATGACGTCATTTCCGGTGGCAGCGCAAGGGGTAAAATGGTTTGACATAGTCCACTATGGCATTAGGCATCCAATGGCGAAAGAAAATTGAAAATCGAATAATAATTGATTCTTTTACAGCCAAAATTACGTGAAAAGTGACTCATGCAAAATTGCCTATTTCTCGGCAACTGCTTATATTACAAACTAATTTTCACATACATTCTCTTCGTATGGATTATAGCTACAAGTTTATAAAAATTACGTAAAAATATTTTAAAATCTGAAAAGCCTGAATGAGTTGTAAATAGGTCAATTTTACGCCTTTTTTCACCTCTTAATCCAATTTGCTAGAAAATGAAAAAGAAATTAAAAAAACTGCTTCCGACATTTTTTGCGCCTTTAAAGGACACACTCTTTGAGTCATATAATTTTTCAAAAAAATAATATTTGTTTTCAAAAAATGTACCTAACTGTCAAAATTGTAGTTTTGGGTAAAATTATGCCACTTCCGGTGCCGACAGATAACACTTTTGGTAATAAAAAAAATGACAATTGAGACAACGAAGCATATGAACTTTGTTTTATACAAATCGAACAATAAAAAATTAATCTAGGACTGAAAAACTGAATTAGCCAATGGAGGCCAAGGAAAATTACTGAGACAAAATTTTTTAACATTTTTGCGCAAGTCAGACGACTCTTTAATTCTGTGCACAACACGACTAAAAAATATTCATAAATAAAAAAGTTTTTTGTAAAATTTTAAATTTTCGAAATTTGGCGCCTAATATCTTCGAAGATTTGCCGAAAATCAAAAATCGAAAGTAGCGCAGCTATCCCTGTCTCCAGCTATGCCAAAATGTATCGAAAGTTAAAATCCCATGATTATTGTTAAAATTACCGCAATATTTGTAAAAACGATAACTTCGGTGATTTCGGACATTTCGCATTGTCGCAGAACGTTCAAAATAGCTTTATCCTCTAAGTCACACCCACTTTCCCAGTAAAACCGAAGAAATCGTAACGATGCGACACGTAGTTGCTGAGATCTACTCAAAACAAAAGAAGAATAATAATAATAATAACTAGACCTGCAAGCAGCACTGAACCGGCTTTCAGGAATCATACAGGAAGTTTCTTATACCATAGCCGATCCATTGAGCTACCAAACTATACTTTAGTTGTTTTGCTTCAGTGACACCCTCTATCATATGTAAAAGTAATATTTGCTGGCGAAAAGACCGGTCAAAATTGTAAATTATGGCAAAATTACGTCACTTCCGGTACCGAAAGAAATTTTTTTAGGTGAAAAATAAGTCGAAAATTCGCAACGCACAAAATACAAACTTTGTTTTATACATATTGGGCAATAAATAATTACCCTATAACCCATAAACTGAAATTAAGAAGGTAAAAAACTTAAAAGTGACCCTGGGAAAATTGGCTATTATTCGACAAGGGAACATGCTAGAAGGCTTTTTTTGATATCAATATGATGGTATTGATTCAATCTTACTGCCCATTAGAGTCAGACGTTATCAAGTTAAACGAATAATAAATATAAATCCCTTCAAAAAAATGTTTGTTTTGAAGGCTAAAAATACGTTTTTTGCAAAAATTACATTACTTCCGGTGATATTGAAAATGTTAACTTAGTTCATAGAAGCCATAAATGGCATAAGGCATCAAATGGTAAAAAAATTATAAAAATCGAATAATAATTGACACTTTTATAGACCAAAAACCTTGAAAAGTGACTTATAGAAGATCGCCTATTTCTCTGTAACCATACAAGTTAGAAACCATTTTGTGGTATCTGTATGGTCGTATGGCTTCATTCTATTCGTTGATGGGAATCAAATATCATAATTTTAAAAATATTATAAGGCAGACTCATTTGAATAAAATATTTGTTTTTTGGGTTAAAAATACAGTTTTTGCCCAAATGACGTCATTTCCGGTCACAGTGAAAATGTAAAATTGGCTTCACCTAGTCCAAATTGGCATTAGGCATCAAATGGAAAAAAAATATTACAAATCGAATGATAATTCACTCTTTTATAGGCAAAATAACGTGAAAAGTGATGCATGCAAAATTGCATATTTCTCGGCAACTGCTCATATTACAAACTAATTTTCGCATACATTCTCTTCGTCTGGATTATTGCTACGAGTTTATGAAAATTACAAATAAATATTTCAAAATATGAAGACGCTGAATGAATTGTAAATAACTGAATTTTACACTTTATTTTACATTTTATTCGAAATTGCCCGAAAATGAAATTGAAATTAAAAAATCTGAGCTAAGGATTTTGTGCATCTTTGCAGGGTGCATCCTTTTAGTTATATCAGTTTTGAAAAAAAAAAATATTTGCTTTCAAAAAGTGGTACCGAACTGTCAAAATTGTAGTTTTTGTTAATATTACGTCACTTTCGTTGCCGACAGAAAAATTTTACCGTAACAAAAAAAATTACAATTGGGACCACGGAGCATATGAACTTTGTGTTATACAAATCGAACAATAAATAATTTTTCTGGGTACGAAAAACTAAATTAGCCGATGGCGGCTAACGCAAATTACCCTGACAATTTTTTTTCTCATTTCTGCTCAAGTACGATGATATTTTAACCCTGTGTAAAATACCATCAAAAAATATTCATAAATAAAAAAGGTATTCGTAAAAAAATTAATTTTTTTCAAAATATCGGACATTTGTTCGACTACTTCCGGTTTTACGATCATTGTCGCGATAGCTTTACGAAGTTCTTTCGATACTTAACTTTCTGTACCAGAAGTGTCAGAAACATCCATTGAGTAGTTTTGGAAAAAAAGATAAATTAAAGAGCGTTTACAAAAATTTAATGATTTTTCAATTTTTTTCAAAGTTTGATGCCATTTTTGGACCACCTATATTATTTCAATGCTTTTCATTTTGGGTTCACTATATAGACAACCGATAGGACTTTGAGTAAGAAAAGTTTAAGAAAAATCTGCGGCGTCGTTTTCGAGAAAAGGGCGTCTCAGAATGTTAAAAAATCGGAAAATACTAGATTTTTGGCATACAATAATTTATTTCCCTACCATCGAAATCGTATTATTTAGATACCATATGATGGTCCATTAATAGGGCTTTCCAACGACCCTTTAGTTCTTTTGGTCCGCTATTACCTAAGGGAGAAATCAAGTTTTTCGCAAGTGCGACAATGTTTTTAACCTTTTTTTTCATTTTTTGAATACTTCCGGTATGGTTATTATTGTCGGAATAGTTTTAATAGCCGGTTTGGGCACTAAAATAGCCACAGGGCTCTGTAATAATATATTACATTATCTGATCAGATAAAATGCCCCTGAGAAATCCTATGTTCAAAAGTGCCAAAAATGCAAAAAAATTAAAATATCGAAAATTAAATTTCAATAACTACATACATATTATACATCGTTAGAATCGTAATTAGGTCAGCTATCTGAATATACAATCTTTTTTTGAAAATCTTTTAAAGTAAAAAAATAGTAGAGGATTTTCCAAAATTTCACGATTTTTCGACTTTTTTCGATTTTCAGTCCGTTATTTCACCTATTCCAGATATTTCAAAGTTTTATTGGATGGCTTCATGCAAAATACCTCTGAAAGGACTCTCGATAGAAAAAATTTAAAAAAAAATTGCGGTTAAGTTTTCGAGATACAGGCGTCCAAAAATGCTAAAAATCAGAAAATACTTGATTTTCAGCGTGCCATATTTTTCTGCCTGATCATAGTATCCGTATGAATTGGGTATCATACGATAGTACAATCCTCGTGCCACCCAATGGTACCTTAATTTGATTAATTCGTTGATATCGGACGGAGACATCACGTTTTCCCCGAAAACATCCATTTTTTGCATTTTTTTCAAAATATTGCACATTATTTCGACCACTTCCGGTTTAAAGATCCGTGTCGAAATTGCTTTATCAGTTGGAATTGGACTATAACTTCATGTTCCATAAGTTTCAGAAACATCGTTTTGGCTGTAAAACGACACCACAGCTCACAAAATGGGTAGAAAATTCGAAAAAAATCGAAAAATAAAGGGCGGTAACTCTGAATGAAACTTATATTACTGGAATCGGATTGACGTCAGGTATCCAAAAATCTAGGTCAAATTTCAAAATTTTGAAAAATAACAAAAATTGTCTCGTAGGCGACGTGTTTTGAATTTTCGAACGATAGAAGTCAGCGACGAAGTTTCGAAATCGCAAAATGTGAGATTGCTATTGTCTCGGAAAAGTCTCAGGCTTTCCAAAAATGTGATTTGTTTGAATATATGTAGAGAATTGACGAAACCAGGGCCGATTTTTAATTTTTTAACAACGTTCAAAATTCGGCTACTTCCGGTCTGCGCAGAAGTTTGAAAATTGCTTTATTGGGTAGCCACCACCTGGTTTCCCGATAGAAATATGGATAGCAAATCGGTATCTCTTTTCGATCATAGAGAAATAGGCTCCGGCGGAAAAGAATAATAATAAAAAAAATAATAATTTTAGTAATCTCAATAGGCTTTCAGACGAAAGTCTGAAAGCCTAATAAGAATAATAATTTTAACAAAAACAATAGTGTTTCACACAGGCTTCGCAGTGTGAAACCCTAATAATAATAAGAACTAGACCTGCAAGCAGCACTGAACCGGCTTTCAGGAATCATACAGGAAGTTCATTATACCATAGCCGATCCATTGAGCTACCAAACTATACTTTAGTTGTTTTGCTTCAGTGACACCTTCTATCATATGTAAAAGTAATATTTGCTGGCGAAAAGACCGGTCAAAATTGTAAATTATGGCAAAATTAAGTCACTTCCGGTGCCGAAAGAAATTTTTATAGGTGAAAAATAAGTCGAAAATTCGCAACATACAAAATACAAACTTTGTTTTATACATATCGGGCAATAAATAATCAACCTATAACCCATAAACTGAAATTAAGAACGTAAAAAAATTAAAAGTGACCCTGGGAAAATTGGCTATTATTCGACAAGGGAACATGCTAGAAGCCTTTTCTTGATATCAATATGATGGTATTGATTCAATCTTACTGCCCATTAGAGTCAGACGTTATAAAGTTAAACGAATAATAAATATAAATCCCTTCAAAAAAATGTTTGTTTTGAAGGCTAAAAATACGTTTTTTGCAAAAATTACATTACTTCCGGAGATATCGAAAATGTTAATTTAGTTCATAGAAGTCATAAATGGCATAAGGCATCAAATGGTAAAAAATTGATAAAAATCGAATAATAATTGACACTTATATAGTCCAAAAACCTTGAAAAGTGACTTATAGAAGATCGCCTATTTCTCTGTAACCGTACAAGTTAGAAACCATTTTGTGGTATCCGTATGGTCGTATGGCTTCATTCTATTCGTTGATGGGAATCAAATATCATAATTTTAAAAATATTATAAGGAAGACTCATTTGAATAAAATATTTGTTTTTTAAGTTAAAAATACAGTTTTTGCCCAAATGACGTCATTTCCTGTCACAGTGAAAATGTAAAATTGGCTTGACCTAGTCCAAATTGGCATTAAGCATCAAATGGAAAAAAAATATTGCAAATCGAATAATAATTCACTCTTTTATAGGCAAAATAACGTGAAAAGTGATGCATGCAAAATTGCATATTTCTCGGCAACTGCTCATATTAAAAACTAATTTTCGCATACATTCTCTTCGTCTGGATTATTGCTACGAGTTTATGAAAATTACAAATAAATATTTCAAAATATGAAGACGCTGAATGAATTGTAAATAACTGAATTTTACACTTTATTTTACATTTTATTCGAAATTGCCCGAAAATGAAATTGAAATTAAAAAATCTGAGCTAAGGATTTCGTGCACCTTTGCAGGGTGCATCCTTTTAGTTATATCAGTTTTGAAAAAAAATAATATTTGCTTTCAAAAAGTGGTACCGAACTGTCAAAATTGTAGTTTTTGTTAATATTACGTCACTTCCGTTGCCGACAGAAAAATTTCACCGTAACAAAAAAAATTACAAATGGGACCACGGAGCATATGAACTTTGTTTTATACAAATCGAACAATAAATAATTTTTCTGGGTACGAAAAACTAAATTAGCCGATGGCGGCTAACGCAAATTACCGAGACATTTTTTTTTCTCATTTCTGCTCAAGTAGGATGATATTTTTAACCCTGTGTAAAATATCATCAAAAAATATTCATAAATAAAAAAGGTTTTCGTAAAAAAATTATTTTTTTTCAAAATATCGGACATTTTTTCGACTACTTCCGGTTTTACGATCGTTGTCGTGATAGCTGTACGAAGTTCTTTGGATAATTAACTTTCTGTACCAGAAGTGTCAGAAACATCCATTGAGTAGTTTTGGAAAAAAAGATAAATTAAAGAGCGTTTCCAAAAATTTAACGATTTTTCAATTTTTTTCAAAGTTTGAGGCCATTTTTGGACCATTTATATTATTTCAATGCTTTTCATTTTGGATTCCCTATATAGACAACCGATAGGACTTTGAGTAAGAAAAGTTTAAGAAAAATCTGCGGCATCGTTTTCGAGAAAAGGGCGTCCCAGAATGTTAAAAAATCGGAAAATACTAGATTTTTGGCATACAATAATTTATTTCCTTACCATCGAAATCGTATTATTTAGATACCATATGATGGTCCATTAATAGGGCTATCCAGCTACACTTTAGTTCTTTTGGTCCGCTATTACCTAAGGGAGAAATCAAGTTTCTCGCAAGTGCGACAATGTTTTTAACTTTTTTTTTCATTTTTTGAATACTTCCGGTATATTTATTATTGTCGGAATAGTTTTAATAGCCGGTTTGGGCACTAAAATAGCCACGGGGCTCTGTAATGATATATTACATTATCTGATCAGATAAAATGCCTCTGAGAAATCCTATGTTCAAAAGTGCCAAAAATGCAAAAAATTTAAAATATCAAAAATTAAATTTCAATAACTACATACATATCATACATCGTTAGAATCGTAATTGGGTTAGCTATCTGAATATACAACCTTTTTTTGAAAATCTCTTAAAATAAAAAAATAGTAGAGCATTTTCCAAAATTTCACGATTTTTCGACTTTTTTTGATTTTCAGTCCCTTTTTTATCGTATTCCAGACATTTCAAAGTCTTATTGGATGGCATAATTCACAAGACTATCGAATGGACTCTCGATAGAGAAAGTTAAAAAAAAAGTTGCGGTTAAGTTTTCGAGATACAGGCGTCCAAAAACGCTCCAAATCAGAAAATACTTGATTTTCAGCGTGCCATATTTTGCTTCCTGCTCGTCGTATCCGTGCGAATTGGGTGTCATACGATAGCACAATACTAGTGCAGTCCAATGGTACCCTAATTTGTTTAATCCATTGATATCGGAAGGAGAAATCACGTTTTTCCCCAAAATACCCATTTTTTGCATTTTTTTCAAAATATCGGACATTATTTCGACCACTTCCGGTGTACAGATTATTGTTGAAATTGCTTTATTCCTTGCAATGGTCATTTGGCTTCATGCCTCAGAAATTTCAGAAACGTCAATTCGGCCATAAAACGAAACCCGAGCTCACAAAATGGGTAGAAAATTCGAAAAAAATCGAAAAATAAAGGGCGATAACTCTGAATGAAACTTATATTACTGGAATCGGATGGACTTCAGGTATCCAAAAATGTAGGTCAATTTTCAAAATTTTGAAAAATAACAAAAATTGTCTCTCAAACAACATTTTTCATTTTTCGATCGCAAGAAGTCAGCGATGAAGTTTCGAAATATCGAAATTTTCAACTGCTATCGTCCGAGAAAAGACTCAGGGTTTCCGAAAATGTCATTTGTATGAAAATAGGTACAGAATTGACGAATCTACGGCCGTTTTTTAATTTTTTGACACCGCACGAAATTCGACCACTTCCGGTCTGCGCAGAAGTTTCAAATATAGTTTATCAAGTAGCCAACACATGGTTTCCCGATAGAGAATTAGGTCCCAGATCGGTATCTGTTACAGGCACTGAGAAATAGGCTCCGGCGAAAAAAAAAATAATAATAATAAATAACTAGACCTGCAAGCAGCACTGAACCGGCTTTCAGGAACCATACAGGAAGTTTATTATACCATAGCCGATCCATTGAGCTACCAAACTATACTTTAGTTGTTTTGCTTCAGTGACACCCTCTATCATATGTAAAAGTAATATTTGCTGGCGAAAAGACCGGTCAAAATTGTAAATTATAGCAAAATTACGTCACTTCCGGTACCGAAAGAAATTTTTATAGGTGAAAAATAAGTCGAAAATTCGCAACACACAAAATACAAACTTTGTTTTATACATATCGGGCAATAAATCCCTATAACCCATAAACTGAAATTAAGAAGGTAAAAAACTTAAAAGTGACCCTGGGAAAATTGGCTATTATTCGACAAGGGAACATGCTAGAAGCCTTTTCTTGATATCAATATGATGGTATTGATTCAATCTTACTGCCCATTAGAGTCAGACGTTATCAAGTTAAACGAATAATAAATATAAATCCGTTCAAAAAAATGTTTGTTTTGAAGGCTAAAAATACGTTTTTTTGCAAAAATTACATTACTTCCGGTGATATTGAAAATGTTAACTTAGTTCATAGAAGTCATAAATGGCATAAGGCATCGAATGGTAAAAAAATTATAAAAATCGAATAATAATTGACACTTTTATAGACCAAAAACCTTGAAAAGTGACTTATAGAAGATCGCCTATTTCTCTGTAACGATACAAGTTAGAAACCATTTTGTGGTATCTGTATGGTCGTATGGCTTCATTCTATTCGTTGATGGGAATCAAATATCATAATTTTAAAAATATTATAAGGCAGACTCATTTGAATAAAATATTTGTTTTTTGGGTTAAAAATACAGTTTTTGCCCAAATGACGTCATTTCCGATCACAACGAAAATGTAAAATTGGCTTGACCTAGTCCAAATTGGCATTAGGCATCAAATGGGAAAAAAATATTGCAAATCGAATGATAATTCACTCTTTTATAGGCAAAATAACGTGAAAAGTGATGCATGCAAAATTGCATATTTCTCGGCAACTGCTCATATTACAAACTAATTTTCGCATACATTCTCTTCGTCTGGATAATTGCTACGAGTTTATGAAAATTACAAATAAATATTTCAAAATATGAAGACGCTGAATGAATTGTAAATAACTGAATTTTACACTTTATTTTACATTTTATTCGAAATTGCCCGAAAATGAAATTGAAATTAAAAAATCTGAGCTAAGGATTTTCTGCATCTTTGCAGGGTGCATCCTTTTAGTTATATCAGTTTTGAAAAAAAAAATATTTGCTTTCAAAAAGTGGTACCGAACTGTCAAAATTGTAGTTTTAGTTAATATTACGTCACTTCCGTTGCCGACAGAAAAATTTCACCGTAACAAAAAAAATTACAATTGGGACCACGGAGCATATGAACTTTGTTTTATACAAATCGAACAATAAATAATTTTTCTGGGTACGAAAAACTAAATTAGCCGATGGCGGCTAACGCAAATTACCGAGACAATTTTTTTTCTCATTTCTGCTCAAGTACGATGATATTTTAACCCTGTGTAAAATACCATCAAAAAATATTCATAAATAAAAAAGGTTTTCGTAAAAAAATTATTTTTTTTCAAAATATCGGACATTTTTTCGACTACTTCCGGTTTTACGATCATTGTCGCGATAGCTTTACGAAGTTTTTTCGATACTTAACTTTCTGTACCAGAAGTGTCAGAAACATCCATTGAGTAGTTTTGGAAAAAAAGATAAATTAAAGAGCGTTTACAAAAATTTAATGATTTTTCAATTTTTTTCAAAGTTTGATGCCATTTTTGGACCACCTATATTATTTCAATGCTTTTCATTTTGGATTCACTATATAGACAACCGATAGGACTTTGAGTAAGAAAAGTTTAAGAAAAATCTGCGGCGTCGTTTTCGAGAACAGGGCGTCTCAGAATGTTAAAAAATCGGAAAATACTAGATTTTTGGCATACAATAATTTATTTCCCTACCATCGAAATCGTATTATTTAGATACCATATGATGGTCCATTAATAGGGCTTTCCAACGACACTTTAGTTATTTTGGTCCGCTATTACATAAGGGAGAAATCAAGTTTTTCGCAAGTGCGACAATGTTTTTAACCTTTTTTTTCATTTTTTGAATACTTCCGGTATGGTTATTATTTTCGGAATAGTCTTAATAGCCGGTTTGGGCACTAAAATAGCCACAGGGCTCTGTAATGATATATTGCATTATCTGATCAGATAAAATGCACCTGAGAAATCCTATGTTGAAAAGTGCCAAAAATGCAAAAAATTTAAAATATCGAAAATTAAATTTCAATAACTACATACATATTATACGTCGTTAGAATCGTAATTAGGTCAGCTATCTGAATGTACAATCTTTTTTTGAAAATCTCTTAAAATAAAAAAATAGTAGAGCATTTTCCAAAATTTCACGATTTTTCGACTTTTTTCGATTTTCAGTCCGTTATTTCACCTATTCCAGACATTTCAAAGTCTTATTGGGTGGCATAATTCACAAGACTATCAAATGGACTCTCGATAGAGAAAGTTAAAAAAAAAGTTGCGGTTAAGTTTTCGAGATACAGGCGTCCAAAAATGCTAAAAATCAGAAAATACTTGATTTTCAGCGTGCCATATTTTGCAGCCTGATCATAGTATCCGTATGAAATGGGTATCATACGATAGTACAATCCTAGTGCAGTCCAATGGTACCCTAATTTGTTTAATCCATTGATATCGGGCGGAGAAATCGCGTTTTTCCCAAAAATATCCATTTTTTGCATTTTTTTCAAAATATTGAACATTATTTCGACCACTTCCGGTTTAAAGATCCGTGTCGAAATTGCTTTATCAGTTGGTATTGGACTATAACTTCATGTTCCAGAAGTTTCAGAAACGTCAATTCTACCATAAAACGAAACCCGAGCTCGCAAAATGGGAAGAAAATTCGAAAAATAAAGGGCGATAACTCTGAATGAAACTTATATTACTGGAATCGGATTGACTTCAAGTATCCAAAAATGTAGGTCAAATTTGAAAATTTTGAAAAATAACAAAAATTGTCTCGTAAACAACATGTTTTCAATTTTCGAACGATAAAAGTCATAGACGAATGTTCGAAATTGAAAAATGTGAGATAGCCATTGTCTCAGAAAAGATTCAGGGATTCCAAAAATGTAATTTGTTTGAAAATGGATAAAGAATTGACGAAACTATAGCCGATTTTCAATTTTTAGAGAAAGTAAAAAGTTCGGTCACTTCCGGTATGCGCAGAAATTTTAAAAATATTTTATCAAGTAGCCACCACATGGTTTTCCGATAGAAAAGCTAATTCTCGATCGATATCTGTTTTCGATCATGGAGATCTAGGCCCTCGCGGTAAATAATAATAATAATAACTAGATCTGCTACTGTCCCATGCAGATATGAAAGCTTTCATATTCATCGTCACGTGTCATTGATTGTATCAAGTAACCTAAATAAAAGGATACGAAGAAAAAATTATTAAAATTGGTCAAAAACTCGCGAAGTTACAAGTCTAAATATAGTATGAAACATTGCACCCAGGCATAACAATAATCTGAAAACTAAAGGAAAATAACTGAAACTTGTATTACTGTAATGAGACGGATGAGAAAATGAAATGAAAATGGCGGGAAAAAAAAATTAAAAATGGCAGGTTGGACAGGCGACCTTACTCCTTGTCACGTACAACCGGGCATTCGAAAACACGCTAGTTAACTCAATGACAGGCGCGCGTGCTTACCATTCAGCCACTCAACCCCCCTTTGAAATCAGACACGTGCAATATGTCATATAGGAAGAATAAGAAGTCGCTCACAACAAAATGGTAAATTAATGAGTTTAGGTCAAAAGGTTGAGCTACTGTTTTAAAGTACTTAATAGTTTTAAAGAGACACGTTAAGGGTTGTTCATAGTTAAATGAAAGTTTAATTTTAAATAAGACCAATAAAATTAGGATTTAATAATGCCAGACTAATATTTCCAATATGTTTGGTTATAAGTAGGAAATCGTGACGACTTCTTAAGCATGTTTTAAACAAAGGATCATGTTTGTTTAAACAAGAATGGCACTCTGCAATAAAAAAAACTGGCCAAAGCAAGATTTCTATGCAGAAATTAAATAATTGCTAGAACCAGAAAAATATTTATCCACTATAATAAATAAGCAACATAGAGAAAATGAAATGAAATTGAATGGGGTTTAACGTCCGACTGTTCTGCTCCTAAAATGGGCTAATGAAGACGGGCATATGCCATAATGTGTGCAATGAGGGAAATTTTACCCGGGCAGCGGCGGTTACGGCCTACGAGGTTGGACAGGCAACCATACTCCTTGTCACGTACAACCAAAAAATCGAAACAACGGCAGTTGACTCAATGACAGACGTTATGATACAGAGCGCACGTGCTAACCATTCAGCCACGCAACCTCCCTAAAATCGGCAAATTGCTGACCTACAGCGAGAAACATTTCAACCGGGCCCAATTTTCTATTGTAACAGTTTAATTTGCACGGTACCTTTAGTTATCAACCGAATATTACAAAACTTTTAAAAATAAGCTCCCCCCTGACCAGCTTAAGCGTTCGCAATAAACGTTTGCCACTTAAAATCGGGAAATTGCTGACTTTAAAGTGAGAAACATTACAACCGGGCGAAATTTTCTGTTTTATGACTTTTACAGTACCTTTGATTACCAACCGATTATTTTCTGTTTTATCACTTTTACAGTACCTTTGATTACCAACCGATTATTACAAAACTTTAAAAATAAAAGAGAAAGAGAGAAATGCGGCCTAATGTCCATTCGACACAAACTAGGTCATTTCGGGACTAACATATGTTTTTTAATTTTATTTAAAAACTCCCCCTGCGCTTACAGGTCTTTAGCCGTTGGGAGGAAACCGAAGAACACGGAGAAAACCCACAAGGTTGGACATCATACTTCATGTCACGTGCAACCTGGAGATCGAAACGACGCCCGTTGACTCAATGACAGACGTTACGATACAGTGCGCACATGCTAACCATTCAGCCATTCAGCCTCCCTGAATTCAGAAAATTGCTGACTTATAGCAAGAAACATTTCAACCGGGCGACATTTTCTGTTTTAACAGTTTAATGTGCACGGTACTTTAATTACCAACCGATTATTACAAAACTTTTGAAAATAAGCTCCAACTGACCAGCTTAATCGTATGCAATAAACGTTTTCGCCTGAATTGAAAGTTCTGCACGGAGAAAGTTCATCTCGATTTCCCGGCGTGGTTCCCCTTGTCAGTGAGGCAGAACGGAGGGCCTGACAAGCACAGCTGTCTAGTCATTCGGATGGGACGAAAAACCAAGGTCCCGTGTACACATTGGAGTGCACGTAAAATATCCCTAAGCAGTTGGAATTCGATACTGTTGAATAAGCTCTATACGATGACTAAATGTGTAGATTGTAGTCACCCACACTGCATGTTTCGCTTAACAATGAAAGGGTGCCGTTTTCAATGTTCGATCGTTTTGTTCTTCTACTCCTGATATGTTGGACTGTTGATCGATGGTTTCATATAAAAGACTACCAATAAGACTCTTTGTACAAGAAGTTCCCAAAAAATATTATGTTGACTTTACGAGAAAGACCTCTAAACATGCTCCAAATTGTAAAAATACGACTTTTTGGGTTTTCAATCTCTTTTTTTCGGCTATCCCTGATATTTAGAAAAAATAATACAATGATTTCACACAACAGGCTAGCTATTAGACTCTCTATTGACAAAAGTTTCACCGCCCTCCCTTCATTATAACCGAAGTTATCGTGCCCTAAAGAATCAACAAATTAGCTTGTTTATCTCTGCTTACCCTAAGCAGAAAATGCTCATATTTAAACTCAATCATAACATTGACCTAGTGAACGTCTACACCAAGTTTGAACATTCTAGCTTAATTAGAAGGAGAGTAATTGTGTTCCAAAGTCCCGACCCTTCAAATTGCTTCTATTTTTCATTTTCAATTCAAAATGGTGACCATCACGTGACCGAAATCAAAATTCTATTCGCGACATTTTTTAGGCCTTCCTACAAGGATTCAGAAAATATAACTCCCGAGTCTGTAAGTAAAATAGCAAAAAAGCCTTATTGATTTTTCACTTTTAAATATGGCGGCACTTCCGGTTCGATCGACAAACTCCATATTTTGTGTACAAATCAGTAATTACTTATCTAGTATCCAAAAAAAAAATCAGGTCATTCTGACCTATATTTCGATGATTTTTTTGAAAATTTTGATCCTTAATTTCGTCAAGGGGAGATAATTTAGAAAATTTCTAATTATATTTTTGAAGTCACATCGGTAGGATCTACTTAGATACTAAATTTCATGAAAATCGTACAACTATTAAAGAAGTTGTCAAATTGGTCTAATCTTCCGGTTCGAAATCACAGCGACGAATTTTCGAAATTCGAAAATGTGAAACTGCAGATGAAAATGGTTTTTTTAAAGGTATTCAAAGAAAAAAAAATTAGTAAAATCGGTCAAAAAATAACAAAGTTACGACTATGCATTGTCATTTTTTTCGTTCGTAAAATTCGGTGATTTCGGATTCGTAAAACGTTTCGAAAATATATTTAATCAAGGTTCGCACCCCATTTTTGGGGGGGTAGGTCAAAATTTCAGAAAGATCCTATGGATAGATTCTGAGAAATCCGATTTGCAGAAAACACACAAAAAAAAAAATAATAATAATAATAACTTTAACAGAAACAATAAGCTTTCATATGTAATATGAAAGCTTGATAATAATAATAACTAGACCTGCATGCAGGAATGACGGGTTTCACTGGTGCCATGTTACCCTTAAACATGTCACTTCCGGTGCCAAGTTACCCTTGAACATATGTCACTTCCGGTACCAGCGAAACCACTAAACAGGTTTCCAAATTAACCTTGCACACAAATAAAATGGACGCAGAATCAACAAAATCCAACAATCTCAATTCATTTTATACATTTGTTACTTGTAAATGATCTTGACAAAATTAGATTACTTCCTGTGTTAATGAAAATGTTCAATTAGTCTTATGAAATCAGAAATGGCATACGATATCATACAGTGAAAATTTTATGTAAAATTTTAAGACCAAAAAACTTGAAAAGTGACTTGTAGAAAATCTGCTATTTCTCTGCAACCGTACAAGTTACAAACCATTTTGTGGTATCTGTGTGATCGTATGGGTTCATTCTATTTGTTGATTAGCATCAAATACCATAATTTGAAAAAGATTTCAAAACAGACTCATTTGAATAAAATATCTGTTTTGAAGGCTAAAAATACAGTTTTTGCCAAAATGACGTTACTTCCGGTGATAATGAAAATCTTAAATTACTTGAATGAAATCCCAAATGGCAGTAGGTATAACACGGTGTAACGTTTATGAAAATCGAATAATAATTGACACTTTTATGGCCCCGAAACCTTCAAAAGTGACCTGTAGAAAACCGTCTATTTCTCGGCAACCGAACAAGTTAGAAACAATTTTATGATATCTATATGACCATATGAGTTTTGTTTATATGTGAATTTAAACCAAAAGTTAAAATTATTAATACATATTAAGTTATTCTTGGTTGAATAAAACATTGATTTAAATAGTTTAAAATGCAGTTTTTGACCAAATGATGTCACTTCCGGTATCAATTTTAAATTGTAATCAACTTGATATGACGCTACATGCTTTTTGAATCAAATGATGTCACTTTTATAAAAATCCAATAATAATTGACTATTTTACAGGCAAAATAACGAAAACAGTGACTTGTACAGAACTGCCCATTTCTTGGTAACTGCTTATATTACAAACGAATTTTAACATACATTTTCTTCGTATGGATTATAGCTACAAGTTTATAAAAGTTACGAAGAAATATTTTAAAATCTGAAAAGCCTGAATAGGTTGTAAATAGGTAAATTTTACACCATTTTTAGCCTCTTAATCGAATTTGCTCGAAAGTGAAATCGAAATTAAAAAAACTGCTTCCTACATTTTTTGCGCCTTGAAAGGGCACACTCTTTGAGTCAAATAATTTTTCCAAAAAATAATATTTGTTTTCGAAGTAGGAAAATAACTGTCAAAATTGTAGTTTTTGGTAAAATTATGCCACTTCCGGTGCCGACAGATAACACTTTTGGTAATAAAAAAAATGACAATTGATACAACGAAGCATATGAATTTTGTTTTATACAAATCGGACAATAAAAAATTAATCTAGGACTGAAAAACTGAATTAGCCAATGGCGGCCAAGGAAAATTACTGAGACAATTTTTTTTAACATTTTTGCACTAGTCAGATGACTCTTTAATTCTGTGCACAATACGACTAAAAAATATTCATAAATAAAAAAAAATTTTGTAAAATTTTAAATTTTCGAAATTTGGCGCCTAATATCTTCGAAGATTTGCCGAAAATCAAAAATCGAAAGTAGCGTAGCTATGTGCCCTGTCTCAGGCTATGCCAAAATGTATCGAAAGTTAAAATCCAATGATTATTGTTAAAATTACTGCAATATTTTCAAAAACGATAACTTCGGTGATTTCGGACATTTAGCATTGTCGCAGAACGTTCAAAATAGCTTTATCCTCTAAGTCACACCCACTTTCCCAGTAAAACCGAAGAGATCGTAACGATGCGACACGTAGTTGCTGAGATCTATTCAAATTGGAATCTGAATAATAATAATAATAAGAACTAGACCTGCATGCAGGAATGACGGGTTTCACTGGTGCCATGTTACCTTTGAACTTGAACTTGTGTCACTTTCGGTGCCACGTTACCCTTGAACATATGTCACTTCCGGTATCAATGAAACCAATATACAGGTTTCCACATAAGCATTGCACACATCAAATAAAATGGAAACAGAAACAAACAAATCCAGCAATATCATTTCATTTTATACATTTGTTACATGTAATTGATCCTGACAAAATTACAGTACTTCCGGTGATAATGTAAATGTTCCATTAGTTTTATGAAATCAGAAATGGCATAAGGCATCTCATGGTGAAAATTTTATGTAAATCGAATAATAATTGCCACTTTTATAGACCAAAAACCTTGAAAAGTGACGTGTAGAAAATCGTCTATTTCTCGGCAACCGTACAAGTTAGAAACCATTTTTTGGTATTTATATGACCGTATGGGTTTAATCTATTTGTTGATTGGAATCAAATATCATAATTGTATAAACATTACAAATCAGACTCATTTGAATAAAATATCTGTTTTGAAGGCTTAAAATACAGTTTTTGCCAAAATGACGTGACTTCCGGTGATAATGAAAACGTTAAATTAGTTTTATAACATCGTCTATGACATTAGGCTTCAAAGGGTGAAAATTTTATGAAAATCGAATAATAATTGACACTTTTATGGGCCAAAAACCTTCAAAAGTGACTTTTAGAAAATCGCCTATATCTCGGCAACCGAACAAGTTAGAAACAATCTTATGATATCTTTTTGACCGTATGAATTTTGTTAATATGTGAATTTAAACCAAAAGTTGATTTTATTATTATATGTGACATAATTCTTGGTTGAAAAAAATATCGATTTCAAAAGTTAAAAATTGAGTTTTTGACTAAATGACGTCACTTCCGGTGTCAATTTTAAATAGTAATCAACATGATATAACGCACACTTGCTTTTTGAATCAAATGATGTCACTTTTGTGAATATCCATTAATAATTGACTATTTTACAGGCAAAATTGCGAAAACAGTGACTTATGCAAAACTGCCCTTTTCTCGGCAACTGCTTATATTACAAACTAATTTTTACATACATTCTCTTCGTATGGATTATAGCTACAAGTTTATAAAAGTTATGTAAAAATATTTTAAAATCTGAAAAGCCTGAATGGGTTGTAAATAGGTCAATTTTACGCCTTTTTTCACCCCTTAATCCAATTTGCTAGAAAATGAAATAGAAATTAAAAAAACTGCTTCCGCCATTTTTTGCGCCTTGAAAGGACACACTCTTTGAGTCATATAATTTTTCAAAAAAATAATATTTGTTTTTGAAGATCGTAAAAAACTGTCAAAATTGTAGTTTTTGGTAAAATTATGCCACTTCCGGTGCCGACAGATAACACTATCGGTAACAAAAAAAATGACAATTGAGACAACGAAGCATATAAAGTTTGTTTTATACAAATCGAACAATAAAAAAATAATCTAGGACTGAAATACTGAATTAGCCAATGGCGGCCAAGGAAAATTACTGAGACAAAAAATTTTAACATTTTTGCGCAAGTCAGATGACTCTTTAATTCTGTGTACAACACGACTAAAAAATATTCATAAATAAAAAAGTTTTTTGTAAAATTTTAAATTTTCGAAATTTGGCGCCTAATATCTTCGAAGATTTGCCGAAAATCAAAAATCGAAAGTAGCGTACCTATGTGCCCTGTCTCAGGCTATGCCAAAATGTATCGAAAGTTAAAATCCAATGATTATTGTTAAAATTACTGCAATATTTTCAAAAACGATAACTTCGGTGATTTCGGACATTTCGCATTGTCGCAGAACGTTCAAAATAGCTTTATCCTCTAAGTCACACCCACTTTCCCAGTAAAACCGAAGAAATCGTAACGATGCGACACGTAGTTGCTGAGATCTATTCAAATTGGAATCTGAATAATAATAATAATAATAATAATAATAAGAATAATAATTTTAACAAAAACAATAGTGTTTCACACAAGCTACGCAGTGTGAAACCCTAACTAGACCTGCAAGCAGCACTGAACCGGCTTTCAGGAATCATACGGGAAGTTTATTATACCATAGCCGATCCACTGAGCTACCAAACTATACATTAGTTGTTTTGCTTCAGTGACACCATCTATCATATGTAAAAGTAATATTTGCTGGCTAAAAGACCGGTCAAAATTGTAAATTATGGCAAAATTACGTCACTTCCGGTGCCGAAAGAAATTTTTATAGATGAAAAATAAGTCGAAAATTCGCAACATACAAAATACAAACTTTTTTTTTATAGATATCGGGCAATAAATAATTAACCTATGACCCATAAACTGAAATTAAGAAGGTAAAAAACTTAAAAGTGACCCTGGGACAATTGGTTATTATTCGACAAGGGAACATGCTAGAAGCCTTTTCTTGATATCAATATGATGGTATTGATTCAATCTTACTGCCAATTAGAGTCAGACGTTATAAAGTTAAACGAATAATAAATATAAATCCCTTCCAAAAAATGTTTGTTTTGAAGGCTAAAAATACGTTTTTTGCAAAAATTACATTACTTCCGGTGATATTGAAAATGTTAACTTGGTTCATAGAAGTCATAAATGGCATAAGGCATCAAATGGTAAAAAAATGATAAAAATCGAATAATAATTGACACTTTTATAGACCAAAAACCTTGAAAAGTGACTTATAGAAGATCGCCTATTTCTCTGTAACCGTACAAGTTAGAAACCATTTTGTGGTATCTGTATGGTCGTATGGCTTCATTCTATTCATTGATGGGAATCAAATATCATAATTTTAAAAATATTATAAGGCGGACTCATTTGAATAAAATATTAGTTTTTTAGGTTAAAAATACAGTTTTTGCCCAAATGACGTCATTTCCGGTCACAGTGAAAATGTAAAATTGGCTTGACCTAGTCCAAATTGGCATTAGGCATCAAATGGAAAAAAAAAATATTGCAAATCGAATAATAATTCACTCTTTTATAGGCAAAATAACGTGAAAAGTGATGCATGCAAAATTGCATATTTCTCGGCAACTGCTCATATTACAAACTAATTTTCGCATACATTCTCTTCGTCTGGATTATTGCTACGAGTTTATGAAAATTACAAATAAATATTTCAAAATATGAAGACGTTGAATGAATTTTAAATAACTGAATTTTACACTTTATTTTACATTTTATTCGAAATTGCCCGAAAATGAAATTGAAATTTAAAAATATGAGCTAAGAATTTTGTGCACCTTTGCAGGGTGCATCCTTTTAGTTATATCAGTTTTGAAAAAAAATAATATTTGCTTTCAAAAAATGGTACAGAACTGTCAAAATTGTAGTTTTTGTTAATATTACGTCACTTCCGTTGCCGACAGAAAAATTTCACCGTAACAAAAAAAAATACAATTGGGACCACGGAGCATATGAACTTTGTTTTATACAAATCGAACAATAAATAATTTTTCTGGGTACGAAAAACTAAATTAGGCGATGGCGGCTAACGCAAATTACCGAAACAATTTTTTTTCTCATTTCTGCTCAAGTACGATGATATTTTAACCCTGTGTAAAATATCATCAAAGAATATTCATAAATAAAAAAGGTTTTCGTAAAAAAATTAATTTTTTTCAAAATATCGGACATTTTTTCGACTACTTCCGGTTTTACGATCGTTATTGTGATAGCTTTACGAAGTTCTTTGGATACTTAACTTTCTGTACCAGAAGTGTCAGAAACATCCATTGAGTGGTTTTGAAAAAAAAGATAAATTAAAGAGCGTTTCCAAAAATTTAACGATTTTTCATTTTTTTTCAAAGTTTGAGGCCATTTTTGGACCACCTATATTATTTCAATGCTTTTCATTTTGGATTCACTATATAGACAACCGATAGGACTTTGAGTAAGAAAAGTTTAAGAAAAATCGTAGGCGTCGTTTTCGAGAAAAGGGCGTCTCAGAATGTTAAAAAATCGGAAAATACTAGATTTTTGACATACAATAATTTATTTCCTTACCATCGAAATCGTATTATTTACATACCATATGATGGTCCATTGAGAGGGCTAACCAGCGACACTTTAGTTCTTTTGGTCCGCTATTACCTCAGGGAGAAATCAATTTTTTCGCAAGTGCGACAATGTTTTTACTCTTTTTTTTCATTTTTTGAATACTTCCGGTATGGTTATTATTCTCGGAATAGTTTTAATAGCCGGTTTGCGCACTAAAATAGCCACAGGGCTCTGTAATGATATATTACATTATCTGATCAGATAAAATTCCCCTGAGAAATCCTATGTTCAAAAGTGCCAAAAATGCAAAAAATTTAAAATATCGAAAATTAAATTTCAATAATTACATACATATTATACATCGTTAGAATCGTAATTAGGTCAGCTATCTGAATATACAACCTTTTTTTAAAAATCTCTTAAAATAAAAAAATAGTAGAGCATTTTCCAAAATTTCACGATTTTTCGACTTTTTTCGATTTTCAGTCCCTTTTTTATCCTATTCCAGACATTTCAAAGTCTTATTGGATGGCTTCATGCAAAATACCTTCAAAAGGACTCTCGGTAGAAAAAATTAAAAAAAAATTGTAGGTTAAGTTTTCGAGATACAGGCGTCCAAAAACGCTCCAAATCAGAAAATACTTGATTTTCAGCGTGCCATATTTTGCTGTCTGTTCATAGTATCCGTATGAATGGGGTATCATATGATAGTCCAACAATCGTGCCATCAAACGGTACCTTCATTCGTTTAATCCATTGATTTCGGGCGGAGAAATAGCGTTTTCCCCAAAAATATCCATTTTTTGCATTTTTTCCAAAATATTGCACATTATTTCGACCACTTCCGGTTTAAGGATTCTTGTCGAAATTGCTTTATAAGTTGGTATTGGACTATAACTTCATGTTCCAGAAGTTTCAGATACGTCAATTCTGCCATAAAACGAAACCCGAGCTCACAAAATGGGAAGAAAATTCGAAAAAAATCGAAAAATAAAGGGTGATAACTCTGAATGAAACTTATATTACTGGAATCAGATGGACTTCAGGTATCCAAAAATGTAGGTCAAATTTGAAAATTTTGAAAAATAACAAAAATTGTCTTGTAAACAACATGTTTTCAATTTTCGAACGATAAAAGTCATAGACGAATGTTCGAAATTGAAAAATGTGAGATGGCCATGGTCTCAGAAAAGATTCAGGGATTCCAAAAATGTAATTTGTTTGATTATGGATAAAGAATTGACGAAACTATGGCCGATTTTCAATTTTTTGACAACGTACAAAGTTCGGTCACTTCCGGTATGCGCAGAAATTTCAAAAATATTTTATGCAGTAGCCACCACATGGTTTCCCGATAGAAAATCTAATTCCAGATCGATATCTGTTTTCGATCATGGAGATCTAGGCCCCCGCGGTAAATAATAATAATAATAATAATTTTAGTAATCTCAATAGGCTTTCAGACGAAAGTCTGAAAGCCTAATAATTTTAGTAATCACAATAGGCTTTCAGACGAAAGTCTGAAAGCCTAATAATAATTTTAACAAAAACAATAGTGTTTCACACAAGCTTCGCAGTGTGAAACCCTAATAATAATTTTAACAAAAACAATAGTGTTTCACACAAGCTACGCAGTGTGAAACCCTAATAATTTTAACAAAAACAATAGTGTTTCACACAAGCTACGCAGTGTGAAACCCTAATAATAATTTTAACAAAAACAATAGTGTTTCACACAAGCTACGCAGTGTGAAACCCTAATAATAATTAGATCTGCTACTGTCCCATGCAGATATGAAAGCTTTCATATTCATCGTCACGTGTCATTGATTGTATCAAGTATCCTAAATAAAAGGATAAGAAGAAAAAATTATTGAAATTGGTCAAAAACTCGCGAAGTTACAAGTCTAAATATAGTATGAAACATTGCACCCAGGCATAACAATAATCTGAAAACTAAAGGGAAATAACTGAAACTTGTATTACTGTAATGAGACGGATGAGAAAATGAAATGAAAATGGCGGGAAAAAAAATTAAAAATGGCAGGTTGGACAGGCGACCTTACTCCTTGTCACGTACAACCAGGCATTCGAAAACACGCTAGTTAACTCAATGACAGGCGCGCGTACTAACCATTCAGCCACCCAACCCCCCTTTGAAATCAGACACGTGCAATATGTCATATAGGAAGAATAAGAAGTCGCTCACAACAAAATGGTAAATTAATGAGTTTAGGTCAAAAGGTTGAGCTACTGTTTTAGAGTACTTAATAGTTTTAAAGAAACACGTTAAGGGTTGTTCATAGTTAAATGAAAGTTTAATTTTAAATAAGACCAATAAAATTAGGATTTAATAATGCCAGACTAATATTTCCAATATGTTTGGTTATAAGTAGGAAATCGTGACGACTTCTTAAGCATGTTTTAAACAAAGGATCATGTTTGTTTAAACAAGAATGGCACTCTGCAATAAAAAAAACTGGCCAAAGCAAGATTTCTATGCAGAAATTAAATAATTGCTAGAACCAGAAAAATATTTATCCACTATAATAAATAAGCAACATAGAGAAAATGAAATGAAATTGAATGGGGTTTAACGTCCGACTGTTCTGCTCCTAAAATGGGCTAATGAAGACGGGCATATGCCATAAAGTGTGCAATGAGGGAAATTTTACCCGGGCAGTGGCGGTTACGGCCTACGGGGTTGGACAGGCGACCATACTCCTTGTCACGTACAACCAAGAAATCGAAACAACGCCAGTTGACTCAATGACAGACGTTATGATACAGAGCGCACGTGCTAACCATTCAGCCACACAACCTCCCTAAAATCGGCAAATTGCTGACCTACAGCGAGAAACATTTCAACCGGGCCAAATTTTCTATTGTAACAGTTTAATTTGCACGGTACCTTTAGTTATCAACCGAATATTACAAAACTTTTAAAAATAAGCTCCCCCTGACCAGCTTAAGCGTTCGCAATAAACGTTTGCCCCTTAAAATCGGCAAATTGCTGACTTTAAAGTGAGAAACATTACAATCGGGCGAAATTTTCTGTTTTATCACTTTTACAGTACCTTTGATTACCAACCGATTATTACAAAACTTTAAAAATAAAAGAGAAAGAGAGAAATGCGGCCTAATGTCCATTCGACACAAACTAGGTCATTTCGGGACTAACATATGTTTTTTAATTTTATTTAAAAACTCCCCTTGCGCTTACAGGTCTTTAGCCGTTGGGAGGAAACCGAAGGACACGGAGAAAACCCACGAGGTTGGACATCATACTTCATGTCACGTGCAACCTGGAGATCGAAACGACGCCCGTTGACTCAATGACAGACGTTACGATACAGTGCGCACATGCTAACCATTCAGCCATTTAGCCTCCCTGAATTCAGAAAATTGCTGACTTATAGCAAGAAACATTTCAACCGGGCGAAATTTTCTGTTTTAACAGTTTAATGTGCACGGTACTTTAATTCAGCCATTCAGCCTCCCTGAATTCAGAAAATTGCTGACTTATAGCAAGAAACATTTCAACCGGGCGAAATTTTCTGTTTTAACAGTTTAATGTGCACGGTACTTTAATTACCAACCGATTATTACAAAACTTTTGAAAATAAGCTCCAACTGACCAGCTTAATTTTTTTCGCCTGAATTGAAAGTTCTGCACGGAGAAAGTTCATCTCGATTTCCCGGCGTGGTTCCCCTTGTCAGTGAGGCAGAACGGAGGGCCTGACAAGCACAGCTGTCTAGTCATTCGGATGGGACGAAAAACCAAGGTCCCGTGTACACATTGGAGTGCACGTAAAATATCCCTAAGCAGTTGGAATTCGATACTGTTGAATAAGCTCTATACGATGACTAAATGTGTAGATTGTAGTCACCCACACTGCATGTTTCGCTTAACAATGAAAGGGTGCCGTTTTCAATGTTCGATCCTTTTGTTCTTCTACTCCTGATATGTTGGACTGTTGATCGATGGTTTCATATAAAAGACTACCAATAAGACTCTTTGTAGAAGAAGTTCCCAAAAAATATTATGTTGACTTTACGAGAAAGACCTCTAAACATGCTCCAAATTGTAAAAATACGACTTTTTGGATTTTCAATCTCTTTTTTTCGGCTATCCCTGATATTTAGAAAAAATAATACAATGATTTCACACAACAGGCTAGCTATTAGACTCTCTATTGACAAACGTTTCACCGCCCTCCCTTCATTATAACCGAAGTTATCGTGCCCTAAAGAATCAACAAATTAGCATGCTTATCTCTGCTTACCCTAAGCAGAAAATGCTGATCTTTAAACTCAATCATAACATTGACATAGTGAACGTCTACACCAAGTTTGAACATTCTAGCTTAATTAGAAGGAGAGTAATTGTGTTCCAAAGTCCCGACCCTTCAAATTGCTTCTATTTTTCATTTTCAATTCAAAATGGTGACCATCACGTGACCGAAATCAAAATTCTATTCGCGACATTTTTTAGGCCTTCCTACAAGGATTCAGAAAATATAACTCCCGAGTCTGTAAGTAAAATAGCAAAAAAGCCTTATTGATTTTTCACTTTTAAATATGGCGGCACTTCCGGTTCGATCGACAAACTCCATATTTTGTGTACAAATCAGTAATTACTTATCTAGTATCAAAAAAAAAAATCAGGTCATTCTGACCTATATTTCGATGATTTTTTTGAAAATTTTGATCCTTAATTTCGTCAAGGGGAGATAATTTAGAAAATTTCTAATTATATTTTTGAAGTCACATCGGTAAGATCTACTTAGATACTAAATTTCATGAAAATCGTACAACTATTAAAGAAGTTGTCAAATTGGTCTAAACTTCCGGTTCGAAATCACAGCGACGTATTTTCGAAATTCGAAAATGTGAAACTGCAGATGAAAATGATTTTTTTAAAGGTATTCAAAGAAAAAAGAATTAGTAAAATCGGTCAAAAAATAACAAAGTTACGACTATGCATTGTCATTTTTTTCGTTCGTAAAATTCGGTGATTTCGGATTCGTAAAACGTTTCGAAAATATATTTAATCAAGGTTCGCACCCCATTTTTGGGGGGGTAGGTCAAAATTTCAGAAAGATCCTATGGATAGATTCTGAGAAATCCGATTTGCAGAAAACACACAAAAAAAAAAATAATAATAACTAGATCTGCAAAGCAGATATTAAAGCTTTCATATTAACAGTCACTTCCTGTCACATATCATGGGTCATGTAAATAATCTCATCAACAACAAAAAAATCATTAAAATCGGTCAAAATATAGCGAAGTTTTTATAATTTTTCAATCGTAAACCACTTTATCGGCACGGAAAACATCAAAGATAAAATTCGAAAATGTGACATTTTCAAATAACAATATTTCGACCCTGATCCCGGCTATCCAGAAATGTATTCATTTTGGAAATAGGAGACATATTCTCCAAACTACGGCCTATTGCTTTCATTCACGTGCTCGTTAATGTCGATTTTTCACCTTTTCTCATATTCAGTTCGAAATGGTGACCATCACGTGACCGAAATCAAAATTCTGATCTGATAGATTTTTAGACATTCCTTCAAGGATTCCGAAAATGTAACTCCCATGTCTGTAAGTAAAATATCGCAAAAGCCTTTGTGATTTTTCAGGTTTCAAGATGGCGGTACTTCCGGTTCGATCTACAAACTCAATATTTTGTGTACGAATCAGTATTTACTTATCTAGTATCCAAAAAAAAAATCGGGTCATTCTGGCCTATATTTCTTCGATTTTTTTGAAAACTTTGATCCCTAATTTCACCAAGGGGAGATAATTTAGAAAATTTCTAAGGACATCTTTAAAGTTACATCGGTATGATCTACTTACATACTAAATTTCATGAAAATCATACAACTATTAAAGAAGTTGTCAAGTTGGTCTCAACTTCCGGTTCAAAATCACAGCGACGAATTTTCGAAATTCGAAAATCTGAAACTGCAGTTGAAAATGATTTTTGTCAGGGTACCCAAAGAAAAAAGAATTAGTGAAATAGGTCAAATAGTCACAGAGTTAAAGTAATGCAGGTCAAATTCACTCGTTCGTAAAATTCGGTGATTTCGAATGCTTTAAACGTTTTGAAAATGTATTTAATCAATACTCACCACCCATTTTTGGGTGTGTAGGTCAAAGTTTCAGAAACATGCTATGGTTAGATTCTGAGAAATCCGATTTGCAGGAAACACATGTTGACTTTACGAGAAAGACCTTTAAACATGCTCTAAATTGTAAAAATACGACTCTTTGGATTTTCAATCTCTTTTTTTCGGCTACCCCGGACATTTAAGAAAAAATGATACAATGATTTCACACAACAGGTTAGATATTAGACTCTCGAGTTTCATCGCCCTCCCTTCATTATAACCAAAGTTATCGTGCCCTAAAGAATCAACAAATCAGCTTGCTTATCTCTGCTTACCCTAGGCAGAAAATGCTCATCTTTGAACTCAATCAAGACAGTGACCTAGTGAACGTCTACACCAAGTTTGAACATTCTAGCTCAATTAGAAGGAGAGTTATTGTGTTCCAAATTCAAGGCCCTTCAAATTGCTTCTATTTTTCACTTTCACTTCAAAATGGCGACCATCAATTGACCTAAATCAAAATTCTACTCCGAACGTTTTTTAGGCCATCCTTGAAGGATTCAGAAAATATAACTCCCGTGTCTGTAAGTAAAATAGCAAAAAAGCCTTTGTGATTTTTCACGTTTCAAGATGGCGGCACTTCCGGTTCAATCCACAAACTCAATAGTTTGTGTACGAATCAGTATTTACTTATCTAGTATCCAAAAAAAAATCAGGTCATTCTGACCTATATTTCTTCGATTTTTTTGAAAACTTTGATCCTTAATTTCACCAAGGGGAGATAATTTAGAAAATTTCTATTTATATTTTTGAAGTCACGTGGGTAAGGTCTACTTACATACTAAATTTCATGAAAATCGTACAACTATTAAAGAAGTTGTCAAGTTGGTCTCAACTTCCGGTTCGAAATCACAGCGACGAATTTTCGAAATTCGAAAATCTGAAACTGCAGTTGAAAATGATTTTTGTCAAGGTACTCAAAGAAAAAAGAATTAGTACAATAGGTCAAATAGTCACAGAGTTACAGTAATGCAGGTCAAATTCACTCGTTCGTAAAATTCTGTGATTTCGAATTCGTAAAACGTTTTGAAAATATATTTAATCAAAAACTGCCACCCAGTTTTTGGGGGGTAGGTCAAAGTTTCAGAAAGATCCCATGGTTAGATTCTGAGAAATCCGATTTGCAGAAATGACACAAAAAAAAAAAATAATAATAATAATAACTAGATCTGCAAAGCAGATATTAAAGCTTTCATATTAACAGTCACTTCCTGTCACATGTCATGGGTCATGTAAATAATCTCATCAACAAAAAAAAAATCATTAAAATCGGTCAAAATATAGCGAAGTTTTTATGATTTTTCAATCGTAAACAACTTTTTCGGCACGGAAAACATCAAAGACAAATTTCGAAAATGTGACATTTTCAAATAACAATATTTCGACCCTGATCCCGGCTATGCAGAAATGTATTCATTTTGGAAATAGGAGATATATTCTCCAAACTACGGCCTATTGCTTTCATTCACGTGCTCGTTAATGTCGTATTTTCAACTTTTTTATATTCAGTTCGAAATGGTGATCATCACGTGACCGAAATCAAAATTCTGATCTGATAGATTTTTAGGCATTCCTTCAAGGATTCCGAAAATGTAACTCTCATGTCTGTAAGTAAAATATCGCAAAAGCCTTTGTGATTTTTCACGTTTCAAGATGGCGGCACTTCCGGTTCGATCCACAAACTCAATATTTTGTGTATAATCAGTATTTACTTACCTAGTATCCAAAAAAAAAAAAATCAGGTCATTCTGACCTATATTTCTTCGATTTTTTTTAAAACTTTGATCCCTAATTTCACTAAGGGGAGATAATTTAGACAATTTTTAAGGACATCTTTAAAGTTGCATCGGTAAGATCTACTTACTTACTAAATTTCATGAAAATCGTACAACTATTAAAGAAGTTGTCAAGTTGGTCTCAACTTCCGGTTCGAAATCACAGCGACGAATTTTCGAAATTCGAAAATCTGAAACTGCAGTTGAAAATGATTTTTGTCATGGTACTTAAAGAAAAAAGAATTAGTAAAATAGGTCAAATAGTCACAGAGTTACAGTAATGCAGGTCAAATTCACTTGTTCGTAAAATTCGGTGATTTCGAATGCTTTAAACGTTTTGAAAATATATTTAATCGATACTCATAACCCATTTTTGGGGGGGTAGGTCAAAGTTTCAGAAACATCCTATGGTTAGATTCTGAGAAAAACGATTTGCAGGAAACACATGTTGACTTTACGAGAAAGACCTTTAAACATGCTCCAAATTGTAAAAATACGACTCTTTGGATTTTCAATCTCTTTTTTTCGGCTACCCCGGACATTTAAGAAAAAATGATACAATGATTTCACACAACAGGTTAGCTATTAGACTCTCGATTGCAAGAGTTTGATCGCCCTCCCTTCATTATAACCAAAGTTATCGTGCCCTAAAGAATCAACAAACCAGCTTGCTTATCTCTGCTTACCCTAAGCAGAAAATGCTCATCTTTGAACTCAATCAAGACAGTGACCTAGTGAACGTTTACACCAAGTTTGAACATTCTAGCTCAATTAGAAGGAGAGTTATTGTGTTCCAAATTCTCGGCCCTTCAAATTGCTCCTATTTTTCACTTTCACTTCAAAATGGCGACCATCAATTGACCTAAATCAAAATTCTACTCCGAACGTTTTTTAGGCCATCCTTCAAGGATTCAGAAAATATAACTCCCGTGTCTGTAAGTAAAATAGCAAAAAAGCCTTTGTGATTTTTCACGTTTCAAGATGGCGGCACTTCCGGTTCAACCCACAAACTCAATATTTTGTGTACGAATCAGTATTTACTTATCTAGTATCCATTCTGACCTATATTTCTTCGATTTTTTTGAAAACTTTGATCCTTAATTTCACCAAGGGGAGATAATTTAGAAAATTTCTATTTATATTTTTGAAGTCACATGGTTAAGATCTACTTACATACTAAATTTCATGAAAATCGTAGAACTATTAAAGAAGTTGTCAAGTTGGTCTCAACTTCCGGTTCGAAATCACAGCGACGAATTTTCGAAATTCGAAAATCTGAAACTGCAGTTGAAAATGATTTTTGTCAAGGTACTCAAAGAAAAAAGAATTAGTAAAATAGGTCAAATAGTCACAGAGTTACAGTAATGCAGGTCAAATTCACTCGTTCGTAAAATTCTGTGATTTCGAATTCGTAAAACGTTCGGAAAATATATTTAATCAAAAACTGCCACCCAGTTTTGGGGGGGTAGGTCAAAGTTTCAGAAAGGTCCCATGGTTAGATTCTGAGAAATCCGATTTGCAGAAATGACACAAAAAAAAAAATAATAATAACTAGATCTGCTACTGTCCCATGCAGATATGAAAGCTTTCATATTCATCGTCACGTGTCATCGATTATATCAAGTATCTCAAATAAAAGGATAAGAATAACAAACTATCAAAATTGGTCAAAAACTCGCGAAGTTACAAGTCTAAATATAGTATGAAACATTGAGTAATCTGAAAACTAAAGGGAAATAACTGATACGTGTGTTGCTGTAATCGGGATGAATGAGATAACTTTGAACAAAACTAAAACTTTTTGAATCAGGTTGAACTCAACTGTTTGAATATGTACGTTAAATATGTAGATTTGGAAAATTATAAAGACATAATATCAAAATCGTTCAAAAACTCACAAAGTTACAAATTTAAATGTAGTGAGAAACATTGCACCCGGGCAAAAAAATAATCTTTAAAGTAAAGGGAAATAACCTAAACTTGTATAGCTGTAATCGGGCTTCCAAAATTAGAGATATGTTATATAATTATGGTTTCCAATATGTTTGGTTATAAGTAGGAAATCGTGACAACTTCTTAAGCATGTTTCAAACAAAGGGTCATAGACTGCAATATACAAGAATGGCACTCTGCAATAAAAAAAACTGGCCAGAGATTTATATGCAGAAATTAAATAATTGCTAGAACCAGAAAAATATTTATCCACTGTAATAAATAAGCAACACAGGGAAAATGAAATGAAATTGAATGGGGTTTAACGTCCTACTGTTCTGCTCCTACAATGGGCTAATGAAGACGGGCATACGCCATAAAGTGTGCAATGAGGGAAATTTTACCCGGGCAGCGGCGTTACGGCCTACGAGGTTGGTAAGGCGACCATACTCCTTGTCACGTACAACCAAGAAATCGAAACAAGGACAGTTGACTCAATGACAGACGTTATGATACAGAGCGCACGTGCTAACCACTCAGCCACGCAACCTCCCTAAAATCGGCAAATTGCTGACCTACAGCGAGAAACATTTCAACCGGGCCAAATTTTCTATTTTAACAGTTTAATTTGCATGGTACCTTTAGTTATCAACCGAATATTACAAAACTTTTAAAAATAAGCTCCCCCTGACCAGCTTAATCGTTCGCAATAAACGTTTGCCCCTTAAAATCGACAAATTGCTGAATTTAAAGTGAGAAACTTTACAACCGGGCCAAATTTTCTGTGTTATCACTTTAACAGTACCTTTGATTACAAACCGATTATTACAAAACTTTAAAAAGAGAAAGAGAGAAATGCGGCCTAACGTCCATTCGACACAAACTAGGTCATTTCGGGACTAACATATGTTTTTTAATTTTATTTAAAAACTCCCCTTGCACGTACTGGTCTTTAGCCGTTGGGAGGAAACCGAAGAACACGGAGAAAACCCACGAGGTTGGACATCATACACCATGTCACGTGCAACCTGGAGATCGAAACGACGCCCGTTGACCCAATGACAAAGGTTACGATACAGCGAGCACATGCTAACCATTCAGCCATCCTGCCTCCCTGAATTCGGAAAATTGCTGACTTATAGCAAGAAACATTTCAACCGGGCGAAAATTTCTGTTTTAACAGTTTAATGTGCACGGTACTTTAATTACCAACCGATTATTACAAAACTTTTGAAAATAAGCTCCAACTGACCAGCTTAATCGTATGCAATAAACGTTTTGCCTGAATTGAAAGTTCTGCACAGAGAAAGTTCATCTCGATTTCCCGGCGTGGTTCCCTTGTCAGTAAGGCAGAACGGAGGGCCTGACAAGCACAGCTGTCTAGTCCTTCGGATGGGACGAAAAACCAAGGTCCCGTGTACACATTGGAGTGCACGTAAAATATCCCTAAGCAGTTGGAATTCGATACTGTTGAATAAGCACTATACGATGACTAATTGCGTAGATTGTAGTCACCCACACTGCATGTTTCGCTCAACAATGAAAGGGTGCCGTTTTCAATGTTCGATCCTTTTGTTCTTCCACTCCTGATATGTTGGACTGTTGATCGATGGTTTCATATAAAAGACTACCAATAAGACCCTTTGTAGAAGAAGTTCCCAAAAAATAGTATGTTGACTTTACGAGAAAGACCTCTAAACATGCTCCAAATTGTAAAAATACGACTTTTTGGATTTTCAATCTCTTTTTTTCGGCTATCCCTGATATTTAAAAAAAATGATACAATCATTTCACACAACAGGCTACCCATTAGACTCTCTATTGACAAAAGTTTCACCGCCCTCCCTTCATTATAACCGAAGTTATCGTGCCCTAAAGAATCAACAAATCAGCATGCTTATCTCGGCTTACCCTAAGCAGAAAATGCTCATCTTTGAACTCAATCATAACATTGACCTAGTGAACATCTACACCAAGTTTGAACATTCTAGCTTAATTAGAAGGAGAGTTATTGTGTTCCGAAGTCCGGGCCTTTCAAATTGCTTCTATTTTTCATTTTCAATTCAAAATTGTGACCATCACATGACCGAAATCAAAATTCTGATCCGATAGATTTTTAGGCATTCCTTCAAGGATTCCGAAAATATAACTCCCGAGTCTGTAACTAAAATAGCAAAAAAGCCTTTTTGATTTTTCACGTTTAAAGATGGTGGCACTTCCGGTTCGATCGACAAACTCCATATTTTGTGTACGAATCATTAATTCCTTGTCTAGTATCGAAAAAAAAAATTAGGTCATTCTGACCTATATTTCGACGATTTTTTTGAAAACTTTGATCCTTAATTTCACCAAGGGGAGATAATTTAGAAAATTTCTAATTATATTTTTGAAGTCACATCGGTAGGATCTACTTATATACTAAATTTCATGAAAATCGTACAACTATTAAAGAAGTTGTCAAATTGGTCTAAACTTCCGGTTCAAAATCACAGCGACGAATTTTCGAAATTCGAAAATGTGAAACTGCAGATGAAAATGATTTTTTTCAAGGTATTCAAAGAAAAAAGAATTAGTAAAATCGGTCAAAAAATAACAAAGTTACGACTATGCATTGTCAGTTTTTTCGTTCGTAAAATTCGGTGATTTCGGATTCGTAAAACGTTTTGAAAATATATTTAAACAACGTTCGCACCCCATTTTTGGGGGGGTAGGTCAAGGTTTTAGAAAGATCCCATGGTTAGATTCTGAGAAATCCGATTTGCAGAAAATACACAAAAAAAAAATAATAACTAGATCTGCTACTGTCCCATGCAGATATGAAAGCTTTCATATTCATCGTCACGTGTCATCGATTATATCAAGTATCTCAAAAGGATAAGAATAACAAACTATCAAAATTGGTCAAAAACTCGCGAAGTTACAAGTCTAAATATAGTATGAAACATTGAGTAATCTGAAAACTAAAGGGAAATAACTGATACGTGTGTTGCTGTAATCGGGATGAATGAGATAACTTTGAACAAAACTAAAACTTTTTGAATCAGGTTGAACTCAACTGTTTGAATATGTACGTTAAATATGTAGATTTGGAAAATTATAAAGACATAATATCAAAATCGTTCAAAAACTCACAAAGTTACAAATTTAAATGTAGTGAGAAACATTGCACCCGGGCAAAAAAATAATCTTTAAAGTAAAGGGAAATAACCTAAACTTGTATAGCTGTAATCGGGCTTCCAAAATTAGAGATATGTTATATAATTATGGTTTCCAATATGTTTGGTTATAAGTAGGAAATCGTGACAACTTCTTAAGCATGTTTCAAACAAAGGGTCATAGACTGCAATATACAAGAATGGCACTCTGCAATAAAAAAAACTGGCCAGAGATTTCTATGCAGAAATTAAATAATTGCTAGAACCAGAAAAATATTTATCCACTATAATAAATAAGCAACATAGAGAAAATGAAATGAAATTGAATGGGGTTTAACGTCCTACTGTTCTGCTCCTACAATGGGCTAATGAAGACGGGCATACGCCATAAAGTGTGCAATGAGGGAAATTTTACCCGGGCAGCGCCGTTACGGCCTACGAGGTTGGTAAGGCGACCATACTCCTTATCACGTACAACCAAGAAATCGAAACAAGGACAGTTGACTCAATGACAGACGTTATGATACAGAGCGCACGTGCTAACCATTCAGCCACGCAACCTCCCTAAAATCGGCAAATTGCTGACCTACAGCGAGAAACATTTCAACCGGGCCAAATTTTCTATTTTAACAGTTTAATTTGCACGGTACCTTTAGTTATCAACCGAATATTACGAAACTTTTAAAAATAAGCTCCCCCTGACCAGCTTAATCGTTCGCAATAAACGTTTGCCCCTTAAAATCGACAAATTGCTGAATTTAAAGTGAGAAACATTACAACCGGGCCAAATTTTCTGTTTTATCACTTTTACAGTACCTTTGATTACCAACCGATTATTACAAAACTTTAAAAAGAGAAAGAGAGAAATGCGGCCTAACGTCCATTCGACACAAACTAGGTCATTTCGGGACTAACATGTTTTTTAATTTTATTTAAAAACTCCCCTTGCACGTACTGGTCTTTAGCCGTTGGGAGGAAACCGAAGAACACGGAGAAAACCCACGAGGTTGGACATCATACACCATGTCACGTGCAACCTGGAGATCGAAACGACGCCCGTTGACTCAATGACAATACAGCGAGCACATGCTAACCATTCAGCCATCCAGCCTCCCTGAATTCGGAAAATTGCTGACTTATAGCAAGAAACATTTCAACCAGGCTAAATTTTCTGTTTTAACAGTTTAATGTGCACGGTACTTTAATTACCAACCGATTATTACAAAACTTTTGAAAATAAGCTCCAACTGACCAGCTTAATCGTATGCAATAAATGTTTTGCCTGAATTGAAAGTTCTGCACAGAGAAAGTTCATCTCGATTTCCCGGCATGGTTCCCTTGTCAGTAAGGCAGAACGGAGGGCCAGACAAGCACAGCTGTCTAGCTAGTCCTTCGGATGGTACGAAAAACCAAGGTCCCGTGTACACATTGGAGTGCACGTAAAATATCCCTAAGCAGTTGGAATTCGATACTGTTGAATAAGCTCTATACGATGACTAAATGCGTAGATTGTAGTCACCCACACTTCATGTTTCGCTCAACAATGAAAGGGTGCCGTTTTCAATGTTCGATCCTTTTGTTCTTCTACTCCTGATATGTTGGACTGTTGATTGATGGATTCATATAAAAGACTTCCAATAAGACTCTTTGTAGAAGAAGTTCCAAAAAAATAGTATGTTGACTTAACGAGAAAAACCTTTAAACATGCTCCAAATTGTAAAAATACGACTTTTTGGATTTTCAATCTCTTTTTTTTGGCTATCCCTGATATTTAAAAAAAATGATACAATCATTTCACACAACAGGCTACCTATTAGACTCTCTATTGACAAAAGTTTCACCGCCCTCCCTTCATTATAACCGAAGTTATCGTGCCCTAAAGAATCAACAAATCAGCATGCTTATCTCTGCTTACCCTAAGCAGAAAATGCTCATCTTTGAACTCAATCAAGATAGTGACCTAGTGAACGTCTACACCAAGTTTGAACATTCTAGCTCAATTAGAAGGAGAGTTATTGTGTTCCGAAGTCCGGGCCTTTCAAATTGCTTCTATTTTTCATTTTCAATTCAAAATTGTGACCATCACATGACCGAAATCAAAATTCTGATCCGATAGATTTTTAGGCATTCCTTCAAGGATTCCGAAAATATAACTCCCGAGTCTGTAAGTAAAATAGCAAAAAAGCCTTTTTGATTTTTCACGTTTAAAGATGGTGGCACTTCCGGTTCGATCGACAAACTCCATATTTTGTGTACGAATCATTAATTCCTTGTTTAGTATCGAAAAAAAAATTAGGTCATTCTGACCTATATTTCGACGATTTTTTTGAAAACTTTGATCCTTAATTTCACCAAGGGGAGATAATTTAGAAAATTTCTAATTATATTTTTGAAGTCACATCGGTAAGATCTACTTGTATACTAAATTTCATGAAAATCGTACAACTATTAAAGAAGTTGTCAAATTGGTCTAAACTTCCGGTTCGAAATCACAGCGACGAATTTTCGAAATTCGAAAATGTGAAACTGCAGATGAAAATGATTTTTTTCAAGGTATTCAAAGAAAAAAGAATTAGTAAAATCGGTCAAAAAATAACAAAGTTACGACTATGCATTGTCAGTTTTTTCGTTCGTAAAATTCGGTGATTTCGGATTCGTAAAACGTTTTGAAAATATATTTAAACAACGTTCGCACCCCATTTTTGGGGGGGTAGGTCAAGGTTTTAGAAAGATCCCATGGTTAGATTCTGAGAAATCCGATTTGCAGAAAATACACAAAAAAAAAATAATAATAATCTTAACAGAAACAATAAGCTTTCATATGTAATATGAAAGCTTAATAATAATCTTAACAAAAACAATAAGCTTTCATATGTAATATGAAAGCTTAATAATCTTAACAAAAACAATAAGCTTTCATATGTAATATGAAAGCTTAATAACTTTAACAGAAACAATAAGCTTTCATATGTAATATGAAAGCTTAATAATAATTTTAACAAAAACAATAGTGTTTCACACAAGCTTCGCAGTGTGAAACCCTAATAATTTTAACAAAAACAATAGTGTTTCACACAAGCTTCGCAGTGTGAAACCCTAATTATAATTTCGTGATTACTTTTTTTCTATTTTTTTGTATGTCATATCAAATTTTCTACCAATTGAGTCAATGAAATGGGGTTTGACTTCCTACTTTTTTTCACTAATAGTTTTGAAGAATCAGTTTGTTTACAAAATTATTATGCCAATGTGTACAAATGAGCTTGTGTTGTTTGTCCCATCTACACAACTAGACACTGTTCTTTGGCATGCTGTCCCTCCTACACTACCGACTGGGAGAATCCATGTTGCAAAATGCTGGCGAACTTTATTGACTAACACCAGCATACATAATCCTTATATATTCAGATTGGTATTATTTTTCTTTGGAAAAAAATTATAATGAATCAATTTGAATTAAAAAGATCAAGCATGAAGACAATGATTCTAATATCAAGATTTTTATTTTTGCTACAAAAATATTTAAGTGCATCTTTTCTTTTCTGTGAAAATAGATTTGAAGAATCAGTTTGGTTACAAAAATTATCATGATATTTACATCCTTAAATAATGCACCCCAAACCAAAAATTAGTTTTATTTTTACAAGAAATTCAAGAAATTTATTCTGTAGATCGATAAATTATAAAAAATTATTTATATACGAAAATATTTTAAGTGCCTCTTTTTTTCTGTGAAAATAGATTTAAAGAATCGGTTTGGTTACAAAAATACATATATTTACATCTGTAAATAATGAATCTAAAACAAAACAGTATTTTCATTTTTACAAAAAATTCAAGAAAATTTGTAGATCGATAAAATATAAAAAACGAAGTAAAAAAATACAGTCTTCATGTTATTATTAACTTAATAAATAAAGTTGTCTCAAAATTTCCAGACGCTATTTAAAAATTATTACAAAATAATAACATCAAATATCAGTTCACGCATGCTACTAGTCGCATAGGCTTTGCAATCTACTGCTATATGGCCCATACTGCCATAGTATGGGATCTATATTAAAGTTTAAGTACTTTTTAAAAATATAAATACTGAAGTAAAAAATACGGTCTTCGTGTTATTATTAACTTCATAAATATAGGAACGTTGTCTCAAAATTTCCAGTCGCCATCTCAATTACAATTATTTCAAAATAATAACATTAATATCAGCTCACACGACCCGACCCGGTGTCACAGTTTCAGTTGGTCGTTGGTGTGTGTTTGCTCCTGGGCACTTGCGCATGTCCGAGACTGATGTTTGTGTTACCAACACAGCTTTATCCACTTCCGCCATTGTGAGATGGTTCCTCATAACTCAAATAACTGATCGCTTCAGGAAAAAGTGTTATGTTCTTAGTTAGAGTTTTGTCATTAATAAACATACTTGTTATCGTGATTAGCTGGGGGGGGGGGGGGGGTTATAGTGATCAGTAGTTACACGATCAACGGATTTAAGTTAATTGGCTTGAGATTGATTGTATTCTATCGTTCGTGATTTGTTGCCGTTGTTTTTAGTGATTAGTCGTTACACGCGTACAATCAGTGGAACTGGAAACCATACACATTGATGATTGGCTTGAAATTGTCAATTAATTCACCCCAAAAGGCAGATTAAGGCCTTTGATATTCTCGTGGCTTCAAATCAGATTGCGGCTTATGGAGCTCTACTTATCACGCTATTTCCCAGTGGTTATTCGTAGATTCTTTTTTTGTTAAAAGCTTATAAATCACTTTTCGATGTTTTAACTATATTTTAATAATTAACTGTTTTGCAGATTGAATATTGGCCTATATATGATTGGGATTTCTCTGAATCATTATTTTAATGTTGTACATAATAAAAATTTTTACATGTTGCCTATGTGTTTTATTTCTCAAGTACAAATTGGATCTACTATATTAGTGACTATAAGTATCGGCTTTGGTATCTATCCGAAAGCCCATATCGTCCACTATTATAGTAACTAGGGATCTACATCTGAAACTAAATCTGAAAATACCACTATTTCTTGAACATGAATCACCCAATTCCATACAAAGAAAAGAATGTGGTAATAAATACTCCTTGTAAATTTGGATTCAAACATGCATGCACAATGCATTGCATGCTCTACATTTATGTAAGTGGCAGTTGTTTTCTCTTTCCACATGTGGACGGGAATATTCAATTTTTATAGCCTACTGAATTATATATAAAGATCGTCAATTTGTATTTCTCCTTTTTACTGAAATAAACTAACAGTAGAAACTCGACATCCTCGACTGCTGTCAGTAGTAATACTATATATTGGTAGATAATAGTAGAAACTGATCTGGCCGTAAGAAAATCGTAGGGGTAATCCTATCACGGGGAGTCAACGCACACTGTGTCTATAACAGTGTGAGCTGACTCCTACAATTGTGCATGCGCTAAACGGTAAACACACACCAGGGACCAACTGAAACTGTGACACCGGCTTCATTATAAACAATTGCAAAGCCTTCGACCGGAAGTAACTTTGGGGCTATTGACTTCGCGCATGCGATGTACAACATAATTCATCGTCCAATGACAGATACTGCAGGGTCAGTTATCCATATAGCCACAGATCACTAATTATTTCCACATTGACTTTAATGTTAATTCTCGTCTCTTAGACCGGCTGTAACTTTTTCCCAAATATTCGTTGGGAAGGACGCTTTCTGCCACAGATGTATGGCGGTATATTAGTGCCAAAATTCTAACATGCTTTCGTCTAATTTCTTACTTCTATTCATGTAATTTCTAACCTCCATTCATGTAACTTCTAACTTCTATTCATGTAATTTCTTAATTAAGACAATGTATAATTCAACTTCTTTATTTGTTCAGTGTAAATATCAATTCTATTTCATCTTATTTCTAATATTGGGGCGAAAAATGTCTACTTCATTGTGGTGTTACATGTTAAGCATGAACGGCAAACAAATTTAGAATTTTGATACATCTACCTAGCAACCATCATTATGACATCGTTTGGTGTCGCCACCGTGTGCTCAGTTTGGGAATTGAGCACCTGACCGGGACCATTCTATTGATATAAACGACTCCCTCTTCGTCAGATTGAGTGGCTTGCCTGAGTGTTAAAATTGAAAACAACATCGGGAGAGAGAGAGATGGGGACATGGGGTTTAACATCAACTCGACACCAACCAGGTCATTTCGGTATTAACACCGTTCATTGTATTTCAATAATTCGCTTGCGCGTAGGAGTGTTTAGCAGTGGGAGGAAACCGGAGGACCCGGAGAAAACCAACGAGGTTGGAAAGGCGGCTCTGCTCCATGTCACGTAAAAACGGGAAATCGAAACCACGCCAGTTCATTCAATGACAGACCTTATGTTACAGCGTGCACGTGCTAACCATTCGGCCATCCTACCCTCTAAACAACATTGAACGTGATATAAATGTATGGTTTGCAAATATTATTTCGAATACCGTGGCTAAGTGGGTAAGACGCAGGCTCGCTAGGCTGTGGGTAGGGAGTTCGATCCCTGCATTGGTCGAAAAAAGTTCATCCAGATTTTCTGGCGTGGTTCCCCCTTATTGGTGTCTTGTCGTTCCGATGGGATGAAAACCCGAGGTTCCATGTACATGTTGGCGTGCACGTAAAAGATCCCGTTACCGTTAGACTTCGATATAAGTCCACGTCGTAGATCCGCTCTCCGGGCAATATTTCCCTAAAGCACACTGTATGGCGTATGTCCGTCTCCATTAGCCCGGTTCGGAACGAAACAGTAGGGCGTTAAACCCTCTTTCATTTCATTTCATTTTCTATTTCAAATATAAGCTAAACGGGATTTGGAGAATTTTATTTTATTTTTTTTTACGGTTGAGCCAATAATTAATATCTATATGCAGTTGATCTTATTAACACATGGTATAAATGTTATGGATAGGCCTACACAGATACTGAGTTTAATACTAAGTGACCTCTCTCTCTCTCTCTCTCTCTCTCTCTCTCTCTCTCTCTCTCTCTCTCTCTCTCTCAGCACTCCTTCCAACCTTCAACCAAACGAAGAATGGGTCGTTTATACTAATTATGGTCCCGATCTGGTGCGCAATCATCCAATTGAGCACACAGTGGCGACACCAAACGATGTCATAATGATGGTTGCTAGGTAGAAGTATCAAAATTCTAAATTTGTTTGCCGTTCATGCTTAACATGTAATACCACAATGAAGTAGACATTTTTCGCCTCAATAATAGAAATAAGATGAAATAGAATTGATATTTACACTGAACAAATAAAGAAGTTGAATTATACATTGTCTTAAATTAGAAATTACGTGAATGGAAGTTAGAAGTTACATGAATGGAGGTTAGAAGTTACATGAATGGAGGTTAGAAATTAGACGATAGCATGTTAGAATTTTGGCACTAATATACCGCCATACAGATGGAGCAACATGTGGCAAACTCTGGCCCAAAAGCATGTATGAGGTTCATCATGAAAAATTTGAGATACACAGGCTGGAAGTAGACGAGACAACTAAACAAGCAATTTTCGGCCCTCCCTTTCAACGTAACCAACCTCACAACCTTTGTATCCTTCCGCCTCAAAATCATGAATATTCACCAAAACCTGGCAGAAAATGTATTTTTAAACCCTTTTCTTCAATTCTACACCAAAAAGTCAAGAAAAATCGCCATGCAAAAGGGGGAAAAAGGGAAAGGGAGAGAAGGACTAAAGATAGGTTGCCAGGCAACGAAACATACGCCCACAGCAGCTAAATCGTCCGGGCAGTCAACAAGGGTTGTCACATAGTTTTACTTTTTTTGTTAATGAAACATCTGAAAATCATTAGAATTTGTTTGCTTTTTATAAAGTTTTGCCCCACGCTAACAATTAGTATAGGAAACATTTAACATCATGGATTTAGCTCTTCAGTTATCAAAATTCATTGAAAATCAAACTACTTGTTCGTTTCAACACCTTAAACTCTGTGTATCAATCTGAAGTCAATCGGGTGATAAGTTTGGCGTCTATAGCGTCACAAGGTTTTTTGAAGTGATCAAGGGAGATAACTCTGGAAGTAATTATTTGAAATCGCTGAAAATCAATAGGCTTCATCGTCTCATGACCTTAAACAGTGTGTGTAAATTTAAGGTCAATCGGATATATACTCTGGCCTCTAGAGCGTCCACAGGATTTTTGATGTGATCAAGGGCCATAACTCTGGCACTAAGTATTGGAAATCGCTTAAAATCAATAGGATTCTTCATCTTATGACCTTAAACACTGTGTATAAATTTAAAATCAATCGGATATTAACTTTGGCCTCTAGAGCGTCTACAAGATTTTTTGAAGTGATCAAGGGCCATAACTCTGGCACTAATTATCGGAAATCGCTGAAAATCAATTGGCTTCTTCGTCTGATGACCTTAAACACTGTGTATAAATTTAAAGTCAATCGGATATTAACTTTGGCTTTTAGAGCGTCCACAAGTTTTTTTGAAGTGATCAAGGGCCATAACTCTGGCACTAATTATCGGAAATCGCTGAAATTCAATAGGATTATTCATCATATGACCTTTAACACTTTGTATAAATTTTAAGTCAATCGGATATTAACTTTGGCTTTTAGAGCGTCAACAAGATTTTTTGAAGTCATCAAGGGCCATAACTCTGGCATTAATTATCGGAAATCGCTGAAAATCAAAAGGCTTCTTCGTCTTATGACCTTAAACACTGTGTATAAATTTAAAGTCAATCGGATATTAACTTTGGCTTTTAGAGCGTCTACAAGATTTTTTGAAGTGATCAAGGGCCATAACTCTGGCACTAATTATCGGAAATCGCTGAAAATCAATAGGCTTCTTCGTCTCATGACCTTAAACACTGTGTATAAATTTAAAGTCAATCGGATATTAATTTTGGCTTTTAGAGCGTCCACAAGATTTTTTTGAAGTGATCAAGGGCCATAACTCTGGCACTAATTATCGGAAATCGCTGAAATTCAATAGGATTCTTCATCACATGACTTTAAACACTGTGTATAAATTTTAAGTCAATCGGATATTAACTTTGGCTTTTAGCGCGTCAACAAGATTTTTTGAAGTGATCAAGGGCCATAACTCTGGCATTAATTATCGGAAATCGCTGAAAATCAAAAGGCTTCTTCGTCTTATGACCTTAAACACTGTGTATAAATTTAAAGTCAATCGGATATTAACTTTGGCTTTTAGAGCGTCTACAATATTTTTTGAAGTGATCAAGGGCCATAACTCTGGCACTAATTATCGGAAATCGCTGAAAATCAATAGGCTTCTTCGTCTCATGACTTTAAACACTGTGTATAAATTTAAAGTCAATCGGATATTAACTTTAGCCTCTAGAGTGTCCACAAACAATTGTGGACGCCGGACCAACGGACGGACGGACGGACGGACGGGGGCGACGACAATATACGACCACATTTCAATGTGGGCGTATAAAAATAACTTTCGCCCTACATTCGGCGGCCCATGAATATTTAGTGATCTGTGTCCATATTATATACGATCTATGCTGCCATCTTTTCAGGAAAATGCTAGATGTTATAAAGCGAGTACGATATAGAGCGTAGTCTCTGTCACCCAGAACCCCCTAGTCTTCAACGCACGGAGGGTCTGGGTCGGTTCTCAATTTTTGACGAAAATCACTGGATAATCTACCACATAAAAAAACAAACATTTGGTTACGCATGGGCAATGGAACCTTTTGGCTAAAGTATCCAATGAAAGTATCGGTAAGTGCTAGATCTTATGAAGCCGGGCCGATTTTACTAGATTCTATAAAGCGTGGTTGAAATATATCCCACAATTCACTTGGCACATCTATTATTAGAAACAAAATAGAGACGAGGAATAAGCATGCATCGCGATGAAGAATTAAGAAGATTGTGAGAAGCCATACGTCTGATTCATGACGAGAGAAAATTACCATTTCAATTGAAACCTTTACACAACAAAATTTTAAAGTGTGTCATCGTTGACAAGCGAGCTGTTTTGATAGATTCAGTACGTGGTAACTTAAAAGACTGGATAATCCAGACAATGACCTATTTTCCGTCAAATTTTGAGGACCCATCCAGACTAATATTCGTAGAATATTTGTATGGATGATAGAGACCATATAGAGCGAGGAACATGTCAGTCAATTTGATTGACAGTTCGATGTACGGCCTTGATATTGTGTATAGTAAAGGCTAAAATCAGATGTTGGATCTACTGTCTTGTAAATATTTGTTCGGCCTCGCTGTAAGTGCGTCTGTTTAAATTATAGATTTTGGAATATAATTTCCATAAATAAAATCACGAAATTTGAGTGATTTTATTATTTTAAATTAAGAATATTATCGAATATGTCCTAGAAATAGAGAGAATCATCGCATTATACGACACATAGAATTAGAACCCATCGGATTCGCTTTATATAGAGAGTCTTTTTCTTATATTTGAAAGAAATTTGGAGTATTTCTTTCAATTAATTTCCATAAAATAAAGATATTAGAGTGATTTTATTATATAGATTAAGAATATTATCCTATAATTTTACGGGTTTCCATTTTGACGTCATTTTCGGTCATGCTCAGACCCTGGCCTTATTCGTAGACTGTAACCCATAGGCCAGTGTGTGTTTTTTTTGTGAAAATACCGCCGTTCAGTGAGCTTGTTTCACATAAAATGGATCCGATCGCCATTTCTATATACGTGTAAGGTTTACGGGCAGATGCCAGATACCGATATTTACAAAAACTTTGATATAGAAAAGATACAAGTTTACCAGACCCGTAATGGCTGTATGCAATTTAGGAAAACAAGTTAATGACTGATCCGTGCTCATGGCGTGAACTAGAATTTGGTCTCAAATTTATTACGCATTTTACGACCAAACATATTTTATCTATTAATTACAGGACTATTAACACAAAAGATTTTTTAAAATCTGGTCTAGATCCTATTTACATTCAACTGCAGACTGGACAGTACTTGCGCGGTTGATATATCGTCTGCTATAGCGCTGCCTGCTAGACTCTCATACAAAACACGGTACTATGTTGGTCATTGATGCTATCGACTTAAAATAATTCCAGCTAATGATACTATAAATAGTATGCAAAATGCAAATAACATTGTCTATACATGTTGTTAGCCAATAGCTACTGTAAATTTCCTCACGTTTAGACGGCTCTAACCAATGATGAAATAGTTGTTTGATGCACGGAGTAAAACGTTAGCCATTTTTATAAAATTTCCTCTTGATGAAATATGAATAACAGAAAGGATAAAGATAGGTTGTCAGGCAACGAAACATACGCCCACAACAGCTAAGTCGTCCGGGCAGTCAACAAGGGTTGTCGCATATTGTTTCTTTTATTAGTAAGGAGAACATTTACAACGCATGATAATCTTATTACGAGTAATAGCCCATTAAATAATTATCAGAAATGATTAGAATAGTTTTGATGGTTTGTCTCAAGGCCTTTGTCCCCAAGATATTTCAAAGTGATCAAGTGCCAGAAATTATCAGATATCACTGAAAATCAAATAGGCTTCCAGGTGCGGATCCAGGAATTTTTGCAGGAGGGGGTTTGCCAGGTTTCTGTTACGGAAATCTGCCATCATCGTCTCTAAATTACATAGGCATACATACAAATTGAGCTTTTTAAACAGATAAATCATTTTATACTGATGTAGGATCACTTTGTGATGTAATTTCATTGATGCAAGGCATTATTTTTTTTATGTAGCTGAGCAGGGGGGGGGGGGTGGACGCCCCCCCCCCCTCTGGATCCGCGCCTGGCTTCTTCGTCTCATGACCCTAAACACTGTGTACAAATTTAAAGTCAATCGGATATTAACTTTAGCCTTTAGAGCATTCACAGGGTTTTTCAAAGTGATCAAGGGTCATAACTCTGGCAGTAATTATCGGATATCGCTGAATAGGCTATTTTGTATCATGATCGTAAATAGTGTGTATAAATTTAAAGTCAATCGAATATTAACTTTAGATTTTTCAAAGTGATCAAGGGTCATAACTCTGGCAGTAATTATCGGATATTGCTGAAAATCAATAGGCTTCTTTGTATCATGACTTTAAACACCGTGTATAAATTTAAATTCAATCGGATATTAACTTTAGCCTCTAGAGCGTTCACAAGATTTTTCAAAGTGATCAAGGGCTTCTTCGTATCATGACCTTAAACACTGTGTATAAATCTAAAGTCAATCGGATATTAACTTTGGCTTTTAGAGCATTCACAAGATTTTTCACGTGGGCGTATAAAAAGGATGATCAATTTGAATCTGTGAATATTTTTTAAAATCCTTTTTTCCAACCACATAAATCGTCTTGGCTCAGCTTCTGACACTCTTGTGAAATTTTAATCCAGTTAGTTTATCTCCAATGACGCAACCAAGAATGAAGAACGATATATTTGCGTCCATTTTATCAATTTCTAATCCAGTATATGGTTTAGAGAACAAATGTTGAATGCAAATATATAACTGGACTTATGTTTTACAGCGTGATTATTATTTGATCTTTGTTTTTAGATGCGCTACGGTCCTGCTTTTAAAATTTTTAATATCGTCTTGAAAAAGTCTTACGTGGAAGCACAGGTCACCACTCTATAACCCATTCTATTATTTACTTTTATGCTCCGTTTCGTGACATTTTACAATCAAGCAGATGTTATCTATTAATTGTTTGCAGTAAAGTTAACACGAAACATATAAATCGGCTTCATACATCAATGCATCTTTGTAAACTTTTGCGTATAGCGGTCAACTGCAGACCGTGTGCGAGCTTAGCATGTCGTCTGCTACAACGCAGTATATCGTCAATAAAACGGAAAAAAAAATAATTTAGACATAATTTAAAATCGGTAATTTATTACGAATTCTACACACATCTTACAACAAGGGTGGCATTCAAGAAAACCCTTGTATTAAAAGATAAAGACGGAAAACCCCGTTTTCCTTACTATTTGCCATGTTAAGATATGGGAGTGAAAAGGCCAGGCTAAAAATAGACACCGGAAATACGTCACGCATAAAAGCTCCTATACAACCGAACCGGCCTCTCTTTATAGTTAGTCTTTATAGTTAGTCTTTTCTTATGTTTAAAAGATTTTGATATGTCTTTCAATTAATCTCCATAAAATAATTATATTAGAGTAATTCTTTTCATTATAAATTAAGAATATTATCCTAGAAATAGAGAAAATCACCACACTATTACATACGATCTAATCGACCTCGATTTTTACTGATATTTGAAAGATTTGGGGGTATATTATCCTGCATATCCTAGAAACAGAGAAAATCATTGATTAACAGTTCAGTAGAGGCTAAAATCAGATATTGCATCTTCCTGTAAATTTTTTCTTCGGCCCCGCTGTATAGTGTGTCTGTTTAAAGGATTTTGGAGTAATTTCCATAAAAAAAAACGATGTTACGGTGATTTGATTTTATAAATCAAAAATATCATCCTATATATCGTAGATATAGGGAAAATCGTTGCCTTATACCACACATTGAACCCAATCGTGCTCGCTTTATAGTGAGTCTTTTTCTGGTGTTTAAAAAAAGTTGCAGCATTTTTTTTTCGATTAATTTCCATTAAAACGATATTAGGGTGATTTTATTGTATAAATTAAGAATATTATCCTATATATCCTAGATATAGAGAAAATCGTTGCCTTATATGACACATTGAACCCAATCGTCCTCGCTTTATAGTGAGTGTTTTTCTTATGTTTAAAAGATGTTGGAGTATTTTTTAAAATTAATATCCATTCAAAAAACGATATTAGGGTGATTTTATTATATAAATGAGGAATATTACCCTATAAATCCTCGAAATAGAGAAAATCGTTGCCTTATACCATACATTGAACCCAATCGTCCTCGCTTTATAGCGAGTTTTTATCTTATGTATAAAGGATCATGGAGTATATTTTCAATTAATTTCCATAAAAAAACCCGATATTAGGATGATATGAGTATATAAATTAAGAATATTATCCTATGTATCCTAGATATAGAGAAAATGGTTGCCTTTTACTACATATAGAACCCAATCGGCCTCGCTTTATAGTGAGTCTTTTTTTCTAATGTTTAAAAGATGTTGGAGTATTTTATTCAATTAATTTCCATTAGAAAAACGATAATACGGTGGTTTTATCATAAATTAAGAATATCACCCTATATATCCCAGATATACAGAAAATTGTTGCCATATACCATACATTGAACCCAATCGGCCTCGCTTTATAGTGAGTTTTTTTCTTGTGTTCACCTCCATGCTAACGTTTAGTATACGAAACATTTAGTATTATGGATTTAGCTGTTCAATTATCAAAATTCATTGAAAATCAATATATTGGTTTGTCTCAAAACCTTAAAGGGACAATAACACACTTGCTGGCTTGGCAGCTCCAGAAAATAAATAATAGCCTTATTCTAAGTACTAGATGTTTAAGCGTCCTACTTGTTGTGTAAATTACCCACTACAACCTATTTTACTTGTCCAGGGGGTTCGAATATATTTTAAAATCCAATCATTTAAGGACTACGTTCGTAAACAATATTTTCAAATCAATCTTCAAATACTTATCTTTTCATCAATTAGTAAAAATTTCAGTTATTAATCCATACCATTTCCATGCCATTAGACTAACCATCCATGTCCAATCTGCATTTTTCTACTACATTGGCCAATAATACATTTGTATTAGAAGCCAATATTTTCTGCTCTATGTACAATGACAGTACGATAATTTTGTACTGTATTGCTGGAGATAAGCAATCCTCGATATTCCCAGCGGTATCGTTCCGTTTTACATTTACCTCTAAGACTACTTGCAGAGTAGACAAATGGTCAAAGTATCAGCCCTTGATAATTGTGCTTTATTTATTTATCGACCAACTAAAAACTTCGCAAGTGGGAGAAGGGAAGTAACAAGCATTTTATTGCAACCAAGAACAACGAATTAAGGTAACAAACTTTGTCAAAGTATTTTAAGACCCTGCTGAATGTAGGTATCACTTCTATCACATTAAATTTGTTGCATCTCTTCGCATAATTAACAAACAAGTTCTTTATATGTGATAAAGTTAACGATAACATTGGAGACACCGAGGATGGAGATAACCAGCAGCTTACTTCACTTCATTCTTCAAAGATAAACCTTATCTGATAAAAACAGAAGCTCTATTTCGCTTTACTTATCTTTACTACAGTTGGGTTTGTATAATCTGCATTCTGATTGATTAAGCGATAATAGTCTGTGTGGTGTATGGAACCTGGGGTTATCACACCAGATATATTAACACGATTTTTTTTTTTATCAAATTGAAGCCAAAGGGACAAAATCCACTACAACCAATTAGAAATTTATGTGCTGTAGGCCATTAAAAGTGTATATAAAAAATGAAAGGAAATAGAAATATCTGTAATTTAATCAGATTGAGATAAACCTTGAAGAATTCAACATACTTTTCATATAAATAAATAAATATTTATATAGGCAGGCTCCCCGACTCCCTTACACCCGCCAATCTTACACTTTCACGGCCAGTATGAGTATTAGCCTTTACTACTTGCATAGGCAACAACATAATTGCTACCATTGTATTATTTCTTTCATGTGCTGGCAAAAACCAACAGCTTTTTCCTACACATTACACATACTTTTCATATAAATAAATAAATATTCATATAGGCAGGCTCCCCGACGCCCCTACACCCACCAATCTTACACTTTCTTGGCCAGTAATCCAGGAGTATCAGCCGTTACAGCTTTCTGCATTATTTATAACATTAACTTTTACATAAACAACAACATAGTTGCTACCTTTCTATTATTTCCTTTGTGTGCTGGTGAAAACCAGCAGCTTTTTTTCTATCTCGTTTACGCTGGAAACTACTAATTTCTTAGCCAATAATACAGGAGTATTAGGCTATACCTTTTTCTACTTTATATACTATTCAAAAAAAGTAGGGGATATTTGATTTTTAAGTGTTATTAAAGTCACCTAATGAAACTGACGAAGAAACAAATGACAAAATGAAATGAAGTTCACATTCATCGATTTATTCCAAATGATCGTTAGACTAAGTAAGGCACAGACTGACCATTATAAGGGTAAAATGATACCCGGGGTCAAACAGCAAAGTTACCACAGCATCACAACAAAGTCAGTAACGGGTAAATCCTCCTCTGTTTGCCAAACAAGCATTGATCCGACGTGGCATACTCCTAATGAGGCGTCTAAGGTCATTTTGGTCCAGATTGTCCCATTCCTGTTGCAACGCAGCAGCAAGTTCTTGGACATTGGCAGGACGTTGTTGACGTTGACGTAACCGCTGTCCAAGCATGTCCCAGACATGCTCGATGGGGGAGAGGTCGGGACTCAGTGCTGGCCAGGTAATGTAGTGATGTTCTGTTGTTGGAGGTAACCTGTAACGATCCTGGCCCTGTGACATCTTGCGTTGTCATCCTGGAAGATGAAACGGCGGCCATGACGTCGTGCGAACGGCACAACATGGACTGCCAAGATGTTGTCCCGGTAGTACTGGCCTGTAATACGCCCTGTAACAACATGTAAAGCCGTTCTTCCAGCAACAGTGATGCAATCCCAACACCATAACAGAACCACCCCCAAATCGATCATGTCTGAAGCGCTCGTTTCGACGACGCCACACCCTCCTACGTCTGTCCAAAAAATCAACAGTGAACCTTGACACATCTGAAAACATCACATTGATCCAGCGTCGATTATCCCAGTGTTGACGATCCCTACACCAACGACGTCTTGCCTGAATGTGATGATCTCTCAAACAAGGGATCACGCGAGGACGTCGGGCGCGAAGGTGACCCCTATGCAGTCGATTCCGAATCGTCTGGCCACTCACTCTCACACCAGTGACTGTTTGAAGACGAGCGCTGATCTGATTTGCTGTGATGACACGATTTCTAAAGGCCAAGGTACGGACAAATCGATCCTGGGCTTGAGTTGTCGCCCTTGGTCGACCTGAGCGTGGTCTGTCCTGTACAGATTGTGTATCACGGTATCTGGACCATAGCCTGCTTATGACAGACTGAGAAACATTCATCGTCCGCGCCACAACCGCCTGTGTTGTGCCGATCTGTAGCATGCCAAGGGCACGTAACCTTTCATTTTGGGTAAGCCGACGCATATCAAAATTTGTTTTCTGGTCACTAAAACAATTAAACTGATGTTTCCACCCTGGAATTCAATGCCACAATGACTGTAACATTCAAAGTCAGAGTCGTGCAAATCTTGGGTTGGACCACCATGATGATCCCAAGCATCACCTGCATTCCATGCGGTAGCTATTGGTGCGTTTGGGCGTCACATGTAACTGGAAATGTTTCTTCTGTTAGGTTCTATAGTGACTTCTTTCGTAGTCATTTGCATATTTTAATATTATGCCCCCAAAATCAAATATCCCCTACTATTTTTGAATAGTATATATAGCATAACATAATCATCACCTGGGCTGGCTACCTTAAACCTGTCACATACCATTTACAATATCAAAAGCTGATATCTTTCCTCTGCTTTACACTCTGTAACTAGTGTATAAGAGATTTATCTTTCAAAATTGCATTTTCCACACTATTACATACCAAGACAACAGCATATGTTTTTGCAATGAGCAAGAGCATAGTTGTTGTCCCAGTATTTCACATCATTATTATTTCCTTCATGTGCTGGCGATAACCTTGAGCGGTATTCTTTCTGTTCTTCAAAGACAAACCCTGAAGAATTAAATCAGCAAACATACATACATAAACACCACAGTCATAACTATTATCTTGTATAGTTATGTTTCTTTCCATCTGAGCAATGTGTTCAAACATACTGCACCTCTATTACAACTTCAAAGCGAATCAAAGTACTTTATTGTCTTCGATCTTACATATACTACCAATAAGCTTCAGTGACTTGAAGTGTACACTGGAACTAGAACCATATCATATTGTAGAATATTTCTACCTCGGTAGAATTCTACTGCATTTCTTAAATTTCCTTCTATTCTTGTGTAACAGACAATTTCTTCAGCCAATATTTGATTGCCTTCATTTCTTTCTCTTTCTTGTAGGTATTTCATATACACATTTATTACTTGATCATTTAGCCACTGTCTTGGAGCAAGAGTTGCTAGATCTCTTCTGCTTATCTGATAGCCATACTTTCTGACTATTACATCATCAACCTGCATTTCATTCTGAATGCCAGTCTTTCTTTTCATTTCTTTAGAAATTCTTCTTGCACGAATATTTTCCCCAAATAAAGAACCCTTTTTATTTTCCTTAACAGTGTGGGATTTCCACATATTTTCATTTCCAACATTAATGTAGTTGTAAGCTTTATTCTCATCATTACTTAGTTTTTCTTTACTGATCATCAAATAGATCACTTTGTGGTCTGAAAAGTAGTTCTCCTGAACACCAGACCTTATGTGATCTTTCGGTAGATCAGTGTATATCAAATCTATCACTGTATCTGAATCAGTGGTAGGTTCATCAATCAACTGGCTCATGCCCTTCAACACTTCATTGACCCTAGAAGTCTTACACTTTTCAAATTTCATATTGAAATCACCAAGAACTATGGTGAAATCAGTTTCATTTGACGTTTTTCTCACATCTATAAGAGCTGAACAGAACTGACCTTCTGACACTTTAGGGGGGTTTATATAGCCCAAGTATCTTGCAAGATTTCTTTATATTTCCAATTTCAATATCTAATGTTATAACGTTCATCTCAACACCGTTCATATTGAATGGTTCTACAACAATATTTTTCACTTTCATTTCATCATTGACATATACAGCCATACCATGATGATTTTTCAATATTTCTGTTACAGCATCATTTCTATACAAGGTATAACCAGGTACGTTATACATCTCTGATTTTGCACTTGCTTTTACTCTTGTCTCTGTCAGTATGACGACAGATGCATTTATTTTACAAAGACTTGCTTTTACATCTTCAAAATATTTCTGCAGTGATCTAACATTATGATAAACTACAATTATTTTTTCTGAGCTCATAGAACTCAAATCCCGCGTTCTGCATATGACTTTACGTGTTGTACGCAATTCATTCATTTATACTTTCACATCGTTACTGACTGATATTTTCTTTTCATTCAGGTTTATGATGTGTAAACCTTCAATAGTTTTCACCCTGCTTAATCCAACATAATGAATATGCGGAGTTTTCCTACCTTCGAAATCAACGACCACGCTTTCTAAAGTATCCCCTTGGGACCGGTGAACAGTTTTTGCAGCAGCTGGTCTCAAAGGTATCTGCATTCTCATTACATCTGCATTCTTGCATTTCCCAAATCTAAACTGTCGTGAAACAGCCAGAATAGGTGTCCACAGGGGATCAATTTCAGCACTGAAATGACTTTTATAATCTTTTCTAGTTAACTTACCAACATCTGGATTTTCAAACTGGACCCAGACTATGGTGCTACTTGCTGATCTGGACGCGCCTGATTGGATTTTTTGTACCACGCAAGACGCTCCATTTGTCAACCCATCGTCCAATCTAGCATTTAAAGCTATTTCACACTTCAAGCCAATTACCAATCCTAAAGTGGAATGTAATTGCATGGTTTTTCTCGGATCTTCTGGAATTTTCTCTAGTATAGTTTTGCCCACAGCTTGCGAAGCAGACCCAACTAAACTATCTTTTGCTAAAATTACAATTTTTTCACCAACCATGTTATCAAAAACTTTATCATTAAAGTTTTTCATATTTTCATTACTTAAAAAGAGATGTTGTATGTCAAAAGGATACTCACTCTCTTCATTAACTTTCAACAATCTTGATTTAAGAATGTTGATATCATTACATTTTTCTTCTTCAGATATATAATTGCCTTCTCTTAATCTATTCAATAGTTCAGCAAAGGCTTTGCTATCTTTTTGCCTCATAATTTCTGTAAGTCCATACATGCAGAAATTATCTTTCCATATATTACTCGCCAATGGCCCATGGGCACTGTCGAGATTTTCAAATATATAGCCATCAAATACCGGTTTCAATTGAAACAGATCTCCAACACAGATAACATGACATCCACCGAATAACAGTGGGCTGCCTTTGATATCTTGAAATCTTTTATTAACAAAATTCATCATTCCACTTCCTACCATGGATATCTCATCAATAAAGACAACTTTCAAACCCCCAAGGCTACATCTTAATGTATTTAATCTGCTACTATCTAAGCTTTTATATTGCAAAGACTGACACACAGGGATCTTCAGCGCACTATGTAAAGTACTACCTATGATGTTATAAGCGGCCTTGCCCGTCGGAGCCAACAATATTTGCTTAATAGTTTCAAAATCATCACCTGCTTTAGTTTTATAATACCTCAACAAACTTTGATACAAAGCAGTTGTTACAAAACTTTTGCCTACACCAGCTCCGCCACATAAGAATATGGAAACCTGATTCCGTGACAGTTTTATTTCATTCAAAGTATCATATACAAAATATAGCTGTTTCTGATTCAAAGACCTCATCAGAGATCTATAATTTTCATCGGGCATTTCATAGAGTGCCACCTGTTCAACATTACTTTCAGTGGGAAGTCCCAAATCCATACCAATATCATACTCGTATTTGGTAGGCTTACCACTTTCAGAATCCTTCTTTATAATTAACATTTCTTCTATTTCATCTTCCTTTTCAATTTGCTGGGCAACAGGCGCCTGTTCGTCCCAGACATCTTCCAAATTCTGACCTTCAGCAAGAATAGCTGCATCTACAGCATCCCTATTTGCATTATTGCTTTATTTGCTCAACTATTTGTTCTTCCATTTGTTCATATCTGTTTTGGAAGGAATCAAATCCTCCTAATAAATCAACTTCTTCATCCCTCCAGTTAGAATACAACATGGGGAGTTCTCTGTAATGTTTCTCGGGCTCCTTGTCAACATTAAAATTGACATATCTAATGACTCTTGCCACTCCTCATTTCTTTATCATAGATTTTTTATTTATTTTCTTTGCTTGAGAAGATTTCTCTCTCAAGTCTTCAACGTCCCAATCAGAGTTGTGCTCCATTTGGTCTTCAACTAATGTCTGGGCGTTTTCTAGTTGCTTTGATCGTTTAATATAGGTATTTTTCCTATCGTACCAAGCAATGCAATCAGCCAGACTTACATTTTCTAACTGCTTTGAACGGTTCGTATACCTTTCAAGCAGGCCCGTATCTAGACACCATTAAGCGGGGGGACATTACCTTTCGGTAGGGGGGCGGAAATTTTGAGGAAATTTTCGGAAAGGTCATTCTAACAGACTGTTGTTATCATCATGCTATGTAGTTACCTAGACGTCTAATAAGCATTTTAAAATAAGTGTTCAAACAAAAATAAAATAGCTTTTTTAGGTTAATATAAGGAACTGTGTATACTTTAATGATTGTTAGCAATTTCTGAGCGGGGGGGCCATGCCCCCCCCCCCGCGCCCCCCTGTAGATACGGGCCCGCTTTCAAGATAATTACTTGATTGGATATTTTCGTCTTCATTATCCAGGTTATTTAGTTGATCTTGTGATTTCAACAGATATACCCTTTCACTCGGAGGAGATGTGTTAATAAACACAACCTCTCTCGATGCTTTTCTCATAGGGAGTTGCAGTATGATATATGCAGCTTCCTGAGCACTAACTTGTACATTATTCAGAAACTTGTTGCCAATTACCTTAACTTGATCTCTGATGTCATAATTACCGTTTCTAACTTCTTTCATTGCTTGCCTTAGCAAATCACTAATACCCCTTTGTGACTTGGCTATATATGAGGCTATTTACATAGCACAAGCATATACATCAAGCACAAATTGGATATCGAGATTTGCTCTCCATGCCGTCAGAAGAAGAGGATTATAGGAATTAATCCTCAATTCATTCGGCGTTCTTTTCAAAAAGACAGTTGCTGATCTAATTAATGAACGTAATGCCATAATATACTTTTCGTAAGTGATAGAGACCTTTCCTAAGAAATCTTCAAAAGAAATGTCTCCACCCTCTTTCATTTCATCTAAAACTACTTTCACTTTGTCATAATCACTTTTATGTGAATTGATGACATTCTCACCAACCGTTGCATCCAGCGGTTCTAGAATTACAGTGTTTGGCATTGGTGGTTTTGGGAAACCAAACCTGCAAATCTTTCGGTTTTTCCTTCTACATGTATGAGAATGTTTATGTTTCCGATAATTCACTAGTTGCTGTAAATCATCGTCATCCACAATTCTTCTACATGATATCTTGCTATCAATGTACTCAACAATTTCTTCATTTTCACTGCACTTGTATTTAGGAGCCCCATCAACCCATAACAAAGCATGAATATGAGGCGAGCCCCTGTGCTGGAACTCAACCCTATAAAAAAAATCAGTTATTTTTCCCAAGGGTGAGTTCTCTGCTTTCAGTACATCTCTGAACAACAGACTGATCTGGTAATCAAACTGTCTAACACATGTAACTGGGTCTGACGAAATAAGCTTACACTTTTTCTCCCAGTCCATGTTATCTATTTCCTCATCAGTATATTCCTTATCATCTTGCAACTTGCCTAATATTTGAAGCAAATGCTTCCACTTCGTTTCAGCGGCACTTAAACTACAAAAGTAGGTGGTCTCTCCTAACATTCTTATCATTCCGAAAAGATCAGATTTAGCTTTTTTAAAGTATGGTGGCGAACCTCTCAGTGTTTTCAACACCATATAACCATCATCGAATTGCACCAATTTCTCCAAGCGACCAGGGGTCCGGAGATCATCAGCCGTCAAATTTTTGGTTTGGAGTCCTGGTGTGAGCGTATGTGGCATGGAGATTGGGGCGCCTTCTCAACCTCGTGGGTTTCCTCCGGTTTCCTCCCACTGTTAAAGACCCCTACGCACAAGCGAATTATTGAAATAAAATAAAACCATATGTTAGTCCCAAAATGACCTAGTTTTTGTCGAGTGGACGTTAAACCCCATTTCTCTCTCTCTCAGTAAAGATTCGAAAAAATTTGTTTTACTGATAGCGGCCGCAAACGCGTTTTCCTGCAATTCCAGTCCATAAAAAAGTGCTCGCGACCCAGAGGTTGGGAAACGCTGGTGTAAAGTGGTGTAAAGAAAAACCAGCGACATTAATTTCAGGGGAAACTGTTACTAAGTAAAATTAGATATTTTGACTCTAGAATCATCAATTCTATATTTTGGTTAATAGTAAAACACTTATACATTAACTATTGCCACTGTAAAAAAATAGGTTGCCAGGCAACGAAACATACGCCCACACAGCAGTCAAATCGTCCGGGCAGTCAACAAGAGTTGTCGCATATTAAGAAATTATCAGATGGACATGATGACGTAACAACATGGACGCCTGATTTTGCCAACAAGAAAATCTGAGTGAACTTTATGGATTTTCTCTAACTCTTAGATTATAAAGTGGATTCTAATGTTATATAAGGACGATATATTATGCAAAGGTACGATACATCCATAATTTATTTACTGAAATATCATAAATATCACTAAAACGGACGTAAAACATTGTGAACAGGACAGGTGAACACTATTAATAGACCTTGACCTCGTCCAACAACACACCAAATTGTCCACACAAAATCGTAACAAACGATACAAGCCCGACACTAGCAGTTCATCATCAACAAGCATAAACGATTTCCTGGATACAATATGCACGGGAGAGGAATCAATTCGTTCATTCTGTCGTGAAGTACTTAAACGTGACGCCATTGTGTGTGAACTTTCAAAGAATTTTCAAGAAGCCATTTCTAAACAGATACAACCGATTTACGATAGAATATCAAAACTTGAAGATGATATTGACGAGATGCAGCAATACTCGAGGCGAACCTGCTTGAAAATAGCGGGCATCAAGGAAACAAAAGAAGAGAACACTGATGTTCTAGCCCTTGATCTTATTAATCAGCATATATTAAAAGGTGAAAAACTTTCTTTAAGTAATATTGGTCGCACACATAGAGTAGGGCCGAAGAGCTTACCCCAACGCGACATCATCGTCAGATTTGTAAGCTACAGGGACAGGGCTGCTGTGTATGCAAACAAAAAAAATTTAAAATCCTTCAATGAAGCCCATAATACAAGAGTATTTGTAAATGAAGCCCTAACTAGAAAGAGGGCCATTCTCTACAAAAAAGTGAGAGAGTTGTTTAAAAGAAAAGAAATTAAGCAATGTTGGACTTATGATGGCAGAATTTACATAAGATCTTTAGCTGATGATAAAAACATTCACATCTCAAATGAAAATCAGCTGGATGAATTTAGATATAAACAGAATACACAGGTATTAGAATATGACAATGCAGGTAGTCAACAGATGGAAGCTGAAAATGTAAACAGGGACGAACGACTTGTGATTCAACCACTAGTTGACATAAATACACTAATAAACAAAAGACAGCAGTCCTTGGTAGATTTTGGTCGGATAACCTCGACCCCAAGACATTCTACAAAACATGATTCTTCCTCTGAACTGAACTTTTAATATTATGATATGTTAATTTAACATCTTTATAAAGTAAGTTGATGTATATCTATCTTATAACTAATTACATTCAATTCAATGTATTATTGAAACCCTACTATTTGATCTTATAGTATATCTAACCCCTGTCTATATCAACATAGACCCTACCTCAATATAATAATGTGATGTTTACAATTTGACAATATCACTTGATCTCTTAACATACCCACTTTTGTCTACATGAACATAGACCATACTCCAATATAGAAATTTGATTGATATATCAACCTGGACTTTACTTAACTTTAATACAAAAATCTAATGGTTAATATTTGATCTTAATAAATGTCTACATACTATAATATACATAACTCTAATGTTTATTATTTGATTTATATTGTATCTAACTTTAGTCTAATAAACTGTACAATAGTATAGACAACTGATGTATCAACATAGCTTTATTTCAATATAGAAATCTAATATTAGTATGTATCAATGATCCTTAGACTCTACATCAATGAAATAAGTTTTATTAACTATGTCATAATATACATACTCCTGGTCTATACCAATGTAAAAATATGTCATAAAATATCCACCCTTAGTCTATATCAACATAGACTTTACTTCAACAAAGAAAAATGTTTTATTAAGTGATGTTATATTATACCTACCTTTAGCCTATATCAACATAGACTCTACATCAATATAGAAATATGTTTTATTAATTGATGTCATATTATACTTACCTTTAGTCTATATGAATATAGACTCTTACTTCAATATATAAAGATGTTTTATCAATTGATGTCATATTATACCTACTTTTAGTCTATATGAACATAGACTCTACCTCAATAAAGAATGGTTTGTTGTGGTTTTTTTATATATATCAACACAGACTTTACATCAATATAGAAATATGTTTTATTAATTGGTGTCATATTATACCCACCTTTAGTCTTTATCAACATAGACTCTACCTTAATATCGAATATGTGGGTTTTTTTTCATAAGTTACCCACCTTTAGTCTATATCAACATAGACTCTTACTTCCATATCTTTTATTAATTGATGTCATATTATACTCACCTTTAGTCTATATCAACATAGTCTCTTACCTTTAGTCTATATGAACATAGACTATTACCCCAATATAGAAATGTGTTTTATTGATAGATGTCATATCATACTTTAGTCTATATCAACATAGACTCTTACATCAATACTTCAATATATAAATATGTTTTATTACTGGATGTCAAATTAAACCTGACTTAGTCTATATCAATATGGAAATATGTCTTATTAATTGATGGCACATTATACTTACCTTTTGCCTGTATCAACATAAACTCTTACTTCAATATATAAATGTTTTATTAATTGATGTCATATTATACTTTAGTCTAGATAAACATAGACTCTTACTTCAATATGGAAATATGTCTTATAAATCGATGTCATATTATACTTTAGTCTTTTTCAGCATAGACTCTTAAATCAATATGTTTTATTAATAGATGTTATAGTATACTTACCTTTAGACTATATCAACATAGACTCTTACTTCAATATGGAAATAAGTTTTATTAATTGATGTCATATTATACTTTAGTCTATATCAACATAGACTTTATATCAATATATAAATATGTTTTATTAATTGGTGTCATAAACTCTAAATCAATATAGGAAACTGATATATCAACATAGTTTTACTTCAAAATAGAAATCTAATACTATTTAATCCTTAGTCTTATCGAGATAGACTCTATATCAATGAATTTTGTTTTATTAACTGTATGTGTCATAATATACATACTCTTGGTCTATAGCAACATGGACTCCTGCCTCAACGTAGAAATATGTCATAAAATATTCACCCTTAGTCTATATCAACATAGACTTTACTTCAATAAAGAAAAAATGTTTTATTAATTGATGTTATATTATACCTACCTTTAGCCTATATCAACATAGACTCTACATCAATATAGAAATATGTTTTATTAATTGATGTCATATTATACCTACCTTTAGTCTATATGAATATAGACTCTTACTTCAATATATAAAGATGTTTTATCAATTGATGTCATATTATACCTACTTTTAGTCTATATGAACATAGACTCTACCTCAAAAAAGAATGGTTTGTTGGGTTTTTTTTTTTTTTTTTTATATGATGTCATAACATACCCACCTTTAGTCTATATGAACATAGACTCTTACTTCAATATACAAAAAATATGTCTTATTAATTGATGTCAAATTATACTTAGCTTTAGTCTGTATCAACATAGACTCTTACCTTATGAATATAGACTATTACCTCAATAAAGAAATATGTTTTATTAATAGATGTCATATCATACTTTAGTCTATATCAACATAGACTCTTACTTCAATATATAAATATGTTTTATTACTGGATGTCAAATTAAACCTGCCATTAGTCTCTATCAATATGAAAATATGTCTTATTAAGTGATGTCATATTATACCTACCTTTATTCTATATCAACATAGACTGTACTTCAATATAGAATATGGTTTGGGTTTTTTTATTATTTTATATAGACTTTATATCAATATATAAATATATTTTACCAATTGATGTCTATATCAACATAGACTCTATATCAATATAGATATGTTTTAGTAATTGATGTCATAATATACCGAAACTTCGACTATAATATCATAGACTCTTACTTCAATATATAAATATGATGTTATATTATTTGTCACGAATTTACATATATCTTGTTCTTTTACATCAACATAGGTAATAATAGAAACTTTGTAATCTAATTATTATACCGTTTTAAACATAATCCAAATTGTTTACTCAATCCTGAAATGGCGTACTGGACCTAAAATCGAAGGTAAAATGTGCACGTGAAATAGGTTGTAAATATATTTTGTTTTCTTATATTTGTTATTGCCATACTATATATTATACACAATTAATTGCACTTGCATTCATGGGTAAGTTACAACACAGCTATTGTAATTGTCGAGGCTTATTATTCCGTCCGTCATACCCTTCACCATTGTATCGTCCGTCAATCTGTCGTCCTTCATCTAACTGCCCTTTTGTCTCTTATTTACCGATCACCTCTTTGAAACTTGCGATCCCCCAAACTGTAATTTCGTTACTTCTTGTTCTTTCAGGTGACATTGAGTCAAACCCTGGTCCTGCAAAAGTTAATTTGTTATCTTTCGTTCATCTGAATGTAAGGAGTTTGCGACACAAGGTAGATCTCATCTCAGTAGAATTAGATGATTATGACATTCTCTCAATATCTGAAACCTGGCTCAATAGTAACATCTTAGATAGTTCAATTTCCATTCCATCATATCATACACCTGTTAGGAAAGATCGCACAACTAATAGTGGTGGTGGGGTTGCTGTGTATGTCCGGAAATCTGTGTCGTATAAAAGACGCTGTGATTTAGAAGTTGATGGTACAGAGTGTATATGGCTCGAGATTGCAACATCAAACGAACGATTTTTATTTGGTACTTTCTATAGACCTCCAAACTCTAAAATATGTGTAAATAAACTACTTTTAAAATCTTTTAACCTTGCCCTATTTGATGATGTTGGGAAATGCTTTATTTTGGGAGATTTTAATGTTGATATATTGACTCAAACTAATTCCTTTATTCATGAAGCCATAAATTTTTATAATTTGAATCAATTAATTGACTCTCCTACCAGATATAACGAGTCTGGCTGTAATTCACTTTTAGACCTGATTTTAACAAATTCGCCCACATATGTCAAGAATTCTGGTATTTTATCTAATTTTTGTAGCGACCATTGCCCTGTGTACTGTCAACTTTCATTTAGCAGCCCAAAAATTCACTGCTTTAAAAGAGTTATCTGGGACTACAACAACATTGATTTATTCGGCCTTATCACAGACACTGTTAATACTGATTGGCAATCACTTTTTGCAGATAGTGATGTGGATGAATCATGTATCAAATTCACAAATGAGTTGACGAGTATAGCAAAAACAAATATTCCAAATAAAGTAGTTACAATTAGACCTAGAGACAAGCCATGGATGAACAATGAAATTAGGAAACTCAGCAAATTCAAAAATAAACTTCATAAGAAAGCAAGAAAGTCAGATTTGGCAACCCACTGGGCAGATTTTCGCAAAACACGGAATGACTATATCTTTTTAATTCGGCAATGCAAAAAACAGCACTTCGAAAAGCTGGACACTTTGGCAAACACTGGTAATAATTTTGGCACTAAATCCTGGTGGAAATTGATCAACTCATTTGTGAAAGATAAGGATTCACACACCGATTCTATTCCACCGTTAAGTGACAATAACATCACACATTTTACCCCACAAGACAAAGCAAATTGCCTTAATGATTATTTTGTTCGTCAGGCAACACTAGATGATACATATCACTCACTCCCTTCATTGAAATATGCACAACATTCGATTACTAACATTGTTTTATCTCCCAAAGAAGTTAAAGACGTGCTTGATTGTATTGATACTTCCAAGGCTACAGGACCTGATAAAATTAGTGGTAAACTGTTAAAAACAATTTCAGCCCCGATTTCTAATCCACTCTGTTATATTTTCAATCTATCTCTCAAAAGCCTTAAATTCCCCTCAATATGGAAAGTTGCAAATGTTTCAGCGCTTCATAAAAAAGGAAATAAATCTGAATGTTGTAATTATCGACCTATTTCATTGCTATGTATTTTATCAAAAATCTTTGAAAAATGTGTTTATAAGCACGTCTTTAACTTCTTTCGGGATAACGCAACACTAACAAAGTTCCAAAGCGGCTTTATACGTGGAGATTCAACTATCTATCAACTCATTGACATCAACCACTTCTTTCTTTCGGCAATTGATAAAGGCAGCCACACGAGAACGGTGTTCTGTGACATCAGTAAAGCTTTTGACAGGGTCTGGCATGCTGGGCTATGTCAGAAGCTTGACGCCTCTGGTGTCAGGGGTGATCTACTCCACTGGTTTAGAAGCTATCTATGCAACAGACAACAAAAAGTAGTACTGAGTAGTGTCTCCTCTGACCCCAGGGAAGTAACTGCTGGTGTTCCACAGGGCTCTGTTCTCGGACCTTTACTCTTTTTAATATATATAAATGATATTATCGAAAACATAGAATCAAATATAAAACTATTTGCCGACGATACGTCACTTTATATATCAATCGAAGATCCGACCGAATGCGCGCGTGTTTTAAATTCAGATATTGAGAGAATAAATGAATGGTCAAAGAAATGGCTGGTATCCTTTAATCCCCTCAAAACAGAAACTCTCACGATTTCAGTTAAAACACAGCAAAATTTACCTCACCTTTTTATGGGGTCGGTGCAAATTAAAGAAGTAAACGAACACAAACATCTTGGTCTTTTCTTTCAGTCTAACGGTAAATGGGATTCGCATGTAAATTCAATCAGTCAAAAAGTGTATAAACTTGTTAACTATTTTCGTTCATTGAAATATCGGTTAAACAGAAAATCACTCAAAACGATATATACCTCTTTCATACTACCACATTTTGATTATGGGGATATTATATGGGACGGTTGCACACATCACTTGTCCAATCAGCTTGAACACCTGCAGCTTGACGCACTCCGCACTATTTGCGGGGCTGTAAAAGGAACCAGCCATTCCGATCTTTATAGCGAGACAGGTTTCATTACCCTTCGTGAAAGACGCAGGCGACATAAGCTAAGTTTGATTTACAAAATATTAAATAATTTAACCCCAGACTATCTCTCTGCTCTTATTCCTTCCAGATCTGTTTCTTATAATCTTCGTAATAACAATATCCCTGAATTCTATTGTCGAACTTCTCTCTTCTATAACTCATTCTTTCCCTCTGCAGTCAGACTCTGGAATTCTCTACCTGATACGGTCAAACATTTACCCTCCCTTAGCTCTTTCAAAACATATCTCTCTAAATCTGATACTTTACCTCCAAACTATTTTGATCATGGCTCTAGAAAACATCAAATAATTCATTCCAAACTCCGCCTTAATATGAGCGATTTAAACGGTCACAAATTTCTAAGACATATTCATCAAAATCCTTCTTGTAATTGTGGACATCAGTTTGAAGACAGCTATCATTACTTACTAGTTTGCCCCTTGTATTTGGATGAACGACGGGTAACAATTGAGACTCTTTCAACACAACAGAGAAACATAAAAATACTACTTTCTGGATCTTCCGAACTTACCTATGCTACTAATTGCTCCATATTTTCGATAGTTCATAATTTCATAGAAATTACAAAACGATTTTAATTTTTTAATAAGTTAAGCATTATTTATATGTATACATATGTGCGTGTATATGTATATATATGTGTGTCTGTGTATGTATGTATGTATATATAATTATTATTGTTAAATACCAATATTATTGTCCCACTTTGAATGCATGTGCAATTGACCGATTGATTGAATATAGCTATATTTATGTATTATATTGTAAATAGTGTACATATTTCCTTTGTTTTATTAGTTTACAAGTTATAATTTTGGGGAGAGGGATTATATAGGCTTTGCCTGTTTCCCAATCCTAACATTCAATAAAATATTGTTTAAAAGAAAAAAAAAAAAAAAAAAATTATCAGAAAATCATTAGAATTTGTTTGGTTTTTATAATCAAACGTTTTTTTTTTAAAATCAGATAATAATTGTGACCTCCAGAGGCACAACAAGCTAAAAAGGGTGATTTTTCGTACAATCAGGGGACATAATTCAGGAAGTAATGACCCGATGGGCGCAAATATCGAAAGGAACCAAGATCTTTGGGTTATAAACATACATGTCAAGTTTCATCAAAATCGGTTCAAAATTGTGACCTCTATAAGGTCCACATCCTTTATATAACATATTTTCACACTATTCGCGTACAAACGGTGGCCATTTTGTCCGTCAATTTTGGTCCGATTTTCACAAAATTCATATTCAACCTTCATAACCATGAAATGGTGATATAATCAAACGTTTTTTTAAAATCGGATAACAGTTTTGACCTCCAGAGGGACCACAAGCTAAAAAGGGCGATTTTTTTGGACAATCAGGGGCCATAATTCAGGAAGTTACGATCTGATGGGCGCAAATATCGAAAGGAACCAAGATCTTTGGGGTATAAACATACATGTCAAGTTTCATCAAAATTGGTTCAAAATTGTGACCTCTATAAGGTCCACAACCTTGATATAACATATTTTCACACTATTCGCGTACAAACGGCGGCCATTTTGTCCGTCAATTTTGGTCCGATTTTCACGAAATTCGAATTCAACCTTCATAACCATGGAACGGTGATATAATCAAACGTTTTTTTTAAACCGGATAACAATTTTGACCTCCAGAGGGACCACAAGCTAAAAAGGGCGATTTTTTGGACAATCAGGGGCCATAATTCAGGAAGTTACCATCCGATGGGCGCAAATATCGAAAGGAACCAAGATCTTTGGGTTATAAACATACATGTCAAGTTTCATCAAAATTGGTTCAAAATTGTGACCTCTATAAGGTCCACAACCTTGATATAACATATTTTCACACTATTCGCGTACAAATGGCGGCCATTTTGTCCACCAATTTCGGTCCTATTTTCACGAAATTCGAACTCAACCTTCATAACCATGGAACTGTGATATAATCAAACGTTGTTTTAAATCGGATAACAATTTTGACCTCCAGAGGGACCACAAGCTAAAAAGGGCGATTTTTCGGACAATCAGGGGACATAATTCAGGAAGTTAAGATCCGATTGGCGCAAATATCGAAAGGAACCAAGATCTTTGGGTTATAAACATGCTTTTCAAGTTTCATCCAAATCGGTTCAAAATTGTGACCTCTACACTGTTCACAACCTTGATATAACATATTTTCACACTATTCGCGTACAAATGGCGGCCATTTTGTCCGTCAATTTTGGTCCGATTTTCACGAAATTCGAACTCAACCTTCATAACCATGGAACGGTGATATAATCAAACGGTTTTTCAAATCGGATAACAATTTTGACCTCCAGAGGAAGCACAAGCTAAAAAGGGCGATTTTTCGGACAATCAGGGGCCATAATTCAGGAAGTTACGATCCAATTGGCGCAAATATCGAAAGGAACCAAGATCTTTGGTTTATAAACATGCATTTCAAGTTTCATCCAAATCGGTTCAAAATTGTGACCTCTACACTGTTCACAAGCTAAAAAAACCTGAATTTTCGTACAATCAGGGGCCATAACCCATGAAGTTACAGTCCGATACATGCCAATATCGAAAGGAACCGAGATCTTAGGGTGATAAACCTATATTTTAAGTTTCATTGAAATCGGATAAAAATTGTGACCTGTAGACTGAAAATGTGGGCGTATAAAAAGCTCTATCGATTGTATAAATGTTTTATACGTTGATAATACGTACCGATTTTATCCACTCCTTCGGCACGTTTCGCTTAATAAACAGATAAGCATTTTTTTTCAATTCTCAGTTCTCCTACACTGATATTTCTGACTGTTGTTCAAAGATTTCATAGGCAAGAGTACCGATTAAAGTCTGTATAGAGTCTTGGTGCACGTTAAAGATCTACACCATTTTCAATCTGTTAACTGTTTACAACTTACATGGGAAAACATCAGTTAGTCCGGGAGCCCAGTGAGGTTTAATCAAAATATTGAGTTCAGAGTTTTGAGGTCTACAACACATATTTTACCCCAAGATCATTATGGAAAGGCACGTCTTAAGTTTTGTAACCTGTGCATATATCTTGGAGTGCTCCCCTAACCCTCTCAAATTTAATGGGAGTTAAAATTCAATGTCCATTCACAATTTTCTTGCAAGGATTTCATATTTTGCACTTAGAAACAGAATGCATGACTTAAGATCATAAAATGTTGTGCTAATGCTACTTAAGAGCTTAATTAATTAGAATTAATTTGTGACCGTAATCAAAATTTAGAGTCAATAACTGCTTAAAGGACAATATTGGTGCCAGTCATTATCACATATGTGATAGAACTGATTAAACACTTTCCAAATATAATATTAACACAGAGATCATCGCTACCATAAAGGAGTAATAAAGGATTCGTGAATCGGAAGTGACGAACGGCAAAGGAAAACACGAGTTATCTCTCTATGTGAATGACTGAAGTGACGAGTGATGACAGATAAACGGCCGAATTTCTGCTCACTAATAATTCCTTTGAAGACAAAAAGTTGTTATATGATAAGAAAACACGGGAAAAATAGAAATACTCCGTACAGTCCCTTGTTTTTATTCATTCTATAGGGGAGACCGGGGCACATTGAACCACTTTGTTCACATACATGTTTGTCCTCATTTCATATCAAATGTTTTTATTAGAAGATCTCTTTATTTCATGATCAAAATTTAAAAAAAAAATCAATATGCCCTTTTATATGGATCAAACCCCGGTTTATCTGGATTGTATAGATTAGACATATATGAACTTAAGTACAAGAATTTCCTAGGCTAAGAAGTTAACATGTATGGAAATTTTTTTCTCTTTCAAGCGCTTTTTTGAAAAATCCACTGCGTAAGAAAATAATTGACAGCATGTGGCTTATTGATGGAGAAATGGGTCTAAGAAATTATCTCACTTCTGTATAGTGTTGGGTTGTATAGTATTATTTATAAAGGATATATCCATGGTGGTTCAATGTGCCCCGGTCTTTCCTACCTTATAAAAACATGGTAATGCACGGACTTTTAATCTGTTTTTCTTTCCTGTTCTCTTATCTAGTGGCAGTCAGTCAATTCTTTTTATGAATTGTAAGATATTCTCTCACAGTGTCACACAGCAACTTTAGGTCTTCGAGGGAATTATTTTTTTTTTTTTTTTTTTTTTTTTTAAATAAGCTTTATTTCTCCAGACAGCACTATAGTTATGATTGGTGCCAGGTATGGAGAGCCCTGGGTTCACCAATTTACATCATTGCATCATTATCTAATAGTATACAGTAATAGTTAAATCACCAACTTACATCGTACTTTAACACAATATTAATTAAATTGTATATCCATTCATTTGTGTATAACCTATTATATATATATTTACTATACATTGTAGATATACACCTTGGACATTACATTATTACATCATAGTTGAGCAATAGAATAATCAAATCATATTTCGTTTCATTTGTGTACGTGCATTATATATAAATGGGAGTGCAACTTGATCGGTAATCACCGGGGGTATAGACAAGGAGTCGTCTGCTATTTTATATAGCCAGTAAGCCAACCAACGTCATAAGCCCCGTTTACATTTGGCCGCGATAAGCGTGCCGTACTAGGTACGGTACCAGGCCGCGATAAATTTCAAGAAATGGACCCGTTTACATTATACTCTAAAATAACCGGTCTCAGAACCGTGCCAAGCGTGACAAATGAGGAACTCTACACAGAAAAGTTAATTTCAGCCCCTGTACAAATTACCCAGATGAAAACAATTATGATGACTGATTTAGTTTTAGCAGCCATTTTGACAGAACTGATGACAGAACTGTCAAGGTTTGCAGGGAAAAAAGGTCAGTGTTCATTTGGCGCATGCGCAGTAATCCGTACTCAGACCGGTTAGCGTTTACACTACGAAAATTTGAAGTGAGCCGTTCTTAGTACGGTACCGAGACCACATCACTTCAGTGGGCCAGATTGGCACGGTACTCGGTACGGCACGCCTGTGTTTTACCCGTTTACACTACAAAAAAATTAACCGTGCCGTACCAGGAGCGGTACCTGGCACGCTTAAAATTTGTAATGTAAACGGGGTTATACAGTCGTACTTTACAGGAGGTTAAAGGTCGTGCTATGCGCGAACTATGACAGGAAAGGCCCCAAGGTCACTGGTCTATTTTTAGATTTATTGCGATAGAAAATTGAACCAGTCCGACAGATTAGTTTCGAATCTGTCATGTTCTCCATTTTTCAGGTATAGATATTTCAGTATTTCTATCTTCTGCTTCAGAATATTTTTGATGGCTACAGTTTGTAATTGTCCTGAGAATTTTAGCTTATATATTATATGTTTAATGGTTAATATTATCCAATTAAGTGTTACCTGTTTGTTATTGGATATGTTTTCTATTTTCTTATAAAGACCAAAAATGATCTTTTCCTGACCTAATTTTATATTTATTCCAACAATTTCAAGAATCCAGGATTCTACAGTTTTCCAAAATTTTTGTACAATTTGGCATTCAACAAATATGTGTTCAAATGTCTCTGTTTGATTTTTACAAAATGAACATAAGTCTGATTCAGTATATTTTATCTTTTTCAGGAATGTATTAGTAGTTAATATTCTATGAAGTATTTTGTACTGAAACCATTGTAGGTTTGCATCTTGACAACATTCAAATGGTAATCGATAAATTTTAGTCCACTCATTGTTTTCAATGCTAAATCCCTTATTTAAATATTTTAGTTGGGATGGAGGTGTGGTGTGGACATAGTTCATTATGACTTTAATATTAGATTTTCTCATCTTGTTATAACATAGGAAAGGCTGCAGTTTGTGTGGTAAGACAGGGTAATATTTGTGCGCAAGTGTATCTCCCCTCTGACAGTCAATATTGAGACTTTTTTTCAAAATGTTTTATCGCTCTAATTAGTGACTCGTGTTGTAGGAAATTAGTATTAACCCCATATGATTCTATAATTTCATGGTAATTCATGTATTGGTTATTTTTATTTTTCAGATCCTATAGAAAATAAATATTTTTTTGTATATAATTGTTATAGTGGATTGCCTTGCTATCAACTTTGATGTTACTATTTTGCCAGATACATATAGAGTTCAACTCTTCTATAGAGGTAATTTTTTGTTTATCTTGTAATTGTAACCAGCATTGCAGGGTGTCTTTCCAAAAGGGGTTATTTATCTTTTTTAATTTTATTTTTATGTAGTTGTTGCCATATTTGATCAAATCATACACAGTACAATTTGTGATTTGTTCAAACAGTCTTGTCCAGATATTACCCTGATGGATAAGTCTATGGATCCATGATAATTTCATTAATGTATTAAAGATTTCTATATTGATCATTCTTAGCCCTCCGCATTTGTAGTCCTGGCATAGTATTATACGTTTAATTCTGTCAGGTTTATTGTCCCAGATGAAGCAATAAAATTTTGAGTTGAGATTTTTCAGGTATTCTTTGGAGGGACTGGGTAGTGAGATTAATAGATGAGTTATTTTGGGTAGGATTAGTGTTTTAATTACTGTTATTTTTCCCATTACAGTTAGTCGACGACTTTTCCAAGATTTGAGAAGATTATTAATTTCAGGTAATTTATTTTCATAATTTCTAGTAATTACTGAATGGTCTGTTGTAGAAAAATTTATTCCTAAAAGATTAAAAGTAGTTGATCCCCAATCGAGCTTCCAGCGTGAATGATGGAAAACTTCTTGGGAGAACTTCTTGGAGCCTAGCCAGGCTACTTTTGTTTTTAGGAGGTTAATTTTTAGTCCAGAGACTGAAGCGAATAGATCTAAAGTTTTCATTGTATTTTCAAGAGATGATTGTGATCCATCGAGGATGAAAGTTGTATCATCTGCGTACTGGGTAATGAGATATTCTTCGCCGCCTATATGTAATCCTTTTATTTCTTTTGTGTTTTTAACTAGGATTGTGAGGAGTTGGACACAGATGATAAAAATGTACTGCGACAGTGGATCGCCTTGTCTACATCCTCGACCTAGTGTGATTGGTTCTGACAAGAAGCCATTTTGTATAACTCTTGATATAGACTGGTTATATAAGGTCTTGACCCAATTTTTGATAGAAGTTTTGAAATTAAATACGGTGAGTGCTTTTTGGATAAATTCCCAAGAAATGGAATCGAAAGCTTTTTCAAAATCGATTAGAATTAACATTCCTGGAATATTTTGTTGGTTTGTATGATTGATTTTATCATAAACTAGTCTGGTATTTTCGCCGATATATCTTCCCTTCACAAATTCTGTCTGTTCATGGCTAATAATGTCATTTAGGTATAATTTAATTCTGTTTGCAATGCAACCGGCAGCAAGTTTGTATGTTGTATTTAGAAGGGTAAGAGGGCGCCAGTTTTTTAAAAACTTTTTGGGTTTATTTGGTTTAGGAATACATGTGATGATACCAAGTTTTTGGACAATTGATAGTTCTCCTTTGTGGTAACCATAGTTAATAGATCTAATGATAAAGTATCCAAGATCATACCAGAAGAATTTAATAAAATCGGCTGGGAAACCTGATGAGCCTGGGGCTGCGATTGTTTTTCATTTTTTTTAGGCAGTTTAGGGCTTCTTCATAGGTTATCTCCCCTTCAATTTTGATTGATTCTTCATCTGAAAGTTTTTTAAAATCAAAGTTTTTTACTTTCTCGAAAAATTATATTTCAGATTAACCATTATTTTCTTTTTTTAGCATATAGACTTTCGTAGAATTGTTTGGTTTTTTTAAGGATAGAATTCTGATCATTAATTATGTTACCATCATCATCTTCCAGGTAAGTTACTAATTTACTGTAATAGTTTCGCGATTCTAGTTTGCAAAAATATTTTGATGGTTTTTCACCCTGTTCAACCCATTGGGCTCGAGACCTGATCAAATTCCCCCTCATTTTTGTGTTTCTAATTTCCGACAGTTGTTTCTGTTTTATTTCTAAGCTATTTGTTTGCTCTATACTCAGGTTAGTCTTTTGTTCTAGTGTTGTTATTGCTTGTATGAGATTGACTTCTATTTTTTGTTGGTCTTTACTTTTAGCTATTGAATATGACATTGATTTTGCCCTGATTTCCATGAGTAGTATATCTAAGAATTCTTCGTCATTTATTATGAATTGTATGTCTTTGTTATCTATGTTATGTATAGCATTTATTTTGTACACCGGTATTACGTATTGGCATTTAATATTGTTAATTGTTTCTTTAATCAGGTTGATATATCATTTGTCTTTTAGGAGAGATGTGTTGAATTTCCATAGAGCCTTGCCCTTCTCGACTGAAGTTAGTTTCAAGTTTAAAACAACTGGTGAGTGGTCTGATCTGTAACTCATTTCTGTGGTAATTTTTTCCAGTTTTGAGATCAAGTTTTGGGAGATCAGAAAATAGTCGAGCCTGGCTTGTTTTACAGGATTTTTTTTCCGCGAAGTGTATCTTTTGAGAGTAGGATAGATTTCTCTAAATACATCAATTAAGTCAAATTTTGCAATATTTTCAATCACAGTCTGTTTGGATTTTGGATTGTTCACGTGAAGATAATTTTGTGTATCGAGAGTTTGATCTAATGCCAAATTAAAGTCTCCACATATTATTGTACTTTCATTGTTGATCTCATTTATTTTGTGGCAGAGTTTTTCATAAAAACTTGGTGTTTCGGAATTTGGTCCATAAATGTTTGCTAGAGTAATATTTGTTTCTTCAATTATTATGTCTATAATTATGAAGTTTCCTTCCTCATCTATAACTGTTTTGTTTATTTTGTAATCAAAGTTGTTGTTGAAAAGAATTGCAACTCCCCTAGCTTGGTTTGTAAATGAACTGAAAAGACATTGAAATCCCCATTGATTTTGAACAAATGTTTCTAGATTTTTTGTAAAATGGGTGTCTTGGATACAGTAGATATTGTATTTTTTGGTCTTTAGATAGTTAAACACATCTTTTCTCTTTTCAGATTGTCCGAGACCTTGGCTGTTAACCCAAATTATTTGTAAAGAGGTCATTTTATTTCTAGCCTAGTACTTGGTTGTGGATAACTCATACTATTTTGAAATAAATTTTTTCGTAATAATATAATATTTTCGTGGTTTTTGACATCTTTAAGGTTGGCTATTTGGTGATTACCAATTACGATCGTTGGTTGGCTTAAAGGCTGGGGGTTGGCAATACTGGGGAGTTCTGATTTGATGTGTGTACTTTGGAGTAGATAAAGCTTATATATTACATATATATAACAATATAACAAGTAATTTTCATACATTCGGTTCTTTTAAACCCTTCTCACCCTCCTCACAAACAGCACAACGGATTCACCTGTTGTGCTATGTGTGTGTTTGGGACTAGTCTGCAGAGAAAGAGCTGTTAAGTTGCAATATCAGCCTGTATGCAAATAAAGAGGTACATAAGTACGGTGCCCCACGTGCCAACTGAAAAGTTGTTCTTGACACGTTGATCCTGCACGTTTTAGTTCAATGACTTACTACTGATTTCTAACAGTCTCGCACACTCGTTGAGGCTATAAATAGCAACAGCATGCGGGAATGTTCAAAACACCAAACACTACTACAGCCGTAAAAAATCTATTGTTGACGATTCTGAATAGCAATAATATTTAACTTTTTGGTTATTACGGCATCTTTAGAAATTACGCTCGTTTTATTTTTTAAATTGCCTTATAATTAGCTGTACCATTAGAAGCTGCATATTTTGGTTAAGTACAAATAATATCTCTGACTCAACATCCGTAATGCAAGAATATGATCAAAGCAGTAGTTTCATTTTACTTTTACAAGGTTCTTAAAAATATTGTTGAGTTGCCTGATGTTGGTGCTTCTAAATTCAATTTCTTGTTCCATGTTTCGTAAAAAAAGTAGTCTTGATTATCCCGACCCGTCAATTAGACGTAGAATGATCGGTAGACTAGTTAAGCGAGACTAATTTCAAAACAAGGGCACGTAACCTATCTTTTACTCAAAAGTGTCTGGATGTTATGGACGACACTCCAAACCATTTTTCAGTATTATTTATGTATGGTTTAAATGATCATAGCTTATGAAGTACAGCATGGTCGTTTATTTAGTGACTATAAATGTGTGAAACAGATTTAAGGCTTTCTAAATATATTAGTATTGTGGTGTAATTGTCGAGATATTTGGAGATATTCATTTAGGGTGGGGCACCCTAAGTCATAAGAGAGTTAGACAGCAGGGGCCAACCCCACGAAAGTTCAACTAAAGACAAAATCCAAACTCCAGCAGATTCTTTAATTTTGATTGACTAGACACTAAAATCTATCAAATATTATACAAACAAATTACTAAAATTTGGATTGTATCCCAGTTAAAATCCCGTGAAACAGGCCCCTGTTGTGTTACGTTTTCCCAAACGTTTATGTCTTCCATTGCAACTCTATATTTAATTTTCGATTTTTATAGGGAGTCTTTATCTAATAGTGATCATAAAGATATTTGGATGCTGTTTTACTGCCTTTTTGGTACCAATAATATTATATGTTTTCAGTTTATACTAACAAAATTTTGTCTGTTCTAAACAGAATTTACTATTTCAATTCAATTTGGATATCATGAAATTTGTCCAAATACCCGAGTAGCAAGATCAGTATTCGATGTGATCGCCAGTAGATAAGAGTATTTCCACGAGGCTGTGTCTGGTTTCATTAAATGTCAAGAAATAATTACTATAATTGTCTCTTTTTACCCTAAGCCCTAGGCTTTTGTACTTGATTTATTAGACCTTTTTCCTTGTCTTTTGGGTCCTCGAATTTATACCCGTCACTAAAAGGCCACTGCATTCAACAGCAAGTCATTATTGTACATTGGTCTACACAGCTAACCAATATTCACGAATCGGACATTTACTAAATTTAGTATAAATAATAGGTCTGTGGTCTAGGGTATATACCTTAAGTAACTTTTGGATACAAATTATGAAATTTTTTCTGGATTTAGATACACATGCTAACTTTACGGGGGTTAACATTTACCTGACCTTAATACTAACTGGGATCTGTAAAACCTATCTATTTCTAAATGCGAGCAACAATATCAGTTTGTTTACCTTGTTTTTAACATTTTTACACACTGAATGTTTTTTTCAGCCCTCTGTACACTTATCAAGTGTGCCATTTGGTAATCGGATCTTTTTGTCTTACATTTTGAATTTAAACATCAGGATCCCTTTTCTATTGACAGTTTTTATTAATGCTTGTATGTTTTCCATTTATCATTCAAGTCTTTACAAGTCTGTAATATCATAGAGGTTCCAGAATCGATTATTCTTGTCTTTAACTTCTGGCCTCTTCTTATCTAGAAAGCCTTTCCTGCTAATCTGTGTCTTTCCATTTTCATTGTAACTGGGAGATCTTGTAGTACTCTGTATCCTTTAGGGAGCTGGTGGGTTCTGCTTAGTACTAATTCTTTATCGTTATGTTTCAAGAATTTTACAATTATTCCCGGGGGTGCTGTGGATTCTTTATGTTTTTGTAGCCGGTGTACGTTTCCAAGCAACATAGATGACACTATCTCCTTGTCAATACCTAGTTGATAGATTAGAAATGAGTGTACCACATTAGTGATGTCTTCCTTCTTATCGAATTTCACCCCATATATTAAAAGGTTGTATTTTCTGTCATGTTTTTCAGCTAAAATCATCCTCTCATTTATATCTTCTATCTTGTTTGAGGTCTCTATATTCATATCTTCTAACTTTTTATAGCAAAAGTCCACACTTTTTTCAGTTTCTGTCTGCTTTTTCACAATATCTTCCAGTTTATTGTCTACCTCTTTTCTTAGCCTGTCGATTGTTCCAGCCAATTCTTTTATATTGTCTCGATTTTCTTTAGCTGTTTTATCTATCTTTATTGATAGCCTTTCAATGCTAAGGCCTACCTTTTCCATATCCCATGTACTTTGGTTTTCAGGAGATTTAAAGGTATCTTTAATTGTTATTTGACTCTGGCTCCTAGTGTTGACTGACGACACACCCGAGGACATTTTGGGACAGGTTTTTTGGGCCCAAAAATAATCAATTACCAGTAGGCTTCCTATATTAAGGTTTAATATATTTAATATATTAAGCGTTTGTTATTTTGCCGTGGTGTTATGTTGACACGGGTGCGCGATGAAGCACGTGTTTTCAGTTTTGGTCATCAAAATTCGTTGATTTTTTTCGAACAGGATATAGTGATGCTACCGGTAGTTATAGTTTCATTACTGGTACTTAAAAGTTACCTAGATGTTGTCCTATATAGCATGTTTATATGTTAAATTTTCGCTGAGACCATTCCTTTTTGGAGGGTGATTGTGGGTTTTTTGGAGCGCGCTCTACCACACGTCCGCCATCTTTCAATCTCGAACCGGAAGTCTCGAGGGAATTATTAGTGAGCAGATATTCGCCCATGTATCTGTTATCACTAGTCACTTCAGTTAGTTATATAGAGGCATAACTCGTGTTTTCCTTTGGCGTTTGTCACTTCCAATTCATGAATCCTCTATTACTCCTCTATGGTAGCGATGATCTCTGTGTTAATATTATATTTGGAAAGTGTTTAATCAGTTCTATCACATATGTGATAATGACTGGCACCAATATTGTCCTTTAAGACTGCTTCAAAGGTGTCAAAGGTCAATTTTGGGGTCTTGTAATAGGGTTTGAGTGGATTTGATTAAATTGTCTTGTCCAAGAATATTTTTGTGTGGAAAACATTTCCATGAGTTTCACTGCACAAAATTCACGACTTGAGAACATAAAATGTTGTACTAATGTTACTTAAGAGCTAATTAATTAGCACTAATTTGTGACTGTAATTAGAATTTAGAGTCTATAGCAGAAATAAATGTTAAAAACTAGCTTACCAAGTCAGGAAACCAAAGCTATGACTTAAGAGTGACAAAAGTTGAATAAACATTGCTTAAAACTGCTTCAAAATTGACAAAGGTCAATTTGGTCTCGTAATGGGTATTACGTCTATAGCTGAAACAAGCCTAAAAATTAGCCAACTACAGACTAGAAAGCCACAAATATCACATAAAAGTGCCAAAAGTGGAACAAACTTGGCTTAAGACTGGTTCAAAGGTGACAAACTGGTGACGAGGGTCATATTTAGGGTCACACTATGACCAATCAACCATTCAATTTGTTTATCTCTGCTTGGCTTGAAGAGACCACAAAAAACCTTGCGACGAATCATTCCTTGTAGGAAATGAAAAGAAAAAAACTGTTAAGTCAGGCGCGGATCCAGAAGGGGGGGGGGGGGTCCAACCCCCCCCCCCCCCTGCTCAGCTACATAAAAAAAAAATAATGCCTTGCATCAATGAAATTACATCACAAAGTGATCCTACATCAGTATAAAATGATTTCTCTGTTTAAAAAGCTCAATTTGTATGTATGCCTATGTAATTTAGAGACGATGATGGCAGATTTCCGTAACAGAAACCTGGCAAACCCCCTCCTGCAAAAATTCCTGGATCCGCACCTGGTTAAGTTTTACCAATTATTCTACATATTTAAAAATGGAAATATAAAACTGCATGACTCTCTGGTTTTAAAAAACGCAGATAGTTAGATAATAAATTAGTCCACATGATGATATAATAATAATATATGATTCAAAACATTTATTTGTTCTCCTAAACATGGATATTTACAGGAATGTCTTTAAAAATCGGTCGACTAATGCGTTCACTTATCTATGGTGTTCAGTATTAGACGAGACGTCGAATTTCCCCGAGATACGAATAATTTATCTATAGTGTTTAATTATAAGATAAAATTCATTTTGATTACGATTATTTACATACTTAGTACGAATAAAAATTTGAGTGTAAAAAAATGCGCACATATAGATATTCACCTTACCGTGGCCGTACTATATATTATCCATTAGCCTATAAAAATAGTATTCCACCATTGACAAAAATCGGTAAATCACGTCCCATGTAATTAACAATCAAACCTCGGTAAATCACACAGGTAATGCATCTTCATTAAATCACAAATAATTTAAGGTAGATTTCCACGTGTGCATGTCGCCAGAAGTCAACCCCACAATGGCAGTGCGATACACGCATCTCGGGGAAACTCAACGGCTCGGCCAATAAATGATCGCCATAGGCAAGTGCGCACGGGTCGTCCATTTTTAAACGCATCTCGGAGAAACTAAAGCCGTTGCTATTAATCTAAACCATAGTACTAATTAAATCATTTTTATTCTTCAACCAGTTCTACCATTTATTGAAAACATCCACCTTTTTCAAAATATTGCACACTGTTACGATCACTTCCGGTTTAAGGATCCGTGTCGAAGTTGCTTTATCAGTTGGTATTGGACTATAACTTCATGTTCCATAAATTTCAGGGTTTTCGAAAATGGCATTTGTTTGAAAATGCGTAAAGAATTGACGAAACAATGGCCAATTTTCAATCTTTAAACAACGTATAAAGTTTGGTCACTTCCGGTATGGTTTCCTGATAGAAAATTTAATTTCAGATCGATTTCCCGCGGTAAATAATAATAATAACTAGACCTGCAAGCAGCACTGAACTGGCTTTCAGGAATCAGACAGGAATTTTGTTATACTATAGATAATCCATCGACCTATCAAACGATACTTAAGTTGTTTTGCTTCAGTGACACCCTCTATCATATGTAAAAGTAATATTTGCCGGTGAAAAGACTGGTCAAAATTAAAAATTCTGGCAAAATTACGCCACTTCTGGTGCCAAAAGGAAGTTTTATAGGTAAAAAAATAAGTCGAAAATTCGAAACATGAAAAGTACAAACTTTGTTTTCGGGTAATAAATAATTAACCTATAACCTGAAATTAAGAATGTAAAAATCTTAAAGATAGGTAGCCAGGCAACGAAACATACGCCCACAGCTGCTAAATCGTCCGGGCAGTCAACGCAAGGGTTGTCGCATATTTTTACTTTTTTTGGTAATACACTAAAATCTGATTAAGAGTAACAACTCATTATGTAATTATCTCAAAATCATTAGAATTTGTTTGCTTTTTATGAAAGTTTTGCCCCACGCTAACAATTAGTATAGGAAACATTTAATATCACGGATTTAGCAGTTCAGTTATCAAAATTCATTGAAAATCAAAATACTTGTTTGTTTCAACACCTTAAACTCTGTGTATCAATCTGACGTCAATCGGATGATAAGTTTGGCCTCTATAGCATCACAAGTTTTTTTGAAGTGATCAAGGGAGACAACTCTGGAAGTAATTATTTGAAATCGCTCAAAATCAATAGGCTTCTTCGTCTTATGACCTTAAACAGTGTGTGTTTATTTGAAGTCAATCGGTATTAACTTTGGCCTCTAGAGCGTCCACAGGATTTTTTTTTGATGTGATCAAGGGCCATAACTCTGGCAGTAATATCAGAAATCGCTGAAAATCAATAGGCTTTTTCGTCTCATGACCTTAAACAATGTGTATAAATTTAAAGTCAATCGGATATTAACTTTGGCCTGTAGAGCATCCACAAGATTTTTTCAAGTAATCAAGGGCCAAAACTCAGGCACTAATTATTAGAAATCGCTGAAAATCAATAGGCTTCTTCATCTCAAACTTAAAAACTGTGTATAAATTTCAAGTCAATCGGATATTAACTTTGGCCTCTAGAGCGTCCACAAGATTTTTTAAAGTGATCAAGGGCCATAACTCTTGCACTAATTATCGAAATTCGCTGAAAATTCGTCTTATGACCTTAAACACTGTGTATAAATTTAAAGTCAATCGGATATTAACTTTGGTCTGTAGAGCGCCCACAAGATTTTTTGAAGTGATCAAGGGCCATAAATCTGGCACTAATTATTGGAAATCGCTGAAAATCAATAGGATTCTTCGTCTGATGAACTTAAACACTGTGTATAAATTTAAAGTCAATATGATATTAACTATATCCTCTAGAGCGTCCACAAGATTTTTTGAGGTGATCAAGGGCCATAACTCTGGTAGTTATTATCGGAAATCGCTGAAAAACAATAGGCGTCTTCGTCTCATGGCCTTAAACACTGTGTATAAATTTAAAGTCAATCGGATATTAACTTTAGCCTCTGGCCTCTAGAGCGTCCACAAGATTTTTGAAAGTATCAAGGGCCATAACTCTGGCACTAATTATCGGAATTCGGACGGACGGGGGGCGACGACAATGTGGGCGTATAAAAATTGGCTATTTCTCTACAAGGGAATATGCTAGAAGCCTTTTCTTGACATCAATATGATTGTATTGATTCAATCTAACTGTCCATTAGAATCAAACAAAGTTAAACGAATAATAAATATAAATCACTTCAAAAAAATGTTTGTTTTGAAGGCTAAAAATACCTTTTTGCAAAAATGACATTACTTCCGGTGATATTGAAAATCTGAAACTGCAGATTTGAAGTAATTGTCTCAAGGTACTCAAAAAAAAGATTTAGTAAAATAGGTCAAATAGTCACAAAGTTACAGCATTATGTTTTGGTTTTCACAACTTATCTAATTTTCCTTTCGAAGCTCACAATGCTAACCACATGTGTTGTAAATGCTTTATTTACCGTCGATATCGATGCCCGGCATACATCTATGATGCCCTTTACTACTTGGCCCTTACACAAATATATGGCGAAGTGGGGGCGACTTCAGCTTAGCCCTATTGCCTTTTAGGGGGGAGTCAGCTATGGGTTTGGTGACTATTTCGCCCACTAATTCGAGCCCTGAGACCTAATAAACACATACACCAAGTCTGAACATTTTAACTCAATTCGAAGGAGAGTTACCTTGAGCAGAAAATGTTCATTATCAAACTTAGTCAAGGTATTGATGTAATGAAACTTTACACCAAGTTTCATCACCCTCACTTAATTAGAACTAAAGTTATTGTGTCCCAAAACATCAACCAATCAAATTGCTTATCTCTGCTTACCCTAAACAGAATATGCTCATCTTCGAACTCCATCAAGGCATTGACCTAATAAACACCTACACCAAATTTGAACATTCTAACTCAAGTAGAAAGAGACTTATTGTGTCCCAAAAAGTGTGACATGCTGGCTTTTGGAAATGTATTACCGTAAACATACTAAATATGTGGGGGAATCTGGATAGGGTTGGCTCACTGCGCATGCATCAACTTCTTCTAAACTAGCTTTGGTGGCTCCAAGATCTTTATTTCACCATAAGGTATGAAAACATGACAAATTTTATTAATTTTCTATGTTGGTGTATCAAGTTATACCTCGGCAAAGTTCCTAGCACCCGGATTCGAGGCGGGGTTTGTGGGTTCAATAAACAAGGAGTATGCCCACACTGCATCCAAAAGCACTTAAAGCAGCTTCGATGGCGAAATATTTTTTGTTCCACGAAATCGAGAGATAAATAAACTACTAGAAAACAAAATTTCAGAAGCCTCCTATGTTAGCATTTCGAGATATATTACCGTAAACATATGGGGGGAATCGGGTTAGGGTAGGCTCACCGCGCATACAATAACTTCTAAACAAGCTTTGGTGGCTTAGATATCTCTATTTCACCAAATAGACAGATGAATAAGGTATTAATATGCCAAATTTCATTAATTTCTATCTTGGCGTATCGAATTATACCACTGCAAACTTTTCCTAGCACATGGATTTGGGGCAAATCTTTCCTTTGAATTAGTGATGTGCGGTTTTTCGGTTTAACCGTACGGTATCGGTTTTTACAAATAAACCGAAAACCGAACCGTTAAAAAAAAAATAACCGTGCGTTTCGATTTTTTTCCAAATTCCTAATTTTTATGTAGCCGTATTTCGTTTACTTAATAATTCCAAAATTTTAATGTAGCCACCACTTCCGTTTTTATTTTCGATCAACCAGAGCCCGTATGTATAGAATAATAGAGTGTTTAATCAGTCTGGTTGGCCTAGACTATTTATTTTCTCAATTCGGTTCGGTTTACAATCCAAAATTTTATGCAACCCGAAGCCGGTTGTCAATATCGAACGATGGCTTCCTCTAAAAAGTAAAATGCCTCCATGGTTTGCTCAATAACTATGAAAGATTAGATGACACAAAATGTAGATTTAATCTTTGTAAAAAAAACATATTTCTGCTGCATAAATTATAAGAATATAATTTAACAATTTTGAGTCAGGTTTTGAACAACACCCGAAAACGGCAATTGCGTAAGTTTTGTTTATAAGTTTATAAACGAGAAATGAAAGACCACATGTTTCGATTTGTTGGATTGGTATTATTTTTGTTATGCAAATTTATTTTGGTATTTTTTTATTACAGTAGAATCTAACTTTATTGTTACTGATATTATGTCGTTAAATTAATTTATTATTATGCCTATGGCGTTGTGTGTGTCAGATCTTTTTTTACAGTAACTTTGTTATTACTATCAGTCATAATTAAAGTCATATAACAGTAAAAAAAAAAAAACTTGTTTACTATTTACATCAATATTTTTGATATTTTTTCTGGCTTTCAAGTATTCCTATAAAATAACCATAAATCAGTACATACATGACACAGTGTTTAAATGAATAAAAAGATAGGCTGGCACTGCCAGACAGGATACGCCCACATTTTCGAGAGATGTATAGAGAACAAGCAATACCGAAAGTGATTTTTCCTACATCATTAAGTCCTGTATTTCATACTGTATTGGGAGCAGCCATTTAGTTGGTCAGTTCCATAGAGCTGTATATATTGACAATATATACACCTCCATGGTCAGTTCCAGTCTGATATTCATGAAATTCGAAGCCGACAATGATTATGGTGTGACGGTACACAACCTAGAATGTGACTTTTCATCAAAATCGGATAAGAATTGTGACCCGTAGAGAGTCCACAACCATGATATACCATATTTTTACACTATTCGCGTACAAACGGCGACCATTTCGTCCGGCAATTTTGGTACGATTTTCTTGAAAATTAGAACTCAACCTTTCTCATCAAAATCAAATTAAAATTGTGACCTATACAGGGTCCACAACCATGATATATCATTTTTTAAACAGTATTCGCGTACAAACGGCGACCATTTTGTCTGTCAATTTTGGTCCGATTTTCCCGAAATTCGAACTCAACCTTCCGTACGGTGTAACGGCGATATAATCAAACGTTTTTTAAATCGGATAATAATCATGACCTCCAGAGGGACCACAAGCTAAAGAAAGGGGGATTTTGCGTATAACCAGGGGCCATAATTCAGGAAGTTAAGATCCGATATGCGCAAATATCGAAAAGAACCAAGATCTTTGGGTTATAAACATGAATTTCAAGTTTCATCAAAATCGAATTAAAATTGTGACCTTTACAGGGCCCACAACCTTGATATACCATTTTTTAACAGTATTCGCGTACAAACGGCGGCCATTTTGTATGGCAATTTTGGTCCGATTTTTCCGAAATTCGAACTCAACCTTCCTTACGGTGTAACGGTAATACAATCAAACGTTTTTTTAAATAGGATAATAATTGTGACCTCCAGAGGGACCACAAGCTAAAAAAGGCGATTTTGCGTATAAACAGGGGCCATAATTCAGGAAGTTACGATCCGATATGCGCAAATATCGAAAGGAACCAAGATCTTTGAGTTATAGACATGCATTTCAAGTTTCATCAAATTCGGTTCAAAATTGTGACCTCCACAGGGTCCACAACCTTGATATACCATTTTTTAACAGTATTCGCGTACAAACGGCGGCCATTTTGTATGTCAATTTTGGTCCGATTTCCCCGAAATTCGAACTCAACCTCCCTTAGGGTGTAACGGTGGTATAATCAAACGGTTTTTTAAATCGGATAATAATTGTGACCTCCAGAGGGACCACAAGCTAAAGAGGGTGATTTTTCGGACAATCAGGGGCCATAATTCAGGAAATTACATTCCGATAGCCGCAAATATCGAAAGGAACCAAGATCTTCGGGTTACAAACATGCATGTCAAGTTTCATCAAAATCGGTTTAAAATTGTGACCTCTATAGGGTCCACAAGCTAAAAACGTGATTTTTCGTACAATTAGGGGCCATAATCCATGAAGTTTTGATCCGATACATGCCAATATCGAAAGCAGACGAGATCTTTTGGGGATAAACCTATATTTCAAGTTTCGTCAAAATCGGATAAGAATTGTGACCTGTAGAGAGTCCACAAACAAATTGTGGACGGACAGGGGCGACGACATAATACGTCCACATGAAAATGTGGGCGTATAAAAACCGAACACCGAAACCGAGGTTTTTTGCCTCAGAAAAACCGAAAACCGAAACCAAAAGAAAATTTAAAGATAGGCTGGCACTGCCAGGCAGGATACGCCCACATTTTCAAAAGATGGATAGAGAACAAGCAATACCGAAAGTGATTTTCCCTACATCATTAAGTCCTGTATTTCATACTGCATTGGGAGCAGCCATTTAGTTGGTCAGTTCCAGTCAGATATTCATGAAATTCGAAGCCGACAATGATTATGGTGTGACGGTACACAACCTAGAAATGTGACTTTTGATCAAAATCGGATAAGAATTGTGACCTGTAGAGAGTCCACAACCATGATATACCATATTTTTACATTATACTCAACCTTCCTCATCAAAATCGATTTTAAAATACAGGGTCCACAATCATGATATACCATTTTTTTTTTAACAGTATTCGCGTACAAACGGCGGCCATTTTGTCTGTCAATTTTGGTCCGATTTTCCCGAAATCCAAACTCAACCTTCCTTACGGTGTAACGGTGATATAATCAAACGTTTTTTTAAATCGGATAATAATTGTGACCTCCAGAGGGACCACAAGCTAAAGAAAGGGGGATTTTGCGTATAACCAGGGGCCATAATTCAGGAAGTTACGATCCGATATGCGCAAATATCGAAAAGAACCAAGATCTTTGGGTTATAACCATGAATTTCAAGTTTCATCAAAATCGAATTAAAATTGTGACCTTTACAGCGTCCACAACCTTGATATACCATTTTTTAACAGTATTTGCGTACAAACGGTGGCCATTTTGTATGGCAATTTTAGTCCGATTTTCCCGAAATTCGAACTCAACCTTCCTTAGGGTGTAACGGTGATATAATCAAACGGTTTTTAAAATCGGATAATAATTGTGACCTCCAGAGGGACCACAAGCTTAAAAGGGTGATTTTTCGGACAATCAGATGCCATAATTCAGGAAATTACATTCCGATAGCCGCAAATATCGAAACGAACCAAGATCTTTGGGTTACAAACATGCATGTCAAGTTTCATCAAAATCGGTTCAAAATTGTGACCTCTATAGGGTCCACAAGCTAAAAACGTGATTTTTCGTACAATCAGGGGCCATAATCCATGAAGTTTTGATCCGATACATGCCAATATCGAAAGCCGTCGAGATCTTTTGGGGATAAACATATATTTAAAGTTTCGTCAAAATCGGATAAGAATTGTGACCTGTAGAGAGTCCACAAACAAATTGTGGACGGACGGACGTCCGGACGGACAGGGGCGACGACATAATACGTCCACATGAAAATGTGGGCGTATAAAAACCGCACATCACTACTTTGAATACCAGGTTTATTGACATCTGTCAGTGTGAACCAAATGAAATTTAATTCCAACTGTTCTGTACCATACCAATCCGGTTAATGAAGACAGATTAATATAAACCCCATTTTAATAAATATTCCTGGGACAAGCATAATGACTTGCATAGATGAGTCTGTTAAAATACAACAACAGCATATTTTCATATACATTTTTTACTTATTTTACATGTAACTGAAAAGTACAATAAATAAATCCTTTTGAACCATAATCATGTCTAATTGAAAAGTTTGATTCCAATGCTTTCTATACATTATAAATGATTTGACAAACACACGTTGGTAGGTACTTGTAAACTTTGTACATGAAAGACAGGATTGAAAGACTTGTATTATAAAAGATAACTGATCTTCAAACTAATTATGTAGCTAATAATCAATAGTAACATAAAATCATCTCTGTGTATTCACATACCTTCAGTATCGTAAGGTTATCAAATTAAAATATTACCATTATGCAATTCAACTAATTCAGAGGTAATGTTCAACGGCCCAGTAGGATAAAACAGTCACATCAAAACAAATAAAATAAAATAATTAAAAGCTGTTATGTAATATATATATCTCAAAGGGATATGGTGATCACATGTCAAGTTGAAGAGCATTGGTGTTGAATTGATGGGAATGTACAGCACCAGTAATAAACAACAATTACACAGGCACCTGAAAATAGAATTACACAATATACTTCTTGGAGGGCTCAAAAGTACATTCCCATAATAAATTTAAATTACACAATAAAAGCACATCACTGATTTGACTAGAAAGTGTGCTAGCAAAAGGAAAATTTCCCAGATACTAACTAAATAACTTGTGTTAAAGATAGGCTGTCTGGCAATGAAACAAATGTACACAGCAGCCAAGTTGTTCTGGCAGTCAACATGAGTTATCATTTTTTCTTGCTAATAATCAAAACATTTACAACACTCGTTGTCATCTTATGTGACATATTTTCACTAGATTTGAATCCGATTCGCTGCTCAATGCTCATTGATGATTTAATGTAAAGATCGGTTGCCAGGCAACAAATGTCTACAGCAGCTAAGTTGTCCTGGCAGTCAACGTGGGTTGTTGTATATTTATTCTTTTGTAATTGTAGGTAAATGAAATGAATTGGGGTTTAACCACCTACTTTCTGCACCTAAGGCCATGTAAAATTGATACCTTGTGTCTTCTCCTCATGCTGTGGGTAAACCTAAGAGGGTGTGCGCCTGTACGGTAAACACAACCTGTAATTTTCAACACAAACTTTTGCAAGGCCTTTATACACTATGAATTTGGTATCCTTTTTATTCATATGAAATACATATGGTATTTTTCATGCACACAGCTACAATTCACAAAAGACTCACTGTAAAACAAATCTGAATTTATATCTTTTATTTTGACTTACAGTTACATTTCCACAGTTAATGTAGTTTTAAAAAACTTAAAATGTCCTGAGAAATAGGACCAATTTCAGGGCCCAATTCTATTTTTTAAAAAAACTGCCGGTGACCTTTCCAACATTTAAATTTGACGCAATTTGAGTGATGTTTTGAATTCCTTCGATTTTCCTATGAAAATCTATGGCAAAAATCGGCCGATGGTAAGTCCCTTTTAAACAGGTTTTTGGGTACTATATCATCATTCACGCTGTACACCGACTTGACAAATTCGTCAAAAGTAGAATTATAAGGTCCAGTCAAGAAATATCGTTACTTTCGGACAGGTTTTGAGCGAAACTATCAGTTCATACCCTCAGCCAGACCATGCTATGTTGATTTTTCACAACCCTGGACTTGCCTGAGAGTCGCTTTTTCATTGGTCAATATCAATGACATTACACGTTTTCCTGTCACTTTCATCCGATAAAGATAGGTTGTCAGGCAATGAAACATACGCCCACAACAGCTAAGTCGCCCGGGCAGTCAACAAGGATTGTCGAATATTGTTTCTTTTGTCAGTAAGGAGAACATTTACAACACATGATAATCTTATTACGAGTAATAGCCCATTAAGTAATTATCAGAAATGATTAGAATTGTTTTGATTGTTTGTCTCAAGGCTTTCGTCCACAAGATATTTCAAAGTGATCAAGTGCCACAACTCTGGCAGAAATTATCAGATATCACTGAAAATCTAATAGGATTCTTCGTCTCATGACCCTATATACTGTGTACAAATTTAAAGTCAATCGGATATTAACTTTAGCCTTTAGAGCGTTGACAAGGTTTTTCAAAGTGATCAAGGGTCATAACTCTGGCAGTAATTCTCGGATATTGCTGAAAATAGACTTTTTTGTATCATGTGGGCGTATAAAAAGTATTCTAACTTTACGATTTAGACTTTCACTTTAGTATGCCAGCATTGGCAGCTAGACAATATTATCAAAAACAGACATCTCTGGATAAATGAAAGGCAATTTTGATTATCTACGGTATACTGAAGCCCTTACTATGTATAATCGATGGCTATAGACCTGAACCAGCATATTAGAACTTCTAATCATCCGGAGATCGCTTATTCGGCGGTTAAAACTAGCATTTTTTAAAAAGTTTTATTTTGTATTGAATTCCAACTGCAGAGGGATCTTTTACGTGCACACCAATGTGTAAGCAGGACCTTGGTTTATCGTCCCATTGCAACAACTAGACAGTTGTCCTTGTCAGGCCCTCCGACCTGCATCACTGACAAGGTGAAACCATGTTGGAAAATCTGGGTTAACTTTCTAGGCCAATGCAGAGATCAAACACCCAACCTCCGGACTGTCGAGGCCAGCGTTTTATTCACTTAGCCATGTGATGCCCCTTTTGTAGGTAATTAATGGCATTTAATAGACAATTTTATGCAGATCACATAATAATTTTGGTTGTTTGAGGGTTCACAAGGTTCTAAAGATAAGTTGCCAGGCAACAAAAAAATACGCCCACAGTCGCTTAATCCTCCGGGCAGTCAACAAGAGTTGTCACATATTCTTAATTTTTATGGAAATAAAACATTTGTAATACACTAAAATCTGATTATGAGTAACAACTCATTAAGTAATAATAAGAAAATCATTAGAATTTGTTTGATTTTTATAAAGTTCTGCCCCGTGTTTAGTATACGAAACATTTAATATCATGGATTTAGCTGTGCAGTTATCAAAATTAACATTAGTTGTCAAAGCGTTCACAAGGTGCAACCAAATGAAACAAGGGCCATAACTTAAGGTGTAATAAGGAAAAATTGATGAAATGCAATAGGTGAATCAAGAGCCATAATTCTAGGATGTACAAAATGGAAAAGACTTCTTCAATTCACTAATTTGAATAATGCATATAAATTTCATAACGATCGGATGATAGATTTGTAATAACCCATTTTTGAAAGTCAGCTTTTTTTGTTTATTATTGTGTCCTCATTACATTTTAAACATGAATTATGCACGAGCTAAATCTGGATTCGATTCCTATATGCTGCTTAACGGCTTTTGATAATTAAATTAAAGATACGTTACCAGGCAACGAAACATACGCCCACAGCAGCTAAATATTCCGGGCAGCCATCAAGAGTTGTCGCATATTCTTACTTTTTTGGTGTATCAATCTGAAGTCAATTGGATGATAAGTTTGGAGAGAGAGAGAGAGAGAAATGGGGTTTAACGTGCACTCAGACATGATAACATCTTCGGCATGGACTGAAAGCATGCGGCACGAGACGGGGAAGTTGGTTGTCTCTTTTTACGAGTGATAAACTAGCAATGCGATTTTATTGAAATTCCGTTTTATAAAGAAGAAAACGATTCTCCAACTATATAATTGAGCCATTTCTTCAGAAATTTCTCCAGTATAAATTAATTTTAAATCCAGTTGTAATTTATTATTAAATTTTAATCAATCAGAATGTGCCGTTACTGCATACGAGACAACGAATAAACGAGTTCTTAACATTGCCAATCAGGGGGATCTTTTATTCGCCCTCCCCCTTGGCATATGTTGCCGTCTTTTTAAATGGCACATGTTTTTTTTTTCTATTTGTACCGTCTTTTGCGACTTCTCTCGTTTTTCGCCAATACGATTATCGCTATATATGTTTATAAATATTGTTGTACAGGTGAATTGTAATCTATTGCCAGTATTGGATTTTTATTAGCAGTTAAAGCCGTAGGGGTAAGTCAGAACACATGAATGTCTTACTTAGCTCAACCACGTAACTGAATATCAAAACTGATGACTTAAGGTAAATGTTGTTTATTGCCAATTTAAACGATTTACTCCGACATATGTTTAGTATTAACTGAAATAAATGTACTACAATAATATACAATCAGCTATTCGGTGTTAACACATCATTTTATAATTTACTTATCAACAAACAACCACATGAAAAAAACCTCGGAAAGCCGTACAGACATTGATTGACGATTTTTGGCTGGCCGATCAACCGATTCAAGAATTCTGTAATCGTGACAACCCTAACTTTTGGCAGAGGCTAAATACCACGCTCGCCTTACTACGTGGTACGCTTTTTCGGTACCACTTACTATTTAATTATAGGGCTTTTACGTTATATAAAGCTAATTTTGCAAATTATGTTGATTATTCAATCAATTTCGATGTTTCTATAGGTGATATTTACACTTATCTTAAAATAAATTACAATACAAATAGCCGATCGGTTGGTAAGTGCATCAAGCTGTACCTATAACATACAGTTTATAATACGGTGTAACTGTTATTATACCCCATTCAAAAAGACCCTACGTGGTATATTTGAATATTGTGTATGCGACTATGCGTAGATATGAAACAAAACCCGGGCGGTAAAAACTAACGTGGTATAATCCTATATAGAGGCGATAAGAAAGGGTGATAAGTTGACGGTAAAAAAAGGGGTATTCCGGGGCTGAGATAACCGTGCCACGCTCGCCTTGCTAGTACTATACAAACAGAATGTGGTACGTGACTTCGGTACCACGTCCTTTTCATTTATTGGGATTTCACATTATTTGTAGTAAATTTTGCAAATTATGTTGACTATTTAATCCATTTTGATGATTTTATAGGACATATTTACATTTTATATTAAAATTAATTACAATACAGATAACCGATCAGTAAAATAATACTGTGTAAAAGTTATTATATTATTCCCTATTTAAAAAGACCCAACGTGGCATATTGGAAATGAAATTAAGGGGTTCAACGTCCTACTTTTCTGCTCCGACTGGGCTAATGAAAATGGGAATATCAGTACCTCGCTCGAATTTCTCCTACAAAAACGAAACGTGGTACCCGACTTTGGCTTATTTTTCAAATTATGTTGATTATTTAATCCATTTTGATGTTTTTATAGGCCATATACTGTACCCGATTTAAAAAAACCCTGCGTGGTATATTAGGTAGATATAGAATAAAAAGTGGCAAGTAAAACGGGGTATAATCAAATATGTGGATGATACAAGAGTACCTTGAGTTGATAGTTAAACAAAGATATGGTTGCAGGCAACGAAACATACGCCCACAACAGCTAAGTCGTCCGGACAGTAAACAAGGATATGTCGCATATTGTTTCTTTTGTCACTAAGGAGAGCATTTACAACACATGATAATCTTATTACGAGTAATAGCCCATTAAGTAATTATCAGAAATGATTAGAATCGTTTTGATTGGTTTTGATTGTTTGTCTCAAGGCCTTCGTCCACAAGATATTTCAAAGTGATCAAGTGCCATAACTGTGGCAGAAATTATCAGATATCACTGAAAATCTAAGTTTTCTTCGTCTCATGACCTTAAACACTGTGTACAAATTTAAATTCAATCGGATATTAACTTTAGCCTTTAGGGCGTCGACATGGTTTTTCAAAGTGATCAAGGGTCATAACTCTGGCAGTAATTATCGGATATCGCTGAAAAAGATAGGTTGCCAGGCAACGAAACATACGCCCACAGCAGCTAAATCGTCCGGGCAGTCAACAAGGGTTGTCGCATATTTTTACTTTTTTCGGTAATGAAACATTTGTAATACACTAAAAACTGATTAAGAGTAACAACTCATTATGTAATTATCAGAAAATCATTAGAATTTGATTGCTTTTTATAAAGTTTTACCCCACGCTAACAATTAGTATATACATGAAACATTTAATATCATGGATTTAGCTGTTCAGTTATCTAAATTCATTGAAAATCAAAATACTTGTTTCTTTCCTCACCTTAAACTCTATGTATCAATCTGAAGTCAATCGGATGGTAACTTTGGCCTCTATAGCGTCACAAGAATTTTTGAAGTTATCAAGGGAGATAACTCTGGCAGTAATTATTTGAAATTGCTGAAAATCAATAGGCTTCTTCGTCTCATGACCTTAAACACTGTGTATAAATCTAAAGTCAATCGGATATTAACTTTGGCCTCCAGAGCGTCCACAAGATTTTTTTAGGTGATCAAGGGCCATAACTCTGGCACTAATTATCGGAAATCGCTGAAAATCAATAGGCGTCTTTGTCTTATGACCTTAAACACTGTGTATAAATTTGAAGTCAATCGGATATTAACTTTGGCCTCTAGAGCGTCCACAAGATTTTTTGAAGTGATCAAGGGCCATAACTCTGGCACTAATTATCGGAAATCGCTGAAAATCAATAGGCTTCTTCGTTATATGACCTTAAACATTGTGTATAAATTTAAAGTCAATCGGATATTAACTTTGACCTTTAGAGCGTCAACATGATTTTTTAAAGAGATCAAGGGCCATAAATCTGGCAATAATTATCGGAAATCGCCGAAAATCAACAGGCTTCTTCGTCTCATGACCTTAAACACTGTGTATAAATCTAAAGTCAATCGGATATTAACTTTGGCCTCTAGAGCGTCCACAAGATTTTTTGAGGTGATCAAGGGCCATAACTCTGGCACTAATTATTGGAAATCGCTGAAAATCAATAGGCGTCTTCGTCTTATGACCTTAAACACTGTGTATAAATTTAAAGTCAATCCGATATTAACTTTGGCCTCTAGAGCGTCCACAAGATTTTTTGAAGTGATCAAGGGCCATAACTCTGGCACTAATTATCGGAAATCGCCGAAAATCAATAGGCGTCATTGTCTTATGACCTTAAACGCTGTGTATAAATTTAAAGTCAATCGGATATTAACTTTGGCCTCTAGAGCATCCACAAGATTTTTTGAAGTGATCAAGGGCCATAACTCTGGTAGTTATTATCGGAAATCGCTGAAAAACAATAGGCTTCTTCGTCTCGTGACCTTAAACACTGTGTATAAATTTAAAGTCAATCGGATATTAACTTTAGCCTGTAGAGCGTCCACAAGCAATTGTGGACGCCGGACCGACGGACGGACGGACGGGGGCGACGACAATATACGACCACATTTCAATGTGGGCGTATAATAAAAAGGCTTTTTGGTATCATGACCGTAAACAGTGTGTATAAATTTAAAGTCAATCGAACATTAACTTTAGCCTCTAGAGCGTTCACAAGATTTTTCAAAGTGATCAAGGGTCATAACTCTGGCAGTAATTATCAGATATCGCTGAAAATCAATAGGCTTCTTCGTATCATGACCTTAAACACCGTGTATACATTTAAAGTCAATCGTGTATACATTTAAAGTCAATCGGATATTAACTTTAGCCTCTAGAGCGTTCACAAGAAATTGTGGACCGACGGTATGGGCGACGACAATATACGAGCACATTTCCATGTGGGCGTATAAAAAGTGGTACAATAGAATCGGGTGCTGAGATTACCGTACCCTGCTCGCCTTGCTAGATCTATACAAACGGGGCATGGTACGCTACATCGGTTCAAAAACGTGGTATAATAGAATGCGAGGGAGAGATAATCATACCTCGCCCGTCTTAATGGATCTATACAAACAGAAAATCTAAAGTCAATCGGATATTAACTTTGGCCTCCAGAGCGTCCACAAGATTTTTTGAGGTGATCAAGGGCCATAACTCTGGCATTAATTATCGGAAATCGCTGAAAATCAATAGGCGTCTTTGTCTTATGACCTTAAACACTGTGTATAAATTTGAAGTCAATCGGATATTAACTTTGGCCTCTAGAGCGTCCACAAGATTTTTTGAAGTGATCAAGGGCCATAACTCTGGCACTAAATATGGGAAATCGCTGAAAATCAATAGGTTTCTTCGTCTTATGACCTTAAACACTGTGTATAAATTTAAAGTCAATCGGATATTAACTTTGACCTTTAAAGCGTCCACATGATTTTTTAAAGAGATCAAGGGCCATAACTCTGGCACTAATTATCGGAAATCGCCGAAAATCAATAGGCGTCATTGTCTTATGACCTTAAACGCTGTGTATAAATTTAAAGTCGATCAGATATTAACTTTGGCCTCTAGAGCGTTCACAAGATTTTTTGAAGTGATCAAGGGCCATAACTCTGGTAGTTATTATCGGAAATCGCTGAAAAACAATAGGCTTCTTCGTCTCATGACCTTAAACATTGTGTATAAATTTAAAGTAAATCGGATATTAACTTTAGCCTGTAGAGCGTCCACAAGCAATTGTGGACGCCGGACGGACGGGGGCGACGACAATATACGACCACATTTCAATGTGGGCGTATAAAAAGTGATCAAGGGCCATAACTCTGGCTCTAATTATCGGAAATCGCTGAAAATCAATAGGCTTCTTCGTCTCATGACCTTTTAAACACTGTGTATAAATTTAAAGCCAATCGGATATTAACTTTAGCCTCTAGAGCTTGTGGACGCCGAACGGGCGCGACGACAATGAAGGACCACATTTCAAAGTGGCCGTATAAAAAAAGCGATTTTGCGAATAATCAGGGGCCATAATTCAGGAAGTTACGATCAGATATGCGCAAATATCGAAAGGAACCAAGATCTTTGGGTTACAACCATGAATTTTAAGTTTCATCAAAATCAAATTAAAATTGTGACCTCTACAGGGTCCACAACCTTGAGATACCATTTTTTTAACAGTATTTGTGGACAAACGGCGGCCATTTTGTATGACAATTTTGGTCCGATTTTCCCGAAATTCGAACTCAACCTTCCTGAGGGTGTAATGGTGATATAAGCAAATGGTTTTTTAAATTAAATAATTCTGACAAGCTAAAAAAAGGTAATTTTTCGGACAATCGGGGGCCAAAATTTAGGAAATTAAGTACCGATAGGCGCAAATATCAAAAGGAACCAAGATCTTTGGGTTATAAACATGCATGTCAAGTGTCGTCAAAATCGGTTCAAAATTGTGACCTCTATAGGGTCCACAAGCTAAAAACGTGATTTTTCGTACAATCAAGGGCCATAATCCATGAAGTTTTGATCCGATACATGCCAATATCGAAAGCAGCCGAGATCTTTTGGGGATAAACCTATATTTCAAGTTTTGTCAAAATCGGATAAGAATTGTGACCTGTAGAGAGTCCACAAACAAATTGTGGACGTCCGGACAGGGGCGACGACATAATACGTCCACATGAAAATGTGGGCGTATAAAAAAGTGATTTTTCGGACAATCAGGGGCCATAATTCAGAAAATTATGTTCCGATAGGCGCAAATATCGAAAGAAATCAAGATCTTTGGGTTATAAACATGCATGTCAAGTTTCATCAAAATCGGTTCAAAATTGTATCCTCTATAGGGTCCACAAGCTAAAAACGTGATTTTTCGTACAATCGGGGTTTCATCAAAATCGGTTCAAAATTGTGACCTCTTTAGGGTCCACAACCTTGATATACAACATATTTTCACACTATTCGCGTACAAACGGCGGCCATTTTTTCTGTCACTTTTGATCCGATTTTAACGCCCACATTTTCGAGAGATGGATAGAGAACAAGCAATACCGAAAGTGATTTTTCCTACATCATTAAGTTAGAATTTGATATGTGCAAATATCGAAATGAATTAAGATCTTTGGGTTACAAAGGTTCATTTCAGTAGGCTTCAAATTCGACTGGGGATCGTGTTGCTAAGTGGGTAAGATGCTGGCTCGGTAGCCTAGAGGTTGGGTGTTTGATCCCTGCATTGGGTGACAAAGTTCATCTAGATTTTCTGGCGTGGTTTCCCCTTGTTAGTGATGAAGGATGGATGGCCTGACAAGAACAGCTGTCAATTTTGGTCCGATTTTCACGAAATTCGACCCCATCCTTTATTACGATGTAACGGTGATATAATCAAACGGTTTTTTAAATCGGATAATAATTTTTACCTCCAGTGGGACAACAAGCTAAAAAGGGTGATTTTTCGTACAATCAGGGGCCATAATTCAGGAAGTTGCAAATCAATGAGCGAAAATATCGAAAGGAACCAAGATCTTTGGGTTATAAATATGCATGTCAAGTTTGGTGAAAATCGGTTCAAAATTGTGACCTCTATAGGGTCCACTACCTTGATATAACATTTTCACACTATTCGCGTACAAACGGTGGCCATTTTGTCCGTCAATTTTGTTTCGATTTTCACGAAATTCGCACTCAACTTTCATTACCACGGTGATATAATCAAACGGATTTTTAAATTGGATAATAATTTTGACCTCCAGAGAGACCACAACCTAAAAATGGCAATTTTTCGGACAATCAGGGACCATAATTCAGGAAGTTACGATCCGATGGGAGCAAATATCGAAAGGAACCAAGATCTTTGGGTTATAAACATACATGTCAAGTTTCATCAAAATCGGTTCAAAATTGTGACCTCTATAGGGTCCACAACCTTGATACAACATTTTCACACTATTCGCGTACAAACGGCGGCCATTTTGTTTGTCAATTTTGGTCCGATTTTCACGAAATTTGAACTCAACCTTCATTACTATGTAACGGTGATATAATCAAACGGTTTTTAAAATCGGATAATAATTTTGACCTCCAGAGGGACCACACGCTAAAAAGGGCGATTTTTCGGACAATCAGGGGCCATAATTCAGGAAGTTACGATCCGATGGGCGCAAATATCGAAAGGAACCAAGATTTCGGGGTTGTAAACATGCATGTCAAGTTTCATCACAATCGGTCCAAAATTGTGACCTCTATAGGGTCCACAAGCTAAAAACGTGATTTTTCGTACAACCAGGGGCCATAATCCATGAAGTTATGATCCGATACATGCCAATATCGAAAGCAGCCGAGATCTTTTGGGGATAAACCTATATTTCAAGTTTCGTCAAAATAGGATAAGAATTGTGACCTGTAGAGAGTCCACAAACAAATTGTGGACGGACGGACAGGGGCGACGACATAATACGTCCACATTGAAAATGTGGGCGTATAAAAAGGGTGATTTTTCGTACAATTAGGGACCATAATTCAGAAAATTACGAGTCAATGGGTGCGAATATTGAAAGGAACCAAGATCTTTGGGTTATAAAACATGCAAAATCGGTTCAAAATTGTAACCGCTATAGGGTCCTCAACCTTGATATATAATATTTTCACACTAATCGCGTACAAACGGCGGCCATTTTCTTCGTCAATTTTGGTCCGATTTTCATAAAATATGAACTCAATTTTCATTACCATGTAACGGTGATACAACCAAACGGTTTTTTAAATCGGATAATAATTTTGACCTCCAGAGGGACCACAAGCTAAAAAGGGGGATTTTTCGGGCAATCAGGGGCTCTAATTCAGGAAGTTACGATCCGATGTGTACAAATATCGAAAGGAACAAAGACCTTTGGGTTATAAACATATGTCAAGTTTCATCAAAATCGGTTCAAAGTTGTGACCTCCATGTTATATCAGGGGCCATAACCTTGATATAACATATTTTCACACTATTCGCGTAGAAACGGTGGCCATTTTGTCGGTCAATTTTGGTCTGAATTTCACGAAATTTGAACTCAGCCTTCATTACCATGTAACGGTGATATAATCAAACGGTTTTTTAAATCGGATAATAATTTTGACCTCCAAAGGGACCACAAGCTAAAAAGGGCGATTTTTCGGACAATCTGGGGCCATAATTCAGGAAGTTATAAACAAACATGTCAAGATTCATCAAAATTGGTTCAAAATTGTGACCTCTATAGGGTCCACAAGCTAAAAACATGGTTTTTCGTACAATCAGGGGCCATAATCCATGAAGTTTCGATCCGATACATGCCAATATCAAACGCAGCCGAGATCTTATGGGGATAAATCTATATTTGAAGTTTCGTGAAAATCGGATAAGAATTGTGACCTGTAGAGAGTCCACAAACAAATTGTGGACGGACGGACAGGGGCGACGACTATATATGTCCACATAAAAATTTGGGCGTATAAAAAGGGTGATTTTTCGTACAATCAGGGGCCATAATTCAGAAAATTACGAGTCAATGGGTGCAAATATTGAAAGGAACCAAGATCTTTGGGTTATAAAACATGCATGTCAAGTTTCATCAAAATTGTGACCTCTATAGGGTCCACAAGCTAAAAACGTGATTTTTCGTACAATCAGGGGCCATAATCCATGAAGTTTTGATTCGATACAGGCCTATATTGAAAGCAGCCGAGATCTTATGGGGATAAACCTATATTTCAATTTTTCGTCAAAATCAGATAAGAATTGTGACCTGTAGAGAGTCCACAAACAAATTGTGGACGGACGGACAGGGGCGACGACATAATACGTCCACATGAAAATGTGGGCGTATAAAAATGGGGCAATTTTCGTACAATCAGGGGCAATAATTCAGAAAGTTACGATCAGATATCTGCAAATATGCAATGGAACCAAGCACTTTGGGTTATAAACATGTATTTCAAGTTTCATCAAAATCGGTTGAAAATTGTGACCTCTATAGGGTCCACAACCTTGATACAACATATTTTCACATTATTCGCGTACAAACGGCGACCATTTTGTCCGTCAATTTTGGTCTGATTTTCACGAAATTTGAAATTAACCTCCATAACCATGTAACGGTGATATAACCAAACGTTTTTTGAAATCGGATTACAACTTCGACCTCCAGAGGGACCACAAGCTAAAAAGGGCGAATTTTCGGAAAATCAGGGGCCATAATTCAGGAAGTTACAATCTGATGGGCGCAAATATCGAAAGGAACCAAGATCTTTGGGTTATAAACATGCATTTCAAGTTTCGTCCAAACTGGTTCAAAATTGTGACCTCTACACTGTTCACAAGCTAAAAACGTGATTTTTTGTACAATAAAGGGCCATAATCCATGAAGTCTTGATCCGATACATGCCTATATCGAAAGAAGCCGAGATCTTATGGGGATAAACCTATATTTCAAGTTTCGTCAAAATCAGATAAGAATTGTGACCTGTAGAGAGTCCACAAACAAATTGTGGACGGACGAACGGGAGGACAGGGGCGACGACATAATACGTCCACATGAAAATGTGGGCGTATAAAAATTGTGACCTGTAGACTGTTCACAAACAATTGTGGACGGACGGGGTCGACGACAATATACGTCCACATGAAAATGTGGGCGCATAAAAAAACGTGTGATCGGTTCTAATTGCTTTTCAAACAATTTGGAAATGATATTCCGTCCACAGTGAGGCATTGACCAATCAGGTCCGATTACAGTTTCCTGTGATTGGTGGATGCAGCGCACAGCACAATCACTCTTTATGGTCAGCAAAAGGGGTTGGGAATTAGGATGCCGTGAATTAAATAACTTTAATAAACAATGTAATAAGATGTAATATGATCCTTCGTAAGTTACAGATCATTTAAACACTTGTTTTCTTACACAAAACACACTTTTTGAAAACATTACTCAGCTGAGAAAAGGGGAGTATGCACTCCCCCACCCCCACACTTCTTAACACGAAGGGGGGTACATGCACCCCCCACTGACGGGAACCCTGAACTCTGTCAGTAATAATCAAACTTCGCTGAAATTCAATAGGATTCTTCGTCTCTTCACTTAAACACTGTGTATAAATTTAAAGTCAATCAGATATTAACCTTATCAGCTCTTAGAGCGTCCACAGTAGAAAGTCATAGGGGTCAAAACCAAAAGTACGACACACATATGGTTAATTGTGCTGCAAAAAGTGCGTAACAGACAGTGGAGGACACACGCGCTACCGACAATTAACCATTTGTGTCGTACGTTTGGTTTTGACCCCTCTGACTTTGTACCGTTGATTACAGATTAAACATCCATAAGTGTACAAATGTGTTGTTATTGATGTGTTCCCATTTGAATATTGTTCACAATAAGAAGCAAAATAAATAAGATATGTTTACAGAATCATTTTGTTATACGAAAAACTAAGTGATGTGTTTTCTATGGCGCTCAGTATATATAGCGAGAACTGCCACCTCTTTAGCTTATCTCCCATAAAGTATCTTTAACTAACCGTTTCATGATGTGAAATATCATCTGAATCTCTTGGGTGGCTAGCAAAATACCGTACATCTCTATCAACATCGGTCTGTAAACTTTGTAATGTTTGTATTAAATCTTCATGATGTGGATTAGATTGGGAAGTAAAAAATTCTGAAAAATCGTTAAAAAAAAATTAAACAAACAGTTGCCATGCAAAATATGCCCATATTTTTTCAAGTGATAGATGATGAACAAGGAAAATCTATAGGGTTTATCCTCTCTCATTGTCCCAGTGCTTTACATCAAATTTGAAGAAGACAAGCGAACAGTGAGACCCTCGCTGAAATCCCCAAAAGACACATATCAATTAAAGGTACCCTCCTATTTTGCCTACATCAGTGATGGGATTTCAAAATTTTTCTTGTCGGACATTTTTACCGAAAATAAAGGGACATAACTCTTATCGTTTTTCATAAGAAGGCAGTTTTTAGACCAAACAATAAATTCACTAGACCAAACAATAAAATATTCAAATATTCATATCTAATTCCCGTACGGTATTCAAATTTATACCAGTAATAAAATTTCTAAAACATTATGTGATGTCGTAATACAATAGAATGAAAGCCGACTGCAGACTACAGTCGGTCCGTACTGTTTCAAATTCCTCGAAAAGAACCATATTTTCGGGTCATTTAATTCGATACATTCTTCAGCGGAAGTTTGGCATTCGTCTTATGATCCGTTTCGGCTTTTATACGGAGGATAAAAAATGTTATACCCATATTCGTTTGGCAGTAAACGTCACTCGTTGTGGTAGGAAGAGCGAATGACACCATCTGCTAAATAATCACACTCACACTAACTGAAATCAAGCACGCTCAATCATCTAAAACAATTAAGTTTTTACACTATTCCATTCGACATATTCGTCAACATTGTCTACTATACTTATTTCTTTATTCAAAAATAGGTTGCCAGGCAACGAAACATACGCCCACACAGCAGCTAAATTGTCCGGGCAGTCAACATGAGTTGTCGCATATTAAGTAATTATCAGAAATTCATTAGAATTTGTTTGTTTTTTTTATAAAATTCTGCCCCATGCTAACGTTTAGTATAAGATACATTTAATATTATTTCTAAAATTAGAAAATTGAGACCTCTTGAGGGACCACAAGCTAAAAAAAATTAGGTTGCCAGGCAACGAAACACACGCCCACACAGCAGCTAAATCGTCCGAGCAGTCAACAAGAGTTGTCGCATATTAAGTAATTATCAGAAAATCATTAGAATTTGTTTGGTTTTTATAAAATTCTACCCCATGCTAACGTTTAGTATACAAGACATTTAATATTATTTCTAAAATTGGATAATAATTGAGCCCTCTAGAGGGACGACAAGCTAAAAGATAGGTTGCCAGGCAACGAAACATACGCCCACAGCAGGTAAATCGTCTGGGCAGTCAACAAGGGTTGTCGCATAATTTTACTTTTTTCGGTAATGAAACATTTTTAATACACTAAAAACTGATTAAGAGTAACAACTCATTATGTAATTATCTCAAAATCATTAGAATTTGATTGCTTTTTATAAAGTTTTACCCCACGCTAACAATTAGTATATACATGAAACATTTAATATCATGGATTTAGCTGTTCAGTTATCAAAATTCATTGAAAATCAAAATACTTGTTAGTTTCAACACCTTAAACTCTGTGTATCAATCTGAGGTCAATCAGATGATAAGTTTGGCCTCTATAACGTCACAAGATTTTTTGAAGTTATCAAGGGAGATAACTCTGACAGTAATTAATTTGAAATCTCTGAAAATCAATAGGCTTCTTTGTCTCATGACCTTAAACACTGTGTGTAAATTTAAAGTCGATCGGATATTCACTTTGGCCTCTTGAGCTTCCACAGGATTTTTCGAAGTGATCAAGGGCCATAACTCTGGCAGTAATTATTGAAAATCACTGGAAATCGATAGATGTCTTAGTCTCATGACCTTTAAAACTGTGTGTAAATTTAAAGTCGATCGGATAGTAACTTTGGCCTCTAGAGCATCCACAAGATTTTTTGAAGTGATCAAGGGCCATAACTCTGGTAGTAATCATTGGAAATCGATGAAAATCAAAAGGCTTCTTTGTCTCATGACCTTAAACACTGCGTATAAATTTAAAGTAAATCGGATATCAACTTTGGCCTCTAGGGCGTCCACAGGATTTTTTGAAGTGATCAAGGGCCATAACTCTGGCACTAATTATCGGAAATCGCTGAAAATCAATAGGCTTCTTCGTCTCATGACCTTAAACACTGTGTATAAATTTAAAGCTAATTGCATATTAACTTTAGCCTCTAGAGCGTCCACAAGCAATTGTGGACGCCGGACGGACGGACGGGGGCGACAACAATATACGACCACATTTCAATGTGGGCGCATAAAAATGCAATTTTGCGTACAATCAGGGGCTATAATTCAGGAAGTTACAATCCCATATTATCCGTTGAATATCAAAAGGAACCAAGATCTTTGGGTTATAAACATGCATTTCAAAATTCATCAACATCCGATTAAAATTGTGACCTCTACAGGGTCCACAACCTTGATATACCATATTTTTTTTATAGTATTCGTGTAAAAGCTGCGGCCATTTTGTCTGTCAGTTTTGGTCCGATTTTCACGAAATTCGATCTCAACATTCATTACACTGTAACAGTGATATAATCAAACACTTTTTTAATCGGGTAATAATTCCGACTTGCAGAGGCACCACAATCTAATAAAGGCAATTTTTTCGTATACAATCAGGGGCCATAAATCAGGAAGTAATGATCCAATATGTGCAAATATCGAAAGGAACCAAGATCTTTAGGTTATAAACATGTATTTCAAGTTTCATCAAAATTGATTTAAAATTGTGACCTCTACAGGTTCCACCAACCTATATACCATATTTTCACACTTTTCGGGTACAAGCGGCGGCCATTTTGTCCGTTAATTTTGGTCTGATTTTGACAAACTTTGAACTCAACCTTCATTACCATGAAACGGTGATATAATCAAACGGTTTTTTAAATCGAATAATAATTGTGACCTCCAGAGGGACCACAAGCTAAAAAGGGCGATTTTTCGGACAATCAGAGGTCATAATTCAGGAAGTTACGATCCGATGGATGCAAATATCGAAAGGAACCAAGATCTTTGGGTTATAAACATACATGTCAAGTTTCATCAAAATCGGTTCAAAACTGTGACCTCTATAGGGTCCACAAGCTAAAAACATGGTTTTTCGTACAATCTGGGCTATAATCCATGAAGTTTCGATCCGATACATGCCAATATCGAAAGCAGCCGAAATCTTATGGGGATAAATCTATATTTGAAGTTTGGTCAAAATCGGATAAGAATTGTGACCTGTAGAGAGTCCACAAACAAATTGTGGACGTACGTACGTCCGGACGGACAGGGGCGTATAAAAACATAAACATCATTGAAAATATGATCATAAATCCGACAATATGCCATCAAAATTGAATCTTTTCTTCGACATTAGACGCGTGAAATTAGTCACGTTTTCATTCGGAATCTGTCGAGATTTACCAAGTGGTATTCATTTCATAGTTTCACGAGTTCCGCGGGATTTCTATTCCGTTTAAAACAAGGACAACTTTGCTCTGATAATTCTAAATACGCTTCGAACGACGCAATTTTGATAACTTCTTTTTAAAATCGACAAGTTTACCCAATATGTAAACCCGTACCGCATCGCAATTTTATAGACGTAGGTACACTATATTTACCGTAATACAGCCGCGGCTAGATATAGAGTAACGGAACTCACTGATGTTTGCTGAGTGCTATAACCACGTGCGATCAAAAACTATAACCGTGCCATCAGAAACAGAGTTAGCAAGGTCTATTTTTTTTTCAGTTATATGTGTGTGTGTGAAATAGGTTTATTTAACGCTCGTTTCCACCAGTGATATCGCAGATTAGGATATATGTGAAATATACGACTAATTTCTACCTGTTGTCGCCTGACATCAAGGAGATTATAATAGTAATACATCCGACAATGGGTCAATCACGTAGATTAAGTTTATAATCACTGTTGTTGTATTGATACATATCCCGACAAAGGAGAAGCAATGACTTCTGTTCAGGATTGGATTAATGAATTGTCCATAATTCAGGAAGTTACGATCCGATATGCGCAAATATCGAAATGAACCAAGATCCTTGGGTTATAACTATGAATTTCAAGTTTCATCAAAATCGAATTAAAATTGTGACCTTTACAGGGTCCACAACCTTGATAAATCATTTTTTTTTAACAGTATTCGCATATAAACGGCGGCCATTTTGTATGACAATTTTGCCCGGATGACAAGCTACAAGCTAAAAAAAAGGGCGATTTTGCGTATAATCAGGGGTCAGAATTCAGGAAGTTACGATCCGATCGATATGCGCAAATATCGAAAGGAACCAAGATCTTTGGGTTATAACCATGAATTTCAAGTTTCATCAAAATCGAATTAAAATTGTGACCTCTACAGGGTCCACAACCTTGATATACCATTTTTAAACAGTATTCGCGTACAAACGACGGCAATTTTCGTCCGATTTTCGAACTCATCCTTCCTTAGGGTGTAACGGTGATATAATCAAACGGTTTTTTAAATTAGATAATAATTCTGACAAGCTAAAAAGATAGGCTGGCACTGCCAGGGAGGATACGTCCACATTTTCGAGAGATGGACAGAGAACAAGCAATACCGAAAGTGATTTTTCCTACATCTTTAAGTCCTGTATTTCATACTGTATTGGGAGCAGCCATTTAGTTGGTCAGTTCCAGTCTGATATTAATGAAATTCGAAACCGACAATGATTATGGTGTGACGGTACACAACCTAGAAATGTGACTTTTCATCAAAATCGGATAAGCATTGTGACCTGTAGAGAGTCCGCACAACCATGATATACCATATTTTTTTTACACTATTCGCGTACAAACGGCGACCATTTCGTCCGGCAATTTTGGTATGATTTTCACGAAATTAGAAGTCAACCTTCCTCATCAAAATCAAATTAAAATTGTGACCTATACAGGGTCCACAACCATGATATATCATTTTTTTAAACAGTATTTGCGTACAGACGGCGGCCATTTTGTCTGTCAATTTTGGTCCGATTTTCCCGAAATTCAAACTCAACCTTCCTTACATTGTAACGGTGATATAATCAAACGTTTTTTTAAATCGGATAATAATTGTGACCTCCAAGCTAAAAAAATAGGTTGCCAGGCAACGAAACATACGCCCACACAGCAGCCAAATCATCCGGACAATCAGGGGCCATAATTCAGGAAGTTACGTTCCGATGGGCGCAAATATCGAAAGGATCCAAGATCTTTGGGTTATAAACATACATGTCAAGTGTCATCAAAAGTGATTCAAAATTGTGACCTCTATAAGGTCCACAACCTTGATATAACATATTTTCACACTATTCGCGTACAAACGGCGGCCATTTTGTCCGTAAATTTTGGTCCGATTTTCACGAAATTTGAATTCAACCTTTATAACCATGTAACGGTGATATAATAAACGTTTTTTTAAATCGAATAATAATTGTGATCTCCAGAGGACCACAAGCTAAAAAGGGTGATTTTTCGGACAATCAGGGGGCATAATTCAGGAAATTACATTCCGATAGCCGCAAATATCGAAAGGAACCAAGATCTTTGGGTTACAAACATGCATGTCAAGTTTTATTAAAATCGGTTCAAAATTGTGACCTCTATAGGGTCCACAAGCTAAAAACGTGATTTTTCGTACAATCAGGGGCCATAATCCATGAAGTTTTGATCCGATACATGCCAATATCGAAAGCAGCCGAGATCTTTTGTGGATAAACCTATATTTCAAGTTTCGTCAAAATCAGATAAGAATTGTGACCTGTAGAGAGTCCACAAACAAATTGTGGACGGACGGACGTCCGGACATCGGCGACGACATAATACGTCCACATGAAAATGTGGGCGTATAAAAAGGAGATTTTTCGGACAATCGGGGGCCATAATTCAGGAAATTAAGTACCGATAGGCGCAAATATCGAAAGGAACCAAGATCTTTGGGTTATAAACATGCATGTCACGTTTCATCAAAATCGGTTCAAAATTGTGACCTCTATAGGGTCCACAAGCTAAAAACGTGATTTTTCGTACAATCAAGGGCCATAATGCATGAAGTTTTGATCCGATACATGCCAGTATCGAAAGCAGCCGAGATCTTTTGGGGATAAACCTATATTTCAAGTTTCGTCAAACTCGGATAAGAATTGTGACCTGTAGAGAGTCCACAAACAAATTGTGGACGGACGGACAGGGGCGACGACATAATACGTCCTCATGAAAATGTGGGCGTATAAAAAGGAACAAATGGTGTGGTTATACTGTACTAAGGTACAGATAGGATCTTGCAGGAAACTTCAGCGTAAATGGGTGGGACCATATTACATCTGACATGACTTTGAAAACAACACATATAAATTAAGAAGGAATGCTGATCACCCGCTCGTCAAGTCACCCATTCATGAAGACAGGTTAAGGCCTTACATTGATCCTGCCCTACCAATTTACCCGAGATACCAGAAGATCAGCAAACTGACCTGAATCCTGAAGAGATCAATCAAAATCTGTCACAAACTGCTGATGCACAATCGCACCCTAATCCAAATAATGATAACAGTCAGTTAACTGCACAAACTAACAATACTAATAATGACAGGACACAAAATATACAAATTCAACACACAAAATTTGAAGAGAAACAAATTAATCTCCCCACTCCCACCTACCCCTGATGATGTGGGGCTAAGAATTCGTCATCCGCAAGCTAAATTGTGAATCGTAAAAGGCGATTGAAATTTGCAATAAGGAAAGAGATCTGATTTTTTAAAAACACATCTTATACTGGCTTACATTGAGGTATATAGAGTCAAATGGCCCAGCTAACCAAATGATTCAACATACAGAACTGCTTATATATCATTGGTGACGATCAGTGCTATAAGTACTATATCAAAAATAGGTTGCCAGGCAACGAAACATACGCCCACCAGCAGCTAAATCGTCCAGGCAGTCAACAAGAGTTGTAGCATATTAAGTAATTATCAAAAATCATTAGAATTTGTTTGGTTTTTTTATAAAGTTCTGGCCCATGCTAATGTCTAGTATACGAAAAATTTAATATTATGGATTTAGCTGTACAAATATCAAAAATTCATTGAAAATCAATATATTTGTTGGTGTCAAGACCTTAAACTCTGTTTCAAGTTTCATCAAAATAAAATTAAAATTGTGACCTCTACAGGTCCACTTGATATACAATATTGTTACACTATTCGCGTACAAGCAGCAGTGTAAAAGTGATATAATCAAATGGGCTTATTTTTAAATTGGATAATAATTGCGACCTCCAGGGGGACCACAAGCAATAAAAGGCGATTTTTCGCACAATCAGGGGCCATAATTCAGGAAGTTACAATCCGATATGCGCAAATATGTAACCAAGACCTTCAGGTTATAAACATGTATTTTAAGATTTATCAAAATCGAATTAAAATTGTGACCTCTATAGGGTCCATAACCTTGATAAACATATCTTTACAAACGACGGCCATTTTGTCTGTCAATTTTAGTCTGATTTTCATGAAATTCGAACTCAACCTTCTTTATGGTGTAACGGCGATATAATCAGACGGTTTTTCAAGTCGGATAATAATTTTGGCCTCAATAAGGACCACAAGCTAAAAGATAGGTTGCCAGGCAACGAAACATACGCCCACAGCAGCTAAATCGTCCGGGCAGTCAACAAGGGTTGTCGCATATTTTTACTTTTTTCGGTAATGAAACATTTGTAATACACTAAAAACTGATTAAGAGTAACAACTCATTATGTAATTATCAGAAAATCATTAGAATTTGATTGCTTTTTATAAAGTTTTACCCCACGCTAACAATTAGTATATACATGAAACATTTAATATCATGGATTTAGCTGTTCAGTTATCTAAATTCATTGAAAATCAAAATACTTGTTCGTTTCAACACCTTAAACTCTATGTATCAATCTGAAGTCAATCGGATGGTAACTTTGGCCTCTATAGCGTCACAAGAATTTTTGAAGTTATCAAGGGAGATAACTCTAGCAGTAATTATTTGAAATCGCTGAAAATCAATAGGCTTCTTCGTCCCATGACCTTAAACACTGTGTATAAATCTAAAGTCAATCGGATATTAACTTTGGCCTCCAGAGCGTCCACAAGATTTTTTGAGGTGATCAAGGGCCATAACTCTGGCATTAATTATCGGAAATCGCTGAAAATCAATAGGCGTCTTTGTCTTATGACCTTAAACACTGTGTATAAATTTGAAGTCAATCGGATATTAACTTTGGCCTCTAGAGCGCCCACAAGATTTTTTGAAGTGATCAAGGGCCATTACTCTGGCACTAATTATCGGAAATCGCTGAAAATCAATAGGTTTCTTCGTCTTATGACCTTAAACACTGTGTATAAATTTAAAGTCAAACTGATATTAACTTTGACCTTTAGAGCGTCCACATGATTTTTTTAAAGAGATCAAGGGCCATAACTCTGGCACTAATTATCGGAAATCGCCGAAAATCAATAGGTTTCTTCGTCTCATGACCTTAAACACTGCATATAAATCTAAAGTCAATCGGATATTAACTTTGGCCTCTAGAGCGTCCACAATATTTTTTGAGGTGATCAAGGGCCATAACTCTGGCACTAATTATCGGAAATCGCTGAAAATCAATAGGCGTCTTCGTCTTATGACCTCAAACACTGTGTATAAATTTAAAGTCAATCGGATATTAACTTTGGCCTCTAGAGCGTCCACAAAATTTTTTAAAGTGATCAAGGGCCATAACTCTGGCACTAATTATGGGAAATCGCTGAAAATCAATAGGCTTCTTCGTCTTATGACCTTAAACACTGTGTATAAATTTAAAGTCAATCGGATATTAACTTTGACCTTTGGAGCGTCCACAAGATTTTTTAAAGAGATCAAGGGTCATAACTCTGGCACTAATTATCGGAAATCGCCGAAAATCAATAGGCGTCATTGTCTTATGACCTTAAACGCTGTGTATAAATTTAAAGTCGATCGGATATTAACTTTGGCCTCTAGAGCGTCCACAAGATTTTTTGAAGTGATCAAGGGCCATAACTCTGGTAGTTATTATCGGAAATCGCTGAAAAACAATAGGCTTCTTCGTCTCATGACCGTAAACACTGTGTATAAATTTAAAGTAAATCGGATATTAACTTTAGCCTGTAGAGCGTCCACAAGCAATTGTGGACGCCGGACCGACGGACGGACGGACGGGGGCGACGACAATATACGACCACATTTCAATGTGGGCGTATAAAAAGGCGATTTTTCGTAAATTCAGGGGCTCATAATTCAGGAAGTTATGATACGATATGTGCAAATATCGAAAGGAACCAAGATCTTTGGGTTATAAACATGCATGTCAAGTTTAATCAAAATCGGTTCAATATTGTGACCTCTACAGTGTTCACAAGCTAAAAACGTGATTTTTCGTACAATCAGGGCGCATAATCCATGAAGTTACAGTCCGATACATGCCAGTATCGAAAGGAACCGAGATCTTGGGGCGATAAACCTATATTTCAAGTTTCATTGAAATCGAATAAAAATTGTGACCTGTAGACTGTTCACAAACAATTGTGGACGGACGGACAGGGGCGACGACAATATACGTCCACATAAAAATGTGGGCGTATAAAAATTTATTTTCATTATAAGAGAACATCGATCTCATTCCTTCAAACAAACTACCAATGGGCAAGTCCTTCCACTTTTTAAGAATAAACAAGCCAACAGTGAGGCTGATGTCCCCCGCCGAAATCCCAAAATAAATAGAAGACACATATTAATTAATCGCACATTTATTTTTTTCAATGTATCGAGCAATCAAACTGTACACGAAGTGTCATCCAAAAGTGTTTTATAAAGAAAAATGCTAAACCGACGAGAAAAATGAAAATGTACCCTAGTTAGGGGGACCCTAAAGGCAGACAAAAGGGCCCCTCTGGCCAAGGGAAAGGGCCCTCGTGTCCAAGTCAATCGTTTCTATACACTGTTACTGTCGAATCGATTACTAAATGAGAATGCAGTCATTGTATTGGCATAAGCGGAAAATGCTCATCTTCACACTCCATCAAGGCATTGACCTAATAAGCATATACACCAAGTTTGAACATTTTAACTCAATTAGAAGGAGAGTTGTGGTGTTCCAAAGTCTCGACTACTCTCGACCAATCAAATTGCGTATCGCTCTGCTTACCCTGAGCAGAAAATGCTCATTATCGAACTTAGTCAAGGTATTACTGTAATGAACCTATACACTGAACCTATACACCAAGTTTCATCACTCTCACTTAATTAGAACTAAAGTTATCGTGTCCCAAAGCATCAACCAATCAAATTGCTTATCTCTGCTTACCCTAAGTGGAAAATGCTCATCTTCGAACTCCATCAAGGCATTGACCTTATAAGCATATACACCAAGTTTGAACATTTTTACTCAATTAGAAGAAGAGCTATTGTGTTCCAAAGTCTCGACCAATCAAATTGCGTATCGCTCTGCTTACCGTAAGCGGAAAATGCTCATCTTCAAACTCCATCAAGGCATTGACCTAATAAGCATATACACCAAGTTTGAACATTTTAACTCAATTAGAAGGAGAGTTATTGTGTTACAAAGTCTCGACCAATCAAATTGCTCTGCTTACCCTGAGCGGAAAATGCTCATTATCGAACTTAGTCAAGGTATTACTGTAATGAAACTATACACTAAGTTTCATCACTCTCACTTAATTAGAACTAAAGTTATCGTGTCCCAAAGCATCAACCAATCAAATTGCTTATCTCTGCTTACCCTAAGCAGAAAATGCTCATCTTTGAACTCCATCAAGGCATTGACCTAATAAACACATACACCAAGTTTGAACATTCTAGCTCAATTAGGAAGAGAGTTATTGTGTCCCAAAAAGTGTGACGGACAGACGGACAGACAGACAGACGAACCCATTTTAATAGTCCCCCAACTTTCTTCGAAAGGCGGGGGACAAAAATGTCCTATGTTCTTCAGCTATTGGCACTGAATATTTAAGCATGGCGAACATCAATGGATGACATATATGAATTTGGTTTAATCAATTTTAATGCAGTTTCAAAAGTATCCATTTTAAAATGATAGTAAACTACATATTCATTCAAATCTTTAAAATTTAAAATCATTCTATGTTTACCGTCTTTTTTTAGGAATGGTGAAATATGGGGATAAATATTGATTGGCACAAAACTCTACTTCTTCAATGACATAAGTCCAACAGATTTTTCACTTCATTGTTTATTATTTCTTCTTTTTACTCCAAAAAAGTATGATCTATTCAAAGAATAGCACACAGGTTTAACATCATCAAGAAATTCAATATGACAATGACATACAATATCTATTATATTTCTATCACTTGTAATATTTCTCCATTGATTTTCAAAATTTTTCAGTCTACCAGCTTCAAAACTCATTGATAATTCTTTATGATCTACAGAAAACATACTAACCTGATCTAAGTTTTCTTTGTCCTGCGATGCCAGGCTTTGAAGTTTTTTGGATCAGTAGTTTCATTGTCGGACTGGTCATAATTACTATGGTTTGAAAAACCTCTTCCTAAACCACCTCTAAATCGGCCACACCTATAACCTCCTCTACCTCTGAATCCACCTCTAAATCTACCTCTATTACCAAGAGTCCAACCAAAACCACCTGATCTTCTTATCTTATTTCCAACTTTATTCACTGAATCTATATCAGATACATTTTTAGATACATCATCACCATAAAGGTAACTAGTAAGCGGTATGGACGATGAAGCAAGATGAACATATTGTGGGCTCAAATCAGGTTTATGCATCTCATGTCTATGTATGTTGGTGAATGGTGACACGATTACAATGACACAGTAAACCTACAGCGCCAGTTCCCAGATAGATTATATCCTGAAGTTCATCAATTTTAGAACTATTTCTCAAAATATTCAATTTGTTCAACATTTTGGTAATCAGACAAGCAGCCTTAACAACTATATTTTGTTTGAACTGAACACGATTTTCTTCTGATTTGAATCTTTTAACTGCCAAATTAACTGATTGACCCTTGTCTTAGTCAGAGCATCACAGTTCTCTGGCCTATTAATATTCTTGATAATTTCGCCAAATTGTTCTTCAGGCAAACCTGACCTGAATAAATTGTTAACCATCTCAGCTAACCCTTTATCAACCGGTTCATCAACCTTTTCCTTTATTTTATATTTATCACGCAAATTCTTAAACATGGAAATCTCAGAATCATCTTGAGATTTTTGCTTTTTTGTAGGGGATTCATTATTATTATCATCCTTGTCCGTTTGAACTTTGTCCTCAACAATGTTTTCCCCTTCAGATTCATAAACATGTTGATCTGCTTCATAATCATAATTATACATATCAACCTTAGCCGATAATGTGTCCATTCTACTATTAGATGCCTATTGCTCAGCCATCAAAGACTGTAAAACTCGGCCCTTTATCACTAGCCATACTAACGCTAGTGTTAGAAAAAACTGGGGGTACATGAATATCGGCTGCCGATACCACTTTACGACTTGTATTTTCAGCCTTTTTAGAATTAGTTATTTCTCTTTTATCAGCAGATATCCGATTACTACATACCGAAACCTTAGCAGCTCCTTCTTGCTACCCTTTTCATTAGAAGACAGACTCGCAATAGACTCAGCAGGACTCAACGAACCCTTGCTAGACAACGCCAGTCCTGACAACATGGCGTCGGCCATTTTGGTAAACAAACAAGCTCCGCAGCAAAAACAATACTGCAGAAAATCTTAATAAATTCAACTGCTGCTGATAAAAATAAGTTGTAACAAACAATCGTCAAAAAACAATTTTTTTTGACTATCTATATAAAAAGTCACACTCTGGTCAAACCAGTCGCACATGGGCAGCACTCATCTCATCTGAAACCGGAAGTGTTATTACCAGGGGTTTCATTAAGAGCCGGCGAATTTCCCTGTCTACTTCACTCGTTGCGCCAGCTATATTTTGATTCCATCTGACAATTTATTTGAATTTGTTACTTCATGAAAAGGTTGTAAATGTAGTGGCAGTCCAGCGTTTTGCTACGTAAAAGTAAGCAACAGATAGCTGGCGAGTTTACAAACTGCACGCCCAACAATAAAGAGTGTCGAGGGTAGCCGCTACTGTAGGGCCCGGGACGGCTTGAAAAGTACACTGCGTTAATTCAGGCGATATTCTGTACCTCCTTTCAAAAAGTGTTACCAGTGTAGTTTAATATTGTGCCTTTCCTTTTTTCACCCGCTCGACATGAAATAACATTTATACCAATATAATAAAATGTTAAGAGGTTGATCTGTTTATACCTGACTATTTCATACAACTGTCATTATACCGACTAGGTTGCAGGTATTATATCGGTAAACTTACATGGAATAAAACTTGTCGCCGTCGCCTGAAGTGTGTAATTCTTATAGGGCAAGCCTTCTTAAAGTGGTGTAAAATCAACCAAATTGCATCATATTGAATGCCAAAATGCAAAATTTTCTCCAGGGGGCATGCCCCCGAACACCCCTAGGTTACATCGCGCCGAAGGCGCTCAAAAGGTTAGTCGCCTACTCTGATGATTTACACAGCTACAGTAATATTTAGTGAAACCCCTGTATTACGATATAGAATGCCCCTGGGGCTAGCTTCTTTCGCACCCATAATCAACTGGAGATAAAGGAGTTATCCATTGATTCAGACGTTTGTACATGTAGATGGCAGCTTGCAGTAGTTAGTGCTCTCAAAATGAGTAGTTAGAACATCTATTGTTGGAGGTAAACTCTGCTAGATGATCGCAAAGAATAGAAGAGCTTATACCTTGTGTCATTGACTGCTGTGCTTTGGGTTTAAGTAATTTCTGTGACATGATGTATGATAGCAAACCTTAATAGCCACACAGTTTTTTTTCCGGTAATGTGTAATAAAATGTCCTATCCGCATCACCTTTCACTTCTGCAGCTGTACGTAACTGACGTGAAAAATAGAATGAAGAATACTTTCATTGACACAATTTTTCTAAATTAAATGAAATGAAGGCATAGAATGTGCTATGAGGGGAAATTATGTCTTGACAACAATTGAATTCCAACTGTCATGGGCTCTTTTATGTGCAAACCAAGTGTACACAGCAACTCCGTTTTTCCTCCATCTTGCTTGGAAACTACATGTAATTGATAAATGACCGGGAACTTTCTAAGCCAATGAGTCCGGTTAGTGAACCAGCACATAACACGCTGAGCCACCCTTGCTTCCAAAATTACATAAAAAAAATATTGAGTATCATATTTTAACATTTGCGTTTTTTTTTAGTGAAGCCTAGGCCTATATGATAGACTTACCGACATTAGTACAAAGTACAAACTATAATTCCACCAAGTTTCAGATTTTTAGGCGCCCATCAAACAGGGTTTAATCGGCTCCAAAATACGATTGTTGACATAGATTAACCCAAAACACAGATTTTCAAAAAATTGAAAAAATATCAAAATGGCCCAGGACAAGAATGGCTTTCACATATGTTGGAGACATTAGCACAAACCATATTTACAAACTATAATAAGATTTTTAGGTGCTCATCTACAGGGTTATATCGGCTCGAAAATATGAGACAATTTTCGAAAATTTGTGTCTGAAACCATTTTCGCGGTCAATTTTCAGGGAATCTATTCAAGACTGATGCAATTTCGTGCGTTTCTTATGTAGTACTACTGGCAATCTCTGGATATACCAATATTTGGGTCTCTATTTCTTTATAGCACTTGGAGCACTACAAAATCCAGACAATATACAATTAAATTGCACCACATTTTTGTCAGTTTTCATGGCCAAGTAGCATGCGAACCCTACACCTCAGTGGTAATCTGATTGCAGATTCATAATCTACACAAGTTCTCCAAGACTACCAAATTTGAGCGGTATATCTTCACCAGAAAGGTAAAATCAAGATATCTGAAACTCGAGTAAATTAGTGATACATATTTTGTTTCGAAAACTTATTGGTAACTTAAATGCCCGTAACTCAGTCAATTTTCATGCTTCAGACCACATATTTTGCACATTTTCTAGATTTTTGATGCACGATAACATATATTTTTTCCAGATTTTTTCAAGGGGGTCAATTTCCCAAATTTCTGAAAATTAACCCACTTGACATGGAATGACCCAATTCCATGCGTTACTCCCAGAGGTCAAAATTCACAACGGCGCCGCTGTATTTAGCAAAATTGACGTAGAAAATAAACAAGAACTACAGCATCTTTAGCTGTGGTAATTTATTTAAGAATATGACAACGCTATTTGTCGATGTTGACACTGAAACCGCAGTTGTGTAGCAGCCAATTTTATAACAATGAATTTCACACCATCTTCCCATGTTTTCATCTGTTTGTCACTAGTTTAAAGCATTATGAAGTATTTATATCTAAATAAATAAAACAGGTATCCCCCAAGTCATCTGACCTAATTCTACCGTAATGTCACACGCTGGTGGCTGGAATGCTCTTTGTCTGGTTTATTTAATCATTTAAAAAGTTTAAAAACAATTTCCAGAAATAACGACTGAATAATTTACTGGAAAATATGACCAAATCAAAAAATTAGGTCGGGAAAATATGTCATATTATATACTTTTCTCAGAAAATATACATACTGATTTTTAACTGCTAATCGAAAATCCAATACTGGCAATAATTATCATTCACTACAGAAGTTATTTCCGAGATTTAGCGACGGCCAAATTTTGATGTCAGCAAAAAAAAAAAAAACCCTGAGATTTTATTAAGAGGCCACTCCCGTTAAGCGGTCAATCGTAAAAATTCCCATGGGTGGCTGCTTAATACAGATTCTACTGTAGTTCAATATCTCCTGTACATCAGTACGTAATATTAATCACAGGTATCGGTAATTATATTGACAAAAAAAACAAAACATTGGTAGTTTAGTAACTTGTAGAAAAGCATAGCCAACATCCCCTTCACGTGCAGCATGCTTTCAACATGTCTGTTGTGGGCGTACGTGACAAATTTTAGGTATTTCGCGCCAAAATCAATCATTATACACATTTCGTAGTAAACCATTCCTAATATGGTAGACAAAGAGTTCCATGTGACATCGAGATCGTAGAAATTAACATTTGGAAACCCTGCAATACAGTGAAGCATGCCACGCTGTGAATAGGCATACAGCTGATGATTGCGACCTCTTGTTCTTAGTGTAGGAATTATCTTCATCATGGATAGCAGATTTTTTTGTATAACGGACATTGTTTATATTTATAATGAACGATTTCTTCTGGTCCTGAGGTATCTGTTATATGCGGAGGCTGCTGTATTTCGTAGAAAACGTATACTAAGTATACTATATTTAGATGTCTATGATCCGAGGTCAGTTTAACACAAGTCAAAATAATTTATTCAATTTATGAGGTTAAAAGCAACAAATAAAGTACGCTTTTACCTATTTAGAAGATAGGTTGCCAGGCAATGAAACATACGCCCACAACAGCTAAGTCGTCCGGGCAGTCAACAAGGGTTGTCGCATTTTGTTTCTGTTGTCAGGAGAACATTTACAACACACGAAAATCTTATTACGAGTAATAGCCCATTAAGTAATTCTCCCGTAATCTGGAAAAACCTAGCAAGTCAAATTTTGGTGAAAATTGAGTTAGACCCAAATTTGGACTCAGTACACATGTATATAATAAAAGGTTTTTGTCTCCTTAAAGTTCACCGAAAGGTCTTCTAATTATCTCCATCTAAAAAGACAAAATCAAATTGGTTGTATATTCAGTAGCTTGTTATACGTCTCTATCATTAATATTGACTGAGGTGTGACCATTTCATTCCGGGTACTCTTTCGCAAGTTTTGAAACTACTATTAAATGACTCATTTGTTATACGCCCACATTTTCATGTGGACGTATATTGTCTTCGCCCCTGTCCGTCCACAATTGTTTGTGAACAGTCTACAGGTCACAATTTTCATCTGATTTCAATGAAACTTAAAATATAGGTTTATCACCCTAAGATCTCGGTTCCTGTCGATATTGGCATGTATTGGACTGTAACTTCGTGGGTTATGGCCCCTGATTGTCCGAAAAATCACGTTTTTAGCTTGTGAACAGTGTAGAGGTCACAATTTTGAACCGATTTGGATGAAACTTGAAATGCAGGTTATGAAGTTTGAGTCCAAATTTCGTGAAAATCGGACCAAAATTGACAGACAAAATGGCAGCCATTTGTACGCGAATAGTGTGAAAATATGTTATATCAAGGTTGTGGACCCTATAGAGGTCTCAATTTTCAACCGATTTTTATGAAACTTGACATGTATGTTTATAACCGAAAGATCTTGGTTCCTTTCGATATTTGCGCCCATCAGATCGTAACTTCCTGAATTATGGCCCCTGATTGTCCGAAAAATCGCTTTTTTTTAGCTTGTGGTACATGTACCTCTGGAGGTCAAAATTATTTTCCGATTTAAAAAAACGTTTGATTATATCACCATTACATGGTAATGAAGAATGAGGTTGAATTTCGTGAAAATAGGACCAAAATTGACGGACAAAATGGTCGCCGTTTATTCGCGAATTTTGATGAAACTTGAAATACATCATGTTTATAACCTAAAGATCTTGGTTCCATTGCATATTTGCACATATCTGATCGTAACTTCCTGAATTATGGCCCCTGATTGTACGAAAATCGCCCCATTTTTTAGCTTGTGGTTCCTTTGGAGGTCACAATTATTAATGGACTTAAAATAATGTTTGATTATATCACTGTTTCACCATAATGAGGGGGGACATTCAAATTTCGTAAAAATCGCACCAAAACTCCTGGACAAAATGGCTGCCGCTAATACGCGAATAGTGTAGAAATATGATATATCAAGGTTGTGGACAAAACAGTTTTCCTTTGTTTACTCAAAACTACATTCAACAGAGTTACGAAGTTTATCCAGATTACGTCTCATGACCTTAAATTTAAAGTCAATCGAATATTAACTTTAGCCTGTAGAGCTTTCACAAGGTTTTTCAAAGTGATCAAGGGTCATAACTCTGGCAGTAATAATCAGAAATCGCTGAAAATCAATAGGATTCCTCGTATCATGACCTTAAACACTGTGTATAAATCTAAAGTCAATCAGATATTAACTGTGGCCTGTAGAGCGTTCACAAGGTTTTTCAAAGTGATCAAGGGTCATAACTCTGGCAGTAATTATCAGATATCACTGAAATTCAATAGGCTTTTTCGTATCATGACCTTTAACACTGTGTATAAATTTAAAGTCAATCGGATATTAACTTTAGCCTCTAGAGCGTTCACAAGATTTTTCAATGTGATCAAGGGGCATAACTCTGGCAGTAATTATCGGATATTAACTTTAGCCTCTAGAGCATTCACAAGATTTTTCAAAGTGATCAAGAGTCACAACTCTGGCAGTAATTATCGGGTATCGCTGAAAAACAATAGGCTTCTTCGTCTCATGCCCTTAAACAGTGTGTATAAATTTAAAGTCAATCGGATATTAACTTTAGCCTGTATAGCGTCCACAAGCAATTGTGACCGCCGGACAAGGGCGACGAAATTATTGTCGTTTTTATTTTTCAATTGGGGGGTTGGGATGGCCTAGTGGACTAGAGTGCCGCGCTTCGACCTCTAGCTGGCCGGTCACCTCTGGCTTGCGGCTGTGGTTTCAAGCCCTGGTGTGAGCGTATGTGGCATGGAGATAGGGGCGACTTCTCAACCTCGTGGGTTTCCTCTGGGCACTCCGGTTTCCTCCCACTGCTAAAGACCATTACGCGCACGCGAATTATTGAAATAAAATTAAACCATATGTTAGTCCCGAAATGACCTAGTTTGTGTTGAGTGGACGTTAAACCCAATTTCTCTCTCTTTCTCTCAGGGATCTTAATCGGCTGTTTTTTTATTGGCTTTAGCCGATTGATCTTTAATCTAGCCGAATCATAAAACAATGAAACGGCCACTATGGTATCATATAATCAAACGTTTTATAAAATCGGATAATAGTTGTGACCTCCAGAGGGACGACAAGCTAAAAAGGCGATTTTTAGTACAACCAGGAGCCATAATTCAGGAAGTTACAATTCGATATGTGCAAATATCGAAAAGAAAAAAGATCTTTGGACTATAAACATGCATTTAAAGTTTCATCAAAATCAGATAAAGATAGGTTGCCAGGCAAAGAAACATACGCACACAGCAGCTAAATCGTCCGGGCAGTCAACAAGGGTTGTACCATATTTTTACTTTTTTCGGTAATGAAACATTTGTAATACACTAAAATTTGATTAAGAGTATAACAACTCATTATGTAATTATCAGAAAATCATTAGAATTGGTTTGCTATTTATAAAGTTTTGCCCCACGCTAACAATTAGTATACGAAACATTTCATATAGATATAGCTGTTCAGTTATCAAAATTCATTGAAAATCAAAATACTTGTTCGTTTCAACACCTTAAACTCTGTGTATCAATCTGAAGTCAATCGCATATTAAGTTTGGCCTCTATAGCGTCACAAGATATTTTGAAGTTATCAAGGGAGATAACTATGGCAGTAATTATTTGAAATCGCTGAAAATCAATAGGCTTCTTCGTCTCATAACCATAAACACTGTGTGTAAATTTAAAGTCAATCGGATATTAACTTTGGCCTCTAGAGCATCCACAGGATTTTTTTAAGTGATCAAGGGCCATAACTATGGCAGTAATTATTGGCAATCGCTGAAAATCAATAGACATCTTCGTCTCATGACTGTAAACACTGTGTATAAATTTGAAGTCAATCGGATATTAAGTTTGGCCTCTAAAGCATCCACAAGATTTTTTGAAGTGATCAAGGGCCATAACTCTGGCACTAATTATTGGAAATCGCTGAAAATCAATAGACATCTTCGTCTCATGACTGTAAACACTGTGTATAAATTTGAAGTCAATCGGATATTAAGTTTGGCCTCTAGAGCATCCACAAGATTTTTTGAAGTTTGCTATTTATAAAGTTTTGCCCCATGCTAACAATTAGTATACGAAACATTTCATATCATAGATATAGCTGTTCAGTTATCAAAATTCATTGAAAATCAAAATACTTGTTCGTTGTAACACCTTAAACTCTGTGTATCAATCTGAAGTCAATGGGATGATAAGTTTGGCCTCTATAGCATCACAAGATTTTTTGAAGTTATCAAGGGAGATAACTATGGCAGTAATTATTTAAAATCGCTGAAAATCAATAGGCTTCTTCGTCTCATGACCTTAAACACTGTGTATAAATCAAAGTCAATCGGATATTAACTTTGGTCTCTAGAGGGTCCACAAGATTTTTTGAAGTGATCAAGGGCCATAACTCTGGCACCAATTATCGGAAATCGCTGAAAATCAATAGGCTTCTTCGTCTTATGAACTTACCTTAAACACTGTGTATAAATTTAAAGTCAATCGGATATTAACTTTAGCCTCTAGAGCGTCCACAAGCAATTGTGGACGCCGGACGGACGGACGGGTGGGGGTGACGACAATATACGACCACATTTCAATGTGGGCGTGTAAAAATTGTGACCTCTACAGGGTCTACAACCTTGATATACCATATTCTTATAGGATTCGCGTACAAGCGGCGACCATTTTGTCCATTAGTTTTGGTCCGATTTTCACGAAATTCAAACTCACCCTTCATTACAGTAAAACAGTGATATAATCAAACATTTTTTTAAATCTGTTAATAATTGTGACCTCCAAAGTAACCACAAGATAAAAAAATAGGTTTCCAGGCAACGAAACATACGCCCACACAGCAGCTAAATCGTCCGGGCAGTCAACAAAAGTTGTCGCATATTAAGTAATTATCAGAAAATCATTATAATTTGTATGGTTTTTAAAAAGTTCTGCTCCATGCTAATGTAAAGTATATGAATCATTTAATATTATGGAATAAGCTGTCACCTCCACTGGATACGAAACATTTAATATTATGGCGACTTTTCGTACAATCAGGGGCCATAATATCGACAGGAACCAAGATCTTTCAGTTTGACCAAAATCGAATTAAAATTGTGACCTCTACAGGGTACACAACCTCGATATACCATATTTTTACACTATTCGTGTAAAAATGGCAGCCATTCTGTTAATCAATTTTGGTCCGATGTTCACAAAATTCAAACTGAAAATTCATTACTGTGTAACGGTAATATAATCCAGACCGATCACAAGATAGTAAAGGCAATTTTCCGTATAATCAGAGGCCATAATTCAGGAAATTACAATCCGATATGCGCAAATATCGCAAGGAACCAAGATCTTTAGGTTATAAAAATGTATTTCAAATTTCATCAAAAACGAATTAAAATTGTGACCCCTATAGGGTTCACAACCTTGAAATACCATATTTTTACACCATTCGCGTACAAACGGTGGTCATTTTGTTTGTCAATTTTGGTCCGATTTTCATGAAATTCCAACTCAACCTAGATTACCCTGTAACGGTGATATAATCAAACGTTTTTTTAAATCAGGTAATAATTGTTACCTCCAGAGGGACCACAAGGTGATAAAGGCGATTTTTAGTACAATCAGGGGCCATAATTCAGGAAGTTACGATCCAATATGCGATCTTTATGTTATATACATGTATTTCAAGTTTCATCAAAATCGGTTCAAAATTGTGACCTCTATAGGGTCCACAACCTTGATATAACATATTTTCACACTATTCGCGTACAAACAGCGGCCATTTTGTCCGTCAATTTTGGTCCAATTTTCACGAAATTCAACATCATCTTTTATAACAATGTAACGGTGATATAATCAAACGTTTTTTTAAATTGGATAATAATTTTGACCTACAGAGGGGCCACAAGCTAATAGTGATGTGCGGTTTTTCGGTTTAACCGTACGGTATCGGTTTTTACAAATAAACCGAAAACCGAACCGTTAAAAAAAAAATAACCGTGCGTTTCGGTTTTTTTCCAAATTCCTAATTTTTATGTAGCCGTATTTCGTTTACTTAATAATTCCAAAATTTTAATGTAGCCACCACTTCCGTTTTTATTTTCGATCAACCAGAGCCCGTATGTATAGAATGATAGAGTGTTTAGTCAGTCTGGTTGGCTTAGACTATTTATTTTCTCAATTCGGTTCGGTTTACAATCCAAAATTTTATTCAACCCGAAGCCGCTTGTCAATATCGAACGATGGCTTCTTCTAAAAAGTAAAATGCCTCCATGGCTTGCTCAATAACTATGAAAGATTAGATGACACAAAATGTAGATTTAATCTTTGTAAAAAATTTATTTCTGCTGCATAAATTATAAGAATATATTTAACAATTTTGAGTCAGGTTTAGAACAACATTTGAACAACACCCGAAAACGGCAATTGCGTTAGTTTTGTTTTTAAGTTTATAATTTATAAACGAGAATTAAAAGACCACATGTTTCGATTTGTTGGATTGGTATTATTTTGTTATGCAAATTTATTTTGGTATTTTATTTTTACAGTAGAATCTAACTTTATTGTTACTGATATTATGTCGTTATATTAATTTATTATTATGCCTATGGCGTTGTGTGTGTCAGATCTTTTTTTTACAGTAACTTTGTTATTACTATCAGTCACAATTAAAGTCATATAACAGTAAAAAAAAAAACCTTGTTGTTTACTATTTACATCAATATTTTTTATATTTTTTCTGGCTTTCAAATATTCCTATGAAATAACCATAAATCAGTACATACATGACACAGTATTTAAATGAATAAAAAAACCGAAACCGAGGTTTTTTGCCTCAGAAAAACCGAAAACCGAAACCGAAAGACAATTTAAAAACCGCACATCACTACAAGCTAAAAGATAGGTTGCCAGGCAACGAAACATACGCCCACAGCAGCTAAATCGTCCGGGCAGTCAACAAGGGTTGTCGCAAATTTTTATTTTTTTTGCTAATGAAACATTTGTAATACACTAAAAACTGATTAAGAGTAACGGCATTATGTAATTATCAGAAAATCATTAGAATTTGATTGCTTTTTATAAAGTGTTACCCCACTAACAATTAGTATATACATGAAACATTTAATATCATGGATTTAGCTGTTCAGTTATTAAAATTCATTATAAATCAAAATACTTGTTCGTTTCAACACCTTAAACTCTGTGTATCAATCTAAAGTCAATCGGATGATAAGTTTAGCCTCTATAGCGTAACAAGATTTTTTGAAGTTATCAAGGGAGATAACTCTGGCAATAATTATTTTAAATCTCTGAAAATCAATAGGCTTCTTCGTCTCATGACCCTAAACACTGTGTGTTAATTTAAAGTCGATCGGATATTAACTTTGGCCTCTAGAGCTTCCACAGGATTTTTTCGAAGTGATCAAGGGCCATAACTCTTGCAGCAATTATTGAAAATCACTGAAAATCGATAGACGACTTAGTCTCATGACTCTAAACACTATGTATAAATTTGAAGTCAATCGGATATTAACTTTGACCTCTAGAGCATCCACTGTGTATAAATTTAAAGTCAATCGGATATTAACTTTGGCCTCTAGAGCGTCCGCAGGATTTTTTGAAGTGATCAAGGGACATAACTCTGGCACTAATTATCGGGAATCGCTGAAAATCAATAGGATTCTTTGTCTCATGACCTTAAACACTGTGTATAAATTTAAAGTAAATCGGATATTAACTTTGGCCTCTAGAACGTCCACAAGATTTTTTGAAGTGATCAAGGGCTATAACTCTGGCACTAATTATCGGAAATCGCTGAAAATCAATAGACTTCTTCGTCTCATGACCTTAAACACTGTGTATAAATTTAAAGTCAATTGGATATTAACTTTGGCCTCTAGAGCGTCCACAAGATATTTTGAAGTGATCAAGGGCCATAACTCTGGTAGTTATTATCGGAAATCGCTGAAAATCAATAGGATTCTTCGTCTCATGACCTTAAACACTGTGTATAAATTTAAAGTAAATCGGATATTAACTTGGGCCTCTAGAGCGTCCACAAGATTTTTTGAAGTGATCAAGGGCCATAAGGCATCTTCCAAAAAAAAGTGCGCAAGTGTCTGTCAAAATAAGAAATGTTTTGTAACTTTGATATTAACGTTATTTGTATTGACTGACATACATATAATATAATATTATAACATGTATATCACAAAAAAACTAAAATAAAGCAAATGTGTTGTTTCTTGTGTTGTTTGTTAACAAAAATAAAACCTGAAAATGACAAAAAATTGACGGACACAACTCCCCCCAAAAATGAGGGTAATATTTACAGATGTTTATTTTTAGTTTTAAGTGGGATATCGTTTCCATTTATGTGTGTTTCTGTCATCTATATGATAAATATTGATTTTTTTGATTTTTTACATGGTTGTTATTCTTGCTAGATCGATATTTTTTCATTTTATTTTTTTACTTAAAAAAAAAGTTGTTCCGTCTAAATAGATGACGTTCGTGAACCAATAAAAAATATGTTCTTCCTGCCTAAATAATCACACAGCCGCTGTGAGAACTGTGCACACATTTAAATATAATGATTTGTGTGGACATTAATATATTTAAAATACTAGCAATGACATTAATATGTGTGTATTAGATGCATTTGATAATGTCAGCGTCAGTTCTGTCAAAATGTCTTTGTGACGATCGCTCTGGGGCACTGGTAATGCGACGGTTATTTCCCTTACCCTGTTGAAATCTGGATACAGGTGGCGCATTTATTTCATCCGGGTCGTTCATGTCATAAACAAAATTTCCACGTGCTTCGAAACAACGCCGAGGCTGAGCGGTTAATAAGGTAAGTTTGCAGTCTGTCAACATTAGTTTACGTTCGCCAGAAATGACGATAGACTCATCTGTGTTTTCATCGTTGTTTTTGTCGGGTTTTATATTATTTAGAGCCAATATTCACCATTTTTGAAACATGTTTTTGTAATCTGGATGCAAAACTTGCCAAAACGAGAAGTGAGTGTCCCCATACGCACTGCGGCATTGATTTTGCGGCTTCGATCGTCATATTTTGACGGACATTCACGATGTTGATCGTCATTTTGGACAGACAAACTGTTGCGATCTTCATATATTGACGGAGTAGTAATATCGATCGTCATATTTTGACGGACAGACTCGATGTTGATCGTCATTCTGGACAGACTAACTGTTGCGACGGTCATGTATTGACGGACTATATTTTATTCTTAAAGCCCCAATACCACTCTTGTTGTTTAACTGAATAATATGTTCCAATCTTTATTCTGGTCAACGATTTGTACTATTTTACAATATTTCAATTAAAAAATGATACAAATTTCATATCAACACACTTAATTTTAAAAATTGGAAAAATTCAACTACAATACATGCATGGTTTAAAAAAAAAAAACCTGTGGACCGGGGCTAGCCCAGTGCTAGGTTGTAGAATTAGGGGGTGGAATAAAATTACAAATTGCTGAGTTCAAAGTTGACCCCCATTTGAAAACTTGGAGACATAAAAGACATTGAAGAATCAAAAAAAAATTTGGGGCTTCGAGGGGGTTAACCCCCCTGTACACCCCCCTTGAAGATAGCCGACCATGATTTCCAGTATTTTTAACGGATTCACTAGTTTCAGTCATTTTAATCGTCCTGTATGGATGTTTTTTTTAATTGCTGAGTTCATTTCTGATGTGAAAGCGAACTTAAATTTATCCAAAATGATAGAAATCCAAGATGGCAGCCATAAATCCAAGATGGCGGACAAAATTGTCATACTTTTCCCGATCAAAAGCACTAATCTGCGTTCAGAATTTATTTTTGAGTCTGCTTTTAAGACTAAACACTTGTATGATACATTTGAATTATTCATTTTATTATAATGAACTAATATATATGTAGTCAAGTTGCTTGGGAATGATATAACTGTATTAATTGGCATATACAACGGTGCATTGAAACTGAAATTGTTTCCACGGACTGATATTAATGAACAAGTCTGAAATAATGCCTTGATGCCATGTAATGGGTATATACATAGATGTCTGAATGATTTGTCACGTATAAAAATTAACATTCTGTATTTTCATATGACGTAGAAACACCAGTGTAGATACTATGGCCACACAGTCATCAACACGCTCTTCCTCGCAAAAGCAAATTGCCGACGTGGTATATTATGAAACTGCGGATTTTCCTAATGGACTTCTACCCACAAAGCAAGCTGTCATTTGCAATATGATGTATTTAATGAGACCGACACGAGCTGGTCAAGCACAGAGATCGCGCGAAAGTGCTGCACTGATGCTTGCGGAAATTCTCCAGGAACATTGGATTTACTGCAACGTTTACACTGTGAGAACATGGCATATTAGAGATAGAATATTGAAACTGTACAAAACCTTCATAAATTTAATACAGACTAGAAAGGATAGAAAATCTAAACAGGCATTCAAGGACAGTGCAAAACAGTTCAACGATGGTCGTAATAACCTGTTTGACATATTTTGTGAGAATAGTGAGGCTCTTCATCGTTTAGAGAAAGCTTATGGAGTGAAAATGACCGACAGAGAATATGCGTTTTTGAAAGACCAGAGAGAAGCTAGGAATATGTATTGCGAGAGCTTTGTAGATCGAAAATGGACAAAAACTATGGAACGTAGAAAGTATGACCTGCAAGCTATAGAGAGAATGCGTGAGGCAGAGAATACTGAAAGAAGTGAGCGAGAGATAGCGGTGGAGTTGGGGGAACTTTCTGAAGAGGAACTTAGTGATGTAGGGCCCGAAAGTGATTTCAAGCCCAATACTTCAGATTCTGACGATCCGGCTATTACTGCTTTTGGTAAAAAGCGCAGAAAATTGATGCCTAAGAAAATTTCATACATAGGGGATGACATCATCACGAAATACCAGCATATTCGCGAAAGTGTTCGTAAAGTAAGACCTGAGGTGTATGAAGCCGTTGATAATCTGAAGTCTCAGCATCAAATGTCTGAATCTCAAGCTCATGCTGCAGTAGTGGTTGTGGGTAATAAAGTGTTTGCCAGAAAATGGAAACTGCACAACGAGAGCAACGTGATCGATCTGGACACCATGCCAGAATCTAAATGCACGAGAAGAGCAGGCAAAAGTATTGAAGCAATGGCGCTAGACGAAATAGTCAGCGAGATCATGAACAGTTCAGAGAAGTCTGTGGTAACGTACAACGACGATGGATCGAAAAAACAGGGTATTGGATCCTTCTCTGTTCAAGGCATTACCATCAATGGAAAGTTTCGTTCACTGCCCACCGTGCCTGTGGCTAGTGAAAGTCGGGAGAATTTGGCGGAACTAAAATTGCTTGTACTTCAGATGTTAGAAACTGCCAGCGGCGTGAGTTCAAAAACGCTGTTCGAGAAACTTGACTTTATAATAACCGATCAAACAGCACATAACTTTGAAGTGGAAAGAATCGTAGGCAACAGATTAGACGCCGAACACCAGCCATCCCATTTATTTTGCAATGTGCATCCGTCTCTGATGTTTAATAGAGTTATAACCAAGCAATGGGCAGAACTGGAAAATGTAATTGGACGGGAGAAGATCTATTCCACGTTCCTTGTAAACGCAACCACGAACCACGCCAGCGTAACTGAACAAGCCTTCGATTGTACTACCCGTTTGATAAACCACGATTTTGATCACAAACAGTGGAACAAGTCAAGAGAATTTGATGCTTTCATCTCACCGAAGAAGAATAAGTCTGTATCTCTAAAAGATGAACGATTCAACCGACTTACTTTAACATGTGCTGTAATGCTTTATCATTACGACGATGTAACTTCATTTCTGCAAAAGTTCGTACATGTAACTAATCAATTAGCCTGCATTGTGAGATGTTTTCAAGACCTAGATTTCCTAAAAGTTCTTTACGCGAGCGGGGCACTAATTGGGTTACATCTTGTTGAACCATTCTTATCGCTCACCACGTCAGCAACAACAACATACAGGGTCCTCATTCCTGCGTTCAAGCAGCTCTTCCGGGATCTATGCGAAACAGATCCCGTTAAGTTCCTGGATGTAAGTACTCCAGCCTTGTCGTTTGTTTCAAAAGAACGGTTCCAGACCACCAGATACGACGATGAAGTGTGTAATGCCATAGAAACAGTCACCAGTCAGCATCGCGACGAGGTCATCAAGGTGATCAAAATGATTTTACCTAGATTAGCCACTGGATTTCAAAAACAAAAGGGTGACAACTTTGAATTCGGAGGATACGAGGATTCGGATCATGCGCTTTCAAAAATGGACACTCAGAAACTGGAAAGGGCCCCGATACACAACCTAGATGCTGAGAGAAGTGTTGGCTTCGTAAACTATGAATTGAAAAGACGAGGTGCAAAAGAACTCAATGCTGCGTCCTCAGCACAAGTAAAGGCGAAAGCGAGTGATTTAATTGAGGCCCGACCATCGGGGTCATTCAAAGACTATAGAGAGATAGGGACCGTAAAAATACCCGAAATCTTGGCGGCATGGAATTCAAGACAATCTGAACTGATGGCCCAGGGCCTTGCTGAGAAGGAAGTGTCAAATTTAAGCGTAGACAAACGGCGAACCAGTGATTTGGATAAACTGAAAATCTTGGGGGGTCCATTCACGTCGATTGGTGAAGTAGATCACTACATCGCCAACACAGACATACAGGAAACTGTTAAAAGCAGTAGACTCTACCTTGAGGTTAGGTATGCTAGAGACACATCGCTATCGATTCCCAAGACGAGTGATATTTTTCGAATGAAAAAAGACTATAAAAATCTTCCGTTGAATACTTACGCGAGCAATTTGAAGGTGTACCTAAGTAAAGTAGGTTGCAAGGCTGATGTTACAATGGTGGATTTCAATCAGGCACTGGATACTTTCATTGAGCAATCGATTGTATAGAACCTACTCGGAAAATGTCCATGATTATGGTTTAAGATTGCTACGATGACTGTTCTTATCATGGAACACATGGATTTATGTTAATGTGTAAAAATGATGTATATTTCCTTAGCGATGGTTTCTTGTATAATTTCATGTGAGATATACAGAGATTTGACAACAACATGAATTTCAACAAGATTCTATGTATCACATATGCTGCTGTGTTACTTGCTATCTGAAAACTAGATTAAGTCAGAATAACACCTTGTGATCGTGATGAATCTGAACACCCGCGGACACATTTTCAACAACAAATTCGTATTCCACGACCCCAAAAATCCTAGAATAGACGTATTATACGATGTATATTTGGGTTTTGTGTGATTTTTATCCGCAATCTTGGATTTTTGCCCGCCATCTTGGATTTCCGCCATTTTTAATATAGCTACGTAATTTTTCTCGGCAGAAATGAACTACGCGACTCAAAAAACATCTATACTGAATGTATGCGCGTACTTATGATGTCTTTTAAGAACAAAAATTCGTAAATACCGAAAATCAGGGTGCGGTACCTTCAGGAGGGGTGTACAGGGGGGTTACCCTCTTTTAACCCCAAAATCTTTTGTTGCTTCTTCAATGTCTTCTATGTCTCCAAGTTTTCCGATGGGGGGCAGACAATTTTAGAATTAATTCCACCCCCTAGTAGAATAGGTCCACCGCCCCTCCTCAGCGTTTCGTAAAAGGCGACTATTGGGGAGAGTGGTCGGGTGGGCGATAGGTTATCTATTGGTCTGTTATCAATGTGGTCGAGGGTTCGAGTCCCGTTCTCTGCGATCTCAATGACAAGGTGTAGAAGTAGCCTTTCCGATCACACAGGGGTACGTACCCCTGCAGCACAAGTACTCCCAGTTCATGAGCAGATTATCTGCAATAACATGTGGATTGGCGCAAATTGACCTAATTTACAGTGTCTACGTGCCATAAAACAACATTCATTCATTCATTAAAAAGCCTTAAATGTAAGCACTTTCAAATGCAACTTGGATTTAATATTTTCAAACCCTCTAGACAAGTAAGATCTAGTTTAGATAGATTGTAATGAATAATTTACACAACAGGTAGGACACTTAAACATCTTGTAGAATACTTTAAGGCTAATTTTTTTTTTCTATTTTCAGAATAAATCAGTGATGGAGACAGGGCAATCCAAAAGTGCTGCATATCGAAAACGTCTGAAGACGGCTAACCCAGCATTGTATGAAGACTACTTAAAAAAACAAAGAGAACTATCAAAAGCAAACAGAATGAAGATAAAGAAAGAGCTTGAGAAAAAAGATGTAAGTAAAGAAGTTAAGGAGAAGAAAGACAGACAACTTATGTTACAACGAGAGAGACAAAGGCGTTACATAGCACAGAAAACGCAAGAATCCATGAATGATTCAAATCCAATTCAGATAAAGAAAGAGACAAAAAAAAAATGTTACAACACGAAACCTTATTAAAACAAAGAAGGACTATAATCGTGAGATGAAACGGAAAAGCAGGGCTGATTTGTCTACTCAGAAGAAAGCCTGGATAAGAAAAAAAGATCGAGAACGTAAAGCTGTGAAAAGACAAAGTTTGAAAAAAGTTGTGTCTCCTCAAGTTAAAGCTGATTGTAGTGGATTCTCCTCTAAAAAGACATGTTGGAATGTAACAAGCAATGCTCGGGCAACCCTGCCATCTACTCCAAAAAAATTTGCAATTGTCATAGACAATCTAATTAAGAGAACAACACCCCGAAAAAGAAAAGCCTTAGAAGAGATTGGCGTGACACCTCCTATTAAGCGATTAACGGGTGTTAGTTTAGATGATTCAGTGGTGACAAGATTACATTCGTCAAAGACTGGAAAATCTGCCTTGAAAACAATAGCCAAGACTCTTGTGAAGTCCAGCATCCGCACACTTGCCAACCGGCTACGTCTAAATAGACGCACACTTTCAAAAAGGAAACGTGTAGCGCGCAGGTACAAAGTAGACAGAAAATCCATACAAGCCGCTAATGCCAAATACAATGCTGAACACCCATCAAAGCGAGTAAGCTTAGGTACATTTGCAAACATGCGACCAAAAAATGTGCGCAAAATGGCAGCTAGTCATCGTGAATTCTGCTGCTGCAGCTATTGTATCAATGTGAGATACAAACTGTTATCACTCAACAGAGTTGTGTTGGACAAAAGTAAAAAGAAAGTAAATGAAGAAGATATCTTTGAAATTCTTCTTTGCCCGAAACCAGACAATGAAAGATTTTACAAGCCAGAATGCATTAATGGAACTTGCAAAAAATGCTCAGATGACTATCTTGACACAATCAACCGATTTTATAGTGATGTCCCTGAAGATAAGGAATTTTACTGGAATAGATGGGAAAAGAAAACGAGCAAAGACGGAACAAAGAAAGTGTTGGTTACCAAAAAGGGAAATAAGCAGGACTTGCTACATGAACTGGTAGATTTCGATGTTGAAAAACCAGCGCAAGGAACCACTTTTTTTCAGCACTTCCATACAGCGTCTTGGCAGTCCAAGCAATTTTGTAATATAAAAAACAATTTGCCAAATGACTGTGTACTGCAAGTGTTGGATTTTGCCAAAAATCGAGAAGTAAAGTATCAGGATGAAATTAAGTCTGCTTTTTTTACTGCCCAACAAATCACGATACACCCTATAGTGACCTACTATCGAGGAGAAGATGAAATAGTACGAGAAACCTCTATTATCATTTCAGAGGATAACAACCATGATTACCACGCTGTTAATCATTTCCAGCAGATAGTTGACCAACATCTTGCAACTCAGATTGGACAAATTCCTAGAAAAAAATTTGTGTTCAGTGACGGTTGTAGTTCTCAATACAAGTCCAAGGGTCCATTTGCAGACTTGGCACATGCAGATATAGAAATAAACCGCAATTATTTCGGCTCAGAACATGGCAAAGGAGACTGTGACGGAGAAACATGTGTTTTTAACAGAGCTGTTGACCGGGCGATCATTGGAAAGAAAGTGGTGATAAACGATGCACATGATTTGTATACCTTTGCCAAAGGTAATTTGGAACTTGATGAAGCATTCACAAAAAGAAAATTCTTCTTTGTTAAAAATGGAGATATTACTAGAGATCGGCTAGAAACTGAGGTCAAAACATTGGTTAACACAAGAAAAATACACCAGGCACTAAACATGAAAACCAAAAATGTCCTGAAGGTCAGAAATTTATCATGCTTCTGCAACAATTGCGAAGATGGGGACAATGCCAACTGTTTGAATACAGCATACGTTCAGAACTACATCATCAAAGACATCATCCAGGTACATGAAGTAACACCAGATAAGCAAGATGAAGACAAAATTGAGGCAGAATGTGCACCACTTAAAGACCACATTGATCAAGAAAGTGCATCACTAACAACAGAGCATGTCCAAAGTGTTACCAAACAACTGTCGAGACCAAAAACATTTCGAGGTTTGAAAAACAAAAGCATATATTGCTCCCGATCTTACCAACACCACCAGCGGTATCACTTATTTCAGCTGGATTGGTCATAGACAAAAATTCATTGCCACTTATCCCTGAAGGCCTTGGAGATTTGTATCCGTCAACAATTTACGGGGATGGGAACTGTTTACCTAGGGTCGCCAGTGTTTTTGCCTATGGACATGAAAACAATTTTGTAGAGATGAGGGCAAGAATTGTTCTTGAATTGATAAAGAACCGAGACCTCTACCTGTCGGATGAGTATCTTCAAGATGGCAATCAACCCATTAATATTGCCAAAAGGTATGCCATGTATTCTGAAAACTACAATGGGGAAAGGCTTACTGAATGCACTATCAGGAAATTGTTTGAGCAGGAGGTGCTCGACATTAGAGGAAGTGGCGTGTATATGGGCATTTGGCAAATTGCAGCTTTGTCAAATGTACTGGCTCGGCCTGTATGCTCTGTATACCCTACATATGGTGGGCATACAGTAAGATCTGATCTTAACAGGACTTTCCATCCATTCAACCCTTCTGCACTTGCGCCTGTTAATGTGATGTGGACAAATGTAAATGGGGACCATCTTAATGCACTAAACTGGTATCCAAATCACTTTGTCGCCCTGCTCCCAACTTTTATTGGTGAATCGGAAGAACTCGAGGAATCGCATGCAGACACTGATGTATTTGACATCGTTGCAGACTACGATGAAGTTGTCGATGACTGGACAGCTGATGAAGTCCTGGATAACAGTTTCCTTGGTCATTTGTTGGACGATCTGGACCACGATGAGATACTCGCTGGTGGAAATGGTATGCACAGATTGGTTAGTATTTTTTACAAGACATATTTATAGATCATTTAAAGTATTATGTTGTTTTGAGTGTTTACAAATTTGGCGTCTCCTTGAGCAAGGCAATTTAATCACATTAATTATATTTTACCCAGAAAGTAAACTTTTTAACAAATATTTTACTTCAAAATTCATGTAAAATAAATAGGTTCAAATAAATACAGCGTTTGCTGCAATATTAAGTTTCTAGCTATTGGTCATCAGCTTCGATCAGTGCCATTGTCTTCCACCTATGAATAATTATGTTTGATTTTGTTTGTTTTATTCCAGCCCAGTGTCGAGAGCGAGCCGATCCAGCCCAGTGTCGAGATCCAGCCCAGTGTCAAGAGCAAGCCGATCCTGCCCAGTGTCCAGATCGAGCCAATCCAGCCCAGTGTCCAGAGCGAGTCGATCCAGCCCAGTGTCCAGGGCGAGTCAATCCAGCCCAGTGTCCAGAGCGAGTCAATCCAGTCCAGTGTCCAGAGCGAGCAGCTCCAGTCCAGTGTCGAAAGCGAGCAGCTCCAGCCCAGTGTCGAAAGCGAGCAGCTGCAGCCCAATGTCGAAAGCGAGCAGCTTCAGCCCAGTGTCCAGAGCGAGCAGCTCCAGCCCAGTGTCGAGAGCGAGCAGCTGCAGCCCAGTGTCGAGAGCGAGCAGCTGCAGCCCAGTGTCGAGAGCGAGCAGCTGCAGCCCAGTGTCGAGAGCGAGCAGCTGCAGCCCAGTGTCGAAAGCAAGCAGCTGCAGTCCAGTGTCAAGAGCGAGCAGCTTCAGCTCAATGTCCAGAGCGAGCCGATCCAGTCCAGTATCCAAAGCGAGCCGATCCAGTCCAGTGTCGAGAGCGAGCCGGTCCAGCCCAGTGTCGAGAGCGAGCCGATCCTGCCCAGTGTCCAGAGCGAGCCGATCCAGCCTAGTCTCCAGAACGAGCAGCTCCAGTCCAGTGTCCAGAGTGAGCCGATCCAGCCTAATGTGCAGAGCAAGCCGATCCAGCCCAGTGTCAAGATTCAGCCCAGTGTTGAGAGCGAGCCGATCCAGCCCAGTGTCCAGAGCGAGCAGCTCCAGCCCAGTGTCCAGAGCGAGCAGCTCCAGCCCAGTGTCCAGAGCGAGCAGCTCCAGCCCAGTGTTGATACCAAACTTCCATCCAGGTAACCATAATTTACTTAATTACACGTCAGGGACCATTTCATATGATTGATATTAATCTCTTTATTTATATGTAAAATAAGTTTCCCCCAAAAACTGTTGCAAGACGCACATTTATAGTTCACAACTCCTATAAACACTAACAAATCCCGACGACTTTGATGATTCACATGTTAGAATTCTTCTTTTGGCTGCTCAATATTTTTGTATACTAATTATGCATTACTTGTGAATAGGTTTCCTGTAGGAACCAACATTTTAGTTAGTGTTGGTTCAAAAACATTTAATGCTGTGGTAAGTAAAATGTTCAGAATTGTGTTACAGTTAATTTCGAGATTTTCATCTCCTTCAGTGATTATATTTCCGGTTCATTTTGACTTTACTTTGTTCAGTTTGTTGATGGTGTTATGTTTTTGGATATTTATGTTCACGTTTGAATTTGTACAATGTACATGTTTTAAATATATTTTTTAATTATGACAAATACAGTCACATTAAATGTAATCGAATACATATAATTTACTTACAGACTTCTTATAAATGAATTCATGAATGCCGAGTTTCAATTTTTATGTCATTCTTATTCAGCTGTTTATGTATATCCCCCCTGTGGACCGGGGCTATCCCAGAGCTAGGTTGTAGAATAGGTCCACCGCCCCTCCTCAGCGTTTCGTAAAAGGTGACTATTGGGGAGAGTGGTTGGGTGGTTATCTATCGGTCTCTCATCAATGTGGTCGAGAGTTCGAGTCCCGTTTGTGGATTGACGCAAATTGACCTAATTTACAGTGTCGACGTGCCATAAAACAACATTCATTCATTCATTGTTTATGTATATAATTTCAGGTTGTCCCAAAGACTGATAAAGTTGAGGAATATGGAATGTGGGTCCAGTTTTATCGTGCATATAAGGAACATCTATGGACATTGGAAGAAAAATCATTTTTTGTTTGCTGGGAAGATATTATTGAGCAGATAAATCAGCCATCACTTGTCAACATCGGATCTAGAATCTATTATACATTTTAATAGATTAAGACTTAAACTGTGCTATCTGTGTTTTTCCAGATCATTTGGTCAAAAGTGATATGGATTACTGACAGTATCTAACAATTTTAACTGTTTCTGTTTTTAATTTAGAATGTAGTTAAAAAAAAAAAGAGTTGCCTTAGCCTGACTGCAAACTTGCTGGCTCCAGACTTTATTATTATTTACATATGTTTTGTGTTACATTGTTAATATCAGAAAAAACATGTTGATGTGTTTGTAATTTAGAAAAGATCATACTGGTGAAAAACCTGTGGTACTAGTATTATATCTGACTAAACACTTCATGCATTTTGTCTTGAAATAAAAGAGACAATGAAATTTTCAATTTAGCAAATGTTTATTTAGAACTGTAAGTATGATACAGAATTACATGCATGTGTTTAACATTTTACAAAAAAAACATGCCTAATAATTATGAGCAAAACAAAGTTCCGTCAAAATGTGACATTAGCAACATATTGTTCCGTCAAAAATGACATTAGCAAAACATTGTTCTGTCAAAAAATGACATTAGCAACTTCGTAAAATGTATGTTACTTTTTCTGTAAAGACTCTCTGAATATGTTATTTTTAATTTCTTTATCCATTCAATAAGAATATTACAGGTATCCAGATAACATTATATAACCTACAGTCTATGCTTGCTTTTTCCCAATTTTTACATGTTGCTAATGTCACAAATGTCTGTCAAAACTTCCGTCAAAATGTGACATTAGCAACTTCAAATTTTAAAGTAATAAAAAAACGTTTTGAATAAAGATTGTGTTATTTATTTATGTTTTTATTTTTTATTTGATCATTTTCCCTTAATGTGCAAAGAATCAGTAATAAATAATGACTTTGAAATATTGATATATCATGGGAGTTGTTGGTGCACTTTTTTTTGGAAGATGCCATAACTCTGGCACTAATTATCGGAAATCGCTGAAAATCAATAGGCTTCTTCGTCTCATGACCCTAAACACTGTGTATAAATTTAAAGTCAATCGGATATTAACTTTAGCCTGTAGAGCGTCAACAAGCAATTGTGGACGCCGGAAGGACGGACCGACGGACGGGGGCGACGACAATATACGACCACATTTCAATGTGGGCGTATAAAAAGGAAATTTTTCGGTCAATCACGGGACATAATTCAGGAAGTTACGATCAGATGGGCGCAAATATAGAAAGGACACAAGATCTTTGGGTTATAAACATACATGTCAAGTTTCATCAAAATTGGTTCAAAATTGTGACCTCTATAGCTTGATTTAACATTTTTTCACACTATTCGCGTACAAACGGCGGCCATTTTGTCAATTTTGGTCCGATTTTCACGAAATTCGGACTCAACATCCATTACCATGTAACGTTGGTATAATCAAACGTTTTTTTAAATCGATAACAATTTTGACCTCCAGAGGGACCACAAGCTAAAAAGGGTGATTTTTTGGACAATCAGGGGCCATAATTCAGGAAGTTACGATCCGATGGGCGCAAATATTGAAAGGAACCAAGACCTTTGGGTTATAAACATACATGTCAAGTTTCATGAAAATCGGTTCAAAATTTGTGACCTCCATAGGATCCACAACTTGATATAACATATTTTCACACTATTCGCGTACAAATGGCGGCCATTTTGTCTGTCAATTTTGGTCCGATTTTCACGAAATTCGAACTCAACCCCCATAACTATGTAATGGTGATATAATTAAACCGTTTTTTGAATCGGATAACAATTTTGACCTCCACAGGGAACACAAGCTAAAAAGGGTGATTTTTCGGACAATCAGGGGCCATAATTCAGGAAGTTACGATCCGATATGCGCAAATATCGAAAGGAACCAAGATCTTTCGGTTATAAAGATGCATTTCAAGTTTCATCGAAATCGGATCAAAATTGTGACCTCTACACTGGTCACAAGCTAAAAACATGATTTTTCGTACAATCAGGGGCCATAACCCATGAAGTTACAGTCCGATACATGCCAATATCGAAAGGAACCGAGATCTTAGGGTGATAAACCTATATTTTAAGTTTCATTGAAATCAGATAAAAATTGTGATCTGTAGACTGTTCACAAACAATTGTGGACGGACGGACGGGGCGACGACAATATACGTCCACATAAAAATGTGGGCGTATAAAAATGGGCCGATTTTCGTACAATCAGATCCATAATTCAGGAAGTTACGAATCAATGAGCGAAAATATCGAAAGGAACCAAGATCTTTGGGTTATAACCCATGAAGTTACAGTCCGATACATGCCAATATCGAAAGGAACCGAGATCTTATATTATAAGTTTCATTGAGTAAAATTTTGTCCGTGCAGTGGTGCTACGGCCTACTCTTATATCGAATTCCAACTGCGAGAGGATCTTTTACGTGCACGCCAATGTGTACACGGGACCTCAGTTTTTTGTACCATCTGAATGACTAGACAGCAGTCCTTGTCAGGCCCTCCTACATCACTGACAAGGGAAACCACGCCAGAAAATAGAGATGTACTTTCTCGGGCAATGCAGGGATCGAACACCCGACCTCCAGGCTAGAGAGCCAGCGCCTTACCCGTTTAGCCAGCGTGATTGCTGAAACTCATTAAAACCTTTCAAAACTTTTATGGCCGTCGTGTTGACGTGATTGGTAAATATAATCAACTATGGTCTTTAGAGCATCCCCAATATTTTTCAAAGTGATCAAAGGCCATAATACTAAAGAGATTATTAGATATTGTTGAAAATCAATAAGCTTCTTCATCCTATGTACTTAAACACTGTGTATAAATTTAAAGTCAATCGGATATCAGCTTTAGCCTCTTGAGGATTGACAAGAGCCATAACTCTGGCATTTATTATTGGGAATCATTGAAAATCAATAAGATTCTTTGTCTCATGACCTTAAACACTGTATAAATTCAATTGGATATTAACATTAAGCTTTAAAGACGCCACAATGGCAGAAAGGAGCGGCGACAATATACAACCACATTTCAATAAAACATGAAAAGAAATAGGATTTATGTTTTGGTTTTAACAAACCTTGTTTCATCTCTCTCACTTTATTAGAACTAAAGTAATTGTGTCCCTACAAATTGCTTATCTCTGCTTACCCCGAGTTCATCTTCAAATTCAATCAAGGTATTCACTTAATCAAAATCTACACCAAGTTTGAACATTCTAGTTCAATTAGAAGGAAAGTTATTGTGTCCAAAAAAGGGTAACTGACACTTAAGATGGGGGACAATTAAATCATAATTAGTAACACTGACTTACCTAAAGGCACAATACACTGTGACAAAACTTTAGCAAGAGTTAATCGAACATTTGGTATTGCATCCTTTCCTAGTGCCAGCAAACTTGGTAACATATCACGGGCAAAAATAGGTGGTGGAATGGAATTTTCTTCCATTATGCAAAGGCATACTTGTGCAAAGCTGTAACAAAAAGATAATCATGGTTGGTATGATAAGTTTATATATCTTAACCCAAAATAGGACATAATGAATCTGCAAACAATATTTAATAAAATTCAATTGTTTTTCTATATTTTCAATTAATCTTGGAAGCTTTCTGGTGTAAGTATGAAGTAGACTCAAGTTTCTTCAGGATTTAAAAGAAATGAAATGGGGTTTAACCCCAGGGCTTCCACTTCAAAATGTTCACTACCGGTCATTTTTGATAACGCACGAAAACTTTGCAAAAGATAGGCTGGCACTGCCAGGCAGGATACGCCCACATTTTCGAGAGATGGACAGAGAACAAGCAATACTGAAAGTGATTTTTCCTACATCTTTACGTCCTGTATTTCATACTGTATTGGGAGCAGCCATTTAGTTGGTCAGTTCCAGTCTGATATTAATGAAACTCGAAACCGACAATGATTATGGTGTGACGGTACACAACCTAGAAATGTGACTTTTCATCAAAATCGGATAAGAATTGTGACCTGTAGCGAGTCCACAACCATGATATACCATATTTTTACACTATTCGCGTACAAACGGCGACCATTTCGTCCGGCAATTTAGGTACGATTTTCACGAAATTAGAACTCAACCTTCCTCATCAAAATCGAATTAAAATTGTGACCTATACAGGGTCCACAACCATGATATATCATTTTTTTAACAGTATTCGCGTACAAACGGCGGCCATTTTGTCTGTCAATTTTGGGCCGATTTTCCTGAAATTCAAACTCAACCTTCCTTACAGTGCAACGGTGATATAATCAAACGTTTTTTTAAATTGGATAATAATTGTGACCTCCAGAGGGACCACAAGCTAAAGAAAGGGTGATTTTGCGTATAACCAGGGGCCATAATTCAGGAAGTTAGGATCCGATATGCGCAAATATTGAAAAGAACCAAGATCTTTGGGTTATAACCATGAATTACAAGTTTCATCAAAATCGAATTAAAATTGTGACCTTTACAGGGTCCACAACCACAACCTTGATATACCATTTTTTAACAGTATTCGCGTACAAACGGCAGCCATTTTGTATGACAATTTTGGTCTGATTTTCCCGAAATTCGAACTCAACCTTCCTTACGGTGTAACGGTAATATAATCAAACGTTTTTTTAAATCGGATAATAATTGTGACCTCCAAGCTAAAAAAAAGGCGATTTTGCATATAATCAGGGGTCATAATTCAGGAAGTTACGATCCGATATGCGCAAATATCGAAAGGAAGCAAGATCTTTGGGTTATAACCATGAATTTCAAATTTCATCAAAATCGAATCAAAATTGTGACCTCCACAGGGTCCACAACCTTGATATACCATTTTTTAACAGTATTCGCGTACAAACGGCGGCCATTTTGTATAGCAATTTTCGTCCGATTTTCCCGAAATTCGAACTCAACCTTCTTTAGGGTGTGACGGTAATATAATCAAACGGTTTTTTAAATCGAATAATAATTGTGACCTCCAAGCTAAAAAAAAGGCGATTTTGCGTATAATCAGGGGCCATAATTCAGGAAGTTACGATCCGATATGCGCAAATATCGAAAGGAAGCAAGATCTTTGGGTTATAACCATGAATTTCAAGTTTCATCAAAATCGAATCAAAATTGTGACCTCCACAGGGTCCACAACCTTGATATACCATTTTTTAACAGTATTCGCGTACAAACGGCGGCCATTTTGTATGGCAATTTTTGTCCGATTTTCCCGAAATTCGAACTCAACCTTCCTTAGGGTGTAACGGTGATATAATCAAACGGTTTTTTAAATCGAATAATAATTGTGACCTCCAGAGGGACCACAAGCTAAAAAGGGCGATTTTTCGGACAATCAGGGGCCATAATTCAGGAAATTACATTCCGTAAGCCGCAAATATCGATTGGAACCAAGATCTTTGGGTTACAAACATGCATGTCAAGTTTCATCAAAATCGGTTCAAAATTGTGACCTCTATAGGGTCCACAAGCTAAAAACGTGATTTTTCGTACAATCAGGGGCCATAATCCATGAAGTTTTGATCCGATACATGCCAATATCGAAAGCAGCCGAGAACTTTTGGGGATAAACCTATATTTCAAGTTTCGTCAAAATCGGATAAGAATTGTGACCTGTAGAGAGTCCACAAACAAATTGTGGACGGACGGACGGACGGACAGGGGCGACGACATAATACGTCCACATGAAAATGTGGGCGTATAAAAACTAGATAGTGTAAAGGTAAATTGCTGAAAATTTCAGTCAAATTGGTCCACTATTAGCGGAGAAAAACGCGTTTGAAATATTCACATAGCCTCGGTCATCATTACTCAAATCATTAATATGAACAGCATAGTCTCGATTATCCACTTGATTGATATAATTATCAACGGCCATTAAGACACATATAGAATTTTAAACTGCCAACATCAAAGGCTAGCCTTGAAATCAAGAGTTTATTATGGTCCGGATATGTTAATTAATATCTAATTGATTATTTAGCTAACATTTCAGGCTTAAAGAATGACCTGTAATAAGCAGATTTTGCATAATGCTATTTTAATACTTCAAAAGTACTTACACCTGTCTACCAATCCATTTTCTGTTCATAGCAAATTTGTCAATAACATCATTCACCAAAGACAACGTTAAATTTTCTTCTCCATCATTATGCAATCTTTGTAGAATAAAACTCAACTGTAAAAAAGATAATTTTGTTAAAATTGATAATTAACCACGACTCATATTTCTGACATACTTTATATTCTGGTTGCCAACTATACGGCCACAGATCACTAATTATTTCCCCATTGACTTTAATGTTAATCTCGTTACTTAGACCGGCTGTAACTTTTCCCCAAATATTCGTTGGGTAGAACGCTTTCTGCCACAGATGGAGCAACATGTGGCAAACTCTGGCCCAAAAGCATGTATGAGGTTCACCATGAAAAACTTGAGATACACAGGCTGGAAGTAGAGACAACTAAACAAGCAATTTTCGGCCCTCCCTTTCAACGTAACCAACCTCACAACCCTTGTATCCTTCCGCCTCAAAATCATGAATATTCACCAAAACCTGGCAGAAAATGTATTTTTAAACCCTTTTCTTCAATTCTACACCAAAAAGTCAACAAAAATCGCCATGCAAAAGGGGGAAAAAGAGAAAGGGAGAGAAGGACTAAAAATAACTTTCGCCCTACATTCGTAGGTGACGGCCCATGAATATTTAGTGATCTGTGTCCTATATAGGAGTGAAACTTTAGGTATCACCAAAAGGCCTCTTTTATATGCTTCCCATATGGTCTGGCAACACACCGATGAAAGAAAATCAAAATCAAAGAATAACTCAAAAAATAGGTTGCTAGGCAACGAAACATACGCCCACACAGCAGCCAAATCGTCCGGGCAGTCAACAAGAGTTGTTGCATATTAAGGAATTATCAGAAAATCATTAGAATTTGTTTGGTTTTTATAATCAAACGTTTTTTCTTTAAATCAGATAATAATTGTGACCTCCACAGGCACAACAAGCTAAAAAGGGTGATTTTTCGTACAATCAGGGGACATAATTCAGGAGTAATGACCCGATGGGTGCAAATATCGAAAGGAACCAAGATCTTTGGGTTATAAACATACATGTCAAGTTTCATCAAAATCGGTTCAAAATTGTGACCTCTATAGGCTCCACAACCTTGATGTAACATATTTTCACACTATTCGTGTACAAATGGCGGCCATTTTGTCCGTCAATTCTAGTCCGATTTTCACATAATTCAAACTCTCTCTTCATTACCATGTAACGATGATACAGTTCAACGTTTTTTTAAATCGGATAATAATTTTGACCTCCAGAGGGACCAAAAGCGAACAAAAGCGATTTTTCAGACAATCCGGGGACATAATTCAGGAAGTTATGATCCAATGGGTGCAAATATCGAAAGGAACCAAGATCTTTGGGTTATAAACATACATGTCAAGTTTCATCAAAATCGGTTCAAAATTGTGACCTCTATAAGGTCCACAACCTTTATATAAGATATTTTCACACTATTCGCGTACAAACGGCGGCCATTTTGTCCGTCAATTTTGGTCCGATTTTCACAAAATTTATGCTCAACCTTCATAACCATGAAATGGTGATATAATCAAACGTTTTTTTAATAAAAAGGGCGATTTTTTTGGACAATCAGGGGCCATAATTCAGGAAGTTACGATCCGATGGGCGCAAATATCGAAAGGAACCAAGATCTTTGGGTTATAAACATACATGTCAGGTTTCATCAAAATTGGTTCAAAATTGTGACCTGTATAAGGTCCACAACCTTGATATAACATATTTTCACACTATTCGCGTACAAACGGCGGCCATTTTGTCCGTCAATTTTGGTCCGATTTTCACGAAATTCAAAATCAACCTTCATAACCATGTAACGGTGATATAATCAAACATTTTTTTAAATCGGATAACAATTTTGACCTCCAGAGGGATAGCAAGCTAAAAAGGGCAATTTTTCTGACGATCAGGGGCTATAATTCAGGAAGTTACGATCCGATGGGCGCAAATATCGAAAGGAACCAAGATCTTTGGGTTATAAACATACATGTCACGTTTCATCCAAATCGGTTCAAAATTGTGACCTCTATAAGGTCCAAAACCTTGATATAACATATTTTCACACTATTCGCGTACAAATGGCGGCCATTTTGTCCGTCAATTTTGGTCCGATTTTCCCGAAATTCGAATTCAACCTTCATAACCATGGAACGGTGATATAATCAAACGTTTTTTTAAATCGGATAACAATTTTGACCTCCAGAGAGACCACAAGCTAAAAAGGGCGATTTTTCGGACAATCAGGGGCCATAATTCAGGAAGTTACGATCCGATTGGCGCAAATATCGAAAGGAACCAAGATCTTTGGGTTATAAACATGCATTTCAAGTTTCATCCAAATCGGTTCAAAATTGTGACCTCTACACTGTTCACAACCTTGATAAAACATATTTTCACACTATTCACGTACAAATGGCGGCCATTTTGTCCGTCAATTTTGGTCCGATTTTCACGATATTCAAACTCAACCTTCTTAACCATGGAACGGTGATATAATCAAACGTTTTTTTAAATCGGATAACAATTTTGACCTCCAGAGGGACCACAAGCTAAAAAGGGTGATTTTTCGGACAATCAGGGGCCATAATTCAGGAAGTTACGATCCAATTGGCGCAAATATCGAAAGGAACCAAGATCTTTGGTTTATAAACATGCATTTCAAGTTTCATCCAAATCGGTTCAAAATTGTGACCTCTACACTGTTCACAACCTTGATAAAACATATTTTCACACTATTCACGTACAAATGGCGGCCATTTTGTCCGTCAATTTCACAAGCTAAAAGATAGGCTGGCACTGCCAGGCAGGATACGCCCACATTTTCGAGAGATGGACAGAGAACAAGCAATACCGAAAGTGATTTTTCCTACATCTTTAAGTCCTGTATTTCATACTGTATTGGGAGCAGCCATTTAGTTGGTCAGTTCCAGTCTGATATTAATGAAATTCGAAACCGACAATGATTATGGTGTGACGGTACACAACCTAGAAATGTGACTTTTCATTAAAATCGGATAAGAATTGTGACCTGTAGAGAGTCCACAACCATGATATACCATATTTTTACACTATTCGCGTACAAACGGCGACCATTTCGTCCGGCAATTTTGGTACGATTTTCACGAAATTAGAACTCAACCTTCCTCATCAAAATCGAATTAAAATTGTGACCTAACAGGGTCCGCAACCATGATATATCATTTTTTTTAACAGTATTCGCGTAGAAACAGCGGCCATTTTGTCTGTCAATTTTGGTCCGATTTCCCCGAAATTCAAACTCAACCTTCCTTACAGTGTAACGGTGATATAATCAAACGTTTTTTTAAATTGGATAATAATTGTGACCTCCAGAGGGACCACAAGCTAAAGAAAGGGGGATTTTGCGTATAACCAGGGGCCATAATTCAGGAAGTTACGATCCGATATGCGCAAATATCGAAAAGAACCAAGATCTTTGGGTTATAACCATGAATTTCAAGTTTCATCAAAATCGAATTAAAATTGTGACCTTTACAGGGTCCACAACCTTTATATACCATTTTTTAACAGTATTCACGTACAAACGGTGGCCATTTTGTATGGCAATTTTGGTCTGATTTTCACGAAATTCGAACTCAACCTTCCTTACGGTGTAACGGTAATATAATCAAACGTTTTTTTAAATCGGATAATAGTTGTGACCTCCAAGCTAAAAAAAAGGCGATTTTGCGTATAATCAGGGGCCATAATTCAGGAAGTTACGATCCGATATGCGCAAATATCGAAAGGAAGCAAGATCTTTGGGTTATAAACATGAATTTCAAGTTTCATCAAAATCGAATCAAAATTGTGACCTCCACAGGGTCCACAACCTTGATATACCATTTTTTAACAGTATTCGCGTACAACAACGGCCATTTTGTATGGCAATTTTGGTCCGATTTTCCCGAAATTCGAACTCAACCTTCCTTAGGGTGTAACGGTAATACAATCAAACGGTTTTTTTAAATCGCATAATATTTGTGACCTCCAAGCTTAAAAAAGATAGGTTGCCAGGCAACGAAACATACGCCCACAGCAGCTAAATCGTCCGGGCAGTCAACAAGGGTTGTCGCATATTTTTACTTTTTTTGGTAATGAAACAATTCATTATGTAATTATCTGAAAATCATTAGAATTTGTTTGCTTTTTATAAAGTTTTGCCCCACGCTATCAATTAGTATAGGAAACATTTAACATCATGGATTTAGCTGTTCTGTTATCAAAATTCATTGAAAATCAAAATACTTGTGCGTTTCAACACCTTAAACTCTGTGTATCAATCTGAAGTCAAACGGATGATAAGTTTGGCATCTGTAGCGTCACAAGGTTTTTTGAAGTGATCAAGGGAGATAACTCTGGAAGTAATTATTTGAAATCAATGAAAATCAGTAGGCTTCTTCGTCTCATGACCTTAAACAGTGTGTGTAAATTTAAAGTCAATCAGATATTAACTTTGGCCTTTAGAGCGTCCACAGGATTTTTTGATGTGATCAAGGGCCATAACTCTGGCACTAATTATCGGAAATCGCTGAAAATCAATAGACTTCTTCGTCTTATGACCTTAAACACTGTGTATGAGTTTTAAGTCAATCGGATATTAACTTTGGCCTCTAGATCGTTCACAAGATTTTTTGAAGTGATCAAGGGCCATAACTCTGGCACTAATTATCGGAAATCGCTGAAAATCAATACGCTTCTTCGTCTTATGACCTTAAACACTGTGTATAAATTTAAAGTCAATCGGATATTAACTTTGGCTTTTAGAGCGTCCACAAGATTTTTTGAAGTGATCAAGGGCCATAACTCTGGCACTAATTATCGGAAATCGCTGAAAATCAATAGGATTCTTCGTCTTATGACCTTAAACACTGTGTTTAAATTTAAAGTCAATCGGATATTAACTTTGGCTTTTAGAGCGTCCACAAGATTTTTTGAAGTGATCAAGGGCCATAACTCTGGCACTAATTATCGGAAATCGCTGAAAATCAATAGGCTTCTTCTTCTTATGACCTTAAACACTGTGTATAAATTTAAGGTCAATCGGATATTAACTTTGGCTTTTAGAGCGTCCACAAAATTTTTTGAAGTGATCAAGGGCCATAACTCTGGCACTAATTATCGGAAATCGCTGAAAATCGATAGGCTTCTTCGTCTTATGACCATAAACACTGTGTATAAATTTAAAGCCAATCGAATATTAACTTTGGCCTCTAGAGCGTCCACAAGATTTTTTGAAGTGATCAAGGGCCATAACTCTGGTAGCTATTATCGGAAATCGCTGAAAAACAATAGGCTTCTTCGTCTCATGACCTCAAACACTGTGTATAAATTTAAAGTCAATCGGATATTAACTTTAGCCTCTAGAGCGTCCACAAGCAATTGTGGACGCCGGACCGACGGACCGACGGACGGACGGACGGACGGACGGACGGGGGCGACGACAATATACGACCACATTTCAATGTGGGCGTATAAAAAGGCAATTTTGCGTATAATCAGGGGCCATAATTCAGGAAGTTACGATCCGATATGCGCAAATATCGAAAGGAAGCAAGATCTTTGGGTTATAACCATGAATTTCAAGTTTCATCAAAATCGAATCAAAATTGTGACCTCCACAGGGTCCACAACCTTGATATACCACTTTTTAACAGCATTTGCGTACAAACGGCGGCCATTTTGTATGGCAATTTTCGTCCGATTTTCACGAAATTCGAACTCAGCCTTCCTTAGGGTGTAACGGTGATATAATCAAACGGTTTTTTAAATCAAATAATAATTGTGACCTCCAGAGGGACCACAAGCTAAAAAGGGTGATTTTTCGGACAATCAGGGGCCATAATTCAGGAAATTACATTCCGATAGCCGCAAATATCGAAAGGAACCAAGATCTTTGGGTTACAAACATGCATGTCAAGTTTCATCAAAATCGGTTCAAAATTGTGACCTCTATAGGGTCCACAAGCTAAAAACGTGATTTTTCGTACAATCAGGGGCCATAATCCATGAAGTTTTGATCCGATACATGCCAATATCGAAAGGAACCGAGATCTTTTGGGGATAAACCTATATTTCAAGTTTCGTCAAAATCGGATAAGAATTGTGACCTGTAGAGAGTCCACAAACAAATTGTGGACGGACGGACGTCCGGACGGACAGGGGCGACGACATAATACGTCCACATGAAAATGTGGGCGTATAAAAACGTGATTTTTCGTACAATCAGGGGCCATAACCCATGAAGTTACCGTCCGATACATGCCAATATCGAAAGGAACCGAGATCTTAGGGTGATAAACCTATATTTTAAGTTTCATTGAAATCGGATACAAATTGTGACCTGTAGACTGTTCACAAACAGTTGTGGACGGACGGACGGACGGACGTCCGGACGAACAGGGGCGACGACAATATACGTCCACATGAAAATGTGGGCGTATAAAAATGATGGCCCTTTAAGTATACATGCTGCTTTATGTACAACGGTGCATCTCAGGTCCCTGGGCTTTTTGTGTTAAAGTTTTTGAGTTTTGTGAAAAAATAAGACAAGTTACAAACAAATTACACACAAAACACTCATAATCTGGATTTTTTTTCAAATATATATTTTTTTACTGCCATTTCATGAAAAATGTACAAAATTTACATGTAGCATCTTTCAAAAAACCAATAATTTTCCACTTTTTTAGATAGTCAGACTGGCAAGTAATATATTTTTGGAAACCCTGGACAATATGCAAACAGAAAAATCACAAATCAGATGCATTGGTTGTAATTATAGAGGTCTGTACTGAAACATGTAACCCCACCCCCTAAATACGTCAATGACTGAATCAATCCTATCCTTGGTTGCAGAGCTAACATTACCAAAGGAATCTGTCTAACAGCTATGTTTTACCATCCCTGGCTGATATGTGTACATAAAAACTAAAATAGGTGCAATAAATATGAATTATGGTTAAAAATAGGCCTTGATGAAAGAAAAAAATGCCATTTTTGGTGTATGACCACCCCTCTCTAACAAAAGGGTCACAAAATACACAATTTTCACGAATTTGAAAATAATTCAATGTTTTCAACATCTCAAAACTCAGAGGCATCATACAAATCTTTATTGCAATTCTTGTGCTGAATCAAGATGTCTGGACCATTGCATCATTTGCGTGGAAAAATGAAGTACAAGATAGGTTGCCAGGCAACGAAACATACGCCCACAGCAGCTAAATCGTCCGGGCAGTCAACAAGGGTTGTCGCATATTTTTACTTTTTTTTGCTAATGAAACATTTGTAATACACTAAAGATAGGTTGCCAGGCAACGAAACATACGCCCACAGCAGCTAAATCGTCCGGGCAGTCAACAAGGGTTGTCGCATATTTTTACTTTTTTCGGTAATGAAACATTTGTAATACTCTAAAAACTGATTAAGAGTAACAACTCATTATGTAATTATCAGAAAATCATTAGAATTTGATTGCTTTTTATAAAGTTTTACCCCACGCTAACAATTGAATTAGTATATATACATGAAACATTTAAAATCATCGATTTAGCTGTTCAGTTATCAAAATTCATTGAAAATCAATATACTTGTTCGTTTCAACACCTTAAACTCTGTGATCAAGGGCCATAACTCTGGCACTAATTATCGGAAATCGCTGAAAATCAATAGGCTTCTTCGTCTCATGACCTTAAACACTGTGTATAAATTTAAAGCCAATCGGATATTAACTTTGGCCTCTATAGCGTCCACAAGATTTTTTGAAGTGATCAAAGGCCATAACTCTGGCACTTATTATCGGAAATCGCTGAAAATCAATAGGCGTCTTCGTGTCATGACCTTAAACACTGTGTGTAAATTTAAAGCCAATCGGATATTAACTTTGGCCTCTATAGCGTCCACAAGATTTTTTGAAGTGATCAAGGACCATAACTCTGGCACTAATTATCGGAAATCGCTGAAAATCAATAGGCTTCTTCGTCTCATGACCTTAAACACTGTGTATAAATTTAAAGCCAATCGGATATTAACTTTGGCCTCTATAGCGTCCACAAGATTTTTTGAAGTGATCAAGGGCTATAACTCTGGCACTAATTATCGGAACTCACTGAAAATCAATAGGCTTCTTCGTCTCATGACCTTAAACACTGTCTATAAATTTAAAGTCAATCGGATATTAACTTTAGCCTCTAGAGCGTCCACAAGCAATTGTGGACGCCGGACCGACGGACGGACGGACAGGGGCGACGACAATATACGACCACATTTCAATGTGGGCGTATAAAAACTGATTAAGAGTAACAACTCATTATGTAATTATCAGAAAATCATTAGAATTTGATCGCTTTTTATAAAGTGTTACCCCACCCTAACAATTAGTATATACATGAAACATTTAATATCATGGATTTAGCTGTTCATTTATCAAAATTCTTTGAAAATCAAAATACTTGTTCGTTTCAACACCTTAAACTCTGTGTATCAATCTAAAGTCAATCGGATGATAAGTTTGGCCTCTATAGCGTCACAAGATTTTTTGATGTTATCAAGGGCTATAACTCTGGCAGCAATTATTGAAAATCACTGAAAATCGATAGACGTCTTAGTCTCATGACTGTAAACACTAAGTATAAATTTGAAGTCAATCGGATATTAACTTTGGCCTCTAGAGCATCCACATGATTTTTTGAGGTGATCAAGGGCCATAACCCTGGCACTAATTATCGGAAATCGCTTAAAATCAATAGGCTTCTTCGTCGCATGACCTTAAACACTGTGTATAAATTTAAAGTCAATTGGATATTAACTTTGGCCTCTAGAGCGTCCACAAGATTTTTTGAAGTGATCAAGGGCCATAACTCTGGCACTAATTATCGGAAATCGCTGAATATAAATAGGCTTCTTTGTCTCATGACCTTAAACACTGTGTATAAATTTAAAGTCAATTGGATATTAACTTTGGCCTCTAGAGCGTCCACAAGATTTTTTGAAGTGATCAAGGGCCATAACTCTGGCACTAATTATCGGAAATCGCTGAAAATCAATAGGATTCTTCGTCTCATGACTTTAAACACTGTGTATAAATTTAAAGCCAATCGGATATTAACTTTGGCCTCAAGAGCGTCCACAAGATTTTAAGAAGTGATCAAGGGCCATAACTCTGGTAGTTATAATCGGAAATAGCTGAAAAACAATAGGCTTCTTCGTCTCATGACCTTAAACACTGTGTATAAATTTAAAGTCAATCGGATATTTACTTTATGTGGGCGTATAAAAAGGCAGTTATGACAGAGTTGACAACATAAAAGAGGCCTGAAACGGGACAAAATTAACATTTTACTGCTCTATAAGTAACATAAATGCAACAAACACCACCAATCCTAGATTTTGATATGAAAATATTGAACATTAAGCTGACATTTACACATCTACACAAGTTTTCTATCAGGGTGTGGTCTTATTGACCTGACATGTCTCAGGGTTCTAAGTTTGACATTAGACAAAAAAGGTTAGAAATCCTGGAAATGTACAAAATAAGCATTTATTGGTGAAAAATAACATTCCTATCTGTAATTCAACAACAAATTCCAATTACTATAATTTAATTGTCAACACATGTGCAATTAAATCTCTCAAAACACATAAATAAATAATAGGCTGGCACTGCCAGGCAGGATACGCCCACATTTTCGAGAGATGGATAGAGAACAAAGCAATACCGAGAGTGATTTTTCCTACATCATTAAGTCCTGTATTTCATATTGTATTGGGAGCAGCGATTTTGTTGGTCAGTTCCAGTCTGATATTCATGAAATTCGAAGCCGACAATGATTATGGTGTGACGGTACACAATCTAGAAATCTGACTTTTCGTCAAAATCGGATAAGAATTGTGACCCGTAGAGAGTCCACAACCATGATATATACCATATTTTTACACTATTCGCGTACAAACGGCGACCATTTCGTCTGGCAATTTTGATACGATTTTCACGAAATTAGAACTCAACCTTCCTCATCAAAATCGAATTAAAATTGTGACCTATACAGGGTACACAACCATGATATACCATTTTTTTTAAACAGTATTCACGTACAAACGGCGGCCATTTTGGTCTGATTTTCCCGAAATTCGAACTCAACCTTCCTTACAGTGTAACGGTAATATAATCAAACGTTTTTTTAAATCGGATAATAATTGTGACCTCCAGAGGAACCACAAGCTAAAAAAAAAAAGAGGCGATTTTGCGTATAATCAGGGGCCATAATTCAGGAATTTACGATCCGATATGCGCAAATATCGAAAGGAACCAAGATCTTAGGGTTATAACCATGAATTTCAAGTTTCATCAAAATCGAATTAAAATTGTGACCTTTACAGGGTCCACAACCTTGATATACCATTTTTTAACAGTATTTGCGTACAAACAGCGGCCATTTTGTATGGCAATTTTGGTCCAATTTTCCCGAAATTCTAACTCAACCTGCCTTAGGGTGTAACGGTGATATAATCAAACGGTTTTGTAAATCGGATAATAATTGTGACCTCCAGAGGGACCACAAGCCAGGCAAAGAAACATACGCACACAGCAGCTAAATCGTCCGGGCAGTCAACAAGGGTTGTCGCATATTTTTACTTTTTTCGGTAATGAAACATTTATAATACACTAAAATCTGATTAAGAGTAACAACTCATTATGTAATTATCAGAAAATCATTAGAATTTGTTTGCTTTTTATAAAGTTTTGCCCCACACTAACAATTAGTATAGGAAACATTTAATATGATGGATTTAGCTGTTCAGTTATCAAAATTCATTGAAAAACAAAATATTTGTTCGTTTTAACACCTTAAACTCTATGTATCAATCTGAGGTCATTCGCATATTAAGTTTGGCCTCTAGAGCATCCACAAGATTTTTTGAAGTGATCAAGGACTACAACTCTGGCACTAATTATCAGAAATCGCTGAAAATCAATGAGTTTCTTCGTCTCATGACCTTAAAAACTGTGTATAAATCGGATATTAACTTTGGCTTCTAGAGCACCCACAAGAATTTTTTGAAGTGATAAAGGGCCATAACTCTGGCACTAATCATCGGAAATCGCTGAAAATCAATAAGCTTCTTCGTCTTATGACCTTAAACACTGTATGAATTTGAAGTCAATCAGATATTAACTTTGGCACCCACAAGATTTTTTGAGGTGATTAAGGGCCATAACTCTGGCACTAATTATTGGAAATTGTTGAAAATCATTAGGCTTCTTCGTCTTATGACCTTAAACACTGTGTATAAATTTAAAGTCAATCGGATATTAACTTTGGCCTCTAGAGCGTCCACAAGATTTTTTGAAGTGATCCGTTGCCATAACTCTGGCACTAATTATTGGAAATTGCTGAAAATCATTAGGCTTCTTCGTCTTATGACCTTAAACACTGTGTATAAATTTAAAGTCAATCGGATATTAACTTTAGCCTCTAGAGCGTCCACAAGCAATTGTGGACGCCGGACCGACGACAATTTATGACCACATTTCAATGTGGACGTATAAAAAAGGGATTTTTCGAGCAATCAGGGGCCATAATTCAGAAAATTACGTTCCGATAGGCGCAAATATCGACAGGAACCAAGATCTTTGGGTTATAAACATGCATGTCAAGTTTCATCAAAATCGGTTCAAAACTGTGATATCGAAAGCAGCCGAGATCTTATGGGGATAAACCTATATTTCAAGTTTCGTCAAAATCAGATAAGAATTGTGACCTGTAGAAAGTCCACAAACAAATTGTGGACGGACGTTTGGACGGACAGGGGCGACCACATAATACGTCCACATGAAAATGTGGGCGTATAAAAACCTATGCGAGAGCGACAAGACAACTTCATCTCTCCTGCTCATATGATAGGAGCTTGGCCAGTCTCCTAAGAGAGGCTTGATGTGATAAAGTTTATTTGTGTCTGCAAGATCCCAAGACCGTTGCCAGCTGTCATATATAAAACAGTTTATGGGTGATTTAAAATCTGTGAATGGTAAAAGGAATTCTGAAATAGGAAGATCTAAAGCAGACCTAGCAGCTAAGTCTGCTTGATCATTTCCCTTAATATCAACAGGACTTGGGAGCCAGCAAAGGACTATGTCCCTGCTGTTAAACTCGTTTGATAGTAGCAGACGATAAATGTCTGCTACTAATGGGTGTACAAGCTGTTTATTGCCTGTAAAAGGACAAAGAATCAGTGAATATAACATGTTTTAAAGATGGAGAGGATTGAATGAATTCTATGTAGTGCCTGAAATCCACAACCTTGATATACCATATTTTTCGTACAATCAGGCGCCATAATTCAGGAAGTTACAATCCGATATTTGCAAATATGTAATTGAACCGAGATCTATAGGTTATAAACATTTATTTCAAGTTTTATCAAAATTCAGGAAGTTATGGTCCAATGTGCCCGAATATCAAAAGGAACCCTGATCTTTGGGTTATAAACTTACATTAGAAGGTCCAGTTCTAATTTCATGAACATCAGTTCATCTCGATTTTCCAGTGTGATTTCCCCTTGCAGAAGGACAGCTGCCTAGTCGTTCGGATGCAAAAGAGTAGGACATTTAACCCCATTTCATTTCATGAACATCAGACCAAAATTGCCAAACAAAATGGCCACTGCTTTTACGCAAATAAATTAAAAATATGGTACATCTCGCAAAAATATGGGTGTATCCTGCCTGGCAGCCGCTGGTTTCCTGATTTGTAACCCTTTTTCAACTAAATATCATACACTGACTATTTAAAGTTTTGTAATAATTTTTCAATATTTTGGAAGCAGATATCCTGTTCTTTGATTAGATATAATTTTTACGCATGCGTTCATTTTATTATTTTCGTCGACGAAAGTTGAGAGATAGGTTGCCAGGCAACAAAACATACGCCCACAGCAGCTAAGTTGTCCAAGCAGTCAACAAGAGTTGTTACATATTTTTTCAAGATAGCGTCAAAGATGGTCATCGAAACGTCTTAATGATCATAATTATGTATCTATCAACGCAAATTTGATGATCTCAGGGTCTATTCCTACGTTTTTGGGGCCGAAATACTCATTAAGATCATCAAAAATATTGTTGGCCTTCTATGTCACATAATTGGCCGCCAAACACCTCCAAATGACAGCAAGTCCATAACTATTGACCCAAATTTGATGATCTTGATGCCTATATCCCGTTTTGGGGGGAAAAGGAACATATTAAGACAACTTTGGATGTCACTGAGCTGTTCAAATTTGATGATCTTTGTTTATACCCCGTTTTGGGGGGGGGGGGGCATGGAACACATTGCATGTCATTGAGCTGTTCAACCATTATGAAATTGAAGGCATGGCCTTTCGCGTTTAGTTTTTAGTGTCATCTTCCACCTCAGTATCGACATAATAAGTCTGGTTGGAATTGTCACAAATTTCAGTATGACAGGGGCCACATACAGCAGTGTAGGGGGTCCATAGCGTCTGCAACTGTATCGAGAGAACTTGCATCCCCCCCCCCCCCCCCCGAACAGTTGCAATGGGTAATTTTCAAGAGTTCTCCAGGCACTGCATTTTTTGGGGTCATAATTGAAATTAACTTATCATTTCTGTTTCCATCCCTATTCAGTTAGGTCACTTTCATTTGCCATCCCCATAATTTAAAGTACACAAGTTGGCTATGAAATCTTGTTGCAGGTGATGTTGGGGTGGGAAACCGCTTAGGAATGATAGATGCTTCAGCAGTTGCCACTTTCTTGGTGATAATGATATGACACAGTGATCAGTGATGACAGCATATCATTCGATTTGCCACCAAACAGATCAACCATCAGGCCTTTGCCAAGATCTGTTATGTCCTCTTGAGATTTGTTTTGAAATGAATGCACTAGCACAGGACTTCATAACTGGATCAGATTTCACTAATTTCTGGTAGGCAAACATTTTGCAGATGCCTAAAATCCCTGGAAGTTGAATCACAGCCCAAGTAGACATGTACAAAGGGCAATTCGTTGTACGCATCGTCTCCTAATGTTTCTTTCAACAGATTAATGTTGTACACTTCATGTACTTTTGGCTGCTTGTTTGAACGGAAGTAGATGATCTCTTTGTCTGTTCTGGAGTAACGAAGAAGTAAGATCAGCAAATCTGTGACAATACAAACATCACCCAAGAGTCTCTGAAACTTAGTCTATGATAGTGGACAGCTCAAGGTCATGAATTCAATTTCATAATGATTCAACAGCTCAGTGATATCCAAAGTTCTCTTAATGTGTTGATTGTCCCCCAAAACCTGGGGATAGACATCAAGATCATCAAATTTGAGTCAATAATTACAGACTTGCAGTCATTTGGAGGAGTGGGCAGCCATTTTTGACATAATAAATAGGCCAACATCGTTTTTAATGATCTTAATGTGTTCTTCACCCCTAAAAACCTAGGAATGAAACCATTATACATGACATCTTTGTAATACGTGGAATTATCAATGGCCATTCATATTCTCTGAAAATTAACAGAAAATATTGTGTAAACACTGGCAGGCGTACAAAAATTGAACAATTACTATTGAGTTTCATAATCAAATCACATGACTTGACTTCAAAACTGCATGTCATACTCCTAGGGGATGAGTTACATTTTAATCAAAATAATATTAATAAGCCTTCCTGATTACTGATAAAATGATAGGTAAATAAAGTTTTACATATTAATATCTAAAAATTAAACCATTTTTATTGAGTTCCATAATTAAAATGATAATTTAATATTAATATTATTTTTTGATGAAATGTTTGGTAAATAAATATAATTTTACTAATTCAATTAATATCAAAAATAAAATTAAATAATTTGTGAGACATGTATGTTTGTCTTTCGGTTTCAAGACAAATGTCAAAATAAGTCTTTTGTTTATACGATGCGTGAAATAGCTTTCATCGAAGGATTACCCACCTTCCACCCCCTATTGCTGAAATGGCACGCGAGCTTGTCCAAACAGATTCAACATCGTAAATCATGTGACTTCAACCATGCGCGTCATAGGGGATCGTCGTTTTACTATGAATGGAATCTCCCATGTAGTTCATCTCGGCAACCAAACTTCAGCGGCTTATTCTTCAATAAAAATACATTACCGACGACCGATATATCATTTTTTCAATCTGTCCACGAAGAGTGTAGGACACAGTCAATACGCTGACTGAGTGTCACACAGCGCTGAGGACGAATGGGTTAATGAAAATCGTATACGTGAGTTGCCTGTAATAGTGAGTTGGTCTTAAGCAGGATTTCACTTTAGCTCCATAATCTGGATCAAGATATGCAGAACAAAGTTCAAGTAACTGAAAATAATCATCTCTGGCAGAGCGTCTTTGAGCTAATTGCAGCACCTGAGCTCACCAATCAGTCATTACCGCGGGTAAACCATTAAGCTTGGCACTCTTCATTGAGAATGTCCCTTAGAATGAGCGTCATAAAATGTCAGATTTGCTACTCAAAATAAAACCAGATGTGGGTGTGGTATTAGCGAGCGACGTACATTTTGTATGGGCAATGGCTTAGGCAAACCAGTTCGAAAAACATTACCAAAATGTGCTGTGGGTAATCGATAATGATAAAGATAGGTTGCCAGGCAACGAAACATACGCCCACAGCAGCTAAATCGTCCGGGCAGTCAACAAGGGTTGTCGCATATTTTTACTTTTTTTTGGTAATGAAACATTTGTAATACACTAAAATCTGAGTAACAACTCTTTATGTAATTATCTGAAAATCATTAGAATTTGTTTGCTTTTTATAAAGTTTTGCCCCAAGCTAACAATTAGTATAGGAAACATTTAACATCATGGATTTAGCTGTTCAGTTATCAAAATTCATTGAAAATCAAAATACTTGTTCGTTTCAACACCTTATCAATCTGAAGTCAATCGGATGATAAGTTTGGCATCTATAGCGTCACAAGGTTTTTTTGAAGTGATCAAGGTAGATAATTCTGGAAGTAATTATTTGAAATCGCTGAAAATCAGTAGGCTTCTTTGTCTCAGGACCTGAAACGGTGTGTGTAAATTTAAATTCAATCGGATATTAACTTTGGCCTCTAGAGCATCCACAGGATTTTTTGATGTGATCAAGGGCCATAACTCTGGCGCTAATTATCGGAAATTGATGCAAATCAATAGGCTTCTTCGTCTTATGACCTTAAACACTGTGTATAAATTTAAAGTCAATCGGATATTAACTTTGGCTTTTAGAGCGTTCACAAGATTTTTTGAAGTGATCAAGGGCCATAACTCTGGCACTAATTATCGGAAATTGCTGAAAATCAATAAGCTTCTTCATCTTATGACCTTAAACACTGTGTATAAATTTAAAGTCAATCGGATATTAAATTTGGCTTTTAGGGCGTTCACAAGATTTTTTGAAGTGATCAAGGGCCATAACTCTGGCACTAATTATCCAAAATCGCTGAAAATCAATAGGCTTCTTCGTCTTATGACCTTAAACACTGTGTATAAATTTAAAGTCAATCGGATATTAACTTTGCCTTTTAGAGCGTCCAGAAGATTTTTTGAAGTGATCAAGGGCCATAACTCTGGCACTAATTATCGGAAATAGCTGAAAATCAATAGGCTTCTTCGTCTTATGACCTTAAACACTGTGTATAAATCTAAAGCCAATCGGATATTAACTTTGACCTCTAGAGCGCCCACAAGATTTCTTGAAGTCGTCAAGGGCCATAACTCTGGTAGTTATTATCGGAAATCGCTGAAAAGCAATTGTGGACGCCGGACCGCCGGACGGACGGCGACGACAATATACGACCACATTTCAATGTGGGCGTATAAAAAAGTACTCCCAAATTACAAAGACCAAAATCTGAAAACTAAGACATCTATGAAATTTCAACCTAGACCGTATGTTATAGAATTCAAATGTACACGTCGCTGGTAATAATTGTTTCTGTCAGGGCTCGAAAGTCGTTTTTTCGATCGAAGGCCAACATTGGCCTACGATAGGCCACAGTGCAACCTTGATCGTAGGCCAAAAATCAAAAATCCAAGGCCAAGTCATAAATTATTATATTATCAGCTTAATATGTAATATTACATTATAAATCTGTTTATTGTAGATCTTTTTTTCTCAGTCAAATGGTTGTTACAGGTTGTTATTTATTAATTTACAAAAATAATGCATCCTTACAGTTTAGGGGGAGGGAGATAAAACTCTTATCGTACCGTTTTTAGTACGATTTTTCATTCTAAAATATATTCTTAAAAAATCGGCATTTTTATTAGATTAGGAGTTGAAAGTATTACTATATCATCGGTAGTGCTTCGTAAAATATCAATACAAATCGATAGTATTGATAAGATATGCCAAAAAGCAATATCGAGTATCGTTCTCTTCGTCTATTTTTCGTGCGTGCGTAGAGGACTGAGGAGTCGACTCCTTCGTATATATAATAATACAATAGCCTAGTTTTTGCACGCGAATCGACGACGAATTATCCGCCATGTTGATATTTGTCGCGCTCACGTACGCAATGCTTTGAATCGACTCGTGCTCATTTTATTTTGGTTCCTCCACATACATCGGCCTATCAACGGTTTTTCGTCATTCAGAACCACGGCTACATTATTTAAAAATTAAGTACAATTTATACGTAATATGAGACGGTTTATTATTAACTAGACGAACAAAAAACAACTATCGCAAAACATCGTATGGTTTTGACTTTTAAACACGTAATCCAGTCTTGATTACGACCGTGAAAATAAGATTGTTTCGATATTATCAAGCGACACTTCAATGCCAATTATCGATAGTAAGAATAACTATCGATACCCAGCTCTAATCGGCAGCCATACATGGCCGTGGATAATTGAAAATCGGCCACGAATCTGCGGCCAAATTCTAAAATTCGGAGGCCATGGCCGCCGGCAGTGTCGAGCCCCGGTTTCTGTATTCTATCAAAAATATTAGTTTATTACTACTCTTACTGTAAATAATAATCAACACTAATCCAGCACTGATCAAGAAACAAATTGCCACCTAATTGATTGATAACTGACTCAACCAAGTGCAATAGACTAATGGGTACGCACTGCGTGGAAATCAAAGCTTTGTGGTAAGAAAAATTTATCACCACAGTTAAAAAAGAATAGCCAATCAAGAAAAAGTTATCGGCAAAAATTTTGACGGACTGAAAATTTTATCGCCAAAATTATATTTCTATCGCAATTGGCGGAAATGGCTATCGACAGTGTGAGCACTGTTTCCAGGTTGTCGACCTGCTGCCTGACTACCACATTTATATGTTAGCGTATAAAAATAAATCCTTGAGACACTCATGTAAGAATAAAAGAATATTTAAATTCTTTAAAATTTAATATTGAAACCCAGTCCAGAAAAAAATATGTTAATACCAACCAATCTATAAGCTATAAGCCGTACTTCTGAAACTTTGTCTGATGCCAAAGCCATGGCTACCTGTACTATATGATGACTTATATCTGCTGGAGAAAACAGTTCACAAACTAAAATCAGTTGTCTGCAACGATAAAAATTATATATATTTCAACATTTAACAAGCTTACAGTTAGACTGATGTCCCCAACCGAAATCCCTGAAAACATTTAAGTCACATTTGCACATTTAACAGTAAACCAAGCGAAGTGATTCTTGACAATGCAGGATTTCAATATTTTCTAAGCTTTTGTAAGCATTATGGTTTTGCTTAATAATCCAGCTATATTTTGATTCCATCTGCCATAGACTGACAATTTGTTTAATAATAATAATGATATTTTTATCGCGTAACTATTCAATCCACTAGGGAATGCACTAGGCGCTAGAAAATGTTCTCACTTTGGAGTGTTAATCATAGTGACTATAGGCGTTTTTATCGACCACTGATTAGCCAAAGTGATTTGCATTCAATCACATTTTCATCTTTAACGTCCATCTAATTCAAATTGGTTACCCTAATCAACGAATTTATCTACACTGATTTCCGAAGCGATTACATCAAATCGCCAAATCAGTTCAGGGTGCGATTTGACGATTTGATCGGGTGGTCACGTGTTTTTTTCAATTGTGTCCTGCCACAATAATTGTTTACAGCTAATCGGAGCATTTAATGAACTCGCCAAAGTACTTTGAAATCGACTAAATTGTCACATGACATCTCTACTAAATTCAAATCAATTTGGCAAGTCGATAAAAAAGCCTTAAATAACCAAGTTTTCACTTTGGATTTAAAAACTGACAGAGATTCAGATTGTCGGATATTTTCTGGAAGTGTATTCCAAACAATTGATGCACTGTATCGAAAAGTTCTAAATTTATAGGCAGGTACATCTAATAATAGTTTCCCTTCTGATCTTAATGATCGTTTAGGTTGATACAGTGATACTAAATTTTAAAGGTAACCTGGCGCAGATTTATTTATCGATTGATATGTTAACAATAAGACTTTAAAGTTGATTCTTTCTCGAACACGGAGCCAATGTAATTTGTTCAAGACTGGGGTGATGTGTGATCTTGATTTAGTTTTTGTGACAATGTAAGCAGCACGGTTTTGTAATCTTTGGAGTTTTGAAATCTGTTTGTTCGTAATACCAGTTAGTACTGAATTACAATAGTCTATTCTGGACAGGACGAAGGATCGAGCTAAGGTTGCAGCAGCATCTTCAGTTATTAGATGACGAATGGACCCTATCCTTCGGAGATGGAAATTACATATTTTACAAATGTTGTTCACATGGTTTTCAAAGCTGAGACGAGAATCGACAAGAATTAGTTTGAATTTGTTGTCAAAGGTTGTAAATGTAGTGGTAGTCCAGCTTTTTGTTACGTAAAAAGGAAGGAACCGTAGCCGGCCAGTTTACAAACTGCAGGCCCAATGATAAACAGCATCGATGTTAGCTGCTACTGTAGGACCTACAGTGTTTAAGATCTTGAGATGAACAAGTATATTGATTTTCAATGAATTTTGATAACTGAACACCTAAATCAATGAATTTAAATGTTTCATATACTAAGCAAGTGTTAGCAAGATAGGTTGCCAGGCAACGAAACATACGCCCACAGCAGCTAAATCGTTCGGGCAGTCAACAAGGGTTGTCGCATATTTTTACTTTTTTCGGTAATGAAACATTTGCAATACACTAAAAAGTGATTAAGAGTAACAACTCATTATGTAATTATCAAAAGATAGGTTGCCAGGCAACGAAACATACACCCACAACAGCTAAGTCCTCCGGGCAGTCAACAAGGGTTGTCGCATATTGTTTCTTTTATCAGTAAGGAGAACATTTACAACACATGATAATCTTATTACGAGTAATAGCCCATTAAATAATTATCAGAATTGATTAGAATAGTTTTGATGGTTTGTCTCAAGGCCTTTGTCCACAAGATATTTCAAAGGGATCAAGTGCCAGAAATTATCAGATATCACTGAAAATCAAATAGGATTCTTCGTCTCATGACCCTAACCACTGTGTACAAATTTAAAGTCAATCGGATATTAACTTTAGCCTTTAGAGCATTCACAGGGTTTTTCAAAGTGATCAAGGGTCATAACTCTGGCAGTAATTATCGGATATCGCTGAAAATAAATAGGCTATTTTGTATCATGACCGTAAATAGTGTGTATAAATCTAAAGTCAATCGGATATTAACTTTGGCCTCTAGAGCGTTCACAACATTTTTCAAAGTGATCAAGGGTCATAACTCTGGCAGTAATTATCGGATATCGCCGAAAATCAACAGGCTTCTTCGTCTCATGCCCTTAAACACTGTGTATAAATTTAAAGTCAATCGGATATTAACTTTAGCCTCTAGAGCATCCACAAGCAATTGTGGACGCCGGACCGCTGAACGGACGGCGGTGACGATAATATACAACCACATTTCAATGTGGGCGTATAAAAAGGGACTGACAGTGACAAGGTTTTGCCCCTTAATTTTTCATAATGAATCCCCAAAATTGATGTCCACCCCCATGGAATTTCATGAAATTTCATGCACATGTACATGTTGATGTGTGGTGGCAAAGCTGAATTTCCAAATTTTAACAAAATTGGATGAACGGATTGGTTGCTATGGGAAACGGAAATTTGCAAAGATAGGTAGCCAGGCAACGAAACATACGTCCACAGCAGCTAAATCATCCGGGCAGTCAACAAGGGTTGTGGCATATTTTTACTTTTTTGGTAATGAAACATTTGTAATACACTAAAACTGATTATTGGAGAGCAAGAGAGAGAGAGAGAGAGAGAGAGAGAGAAATGAGATTTAACATCCACTCAACACAAACTAGGGACTAACATATGGTTTAATTTTATTTCAATAATTCGCTTGCGCATTGGGGTCTTTAGCAGTGGGAGGAAACCGGAGTGCCCGGAGGAAACCCACAAGGGCTCGAAACCACAGCCGCAAGCCAGAGGTGACCGGCCAGCTAGAGGTCGAAGCGCAGCACTCTAGTCCACCACAACCCCCCCTGTTGGAGAGCAAAACTCACTTTTGTCGGTCTTCCTTTGGGCCTCAGATGTTATAGAAATTATAACTTAGATCTTTATTTAAACAAGCCAAAAAGCAACTCTGTATACCCACGGATGGCTTAGATTGGGCTCGGATTTAAACAGGATTTCGATGATTGATTTAATCACAATGGCGTCGTGGGCGGAGATTCTTCGTGACATTGACGTCATAATACTTCCGGAAATTAGCAGCTCATTATGCTGCCTTCCCTATAATACACACTGTCGTTATTATACGCGCTTCTGTCACTTGCGTTTCAGTAAAAATATGGAAATTGATAATCATCGCAGCTAACATCACCCCAGTTGAATTGCAACCTCATCGGATCACTGTTTTCTATTCGTCTGCTTAGGGCGTCACTGAGGCCTGCCTGAAGTACAATAGAGTACACGCAGGCAACGCAAGAAGTCGGCTATTTATTATAATTTATTTACAATACTGCCTTGTTGATTTGGTCCATTCCTTTCAAACTTTAAAATCCTGTCGCAGACTTTCTCTTCTTATATATATATTAAGAGTCTTAATTCTAATTTGTACTAAATAATAAATGTAATACGAATTGAATTGCAGTCCCGTCTCAAACCAAACACGCTAACAGTACCAGTCATTGTAAACATTACTTGATAATCGAGACTATGTAGGTGGAGTTAACGCCTGTCAATCAACGATCGGCCATAATTGAAAAAGGCTGTCGATGCCATTTCTAGTAAAAGTAGGTTGCCAGGCAACGAAACATACGCCCACAGCAGCTAAATCGTCCGAGCAGTCAACAAGAGTTGTCGCATATTTTTAATTTTTTCAGTAATGAAACATTTATAATACACTAAAATCTGATTAAGAGTAACAACTCATTATGTAATTATCAGAAAATCATTAGAATTTGTTTGCTTTTTATAAAGTTTTTCCCCACACTAACAATTGGTATAGGAAACATTTACCATGACGGATTTAGCTGTTCAGTTATCAAAATTCATTGAAAATCAAAATATTTGTTTATTTCAACACCTTAAACTCTGTGTATCAATCTGAAGTCAATCACATAGGCTTCTTAAACACTGTGTATAAATTTGAAGTCAATCGGATATTAACTTTGGCTTTTAGAGCATCCACAAGATTTTTTGAAGTGATCAGGGACTACAACTCTGGCACTAATTATCAGAAATCGCTGAAAATCAATAGATTTCTTCGTCTCATGACCTTAAAAACTGTATATAAAGGATTTTATCGAGTACAGTGCAAATATAAGATTCATGACCAAGTGTATTAAAATGTGGCGGGATTTTCCATTTTTTTTTATAGTTTAATGTTACTTCTATGGCTGTTAAGTCTCGTTTACAAAATTGACAAGTTATACAGTATATTACATAAGAACTGTGGCAATTTAAACAATTAACTTTAATTTAAAAATTTTTTGGGGTCTATACTAGTAATATGATTGGTGGCTTCAATAGTAGCACACGCTTTGCATTTCGGTCTGTTACAAGATTTGCATCCTCTAAAAAAAATATTATTAATTACAGGTACTTTTGTTTTTTTTTAATCAACTGACCAATGGTCCTGCATTTTTTCTGTGAAATTACAATTTTAGAATTATCCAGTAGTTTAGACATACGGGTGCCAATCTCTAAAATTGAAGTGTCTTGAGCTAAGGTGCGTAAATTAGGTTGACAGGGGTCATAGGTGGTTACCCAAGGTATAACTTTTTTAACATTAAAATCTTTAATAGTATATTGTAGTAATTCATTTCTGCTTTTTTGGTGGACTTTGTTAAATTCTTTTTTTATGACTTTATTTTTATATCCGCATTGTTTAAGGTAGGTTTCAAATTTAGTTAAATGGTAGCTGGTCCATTCAGGTTTGCTGCAAATACGCTTAATGCGGATGGCTCCACTGTAAATTATTGAATTGAAGATATGATGGGGATGACAGCTGGATGGTTTAAGATATTGATGACTGGCTGTTTCAGTCCTTCACGTTTAAGGCGTGCTTTCCCTCTTGCGCCTCCCGACTTAACTTCGGGGGAGTCATTAAATACACCCGCTAATTAGCTAAATCGCTCTCCTTATTGAGATTCATAAACTATCGTATTTTCAGTTTTTGTTTATTTTTAAAACTGCATGTGTTTGACCTCCTCCAAGCAATGAGCATTCCCTATATGACACAAGCCACGAAAAGGTGTAGAACTTCAGATGAAAAAGCACTTAAATTTAAATAAATTTTTACGAATTCTTTGGGGGTTAAAAACTTGTATTAATAATTCATCTTTCAAATTTTGTAAAGGAAAAGATAACTTGTTGTTCTGTTTTTGTGCAAATACATATTTTGCGGACCATATAAGCTTGTAACAGACGTTACATGTCCAATTAATATTTGCCCCAAATTTGCTAATAACTACCAGCCCTGTTGATTTGAGTGTGATAATATCAAAATCTATATTCTAGAATGTAAAAAAATGTCTTTGTGCGCTGTTTACCCCCAAAAATTGGCAAAGATCTTTCATGGACATCTGGTTTCAAAACAGTGTGAAATGTCTGAACTGATAACTCTTTTACACTCTTTCTTGGGCATGATTTCATTGTCATTCTTAGCCATTATGTTACAATATTTGATCAATTATTATTTTGTTATTAAATTTTACTTCTGTGTACTGTTTTGTCAATATTGCACAAAATATTTGTAACGGACGTGACTCCCTACTATGTAACGGACGTGACCTTTTGTAACGGACGTCACTATTGACCCAATTAACAGTGCGAGGTGTATCTGAGGTGTTTAACGATCTTTTCCATGCATAGTTTGAGGAAATTTAAAAAAGAAGGCAATCTATGTAATTTTATTAAATTTAATAAAGAGTCGTAATTTTCTTTAGGTCATCTTAGCTCCTTGTGTAACGGTAGTGATGTTTGACATTATCAATTTCGTCCACCATCACGTCCGTTACACGTAAAACCGAAAGTCAAACTGTTATCAATCAAATTTGCATGATTCTTTCATTTTTTTTCGATCACCCGAATGTGTGGAACGGCTCTTGATTTTGAGCGCAAAGCAGGCGGCTTTGACATCTTTAATATCCTCAATTTTTGCCAAATTGTTGTAATAATATAACGGACGTGATTTTGATATAACGGACGTGACGCCAACAAAAGTTTGAGGACGGAATTTCTTTGTGGGGGTCCCGGCGTGGACCATTTTTAATTACCCGCAAAATCGTGAGGTATACGAACTGTGTGTAGAACAAGGGAGCTAATAACCGCGGAAGAGCCATGGATTTGAAACGTGAGGGGAAATATCGATCATCGTAAACGCAAATAACGGACGTGATTCTTTGACGGAATCTCGAGTGGACGATCGGAAATACGAATAGTTTCTTCTCAAACGTCTCTAAATCAACAGAAATACTTACATCATAGCACTCAATTATGCCTCTTGATTTGTAACATAAACATACATATAGATGCAGGTGGTGAGCAACTCTTTCAATGCATTAAAAAATCGTTTTTTTTGGACGGAATTTGTCACGTCCGTTACACACTTTTTAAACAATTTTTTTTTATTGAAAAATATTAAGATTTTTGGAATTTGACACTTCTGATGGATAGAAACACCCTTTATCTTCAATTTAAGAAACAACTTGTAGATTTCAATCTATGTCTTCAGTATCAAAATACTTACCTTTTTTTAACACCACCAAGAGGGACAAATTTAGACATCAAAAAAGGGGGTATTTTTATTTTTGTTTCGCAATAAATACTTTATTTGTACTATTTTGATCATGAAGTTGTGTTTATTATCTCTTTATTATATTTTGTGTATAACCATACCAAAAATTACATTGGATTTGTCCTACTCCTAGCTTTGGGAAAAATCAATTTTTGCAAAACCATATGTTAGTTCTACACCTTATCGTGGCCTGTGTCATATACGGTCCATGGTAAAACTAGAGCTGTCATTATTATTTACCAAACATATTGAATGCTAATGTAATGCTCATTTTAATTAGGTAGAAGTCTAAATCAGCCAATAGAATACGTTGTTACTTGACAGCCTAATATGTCGCCGGATGTTGATGTAGAATATCTGCGGGAATGATAGAATGACTCGTCAAGTAATAACATTACGTTGTTTAAAATGTTTTCATGTACATGTACCGCTTGTCCCATTGGCATTGCGTTGATTATCGCTATCAATATATCTGGAGATGGTTAGAACTGTCAAGTATGCGACATTTTTAAATTGGAATAACTTGAGGACAAATAGCCACTGATCTGTTGGGGGACAAAAATAGGTTTGCAATAATTTTATTGTGAGCAAATAATCACGCTGAAAAAGTGATCAAACTGACAATTGAAGGAAAATATAAATGACATAAAAATAATTTGAGACAAAACTAACAAGCCAACAGTGAGGCTGATGTTCCCCGCCGAAATCCCAAAATAAATAGACGACACATTAATTAATCGCACATTTATTTTTTTCAAACGTATCGAGTTATCGTGTCCCAAAGCATCAACCAATCAAATTGCTTATCTCTGCTTACCCTAAGCTGAAAATGCTCATCTTCGAACTCCATCAAGGCATTGACCTAATAAGCATATATACACCAAGTTTGAACATTTTTAAATTCAATTAGAAGGAGAGTTATTGTGTTCCAAAGTCTCGACCAATCAAATTGCGTATCGCTCTGCTTACCCTGAGCAGAAAATGCTCATTATCGAACTTAGTCAAGGTATTACTGTAATGAAACTATACACCAAGTTTCATCACTCTCACTTAATTAGAACTAAAGTTATCGTGTCCCAAAGCATCAACCAATCAAATTGCTTATCTCTGCTTACCCTAAGCGGAAAAATGCTCATTATCGAACTTATTCAATGTATTACTGTAATGAAACTATACACAAAGTTTCACCACTCTCACTTAATTAGAACTAAAGTTATCGTGTCCCAAAGCATCAACCAATCAAATTGCTTATCTCTGCTTACCCTAAGCGGAAAATGCTCATCTTCGAACTCCATATAAGCATATACACCAAGTTTGAACATTTTAACTAAATTAGAAGGAGAGTTATTGTGTTCCAAAGTCTTGACCAATCAAATTGGGTATCGCTCTGCTTACCCTGAGCAGAAAATGCTCATTATCGAACCTAGTCGAGGTATTACTGTAATGAAACTATACACCAAGTTTCATCACTCTCACTTAATTAGAACTAAAGTTATCGTGTCCCAAAGCATCAACCAATCAAATTGCTTATCTCTGCTTACCCAAGCGGAAAATGCTCATCTTCGAATTCCATCAAGGCATTGACCTAATAAACACATACACCTAGTTTGAACATTCTAGTTCAAGTAGGAAGAGTTATTGTGTCCCAAAAAGTGTGACGGACAGACAGACAGACTGACGGACGAACACATTTTAATAGTCCCCCAAATTTCTTCAAAAGGCTGGGGACAATAAAGCATAAATACAATGTATAATTACTCTTGCAATATAAATAAGAAGAGTTGTTTTTACGGGAGCTTTTTCCTGAATTTCTAAATTTGCGGGAGTGTTTTACGGCTCCCGCACCATTTCGTGCTGTTTCTTTGCAGAATAAATTAGTTTCCAGTTTGTTGTTATGATTGATGACTTTAACGTCTAAAAATGAGACTTCAGTATTACTGATATTCATAGTGAATTTGATTTTACGTAACTGCGAACGGGGTCCCCATAGCAGTTCCACTAATTTGATGGTAAAATTTTCCATTAAATTCAAATTCATTATTTGTTAGTATAAAATTAGCTAGTTGAAGGATAGCATCGATTTCTGTAGGGTGTAAGTTGCTGTCTTCTTCACAAGCTACTTTAAGGGCTTCTATTCCTTATGGTATAGGAATATTAGGATATAGACTAATAACATCAAATATGAGTAGGTAGGTATTATTACTTATATTTTGTTATTTTTGTAGCATTCGAATTCACATGAAAATGTGGGCGTATAAAAAGGAAGAAATTTTTTCAATATTTATGTTAAATATTCAGGAAAATAAAAACTGTGATATATCGTGGTATGTTCTGTTTTTTGATATTTTTCTGACGACAGAGTTTTTGACAGTTTTTATTTCTCTGACGGTTTTATATTGAAATACCGAAATATCGCCCAGCTCTAACTTGGGGTGGACGTTTTGTCAGGCAGTTTTGGTCCGCTTTTCACAAAATTTGATCTCAACCATCATCAGGGTGTAACAGTGATATATTCATTTTTTCTAAAATTTGTACAGGGTTCACAAACTTGATATACCATATATTTACACTATTTGTGTAGATTTGCGGCCACTTTTCACGAAAGTCAAACTCAACCTTCATTACAGTGTAACAGTGATATAATCCAACGTTTTTTTTTTTTTAAATCGGATAATAATTGTGACCTCCAGGGGGACTACAAGCTAAAAGCAGCGGCTGCAAGAGATGGATAGAGAACAAGCTAAAAACAAGGGGCCATAATGCAGAAAGTTATCTGAAATATCAAAAGGGATCGAGATTTTTGGAATATAATAAAGGCATGTTTTAAGTTTCATCTACATTGGATAAAAATTGTGCTACTACTGGTAGAGGATCCATAACCTTTGAATTAAAAATTTGCATATAAAGAGAGGCTATCTTGTCAGACAGCTTCATTTCAATTTTACCCAATATTCCAATGCAACCTTCATCTTGGTGGAATGGTGTGAATGTGATTTTTCAACCAATCAGGGGCCATAATCCAGGGAGTTATGATCGAATATGCGCGAATATCAACATGAACCAAGATCTTTGGGTTATAAATAAATTTCAAGTTCCATCAAAAATCGGATCAAAATTTAGACTTCTCGAATGTCCACAAACTAAAACGTGACTTTTCGTACAATCAGAGCCATAATTCATGAAATTTCGATAATATGCTAATATCAAAAGCAACCAAGATCAAAATGGTGATCTCTGGAGTGTCCACAAGCTAAAAACGGGGCCATTATCCATGAAGTTATAGTCCGATACATGCAAATAGCGAATGAAGAGATCTCAGGGAGATAAATCTATATTTGTTGTAATCAGATTAAAATTGTGACCTGTAAAGTGTCCACAAACAAATTGTGGAAGGACGAACGGACAATGAGGAGCGACAGCATAATATGTCCACATGAAAATCGAAACGTTTAAAAGTATCTAAAACTAAAGCTAACGTCGATGATTCATTGACAAAATTCCAACAATGACACATGTCATCGGTTTACAGCATTGGAGATTCTTTTAGAAAAATTTATTATTAATGACTTTCAGAGTATTTGGTGTTACTAGTGGATTATATTCAATGATTTAAATTTAACTAACAACTGGTCTGCGAAACCATCAAATGTATGATTCAAATATTATTTTAATATCTACCGGGAATTCATATGGAGCGTCAATGACGTGTTATTTTCAAGATTCACAATACAATCCATGACGAAATTCATCTGGCTTACTTTCACAAATTGATTCAATACATTTACCAGAGTGATAAGCGGTAAAATTTTGTTTTCATCAGACTGGGTCGAGTGGGCCAGTATTTTAACCTTACAGTGAACCGGTAAATTTTGAAGCTAGTGGAAACACTGTATTCTGAGAGGTCACACGAAAGGACAGATAGCTTCCAATGAAATTTTGATGTTCGTAGAAAGCACACAATAAACGTGAGTGACTAAATTTACAGTAAATAATACATACTCTGCCAATTCCAATCGAAATCTCCAATTTCTATTATTATCTGTTGTCATAAATTCTTGTATTCTACATAAATACCTTCTCCTTACTTGCGGTGTTAATATCTGAAATTTATTTTCAGCAATTATCAAAAAAGATTATTCAATATGGATATTCAAAATTTGAAAACTATATTTAGTAACACGTCAATACAAATTCACTAGATCTGGAAAAATAATTCTTGCAAAATCAAAACATCGAGTCGAACATCAATTATTTTAACTTTGAAGCGATCACATGTTCAACCAGTGGCTGTCAGGCAGATATGCGCACATTTTGCAAGAGATGGATCGAAAACAAGCTACAAAATAGGTTGCAAGGCAACGAAACATACGCCCACACAGCAGCTAAATCGTCCGAGCAGTCAACAAGAGTGGTCACATATTAAGTAATTATCAGAAAATTATTAGAATTTGTTGGTTTTTTTTTTTTTTTATAAAATTCTGCCCCATGCTAACGTTTAGTATACGAAACATTTAATATTATTTCTAAAATTGGATAATAATTGAGACGGTACACAAATGTGACTTTTCGTCAAAATCGGATAAGAATTGTGACCTGTAGAGAGTCCACAACAGGGCTTCCACTTCAAAATTTTCCCAACCGGTCATTTTTCTCACGGAGAAAGTGGTGCTATTTTAAGCACATAATAAGAAGCCAAAAACTACATGCTATCGGAATGTCGATCGACTTTAATTGGGTCAAGGACAGTCACACAAAAAGTCTATCTCACATCGACATTTATATACCCACCCACCTATCCCCCTAATAAATAAAAGAACATATTTAATCAATTATTATCATTTAGTTATTTATACATTCATAAAGTATAAAAATAACAAGATGCATTCATTTATCGAAAGCACAGTATTTTCTTTTAAATTTGTTTACGACATCACCCGTATATATTTGTCGGTTTTTGCAGGATTTCCATTTCTGTAAAGCACGTGCCGGTTGAAATTCTGCAAGTGGTGGCCCCAACATAGAAATTCTCATTAATTCGTCAAGATTTTTCATGCTCAAGGAACATCGTAACTTGGTTTTAATTATGTTCTCAGTGCGTACGTGACATATTCGGCGGTTGACTATTTTCTCCGTACATGAGGAAAAAGTAGTTCCGAATGATTAGCACACGTAAATAATTCAAAGTCATACACATGTACAATAATTAACATAATTCTTAAAGCCCCAATAACACTCTTGTTGTAACTGAAAAATATGTCCCAATCTTCATTCTGGTCAACAAATCGTATTATTTTAGAATATTCCAATTAAATGATGATATAAATTTCATCTTAACACACCTAATTTAAAAAATTGGAAAAATTCAACCAATTGATTTGAAAAGTCTAACGTAAACCTTTTCAAATGTGACGTGGATTTTAAAATATTTTCGAACCCTCTGGACAAATAAAATAGGTTGTAATGGATAATTTACACAACAGGTAGGACATTCAAACATCTAGTACTTAGAATAAGGGTATTATTTATTTTCTGGAGCTACCAAGCCAGCAAGAATGTTATTGTCCCTTTAAACTTATCAATTTATTAACTCGTATTGATATTTTGAGAGCTCAAATAATATCGTGCTAGTATTTTAACTCTATAACATGTAAAGACATTTGCACATATTTCAAAATGGCGGCGATCGTAAAAGCTTATTGTTTTAACCAAATGATGTCTATCAATTGTTATAAGATAGGTTGCCAGGCAACGAAACATACGCCCACAGCAGCTAAATCGTCCGCGCAGTCAACAAGGGTTGTCGCATATTTTTACTTTTTTTGCTAATGAAACATTTGTAATACACTAAAAACTGATTAAGAGTAACAGCTCATTATGTAATTATCAGAAAATCATTAGAATTCGATTGCTTTTTATAAAGTGTTACCCCACGCTAACAATTAGTATATACATGAAACATTTAATATCATGGATTTAGCTGTTCAGTTATCAAAATTCATTGAAAATCAAAATACTTGTTCGTTTCAACACCTTAAACTCTGTGTATCAATCTAAAGTCAATCGGATGATAAGTTTGGCCTCTATAGCGTAACAAGATTTTTTGAAGTTATCAAGGGAGATAACTCTGGCAATAATTATTTGAAATCTCTGAAAATCCATAGGCTTCTTCGTCTCATGACCTTAAACACTGTGTATAAATTTGAAGTCAATCGGATATTAACTTTGGCCTCTAGACCATCCACAAGATTTTTTGAAGTGATCAAGGGTCATAACTCTGGCAGTAATTATCAGAAATCGCTGAAAATCAAAAGGCTTCTTCGTCTCATGACCTTAGACACTGTGTATAAATTTAAAGTCAATCGGATATTAACTTTGGCCTCTAGAGCGTCCACAAGATTTGTTTAAGTGATCAAGGGCCATAACTCTGGCACTAATTATCGGACATCACCGAAAATCAATAAGCTTCTTCGTCTCATGACCTTAAACACTGTGTATAAATTTAAAGTCAATCGGATATTAACTATAGCCTCTAGAGTGTTCACAAGATTTTTCAAAGTGATCAAGGGTCATAACTCTGGTAGTAATTATCGGATATCACCGAAAATCAATAGGCTTCTTCGTCTCATGACCTTAAACACTGTGTATAAATTTAAAGTCAATCGGATATTAACTTTAGCCTCTAAAGCGTTCACAAGATTTTTCAAAGTGATCAAGGGTCATAACTCTGGTAGTAATTATCAGAGGTCACCGAAAATCAATAGGATTCTTCGTCTCATGACCTTAAACACTGTGTATAAATTTAAAGTCAATCGGATATTAACTTTAGCCTCTAGAGCGTTCACAAGAAATTGTGGACGGTGGACGGATGGACAGACGGACGGACGGACGGGGGCGACGGCAATATACGACCACATTTCCATGTGGGCGTATAAAAATGGATTAAAAACACACCTGGGAATACATCTTTTTGTGTGGTAATATCATATCTTAACCATGGGAATATTTGTGACAATTTAGTAGAGAATGTACGGCCGACTTTGTTTTTCGGAGCGGAACTGTCATCCTCGTGGTTCGATGTTGAAGAAGGGGGGTCGGATTCATTGACAGCAATATCATCATCCCCCTTTCTTTTGTTATTCTGGGAGGTGAGGAATTTCAACATTTTGAAATGATATATAATATGCTAACGTTCATGTATATATATATATATGTTAGGCGCAATCTTCACCCCTTGCGCAGATGATTGCAATCTGCGCAACACGACAGCGCAGATTGCACTCCGTGCGCGCAGATTGCACCTCGCGCGCTCAGATTACAATCTGCGCTGATGAAGATGGTGCGCAGATTGCCCACGTTGCGCTGATTACCCCTCGATGTTTTTCGAGATGTTAGTTTTCTGTCAGACGTATATATATTTGCCCACGTTGCGCTGATTACCCCTCGATGTTTTTCGAGATGTTAGTTGTCTGTCAGACGTAAATGTATATACGACCTGCCCCCTATCGGCTTTGTAGGGAATAATTTTTAAAATCACAACATAATTAGCGTGTGTGCATAGAAAATAAGATTTAATTTGAAATTCTGTCAGCAGTATCTCATAATCGGTGCTGACCACGTAACTGAATGTAAAAAATATTTGCTGTAGTTTGACGTAACTACATATGGTTACAATTTATGTGTTCACAATTAATAGAAAAAAAAAGATTTTGAAAATATTCACTGATTCAACTTGGTCATCGTTTTATTCTGTCTATTATTCATATTCCATCAAGAGGATTTTTTTTTATAAAAATGGCTGACTAAATTACTACGTGCACCAAACAACGATAATTTTTCATTGGTTAGGGCCGTCTAAACGCGTGTAAATTTAGAGTAGCTATTGGCTAACAACACGCATAAACAACCTTATTTGCATATTGCATACATAATATTTATTGTGTTTTGTGTAGGATGGCATGCAGCCCTAAAGAAGACGATAACCTCGCACGTACTATGCTGTAATTAATATATAACATCCGCTTGGTCGTAAAATACGTAATAAACTTGACCAAAAAAAAAAAAAAATCTAGTCTGGGTCATGAGCACGGATCACTCATCCACTTGTTTTCCTCAAATGCATACGGCCAATTACGGGTCTGGTAATAAACTTGCCGTATCGTTCTTATATGATACTATATCGAGAATATACTATACCGAAGTGTTTGTAAGTATCGATTTCTGGCATCGGTCGGTAAACCTTACAGTTCTCACAAGTTTGATTCCATTTTAAGAAACTTACTGTACGACGGTATTTTCACAAAAAAAAAAACACACAATTATGGAGCGGAATTTCCCCCATAATTCTAAATCCTAACCTAGTAATGCGTATGCTAATATGCTTACTTCTATGCATGTAACTTCTTACTTACAAATGTTAAATTGGCTATTTAAACATGTAAAAATGCTAATTTACATTACTTATTTCTTAAATATTGCAGTTAGAATTTGTATTTTGTTCTCTTTCCATTATTAGTTTTAATTTGTTGTAGTCTGTTTAGTTTCGTTAACATTTTGCCCTTTTACATATGTTGCGCGGTATAGCTGTCATAATTCTAAGCCAAATTTTGCTAACAGACGGCGCTGTTTACAATTGTATGGAGGCTGATTGGGGACATGCAAAATCTCGCCCTTTTCATAACCCGACATAGACCAAAATCATAAACTATTCTATATATGTTTAAAATATATAAATATGATTCTCTGTCGTGCATTTATCATAATAATACTGCTAAATTATCGATCGATTTAGCACATTGTGTTTCTAAAAGAACAATAAAATATATAGTAAGAACTAATTACGTCACGCACGCGAGTGAATAAATAAATATAAATAGGTAATCATTTTTCCCCTCAAATTTATGAAATATTTTAGGCACATAAGTAATTTTTTTTTGATTTTATTTTGGCTTTTTATCGGGTCAAGCTTCCAAATTTTCATGATCCTCGGTGGCTCGGTGGGTATGTCCCAAACTCGGTCTCGGGTTCGCTGTCGGTGTTGGAAGAGAAAGTCCCTCGGGTTTTCCACGGGTTTAACGTCCTGTATTCTTCTGCACCTAACCTGGGCTAAGGAAAGATGGGCATACGCCATACAGTGTGCTATGAGGGAAATTTTGACCGGGTAGCGGCGCTACGGCCAATGTGTACACGGGACCTCGGTTTTTCGTCCCTTCGGTTCCTGACTTGGAACAATGTCTAGTCGTTCTAATGGCGTGCACGTAAATGAACCCTGGACGTTGTTCTCGCCTTGATGCTGAACGACGGGACGTTAAACTCGATTTCATTTAAAGATAAATTAAGGGAGAATAGATAGGCCCAAAATGCTGACTAATGTAAAGGGAATTTGCTGAAAATTTCAGTTTCATTCTGACTGAGAATTTAGCGATTGAATTTTGTACATAGCCTCGATCATCATTACTAAAGTCGGTAAGATACAAGAAAAAACACATAGTCTCTATTATTCATTTTTTGATTTAATCATGAATCAGCGTTGAGCATCAGATCGGATCTCTATACAGTAAACATCGCAGGCTAAAGGTGACATCGACAATTGGTAATGCAGATTCTGCTCTTGCATAATTTATGTTTAATTTCCAAATCACCGGGTTGTCTTATGAGGTAGAGGGTCTCTTTGGGCATTGGGCGAACGATTCGCCCCTTAAATTGATCTTATTAATCTCATTCCAAAGTTTGGGTTTGTGGGTGGGTGGGGTGTGTCTGTGTGGAGTGGGCGGGGCGTGGCTTTGCTTTAATATTTATATCTGAATTACCATTTCCTGTTTCTCAATCCAATCTCAAATAAAATAAAATATTGTTTATAAACCAAAACAAACACAAAATAGCTTTTTTCTACCGGTGTATTTCTATATAATTTAAATAATATAAGAATAATTTACTTTTGTACGTAACATATTTTATTTATCTTTACTTCTTTCAAAAATATTGAGAACGAATATTGCAAAAAAAAGGAGACTAAATAAATCGATAAGGCCGTATCGGGGGCAAATGCACGAAAAAGTATCATATTTATTCATCTGAAAAATATGTAGAATAAGTTGCCTTTGTACGTAAAGTATTTTAGTATTTTTGACATAAAAATGTCGTCATGTCTGACGGGTAATGAAAAGAGTGATATTGTACATGTCTCCAATGAACTACCATATAATACACAGCGCCACCTGTTAGCATAATGCGTATTATGCTAACAGGTGGCGCTGTTTACTATATGGTGGCCCATTGTGAACATGTATATGTATTACATGCTTTGTAACTGCATGTATTTGCGTAAAGGGGCGGAGCAATTTTAACGAGAAGTTACGGACCGATTTCCTCCAAAATCGAATTCACCAGTGATTGTTGTTTATGTTTAAAACATATTATATACAGCTAATCAAAATTATGATCTCTTCGGGGCGCACAAGCTATGTACGCGATTTTGGCTCAACCAGGGGTTAAAATCCTGGAAAATACGGTCCAAACGCGCCAGAATTGAACCTAATCGAGTTCTTCGTTTATAACATACAATTTTAGTTTTAAAGAAATTGAATAAAAATTGTGATCCACAAGCTGTTTGTGCGACTTTCGTGCGATCAGGAGCTACACTACTAACTGTTATCGAAATCTTTGGGATATCAATATACGATTTAAGTTTCATCAAAGTCTGATAACAAATTGGGATCTGTAGACACACGCACGGACAAGTGTGATGGCATAATACGTGCACGTGAAAATATGAATGGATGCAAACTCTTGAAAGAATAATATTTGTCTATACTACCCTATGTTGTCTAATCAATTTTAATGTTATGTACCTGTCATTTATCATTGGTATAAGTTTATTGATTCCAAATAATTTACAGGCATGGTAACATTAATTGGGGGCATGGTGGCTGAGTAAGTAGGACGCTGGCTCGCTAGCCTGGAGGTCGAGTGTCCGATCCCTGCATTGGCCGAGAAAGTTCATTCAGATTTGTGACACTCTTAAGGACAAGTTACCCTGTGTCCGGACGGCCAAATCTTCTGTGTCACACTGTCGTTTGTCTAGGTAGGACTTGACGTTGTGATCAATAACAATTCAACTCTTTTCTGTACTCTTGAGATATTCATTATATGTTACGATACTATATTCTACAGCACAGATACAACTATTGTTCTTTAGGTGTATAAACGTTAACCACGATTAAAACCTATGAAACCTATGTTGTCTACCCTGGCTATTTCGCCTAACCGTCTCCAACCGTCTCCCGGGAAAACGCGCTTGTCTAATTTATATAAAAAGGTGAGGGGCATCCACTATCAGGGCGGATCCTTGACCATATTTGGGCTAGTGCGACAGTAGAGCACGTAGTTACGTCAACCCTGATTTTGTGAAATTGGGCTAATTTGTACTTTAGCAAAGGTGCGTAGACCTCTGACCGGATGTCTGATCGTTAGCGTAATAGGATATCATTTTTAACTAACTGTGACACAACAGTGGCCCTCTTCCAGAAATAACTGGTAGCAGGACCCGTGAGTCAGTCTAAGACAAATGAAGGAATCCTACCAGCGTACAGCCTGCATTGTGTCACAGATTTCCCGGAATGCCCCCCCCCCCCTAATCAGTGATGCAGGACGAGGGGGCTGGCAAGAACAGCTGTCTAGTGTACGTATAAAATCCCTCGACAGTTGAAATTCGATATAAGAGTAGGCTGTAGTGCCGCTGTCCGAGCAAAATTTCCCTCATAGCACACTGTATGGCGTATTAGCTCAGTTCGGAGCAGAACAGTATTATGTTAAACTCCATTTCATTTGGAAACATTAAGATATAAGAGGAGAGGGGCGGTGGCAATTACCCCGGAACCCCTCAACGGGTGCATAATATAGAAATTTGAGAGGGTGTAAACAATGTAGAACTATACCATTTTTAAATTCGTGCATAATAATGGCCCATTCCCCAAAACCCCTACCTCCAGACACAAAACCGGTGATTTAGAAATGAAATAAAGTTTAACACCCTGCTATTATGCACTGACTATGCTAATGAAGACAGGGAAACGTCATGAAGTGTGCAATTTCTAGGGATTTTGTACGGAAAGGGGCGCTATGGCTTACTCTTGGTGTACGTAATTGGGTTTTCGTCCCATGAAGACATAGTTCCTTGTCAGGCACTAACAGGTGGAAAGCGAGCCGGAAACCCGAGATCTCCTGGTTACCGAGCCAGTGACTTACTCACCGAGGCACCGCGACTCTCGATGATTTGGTAGCCTAGCCCGATATAGGTAACTTCAATAATATAATAAATACTTTGTTTGTGTGCGTATAGCATTTCATAATTTTGAGGGGAAGAGATAAGCCAAACTAAGCATGACCGATTTATAATTATTTATTTACTTTCATTCATGAAGTAATGAGTTCTTGCTTATTCTTTTAGAAAACAAAAGATAGGTTGCCAGGCAACGAAACATACGCCCACAGCAGCTAAATCGTCCGGGCAGTCAACAAGGGTTGTCGCATATTTTTACTTTTTTCGGTAATGAAACATTTGTAATACTCTAAAAACTGATTAAGAGTAACAACTCATTATGTAATTATCAGAAAATCATTAGAATTTGATTGCTTTTTATAAAGTTTTACCCCACGCTAACAATTGAATTGTATATATACACGAAACATTTAAAATCATGGATTTAGCTGTTCAGTTATCAAAATTCATTGAAAATCAATATACTTGTTCGTTTCAACACCTTAAACTCTGTGTATCAATTGAAGTCAATCAGATGATAAGTTTGGCCTTTAAAGCGTCCACAAGATTTTTTGAAGTGATCAAGGGCCATAACTCTGGCACTAATTATCGGAAATCGCTGAAAATCAATAGGCTTCTTCGTCTCATGACCTTAAACACTGTGTATAAATCTAAAGCCAATCGGATATTAACTTTGGCCTCTATAGAGTCCACAAGATTTTTTGAAGTGATCAAGGGCCATAACTCTTGCACTAATTATCTGAAATCGCTGAAAATCAATAGGCTTCTTCGTCTCATGACCTTAAACACTGTGTATAAATCTAAAGCCAATCGGATATTAACTTTGGCCTCTATAGAGTCCACAAGATTTTTTGAAGTGATCAAGGGCCATAACTCTGGCACTAATTATCTGAAATCGCTGAAAATCAATAGGCTTCTTCGTCTCATGACCTTAAACACTGTGTATAAATGTAAAGCCAATCGGATATTAACTTTGGCCTCTATAGCGTCCACAAGATTTTTTGAAGTGATCAAGGACCATAACTCTGGCACTAATTATCGGAAATCGCTGAAAATCAATAGGCTTCTTCGTCTCATGAAATTAAACACTGTGTATAAATTTAAAGCCAATCGTATATTAACTTTGGCCTCTATAGCGTCCACAAGATTTTTTGAAGTGATCAAGGGCCATAACTCTGGCACTAAATATCGGAAATCGCTGAAAATCAATAGGCTTCTTCGTCTCATGACCTTAAACACTGTGTATAAATTTAAAGCCAATCGGATATTAACTTTGGCCTCTAGAGCGTCCACAAGATTTTTTGAAGTGATCAAGGGCCATAACTCTGGTAGTTATTATCGGAAATCGCTGAAAAACAATAGGCTTCTTCGTCTCATGACCTTAAACACTGTGTATAAATTTAAAGTCAATCGGATATTAACTTTAGCCTCTAGAGCGTCCACAAGCAATTGTGGACGCCGGACCGACGGACGGACCGACAGACCGACGGACGGACGGACGGGGGCGACGACAATATACGACCACATTTCAATGTGGGCGTATAAAAAGCCAAAACAATCGATAGTGCATTATTTGTGAAAATGCACGATAAAATAGCCCATTTATTTATCGGGTCATTTTTACGTGTTCCTAATGAGCCACCATACAATTGTAAACAGCGCCGTCTGTTAGCAAAATTAGGCTTAGAATTATGACAGCTTTACCGCGCAACATTTGTGAAATGTCAAAGTGTTAACGAAACTAAACAGACTACAATAAATTAAAACCAATAATGGAAAGAGAACAAAATACAAATTCTAACTGCAATATTTAAGAAATAAGTAATGTAAATTAGCATTTTTACATGTTTAAATAGCCAATTTAACATTTGTAAGTAAGAAGTTACATGCATAGAAGTAAGCATATTAGCATACGCATTACGAGGTTAGGATTTAGAATTATGGGGGAAATTCCGCTCCATACACAATGGCCTATGATTGGTTCCAGTCTACGAATAAGGCCGCCGTCGCTTGGAATATGCAGTAATAAATGTCCGTCATTTAGATTATATTCTTTGAATGACTACCACCATATTACAGACATGTAATTACACCACCGTCGCATGGAACATACAACAGTCATAAATGCCTGTCGATAAGATTCTTTGAATGACCGCTATACCTATTGTTTAATTAATCCCCTAATCCAGACACATGTCTGGGTTTCATCCGAAACAACACCGTCCAGGTTAATATGACAAGGATAGTAAATGAAATGATTAGTCACTTATGTGGAAGCGGACATTAAACCACCAGCTTAAGTAATAAATGAAATGATCTGATTGTCTACGATATTACCCTTGGTGGAAGTGGACGTTAATCCTCAGAACGAACGAAATGATCTGCACCTGTAATCTTCGATTTCTGTTATACGTACGCTATAGTATTATCATTGTGCACATAATATGGATTAATCTAGATGGAAATAGACCTGTGGACCACCGATAATGTAAGACAATTTTTCACAAATATAATTATTTTAGACTTGCGTACTATGTATTATTACAATTCTGTGCTACCTTACTCGACACTGTGCAAAACACGGTAAGTTGGTCCTTCATATTCCAACCAATAATACTATAAATAGTATGCAATATGCAAATAAGGTTGTTTATGCGTGCTGTTAGCCAATAGCTACTGTAAATTTCCCCGCATTTTTACGACTCTAACCAATGAAAAATTATCGCTGCTTGGTGCACGCCATTTTTATTTAAAAAATTCCTCTTGTTGGAATATGAATAACAGAAAGAATAAAACGATGACCAAGTTGAATAAGTAAATAATTTCAAAATCATTTTTCTATAAATTGTAATTATAACCATATATCATAACCACATAGACGGCTCTCGAGTTGGTAAAGTGGTAATTTGGCGTAAAATCTGAACGCCTTGTGTTTTTAAACACTCGGTTCATTTCTCGCAAATTTAATTAAAATGACTTATAATACTAAGGCAGTGATCCATGGTGATTACCGATTAGGATTAAGCGGATTATTATCATTGCAGTAACTCATTAAATTGCCCGGACAAAGTTCACGCATGCGCAGGGGTAATCTGCGCCTAACATATATATCATTTGCATGATTGACATGATTAACTCAAGTGAAGACATCAAAGAAAAGTTTTTCAATTTGTTTGATGTTCAAACAGTGAATTGCCGCACGAATGATGAAAGTCGGTAAATATGCTGTAACAACAACTCAACAATGATCACGCTCACAGTATTACTAATTATAAAACAAAACACAACTAAGGCCACACATTTTTTTTTTCTTGGTTTACGGATCCGCCGACCGTAATTTTTGTTAATTGGAAAAAAAAATAAAATTCAAATTTGCCCTTTTTTAAAATACCGCCGACGAAATAAATTGACAATCATTAAAAAAAATTTAGAAGAATATTGGGATGTTACAACAAAATAAATTGTTCAACAGACCGTACATAATTCGTTTTTCAAACTATAAATCTGCCTCAAAGATACCATATCGCGAAGCACAGATGTACAAAACCGGTGAATGCTGACTTTAGATACCAGGATATTTTTGAGTCTGTCAGACATAGATCTACATCGGTGAATGGCTATGTAAAAGTTAATCAATGTCATCATAGATAATACCGTATGATTGTCGACTCATGAATTCTCGACGTTATGTTGGCTGCGAAAAGCGATATTTTCATTTAGCGAGAAGCCCAATTCTCAGTGCGTACGTGACATATTCGGCAGTTGACTATTTTCTCCATACACGAGGAAAAAGTAGTTCCGAATGATTAGCACACGTAAATAATTCAAAGTCATATATACACATGTACAATAATTAACATAATTCTTAAACTTATCAATTTATTAACTCGTATTGATATTTTGAGAGCTCAAATAATATCGTGCTAGTATTTTAACTCTATAACATGTAAAGATATTTGCACATATTTCAAAATGGCGACGATCGTAAAAGCTCATTGGTTTAACCAAATGACGTCTATCGATTGTGATATAAAAGGATTAAATGGATTAAAAACACACCTGGGAATACATCGTTTTGTGTGGGAATATCATATCTTAACCACGGGAATATTTGTGACCATAATTAATTAGAGAATTTACGGCTGACTTTGTTTTTCGGGGCGGAACTGTCATCCTCGTGGTTCGATGTTGAAGAGGGGGGGTCGGATTCATTGACAGCAATATCATCATCTCGCTTTAATTCTTTTGTTATTCTGGGAGGTGAGGAATTTCAACATTTTGAAATGATAAATAACATTCTTGTATATATATATCATTTGCAAGATTGACATGATTAACTCTTGTGATCAAGTGAAGACATCAAAGAAAAGTTTTTGATTTGTTTGATGTTCAAACAGTGAATTGCCGCACGAATGATGAAAGTCGGTATATATGCTGTAACAACAAATCAACTTAAAGAATGATCACAGTATTACTAATTATAAAACAAAACACAACTAAGTGAATTGATTAAATGTCGAGCTTTTAATCTGTTTGATGTAGCCCCTTTGTTAATTGTGATTAGAGCAATATACACAAGGATAATTGATTGGCAGTGGTTTCCATTCGTGGGCTACTGAACACTGTTAATTTTATTATACCCGATAGTTTACATCACGCCACGCACGGAGTTTCGTCGTCTCCCGGATTTTATGATTTAGCACAAAATATGCTATTTTTCCGGCGTGCAAAATGACCTACGGGTCTGATCCAGATTCGGTCATTTCCAAAGCCGTAGGTCCCAACCGGCATATACGGCCGAAATGGAACCCATGCTTCATTCACTGGCAAAATATCACTCAAACGTTCAATTTCACTGACTTGGTTTGTCCAGTATTTTTTTTTTTCTGCATCCTACTTTGCTAGAAGCTAATTTGGAAAAAAAAAATCTGAAGAGGATTTTTTTTTTTTTTTTTTTTTACCACCTACCGACAACAAAATTCCTCTTGAAAATCCGTAAACCAAGTAAAAAAAAAAGTGTGGCCTAAGTAAATTGATTAAATGTTGAGCTTTTAATCTGTTTGATGTAGCCCCTTTGTTAATTGTGATTAGAGCAATATACACAAGGATAATTGATTGGCAGTGGTTTCCATTCGTGAGCTATGAACACTGTTAATTTTATTATACCCGATAGTTTACATCACGACACACACGGAGTTTCGTCGTCTCCCGGATTTTATGATTTATCACAAAATATGCTATTTTTCCGGCGTGCAAAATGACCTTCGGGTCTGATACAGATTCGGTCATTTTCCAAAGCCGTAGGTCCCGACCGGCATGGTCCACAACCATGATATACCATATTTTTACACTATGGTCCGATTTTCTCAAAATTCGAACTCAACCTTTTTAGGTTGTAACGGTGATAGAGTCAAACATTGTTTTAAATCGGATAATAATTGTGACCTCCAGAGGGACCATAGGACAATCAAGGGCCATAATTCAGGAAGTTTCAATCCGATATGCGCAAATAACGAAAGGAGCCAAGATCTTTGGGTTATAACCATGCATTTCAAGTTTCATCAAAATTTTAACAGTATTCGCGTAAAAACGGTGGCCATTTTGTCTGTCAATCTTGGTCCGATTTTCCCGAAATTCGAACTCAAACCTTAAGGTGTAACGGTGATATAATGAAACGTTTTTTAAATTGGAAAATAATTGTGACCTCCAGATGGACCACAAGCTAAAAAGATAGGTTGCCAGGCAACGAAACATACGCCCACAGCAGCTAAATCGTCCGGGCAGTCAACAAGGGTTGTCGCATATTTTTACTTTTTTCGATAATGAAACATTTGTAATACACTAAAAACTGATTAAGCGCAACAACTCATTATGTAATTATCAGAAAATCATAAGAATTTGATTGCTTTTTATAAAGTTTTACCCCACGCTAACAATTAGTATATACATGAAACATTTAATATCATGGATTTAGCTGTTCAGTAATCTAAATTCATTGAAAATCAAAATACTTGTTCGTTTCCACACCTTAAACTCTGTGTATCAATCTGAAGTCAATCGGATGATAAATTTGGTCTCTATAGCGTCACAACATTTTTTGAAGTTATCAAGGGAGATAACTCTGGCAGTAATTATTTGAAATCGCTGAAAATGAAAAGGCTTCTTCGTCTCATGACCTTAAACACTGTATATAAATTTAAAGTAAATCGGATATTAACTTTGGCCTCTAGCAAACACTGTCTATAAATTTAAAGTCAATCGGATATTAACTTTGGCCTTTAGAGCGTCCACAAGATTTGTTTAAGTGATCAAGGGCCATAACTCTGGCACTAATTATCGGAAATCACTTCTTCGTCTCATGACCTTAAACACTGTGTATAAATTTAAAGTAAATCGGATATTAACTTTGGCCTCTAGAGCGTCCACAAGATTTTTTGAAGTGATCAAGGGCCATAACTCTGATAGTTATAATCGGAAATCTCTGAAAAACAATAGGCTTCTTCGTCTCATGACCTTAAACACTGTGTATAAATTTAAAGTCAATCGGATATTAACTTTAGCCTCTAGAGCGTCCACAAGCAATTGTGGACACCGGACCGCCGGACGGACGGGCGGGGGCGACGACAATATACGACCACATTTCAATGTGGGCGTATAAAAAGGTGATTTTTCGGACAATCAGGGGCCATAATTCAGGAAATTACGTTCAGGTAGGATCAAATATATCGAAAGGAACCAAGATCTTTGACCTCCAGAGGGACCACAAGCTAAAAAGGGGAATTTTTCTGACAATCAGGGGCCATAATTCAGGAAGTTATGATCCGATGGGCGCAAATATCGAAAGGAACCAAGATTTTGGGGTTATAAAAATGCATGTCAAGTTTCATCAAAATCGGTTCAAAATTGTGACCTCTATAGGGTTCACAAGCTAAAAACGTGATTTTTCGTAAAATCAGGGGCCATAATCCATGAAGTTTTGATCCGATACATGCCAATATTGAAAGCAGCCGAAATCTTTTGGTGATAAACCTATATTTCAAGTTTTGTCAAAATCAGATAAGAATTGTGACCTGTAGAGAGTCCACAAACAAATTGGGGCGACGACAATATACGTCCACATAAAAATGTGGGCGCATAAAAAGGTCATTTTTCGGACAATCAGGGGCCATAATTCAGGAAGTTACAATCCAATGGTCGTAAATATCGAAAGAACCAAGATCTTTGGGTTATAAACATGCATGTCAAGTTTCATCAAAATCGGTTCAAAATTGTGACCTCTATAGGGACCACAAGCTAGAAACATGATATTTTGTCCAATCAGGGGCCAAAATCCATTAAGTTTTGATCCGATACATGCCAATATCGAAAGCAGCCGAGATCTTATGGGGATAAACCTATATTTCAAGTTTCGTCAAAATCGGATAAGAATTGTGACCTGTCGAGAGTCCACAAACAAATTGTGCACGGACGTCCTGACAGGGGCGACGACAATATACGTCCACATGAAAATGTGGGTGTATAAAAAACGACTGTTACAGACAAAGTATCAACAAAAAGTGGGTGTGGCACTGCCAAATAGTTGCCATCCTCATCAGGGTATAAGGAATAAGTAGGCCTACACAAAGTTCCAAGATAATCTATTCAGAATTGTGTCCATCAGGTGCTAAAGGAAAAATTAGACAGACAGGAGCAACGGCATAATGCTTCCACCTGAAAGTGTCATACTCCTGCGCAGTGTTTCGTTTGATTAGAACTAATCCACTGCTATCTTGAGTGAACATTGTTGTGCTAAATTATTATTGGTCAGTAGCAGAGTTGGGATTTCAAAATTTTTCGTGTCGGACATTTTACCGAAAATAAAGGGGCATAACTCTTATCGTTATTTAAGCAGACGAATTCATACCACAATTAAAAGTCACATGTCAAAATATTCAAATCACGTACATAACAAAATTAGGTGAACCTCGCAATTTTTCATATTAATTCCGGTACGGTATTCAATTCATACCACAATTAAAAATCACATGTCAACAAAATATTCAAATCCCGTACGTAATAAAAATTGGTGAACCTCGCTATTTTTCACACCTAATTCCCGTACGGCATTCAAATTCATGTCAGTAAATGTCGTACAAAATTAAGCATTTTCGTAATACATTGAATGAAATCTTGCCGATCCTGCTTCGGCATAAAATTCACAACGGTAATATTCCTTTAGATTTACGTGGCAGCAAATGAATGCCGAACTTCCGAAATAAGAATAGTTTGCGATGTCAGAACATCGTTTTTTCTTTATAAAATGTCAACAAAATATTCAAATCCGTGCGTAATAGAAATAAGAACACGGCAGCAAATGAAAGAAAAGCGTTCGAAATAATACTTGCGGTGATGACAAAAGGCATAGCTGACTTCAGCGTATTGTTGCTATGGCGTACGTGACCCACAGCTTCATACATTACTTGTGGTGATGAGAAAAGGCATAGCTGACTTCAGCGTATTGCCGCTATGGCGTACGTGACTAACAGCACACAGCTTCATTGTAAGCACTGCCTAACATGTTAAGCAATATTCGTGCGGCGCTCGAGATCACGGGAAAGTGCGACTGTGGATGAGAATTTATATATGGATTCTTAAAAGACGTAAAAGATATCGTAGACAAAATGAATTAGGGTGTTATAAAATAATATACTCTTACGATATGTGACATCTATGATTAGTTGATAGATGCTGTCGGCTCACATCAATGCGATTAAAATGCCCGACAATTGAAGACCAGGTAATTTTTAAACAGGTGAATTAAAATTATAATCACTCTTATTGGATTGATGAATAGTCCGACAAAGGGAAAGCAATGACTTCTGTTTAAGATTAGATTGATGAATTGTCCGACAAAGGATTAAGTCAATCAATCAAGTCCGATTAAGTAGTTAATCAAGGTAGGTTTATTGACGGTATAACACGATAAATACGTTGATCACTTAATTACCTAATCAATCCTGCCTATTGTCAACGATAATCGGGTTGAGTGGTAGTTATACTCTCAGTACACTATATTAATTTGGAATTTTGAATATTATTCACTATGTCTTGATGTCCGATTGGGCATATTCCCGGTCGGACAACATTGTGCGTTTGGAAAAAAAATTCGGACAAGTCCGGAATATACGGGCGAAATCCCAACTCTGGTCAGTAGTGCCATTACCAACTAATGACCTACATTGTAACAAACAATATCGGGGTTAACCAGACCTCACAATATGTTACCGCAATGTATCTAGTGACAATCGCGACTTGTTTACGTCATAACCCGCGAAATTTATTATGCTTGATTATCCAGTGCCAACATGTTTTCTTCGTCGGCCATTTTGAAAATTATGCCGAATGCGAGAAGAGAGGAGGGATTTGATTGGACGTTAAAAAGAGACACACCCTGCCCAATTTCAAGAATTTGACTTCTATCCAGCAATGGTAAGAGAGGGATTTCTCGCGCCATTGCTTCAGGAATATGGAAAGTGTGGGCATATAAAAATTGGTTAGATAACTGTCATCATATTTATGTTAGTTTTACGCTATTTTCTGAAGTTAATAAGTAACCATAAGTAACGTAAATTTAACTGCAAAATTTTACTATTATTGGCCGTTAACCTTAAAAGCACAAGCATTTTGTTTGTGTAACCTCACCAGATTAAGTTTTCTACTTACACGAAGTATGTCAGCAAAATGTTTCAGTACACCTATTCTAACTTCATCTAAATCTTTAAGAAAACCATCTAAAACCGGAACAAGATCACTATGAGTGATTTCTTCACCCAATATTGTTGCCAATTCATGCAAAGAAAATGCTAAAGTTCTTCTTACTTTCCACTTGAATTTAATAAAAAAAAAAGAAAGAAGAAAAGGTTACTAGGCAATGAAAAATACGCCCACAGTAGCTAAATTGTCCGAGCAGTTAGCAAGGGTTGTCACATATTTATTCATTTGTAGGTAATTGGGGGAATTTACAAGTTACATACAGATTAGATCATATTTGAATGGTTAATTGGCATTTTATTGCATATGATATAAATATAGGGGCCTATTCCAATGTAAAGTGGTATATCTATAGTATAGATATACCACTTTACATGTGTTCTTTTATTTATTAGGGGGATAGGTGGGTGGGTATATAAATGTCGATGTGAGATAGACTTTTTGTGTGACTGTCCTTGACCCAATTAAAGTCGATCGACATTCCGATAGCATGTAGTTTTTGGCTTCATATTATGTGCCAAAAATAGCACCACTTTCTCTGTGAGAAAAATGACCGGTTGGGAAAATTTTGAAGTGGAAGCCCTGATCTATACGCCTAGTGTTATATGACGTCTAAGCTAAATCAAATCAAATCAATGTGCTATTATAAATAAAGATAGGCTGGCACTGCCAGGCAGGATACGCCCACATTTTCGAGAGATGGATAGAGAACAAGCGATACCGAAAGTGATTTTTCCTACATCATTAAGTTAGAATTTGATATACGTGCAAATATCAAAATGAATTAAGATCTTTGGGTTATAAAGGTTCATTTCAGTAGGTTTCAAATCGACTGATAAGTGGGTAAGATGCTGGCTCGGTAGCCTTGAGGTTGGGTGTTTGATCCCTGCATTGGGTGACAAAGTTCATCTTGATTTTCTGGCGTGGTTTCCCCTTGTTAGTGATGAAGGATGGATGGCTTGACAAAAACAGCTGTCAATTTTGGTCCGATTTTCACGAAATTCGACCTCAACCTTCAACGATTTTTTAAATGGGATAATAATTCTGACCCCAGAGCTAAAAAAAAATAGGTCGCCAGGCAACGAAATATGCGCCCACACAGCAGCTAAATCGTCCGGGCAGTCAACAAGAGTTGTCGCACCTTAAGCAATTATCAGAAAATCATTAGAATATGTTTGGTTTTTATAAAGTTCTGCCCCATGCTAACGTTAAGCATACAAAACATTTAATATTTATGGATTTAGCTGTTCAATTATCGATTTTCAAGAAATTCACACTCAACCATCATTAATGTGTAATGGGAATATAGTCAAACGTTTTTTTAATTTGGAAATTGTGACCTCCATAGGGTACACGAGGTAAAAAAACATGATTAATCAGGGGCCATAATTCGGGAAGTTATGGTCCAATGTGCCTGAATATCGAAAGGAACCGCATCTTTGGGTTATAAACTTAATTTCAAATTTCATCAAAATCGGATTAAAATTGTGACCTCTACATGGTCCACAACCTTGATATATCATATTTTTTACACTATTCGCGTATTAGTGGCAGCCATTATGTCGGACAGTTTTGGTACCATATTTTCGAAATTCGACCTCAACCTTCATTACGTGAAACAGTGATATAATCAAACGTTTTTTAAATTGGATAATAGTTGTGACCTCCAGAGGGACCACAAGCTAAAAAGACAATTTTTCGTACAATCTACAGCTCATTTTTACAGCATCCGTTGACGCGATAGATTTTAGAGAAACTGTTATTCGGACAACTTCACCTTTTAACTATACTTCGTCCTTCTTTTCTCCCGTGGCCCTCTAATTATAGAATCTACTTTGATACATAGAGGTGACCAACAACCTTCCTATTTCCCCGTAAAAACGATCTTTCGTCCTTCAGCATAACTGATTTCATGATCCAGAGTTTAACCACTAACTACGCATTTTAGAGTCGATCGCAGCAAACTCGTCACGTATAGGCCCATTCTACCTCTGCACGTTTGAAGACTAGGAGGTCCCGGATGATCGAGTCTATACGTATTCATCTCTACGGAAACCACCACCATTGAGGTTACCTGACAACAGTCACTTGATGATAATCGGCATTTGTATATAGATTTTTTAAAAAATAACTTTAATGTTGTTTATATATCCATTTTTTTATATTTATCATTTTTTTCAAATTTTGTATTTATATAAGTGACCTTAATTTTGTCTATATTTATTATTATTTTTATAATCTCAGTATAGGGATTATATAATCCTAGTAGTTTAGGGATTATTAATTCGCAACATTATGCGCATGCGCAATAATTCTATTGTCTATATATACCCGGTAACGGGATTATTTTTGTAACCAGTTGATAAAGGGCGAACGCCCGAAACGCGTCCTGGATAAAACCTTCATATCTACACAGTCTTGTCTAGTTTGTTACCGGGGATTTTTTACTATGATTTATCTGCAAGGAATGGTTCCTGCTTCTCCTCGGATGCATCACTGAGATCCAAACTTGCCTGTACTGTTATGGGGACTCTTCCGCCCCTCTATTCCTATCGTGTGTGAGGTTTTATCGTCCTCTTCTTGGCATTATTATATAAATAAACAAAATACCAATACTTCTTTATTAAACTAATTCAGGATGAAAGAATCTACTACGGCAAACAAAAATAAATTATGATGTAGCAGACATATTTTGCGTTGGCTTTTACTATGGCTTTGGCGTTTACCGTGGCAAATTTCGGGTGCTGAGTTTGTGTACAGAGACAGACTAAGGGATTTAAATATGACTGGGCGACTTTCTTGCTCGATCTGAAAAACTGATTTTTACTCGCGTGGGGGGCGTGGGGGAGGCAAACCTTTTGTAACAGTTGACCGTATGATTTTGACATTAGCTCCTGGACTATAACATCATTAGGGATGAATGACAAAACTTTGAACAGTGTTTTTTTGATATTGTATTAATTACTGTGTCACATTTTAATGTGGGGGAATAAAAACTGAACTGCCGAATGGAAAGTTATAGTTATTCAAAGGTGGATATCTCCAGAATTAAAATAATGAACACTGACCACAATGCATGAAATTTTACAAGAATCCACCTCTATAGCCCCTATCAATTTCACAGGTTGACGACATAGCCACAAAGAAATGTGGACGTACAAAAAACCCCAAAATAAACAAAAGATAGGTTGCCAGGCAACGAAACATACGCCCACAGCAGTTAAATCGTCCGGGCAGTCAACAAGAATTGTCCCATATTTTTACTCATTTCGATAATGAAACATTTATATTACACTTAAATCTGATTAAGAGTAACAACTCAAAAAATCATTAGAAATAAACAAAAGATAGGTTGCCAGGCAACAAAACATACACCCACAGCAGTTAAATCGTCCGGGCAGTCAACAAGAATTGCCCCATATTTTTACTTATTTCGATAATGAAACATTTATATTACACTTAAATCTGATTAAGAGTAACAACTCAAAAAATCATTAGAATTTGTTTGGTTTATATAAAGTTCTGTCTGGCCCATGCTAACATATAGTATGGTATACAAAACATTTAAAGGGCAATATTGGTGCCAGTCATTATCACATATGTGATAGAACTGATTAAACACTTTCCAAATATATTATTAACACAGAGATCATCGCTACCATAGAGGAGTAATAAAGGATTCATGAATCGGAAGTGACGAACACCAAAGGAAAACACAAGTTATCTCTCTATGTGAATGACTGAAGTGACGAGTGATGACAGTTAAACGGCCGAATTTCTGCTCACTAATAATTCCTTCGAAGACAAAAAGTTGTTATATGGGACCACAAGAGGTTATCTGACGATACAATAAAGTAATTAAGTGTCATATGATAAGAAAACACGGGGAAAATAGAAATACTCCGTACAGCCCCTTGTTTTTATTCATTCTATAGGGGAGACCGGGGCACATTGAACCACTTTGTTCACGTACATGTTTGTCCTCATTTCATATCAAATGTTTTTATAAGAAGATCTCTTTATTTCATGATCAAAATTTAAAAAATAAAATAGGTTGCCAGGCAACGAAACATACGCCCACCAGCAGCTAAATCGTCCGGGCAGTCAACAAGAGTTGTCGTATATTAAGTAATTATCAAAAATCATTAGAATTTGTTTGTTTTTTTATAAAGTTCTGGCCCATGCTAATGTCTAGTATACGAAACATTTAATATTATGGATTTAGCTGTACAATTATCAAAAATTCATTGAAAATCAATATATTTGTTGGTCTCAAGACCTTAAACTCTGTTTCAAGTTTCATCAAAATAAAATTAAAATTGTGACTTCTACTGGTCCACTTGTTATACAATATTGTTACACTATTCGCGTACAAGCAGCGGTGTAACTGTGATATAATCAAATGTTTTTTTTGAAATTGGATAATAATTGCGACCTCCAGGGGGACCACAAGCAATAAAAGGCGATTTTTCGGACAATCAGGGACAATAATTCAGGAAGTTACAATCCGATATGCGCAAATATGTAACCAAGACCTTTAGGTTATAAACATGTATTTTAAGTTATATCAAAATCGAATTAAAATTGTGACCTCTATAACCTTGATATAACATATCTTTACAATCGACGGCCATTTTGTCTGTCAATTTTAGTCTGATTTTCAAGGAATTCGGACTCAACCTTCATTACCAAGCAACGGTGATATCATCAAACGTTTTTTTAAATCGGATAATAATTTTGACCTTCAGAAGGACCACAATCTTAAAAGGGTGATTTTTCGGACAAACAGGGGCCATAATTCAGGAAGTTAAGATCTGATGGGCGCAAATATCAAAAGAACTAAGATCTTTGAGTTATAAACATACATGTCAAGTTTCATCAAAATCGGTTCAAAGTTGTGACCTCTATAATATCCACAAGCTAAAAGTGTGATTTTTCGTACAATCAGGGACCATAATTCAGGATGTTACGACCCGATATGCGCAAATATCGAAAGGAACCAAGATCTTTGAGTTATAGACATGCATTTCAAGTTTCATCAAATTTGGTTCAAAATTGTGACTCCTACAGTGTTCACAACCTTGACATACCATATTTTTACACTTTTCGCGTACAAACGGCGGCCATTTTGTCCGTCAATTTTGGTCCGATTTTCACGAAATTAGAACACAACCTTCTTTACGGTGCAACGATGATATGATCAGACGGTTTTTAAAATCGGATAATAATTTTGGCCTCAAGAAGTACCACAGGCTAAAAAATAGGTTGCCAGGCAACGAAACATACGCCCACACAGCAGCTAAATCGTCTGGGCAGTCAACAAGAGTTGTCGCATATTAAGTAATTATCAGAAAATCATTAGAATTTGTTTGGTTTTTATAAAGTTCTGCTCCATGCTAATGTAAAGTATACGAATCATTTAATATCATGGAATAAGCTGTCAACTCCACTGGATACGAAACATTTAATATTATGGCGACTTTTCGTACAATCAGGGGCCATAATTCAGGAAGTTACCATCAGATATGTCCAAATATCGACAGGAACCAAGATCTTCCAGTTTGACCAAAATTGAATTTAAATTGTGACCTCTACAGGGTACACAACCTTGATATATCATATTTTTACACTATTTGTGTAAAAATGGCAGCCATTTTGTTCATCAATTTTGGTCCGATGTTCACAAAATTCAAACTGAAAATTCATTACAGTGTAATGGTGATATAATCAAATGTTTTTGAACTCCATAAAGGCAATTTTCCGTATAATCAGAGGCCATAATTCAGGAAATTACAATCCGATATGCGCAAATATCGCAAGGAACCAAGATGTTTAGGTTATAAAAATGTATTTCAAGTTTCATCAAAGATAGGTTGCCAGGCAACGAAACATACGCCCACAGCAGCTAAATCGTCCGGGCAGTCAACAAGGGTTGTCGCATATTTTTACTTTTTTCGGTAATGAAACATTTGTAATACACTAAAAACTGATTAAGAGTAACAACTCATTATGTAATTATTAGAAAATCATTAGAATTTGATTGCTTTTTATAAAGTTTTACCTCACGCTAACAATTAGTATATACATGAAACATTTAATATCATGTTTTTAGCTGTTATCTAAATTCATTGAAAATCAAAATACTTGTTCGTTTCAACACCTTAAACTCTATGTATCAATCTGAAGTCAATCGGATGGTAACTTTGGCCTCTATAGCGTCACAAGAATTTTTGAAGTTATCAAGGGAGATAACTCTGGCAGTAATTATTTGAAATCGCAGAAAATCAATAGGATTCTTCGTCTCATGAACTTAAACACTGTGTGTAAATCTAAAGTCAATCGGATATTAACTTTGGCCTCCAGAGCGGCCACAAGATTTTTTGAGGTGATCAAGGGCCATAACTCTAGCACTAATTAATGGAAATCGCTGAAAATCAATAGGCGTCTTTGTTTTATGACCTTAAACACTGTGTATAAATTTGAAGTCAATCAGATATTAACTTTGGCCTCTAGAGCATCCATAAGATTTTTTGAAGTGATCAAGGGCAAGAACTCTGGCACTAATTATCGGAAATCGCTGAAAATCAATAGGCTTCTTCGTCTTATGACCCTAAACACTGTGTATAAATTTAGAGTCAATCGGATATTAACTTTGACCTTTAGAGCGTCCACATGATTTTTTAAAGAGATCAAGGGCAATATCTCTGGCATTAATTATCGGAAATCTCCGAAAATCGATAGGCTTCTTCGTCTCATGACCTTAAACACTGTGTATAAATCTAAAGTCAATCGGATATTAACTTTGGCCTCTAGAGCTTCCACAAGATTTTTTGAGGTGATCAAGGGCCATAACTCTGGCACTAATTATCGGAAATCGCTGAAAATCAATAGGCGTCTTCATCTTATGACCTTAAACACTGTGTATAAATTTAAAGTCAATCGGATATTAACTTTGACCTTTAGAGCGTCCACAAGATTTTTTAAAGAGATCAAGGGCCATAACTCTGGCACTAATTATCGGAAATGGCCGAAAATCAATAGGCGTCATTGTCTTATGACCTTAAACGCTGTGTATAAATTTAAAGTCAATCGGATATTAACTTTGGCCTCTAGAGCGTCCACAAGATTTTTTGAGGTGATCAAGGGCCATAACTCTGGCACTAATTATCGGAAATCGCTGAAAATCAATAGGCATCTTCATCTTATGTCCTTAAACACTGTGTATAAATTTAAAGTCAATCGGAGATTAATTTTGGCCTCTAGAGCGTCCACAAGATTTTTTGAAGTGATCAAGGGCCATAACTCTGGCACTAATTATCGGAAATCGCTGAAAATCAATAGGCTTCTTCGTCTTATGACCTTAAACACTGTGTATAAATTTAAAGTCAATCGGATATTAACTTTGACCTTTAGAGCGTCCACAAGATTTTTTAAAGAGATCAAGGGCCATAACTCTGGCACTAATTATCTGAAATCGCCGAAAATCAATAGGCGTCATTGTCTTATGACCTTAAACGCTGTGTATAAATTTAAAGTCAATCGGAGATTAATTTTGGCCTCTAGAGCGTCCACAAGATTTTTTGAAGTGATCAAGGGCCATAACTCTGGCACTAATTATCGGAAATCGCTGAAAATCAATAGGCTTCTTCGTCTTATGACCTTAAACACTGTGTATAAATTTAAAGTCAATCGGATATTAACTTTGACCTTTAGAGCGTCCACAAGATTTTTTAAAGAGATCAAGGGCCATAACTCTGGCACTAATTATCGGAAATCGCCGAAAATCAATAGGCGTCATTGTCTTATGACCTTAAACGCTGTGTATAAATTTAAAGTCAATCGGATATTAACTTTGGCCTCTAGAGCGTCCACAAGATTTTTTGAAGTGATCAAGGGCCATAACTCTGGTAGTTATTATCGGAAATCGCTGAAAAACAAAAGGCTTCTTCGTCTCATGACCTTAAACACTGTGTATAAATTTAAAGTCAATCGAATATTAACTTTAGCCTGTAGAGCGTCCACAAGCAATTGTGGACGCCGGACCGCCGGACGGACGGACGGACAGACGGACGGACGGACGGGGGCGACGACAATATACGACCACATTTCAATGTGGGCGTATAAAAACGTATTAAAATTGTGACCCCTATAGGGTTCACAACCTTGATATACCATATTTTTACACCATTCGCGTACAAGCGGCGGTCATTTTGTTTGTCAATTTTGGTCCGATTTTCATGAAATTCAAACTCAACCTAGATTACCCTGTAACGGTGATATAATCAAACATTTTTTTAAATCAGGTAATAATTGTTACCTCCAGAGGGACCACAAGGTGATAAAGGCGATTTTTAGTACAATCAGGGGCCATAATTCAGGAAGTTAAGATCCAATATGCGCAAATATCGAAAGGAACCAAGATCTTTATGTTATAAACATGCATTTCAAGTTTCATCAAAATCAGTTCAAAATTGTGACCTCTATAGGGTCCACAACCTTGATATAACATATTTTCACACTATTTGCGTACAAACAGCCGCCATTTTGTCCGTCAATTTTGGTCCAATTTTCACGAAATTCCACATCATCTTTTATAACAATGTAACGGTGATATAATCAAACGTTTTTTTAAATCGGATAATAATTTTGACCTACAGAGGGGCCACAAGCTAAAAGATAGGCTGGCACTGCCAGGCAGGATACGCCCACATTTTCGAGAGATGGATAGAGAACAAGCAATACCTAAAGTGATTTTTCCTACATCATTAAGTCCTGTATTTCATACTGTATTGGGAGCAGCCATTTTGTTGGTCAGTTCAAGTCTGATATTCATGAAATTCGAAGCCGACAATGATTATGGTGTGACGATACACAACCTAGAAATGTGACTTTTCGGCAAAATCGGATAAGAATTGTGACCTGTAGAGAGTCCACAACCATGATATACCATAACTTTACTCTATTCGATTACAAACGGCAACCATTTTGTCCGGCAATTTTGGTACGATTTTCACGAAATTCGAATAATTCAGGAAGTTACGATCCGATATGCGCAAATACCGAAAGGAACCAAGATCTTTGGGTTATAACCATGCATTTCAAGTTTCATCACAATCAAATTAAAATTGTGACCTATACAGGGTCCACAACCATGATATACCATTTTTTAACAGGATTCGCGTACAAACGGCGGCCATTTTGTCTGTCAATTTTGGTCCGATTTTCCCGAAATTTGATCTCAAGCCTTCCTTAAGGTGAAAAGGTGATATAATCTAACGCTTTTTTAAATCAGAAAATAATTGTGACTTTCAGAGGGACCACAAGCTAAAAAGGGTGATTTTTCGTACAATCAGGGGCCATAATTCAGGAAGTTATGAATCAATGAGCGCAAATAACGAAACGAACCAAGATCTTCGGGTTATAAACATGCATGTCAAGTTTCATCAAAATCGGTTCAAAATTGTGACCTATATAGGGTCCACAACCTTGATATAACATATTTTCACACTATTCGCGTGCAAACGGTGGCCATTTTGTCCGTCAATTTTGGTTTGATTTTCACAAAATTCGAAGTCAGCCTTCATTACCATGTAACGGTGATATAATCAAACGGTTTTGTAAATCGGATAATAATTTTGACCTCCAGAGGGACCACAAGCTAAAAAGGGGAATTTTTCTGACAATCAGGGGCCATAATTCAGGAAGTTATGATCCGATGGGCGCAAATATCGAAAGGAACCAAGATTTTGGGGTTATAGACATGCATGTCAAGTTTCATCACAATCGGTTCAAAATTGTGACCTCTATAGGGTCCACAAGCTAAAAACATGATATTTCGCACAATCAGGGGCCATAATCCATGAAGTTCCGATCCGATACATGCCAATATCGAAAGGAACCGAGATCTTATGGGGATAAACCTATATTTCAAGTTTCATCAAAATCGGATAGGAATTGTGACCTGTAGAGGGTCCACAAACAAATTGTGGACGGACGGACGTCCGGACGGACAGGGGCGACGACATAATACGTCCACATGAAAATGTGGGCGTATAAAAAAGGCGACTTTGCGTATAATCAGGGGCCATAATTCAGGAAGTTACGATCCGATATGCGCAAATATCGAAAGGAAGCAAGATCTTTGGGTTATAACCATGAATTTCAAGTTTCATCAAAATCGAATCAAAATTGTGACCTCCACAGGGTCCACAACCTTGATATACCATTTTTTAACAGTACTCACGTACAAACGGCGGCCATTTTGTATGGCAATTTTCGTCCGATTTTCCCAAAATTCGAATTCAACCTTCCTTAGGGTGTAACGGTGATATATTCAAACGGTTTTTTAAATCGAATAATAATTGTGACCTCCAGAGGGACCGCAAGCTAAAAAGGGTGAATTTTCGGACAATCAGGGGCCATAATTCAGGAAATTACATTCCGATAGCTGCAAATATCGAAAGGAACCAAGATCTTTGGGTTACAAACATGCATGTCAAGTTTCATCAAAATCGGTTCAAAATTGTGACCTCTATAGGGTCCACAATCTAAAAACGTGATTTTTCGTACAATCAAGGGCCATAATCCATGAAGTTTTGATCCGATACATGCCAATATCGAAAACAGCCGAGATCTTTTGGGGATAAACCTATATTTCAAGTTTCGTCAAAATCGGAAAAGAATTGTGACCTATAGAGAGTCCACAAACAAATTGTGGACGGACGGACGGACGTCCGGACAGGGGCGACGACATAATACGTCCACATGAAAATGTGGGCGTATAAGAAGGCAATTATTCAGTCAATCACGAGACATAATTCAGGAAGTTACGATCAGATGGGCGCAAATAGAGAAAGTACCCAAGATCTTTGGGTTATAAACATACATGTCAAGTTTCATCAAAATCGGTTCAAAATTGTGACCTCTATAGCTTGATATAACATTTTTTAACACTATTCGAGTACAAACAGCGGCCATTTTGTCTGTCAATTTTGGTCCGATTTTCACGAAATTCGAGCTCAACCCCCATAACTATGTAACGGTGATATAATCAAACGTTTTTTTGAATCGGATAACAATTTTGACCTCCAGAGGGACCACAAGCTAAAAAGGGCGATTTTTCGGACAATCAGGGGCCATACTTCAGGAAGTTACGATCCGATTGGCGCAAATATCGTAAGAAACCAAGATCTTTTGGTTATAAACATGCATTTCAAGTTTCATGAAAATCGGTTCAAAATTGTGACCTCTATAGGGTCCACAACCTTGATATAACATATTTTCACACTATTCGCTTACAAACGGCGGCCATTTTGTCTGTCAATTTTGGTCCAATTTTCACGAAATTCGAACTCAACCCCCATAACTATGTAACAGTGATATAATCAAACGGTTTTTTGAATCAGATTACAATTTTGACCTCCACAGGGAGCACAAGCTAAAAAGGGTGATTTTTCGGTCAATCAGGGGCCATAATTCAGGAAGTTACGATCCGATACGCGCAAATATCGAAAGGAACCAAGATCTTTCGGTTATAAACATGCATTTCAAGTTTCATTGAAATCAGATCAATATTGTGACCTCTACACTGTTCACAAGCTAAAAATAGGTTGCCAGGCAACGAAACATACGCCCACACAGCAGCCAAATTGTCCGGGCAGTCAACAAGAGTTGTCGCATATTAAGGAATTATCAGAAAATCATTAGAATTTGTTTGGTTTTTATAATCAAACGTTTTTTTTTTAAATCAGATAATTGTGACCTCCAGAGGGACCACAAGCTAAAAAGGGCGATTTTTTTGACAATCAGGGGCCATAATTCAGGAAGTTACGATCCGATGGGCGCAAATATCGAAAGGAACCAAGATCTTTGGGTTATGAACATACATGTCAAGTTTCATCAAAATCGATTCAAAATTGTGACCTCTATAGGTTCCACAATCTTGATATAACATATTTTCACACTATTCGTGTACAAACGGCGGCCATTTTGTCCGTCAATTCTAGTCCGATTTTCACATAATTCAAACTCTCTCTTCATTACCATGTAACGGTGATATAGTCAAACGTTTTTTTAAATCCATTAATAATTTTGACCTCCAGAGGGACCAAAAGCGAACAAAAGCGATTTTTCCGACAATACGATGACATAATTCAGGAAGTTACGATCCAATGGGCGCAAATATCGAAAGGAACCAAGATCTTTGGGTTATAAACATACATGTCAAGTTTCATCAAAACTGGTTCAAAATGGTGACCTCTATAATGTCCACAACCTTGATATAACATATTTTCACACTATTCGCGTGCAAACGGCGGCCATTTTGTCCGTCAATTTTGGTCCGATTTTCACGAAATTCAAACTCAACCTTCATAACCATGGAGCAGTGATATAATCAAACAGTTTTTTAAATCCGATAACAATTTTGACCTCCAGAGGGACCGTAAGCTAAAAAGGGCAATTTTTCGGACATTCGGGGGCCATAATTCAGGAAGTTACGATCCGATAGGCGCAAATATCGAAAGGAACCAAGATCTTTGGGTTATAAACATACATGTCAAGTTTCATCAAAATTGGTTCAAAATTGTGACCTCTATAATGTCCACAACCTTGATATAACATATTTTCACACTATTCGATTGCAAACGGCGGCCATTTTGTCCGTCAATTTTGGTCCGATTTTCACGAAATTCAAACTCGGCCTTCATAACCATGGAGCAGTGATATAATCAAACGTTTTTTTAAATCCGATAACAATTTTGACCTCCAAAGGGACCGCAAGCTAAAAAGGGCAATTTTTCGGACATTCGGGGGCCATAATTCAGGAAGTTACGATCCGATAGGCGCAAATATCGAAAGGAACCAAGATCTTTGGGTTATAAACATACATGTCAAGTTTCATCAAAATTGGTTCAAAATTGTGACCTCTATAAGGTCCACAACCTTGATATAACATATTTTCACACTATTCGCGTACAAACGGCGGCCATTTTGTCCGTCAATTTTGGTCCGATTTTCACGAAATTCGAACTCAACCTTCATAACCATGGAGCAGTGATATAATCAAACGGTTTTTTAAATCGGATAACAATTTTGAACTCAAGAGGGACCACAAGCTAAAAAGGGCGATTTTTCGGACAATCAGGGGCCATAATTCAGGAAGTTACGATCCGATTGTCGCAAATATCGAAAGGAACCAAGATCTTTGGGTTATAAACATACATGTCAAGTTTCATCAAAATTAGTTAAAAATTGTGACCTCTATGTCCACAACCTTGATATAACATATTTTCAAACTATTCGCGTACAAACGGCGGCCATTTTGTCCGTCAATTTTGGTCCGATTTTCACGAAATTCGAACTCAGCCTTCATAACCATGGAACGGTGATATAATCAAACGGTTTTTTAAATCGGATAACAATTTTGACCTCCAGAGGGACCACAAGCTAAAAAGGGCGATTTTTCGGACAATCAGGGGCCATAATTCAGGAAGTTACGATCCGATTGGCGCAAATATCGAAAGGAACCAAGATCTTTGGGTTATAAACATGCATTTCAAGTTTCATCCAAATCGGTTCAAAATTGTGACCTCTACACTGTTCACAAGCTAAAAGATAGGCTGGCACTGCCAGGCAGGATACGCCCACATTTTCGAGAGATGGACAGAGAACAAGCAATACCGAAAGTGATTTTTCCTACATCTTTAAGTCCTGTATTTCATACTGTATTGGGAGCAGCCATTTAGTTGGTCAGTTCCAGTCTGATATTAATGAAATTCGAAACCGACAATGATTATGGTGTGAAGGTACACAACCTAGAAATGTGACTTTTCATCAAAATCGGATAAGAATTGTGACCTGTAGAGAGTCCACAACCATGATATACCATATTTTTACACTATTCGCGTACAAACGGCGACCATTTCGTCCGGCAATTTTGGTACAATTTTCACGAAATTAGAACTCAACCTTCCTCATCAAAATCGAATTAAAATTGTGACCTAACAGGGTCCGCAACCATGATATATCATTTTTTTAACAGTATTCGCGTACAAACAGCGGCCATTTTGTCTGTCAATTTTCGTCCGATTTCCCCGAAATTCAAACTCAACCTTCCTTACAGTGTAACAGTGATATAATCAAACGTTTTTTTAAATTGGATAATAATTGTGACCTCCAGAGGGACCACAAGCTAAAGAAAGGGGGATTTTGCGTATAACCAGGGGCCATAATTCAGGAAGTTACGATCCGATATGCCCAAATATCGAAAAGAACCAAGATCTTTGGGTTATAACCATGAATTTCAAGTTTCATCAAAATCGAATTAAAATTGTGACCTTTACAGGGTCCACAACCTTTATACCATTTTTTAACAGTATTCGCGTACAAACGGTGGCTATTTTGTATGGCAATTTTGGTCAGATTTTCCCGAAATTCGAACTCAACCTTCCTTACGGTGTAACGGTAATATAATCAAACGTTTATTTAAATCGGATAATAATTGTGACCTCCAAGCTAAAAAAAAGGCGATTTTGCGTATAATCAGGGGCCATAATTCAGGAAGTTACGATCCGATATGCGCAAATATCGAAAGGAAGCAAGATCTTTGGGTTATAACCATGAATTTCAAGTTTCATCAAAATCGAATCAAAATTGTGACCTCCACAGGGTCCACAACCTTGATATACCATTTTTTAACAGTATTCGCGTACAACAACGGCCATTTTGTATGTCAATTTTCGTCCGATTTTCCCGAAATTCGAACTCAACCTTCCTTAGGGTGTAACGGTAATATAATCAAACGGTTTTTTAAATCGCATAATATTTGTGACCTCCAAGCTAAAAAGATAGGCTGGCACTGCCAGGCAGGATACGCCCACATTTTCGAGAGATGGACAGAGAACAAGCAATACCGAAAATGATTTTTCCTACATCTTTAAGTCCTGTATTTCATACTGTATTGGGAGCAGCCATTTAGTTGGTCAGTTCCAGTCTGATATTAATGAAACTCGAAACAGACATTGATTATGGTGTGACGGTACACAACCTAGAAATGTGACTTTTCATCAAAATCGGATAAGAATTGTGACATGTAGAGAGTCCACAACCATGATATACCATATTTTTACACTCATCGCGTACAAACGGCGACCATTTCGTCCGGCAATTTTGGTACGATTTTCACGAAATTAGAACTGAACCTTCCTCATCAAAATCGAATTAAAATTGTGACCTATACAGGGTCCACAACCATGATATATCATTTTTTTAACAGTATTCGCGTACAAACGGCGGCCATTTTGTCTGTCAATTTTGGCCCGATTTTCCTGAAATTCACACTCAACCTTCCTTACAGTGTAACGGTGATATAATCAAACGTTTTTTTAAATTGGATAATAATTGTGACCTCCAGAGGGACCACAAGCTAAGAAAGGGGGATTTTGCGTTTAACCAGGGGCCATAATTCAGGAAGTTACGATCCGATATGCGCAAATATCGAAAAGAACCAAGATCTTTGGGTTATAACCATGAATTTCAAGTTTCATCAAAATCGAATTAAAATTGTGACCTTTACAGGCTCCACAACCTTGATATACCATTTTTTAACAGTATTCGCGTACAAACGGCGGCCATTTTGTATGGCAATTTTGGTCCGATTTTCCCGAAATTCGAACTCAACCTTCCTTAGGGTGTAACGGTGATATAAACAAACGGTTTTTTAAATCGAATAATAATTGTGACCTCCAAGCTAAAAAAAAAGGCGATTTTGCGTATAATCAGGGGCCATAATTCAGGAAGTTACGATCCGATATGCGCAAATATCGAAAGGAAGCAAGATCTTTGGGTTATAACCATGAATTTCAAGTTTCATCAAAATCGAATCAAAATTGTGACCTCCACAGGGTCCACAACCTTGATATACCATTTTTTAACAGTATTCGCGTACAAACGGCGGCCATTTTGTATGGCAATTTTCGTCCGATTTTCCCGAAATTCGAACTCAACCTTCCTTAGGGTGTAACGGTGATATAATCAAACGGTTTTTTAAATCGAATAATAATTGTGACCTCCAGAGGGACCACAAGCTGAAAAGGGTGATTTTTCGGACAATCAGGGGCCATAATTCAGGAAATTATATTCCGATAGCCGCAAATATCGAAAGGAACCAAGATCTTTGGGTTACAAACATGCATGTCAAGTTTCATCAAAATCGGTTCAAAATTGTGACCTCTATAGGGTCCACAAGCTAAAAACGTGATTTTTCGTACAATCAGGGGCCATAATCCATGAAGTTTTGATCCGATACATGCCAATATCGAAAGCAGCCGAGATCTTTTGGGGATAAACCTATATTTCAAGTTTCGTCAAAATCGGATAAGAATTGTGACCTGTAGAGAGTCCACAAACAAATTGTGGACGGACGGACGGACGTCCGGACGGACAGGGGCGACGACATAATACGTCCACATGAAAATGTGGGCGTATAAAAACGGCGATTTTGCGTATAATCAGGGGCCATAATTCAGGAAGTTACGATCCGATATGCGCAAATATCGAAAGGAAGCAAGATCTTTGGGTTATAACCATGAATTTCAAGTTTCATCAAAATCGAATCAAAATTGTGACCTCCACAGGGTCCACAACCATGATATACCATTTTTTAACAGTATTCGCGTACAAACGGCGGCCATTTTGTATGGCAATTTTCGTCCGATTTTCCCGAAATTCGAACTCAGCCTTCCTTAGGGTGTAACGGTGATATAATCAAACGGTTTTTTAAATCAAATAATAATTGTGACCTCCAGAGGGACCACAAGCTAAAAAGGGTGATTTTTCGGACAAACAGGGGCCATAATTCAGGAAATTACATTCCGATAGCCGCAAATATCGAAAGGAACCAAGATCTTTGGGTTACAAACATGCATGTCAAGTTTCATCAAAATCGGTTCAAAATTGTGACCTCTATAGGGTCCACAAGCTAAAAACGTGATTTTTCGTACAATCAGGGGCCATAATCCATGAAGTATTGATCCGATACATGCCAATATCGAAAGGAACCGAGATCTTTTGGGGATAAACCTATATTTCAAGTTTCGTCAAAATCGGATAAGAATTGTGACCTGTAGAGAGTCCACAAACAAATTGTGGACGGACGGACGGACGTCCGGATGGACGGACGTCCGGACGGACAGGGGCGACGACATAATACGTCCACATGAAAATGTGGGCGTATAAAAACGTGATTTTTCGTACAATCAGGGGCCATAACCCATGAAGTTACAGTCCGATATATGCCAATATCGAAAGGAACCGAGATCTTAGGGTGATAAACCTATATTTTAAGTTTCATCGAAATCGGATAAATATTGTGACCTGTAGACTGTTCACAAACAATTGTGGACGGACGGACGGACGGATGTCCGGACGGACGAACAGGGGCGACGACAATATACGTCCACATAAAAATGTGGGCGTATAAAAATTAATTTCTCTTTTACAAAAACTTTTTTACTTTTGTTACAGAGGGAATTCTTTCTGAATATATATTTAAGATTTATGAAAACCTTGTTGTAAATCGTTGGTCTTCCCCTTAAAGTCCTGTATTTCATACTGTATTGGGAGCAGCCATTTAGTTGGTCAGTCCCAGTCTGATATTAATGAAAGTCTAAACCGACAATGATTATGGTGTGACGGTACACAACCTAGAAATGTGACTTTTGATCAAAATTTTTTGAGGTGATCAAGGGCCATAACTCTGGCACTAATTATCGGAAATCGCTGAAAATCAATAGGCGTCTTCGTCTTATGACCTTAAACACTGTGTATAAATTTAAAGTCAATCGGATATTAACTTTGGCCTCTAGAGCGTCCACAAGATTTTTTGAAGTGATCAAGGGCCATAACTCTGGCACTAATTATGGGAAATCGCTGAAAATCAATAGGCTTCTTCGTCTTATGACCTTAAACACTGTGTATAAATTTAAAGTCAATCGGATATTAACTTTGACCTTTAGAGCGTCCACAAGATTTTTTAAAGAGATCAAGGGTCATAACTCTGGCACTAATTATCGGAAATCGCCGAAAATCAATAGGCGTCATTGTCTTATGACCTTAAACGCTGTGTATAAATTTAAAGTCGATCGGATATTAACTTTGGCCTCTAGAGCGTCCACAAGATTTTTTGAAGTGATCAAGGGCCATAACTCTGGTAGTTATTATCGGAAATCGCTGAAAAACAATAGGCTTCTTCGTCTCATGACCTTAAACACTGTGTATAAATTTAAAGTAAATCGAATATTAACTTTAGCCTGTAGAGCGTCCACAAGCAATTGTGGACGCCGGACCGACGGACGGACGGACGGACGGACGGACAGGGGCGACGACAATATACGACCACATTTCAATGTGGGCGTATAAAAAACTGATTAAGAGTAACAACTCATTATGTAATTATTAGAAAATCATTAGAATTTGATTGCTTTTTATAAAGTTTTACCCCACGCTTACAATTAGTATATACATGAAACTTTTAATATCATGGATTTAGCTGTTCAGTTATCTAAATTCATTGAAAATCAAAATACTTGTTCGTTTCAACACCTTAAACTCTATGTATCAATCTGAAGTCAATCGGATGGTAACTTTGGCCTCTATAGCGTCACAAGAATTTTTGAAGGGAGATAACTCTGGCAGTAATTAACGGAAATTGCTGAAAATCAATAGGCTTCTTCGTCTCATGACCTTAAACACTGTGTATAAATTTAAAGTCAATCGAATATTAACTTTAGCCTGTAGAGCGTCCACAAGCAATTGTGGACGCCGGACGGACGGACGGGGGCGACGACAATATGCGACCACATTTCAATGTGGGCGTATAAAAACTGATTAAGAGTAACGGCTCATTATGTAATTATCAGAAAATCATTAGAATTTGATTGCTTTTTATAAAGTGTTACCCCACATTAACAATTAGTATATACATGAAACATTTAATATCGTGGATTTAGCTGTTCAGTTATTAAAATTCATTGAAAATCAAAATACTTGTTCGTTTCAACACCTTAAACTCTGTGTATCAATCTAAAGTCAATCGGATGATAAGTTTAGCCTCTATAATAGCGTAACAATATTTTTTGAAGTTATCAAGGGAGATAACTCTGGCAATAATTATTTTAAATCTCTGAAAATCAATAGGCTTCTTCGTCTCATGACCCTAAACACTGTGTGTTAATTTAAAGTCGATCGGATATTAACTTTGGCCTCTAGAGCTTCCACAGGATTTTTTCGAAGTGATCAAGGGCCATAACTCTTGCAGCAATTATTGAAAATCACTGAAAATCGATAGACGACTTAGTCTCATGACTGTAAACACTATGTATAAATTTGAAGTCAATCGGATATTAACTTTGACCTCTAGAGCATCCACTGTGTATAAATTTAAAGTCAATCGGATATTAACTTTGGCCTCTAGAGCATCCGCAGGATTTTTTGAAGTGATCAAGGGACATAACTCTAGCACTAATTATCGGGAATCGCTGAAAATCAATAGGATTCTTTGTCTCATGACCTTAAACACTGTGTATAAATTTAAAGTCAATTGGATATTAACTTTGGCCTCTAGAGCATCCACAAGATATTTTCAAGTGTTCAAGGGCCATAACTCTGGCACTAATTATCGGAAATCGCTGAAAATCAATAGGCTTCTTCGTCTCATGACCTTAAACACTGTGTATAAATTTAAAGTCAATCGGATATTAACTTTGGCCTCTAGAGCGTCCACAAGATATTTTGAAGTGATCAAGGGCCATAACTCTGGTAGTTATTATCGAAAATCGCTGAAAAACAATAGGCTTCTTCGTCTCATGACCTTACACACTGTGTATAAATTTAAAGTCAATTGGATATTAACTTTGGCCTCTAGAGCGTCCACAAGATATTTTGAAGTGATCAAGGGCCATAACTCTGGTAGTTATTATCGGAAATCGCTGAAAATCAATAGGATTCTTCGTCTCATGACCTTAAACACTGTGTATAAATTTAAAGTAAATCGGATATTAACTTTGGCCTGTAGTTGCTTGTGGACACCGGCCGGCCGGGGGCGACGACAATATACGACCACATTTCAATGTGGGCGTATAAAAAGGCGATTTTTCGTACAATCAGGGGCCATAATTCAGGAAGTTATGATCCGATATGCGCAAATATCGAAAGGAATCAAGATCTTTGGGTTATAAACATGCATGTCAAGTTTCATCAAAATCGGTTCAATATTGTGACCTCTACAGTGTTCACAAGCTAAAAACTGGATTTTTCGTACAATCAGGGGGCATAATCCATGAAGTTACAGTCCGATACATGCAAATATCGAAAGGAACCGAGATCTTTGGGTGATAAACCTATATTTCAAGTTTCATTGAAATCGGATAAAAATTGTGACCTGTAGACTGTTCACAAACAATTGTGGACGGACGGGCGGACAGTGACGGACGGACAGGGGCGCCGACAATATACGTCCACATAAAAATGTGGGCGTATAAAAATCAATATGCCCCCTTATATGGATCAAACCCCGGTTTATCTGGATTGTATAGATTAGACATATATGAACTTAATAGTAAGTGCAGGGGGACTGCACCACACACAATTCTACACAAAAACAAATATACAGATAAGACATCATACTAAGAGACCACAAACAAAAACAAATCAAAAAGAGTGAATGGATCTGGGGGCTAGCCGTAAGCGTCCACTGCGCTGTACAGTCCCGGGCCTGTGGTGACACAGACTTCACTCATATTTGAAAACAAGTTGGGAGTAAAACCCAAGGAAACAGTTATATAATGTCAGCATGAGTCATGATCTGTTATATTTTTTCGTACAATCAGGGGCCATAACCCATGAAGTTACAGTCCGATATATGCCAATATCGAAAGGAACCGAGATCTTAGGGTGATAAACCTATATTTTAAGTTTCATCGAAATCGGATAAATATTGTGACCTGTAGACTGTTCACAAACAATTGTGGACGGACGGACGGACGGATGTCCGGACGGACGAACAGGGGCGACGACAATATACGTCCACATAAAAATGTGGGCGTATAAAAATTAATTTCTCTTTTACAAAAACTTTTTTACTTTTGTTACAGAGGGAATTCTTTCTGAATATATATTTAAGATTTATGAAAACCTTGTTGTAAATCGTTGGTCTTCCCCTTAAAGTCCTGTATTTCATACTGTATTGGGAGCAGCCATTTAGTTGGTCAGTCCCAGTCTGATATTAATGAAATTCGAAACCGACAATGATTATGGTGTGACGGTACACAACCTAGAAATGTGACTTTTGATCAAAATTTTTTGAGGTGATCAAGGGCCATAACTCTGGCACTAATTATCGGAAATCGCTGAAAATCAATAGGCGTCTTCGTCTTATGACCTTAAACACTGTGTATAAATTTAAAGTCAATCGGATATTAACTTTGGCCTCTAGAGCGTCCACAAGATTTTTTGAAGTGATCAAGGGCCATAACTCTGGCACTAATTATGGGAAATCGCTGAAAATCAATAGGCTTCTTCGTCTTATGACCTTAAACACTGTGTATAAATTTAAAGTCAATCGGATATTAACTTTGACCTTTAGAGCGTCCACAAGATTTTTTAAAGAGATCAAGGGTCATAACTCTGGCACTAATTATCGGAAATCGCCGAAAATCAATAGGCGTCATTGTCTTATGACCTTAAACGCTGTGTATAAATTTAAAGTCGATCGGATATTAACTTTGGCCTCTAGAGCGTCCACAAGATTTTTTGAAGTGATCAAGGGCCATAACTCTGGTAGTTATTATCGGAAATCGCTGAAAAACAATAGGCTTCTTCGTCTCATGACCTTAAACACTGTGTATAAATTTAAAGTAAATCGAATATTAACTTTAGCCTGTAGAGCGTCCACAAGCAATTGTGGACGCCGGACCGACGGACGGACGGACGGACGGACGGACAGGGGCGACGACAATATACGACCACATTTCAATGTGGGCGTATAAAAAACTGATTAAGAGTAACAACTCATTATGTAATTATTAGAAAATCATTAGAATTTGATTGCTTTTTATAAAGTTTTACCCCACGCTTACAATTAGTATATACATGAAACTTTTAATATCATGGATTTAGCTGTTCAGTTATCTAAATTCATTGAAAATCAAAATACTTGTTCGTTTCAACACCTTAAACTCTATGTATCAATCTGAAGTCAATCGGATGGTAACTTTGGCCTCTATAGCGTCACAAGAATTTTTGAAGGGAGATAACTCTGGCAGTAATTAACGGAAATTGCTGAAAATCAATAGGCTTCTTCGTCTCATGACCTTAAACACTGTGTATAAATTTAAAGTCAATCGAATATTAACTTTAGCCTGTAGAGCGTCCACAAGCAATTGTGGACGCCGGACGGACGGACGGGGGCGACGACAATATGCGACCACATTTCAATGTGGGCGTATAAAAACTGATTAAGAGTAACGGCTCATTATGTAATTATCAGAAAATCATTAGAATTTGATTGCTTTTTATAAAGTGTTACCCCACATTAACAATTAGTATATACATGAAACATTTAATATCGTGGATTTAGCTGTTCAGTTATTAAAATTCATTGAAAATCAAAATACTTGTTCGTTTCAACACCTTAAACTCTGTGTATCAATCTAAAGTCAATCGGATGATAAGTTTAGCCTCTATAATAGCGTAACAATATTTTTTGAAGTTATCAAGGGAGATAACTCTGGCAATAATTATTTTAAATCTCTGAAAATCAATAGGCTTCTTCGTCTCATGACCCTAAACACTGTGTGTTAATTTAAAGTCGATCGGATATTAACTTTGGCCTCTAGAGCTTCCACAGGATTTTTTCGAAGTGATCAAGGGCCATAACTCTTGCAGCAATTATTGAAAATCACTGAAAATCGATAGACGACTTAGTCTCATGACTGTAAACACTATGTATAAATTTGAAGTCAATCGGATATTAACTTTGACCTCTAGAGCATCCACTGTGTATAAATTTAAAGTCAATCGGATATTAACTTTGGCCTCTAGAGCATCCGCAGGATTTTTTGAAGTGATCAAGGGACATAACTCTAGCACTAATTATCGGGAATCGCTGAAAATCAATAGGATTCTTTGTCTCATGACCTTAAACACTGTGTATAAATTTAAAGTCAATTGGATATTAACTTTGGCCTCTAGAGCATCCACAAGATATTTTCAAGTGTTCAAGGGCCATAACTCTGGCACTAATTATCGGAAATCGCTGAAAATCAATAGGCTTCTTCGTCTCATGACCTTAAACACTGTGTATAAATTTAAAGTCAATCGGATATTAACTTTGGCCTCTAGAGCGTCCACAAGATATTTTGAAGTGATCAAGGGCCATAACTCTGGTAGTTATTATCGAAAATCGCTGAAAAACAATAGGCTTCTTCGTCTCATGACCTTACACACTGTGTATAAATTTAAAGTCAATTGGATATTAACTTTGGCCTCTAGAGCGTCCACAAGATATTTTGAAGTGATCAAGGGCCATAACTCTGGTAGTTATTATCGGAAATCGCTGAAAATCAATAGGATTCTTCGTCTCATGACCTTAAACACTGTGTATAAATTTAAAGTAAATCGGATATTAACTTTGGCCTGTAGTTGCTTGTGGACACCGGCCGGCCGGGGGCGACGACAATATACGACCACATTTCAATGTGGGCGTATAAAAAGGCGATTTTTCGTACAATCAGGGGCCATAATTCAGGAAGTTATGATCCGATATGCGCAAATATCGAAAGGAATCAAGATCTTTGGGTTATAAACATGCATGTCAAGTTTCATCAAAATCGGTTCAATATTGTGACCTCTACAGTGTTCACAAGCTAAAAACTGGATTTTTCGTACAATCAGGGGGCATAATCCATGAAGTTACAGTCCGATACATGCAAATATCGAAAGGAACCGAGATCTTTGGGTGATAAACCTATATTTCAAGTTTCATTGAAATCGGATAAAAATTGTGACCTGTAGACTGTTCACAAACAATTGTGGACGGACGGGCGGACAGTGACGGACGGACAGGGGCGCCGACAATATACGTCCACATAAAAATGTGGGCGTATAAAAATCAATATGCCCCCTTATATGGATCAAACCCCGGTTTATCTGGATTGTATAGATTAGACATATATGAACTTAATAGTAAGTGCAGGGGGACTGCACCACACACAATTCTACACAAAAACAAATATACAGATAAGACATCATACTAAGAGACCACAAACAAAAACAAATCAAAAAGAGTGAATGGATCTGGGGGCTAGCCGTAAGCGTCCACTGCGCTGTACAGTCCCGGGCCTGTGGTGACACAGACTTCACTCATATTTGAAAACAAGTTGGGAGTAAAACCCAAGGAAACAGTTATATAATGTCAGCATGAGTCATGATCTGTTATATGTTGCAAGAATTACGAATGCAAGCATATTGTTGTATAAATTTCGATATACAAGTAACCATACCGTTAAATGTATCAAAGAAGTAGGCCTAGTTCTAAAAAAACTAGATGCATTAAATCAATAAAGAAGAGGATTGAAGTATATTGAATGCATTAGGACACACATTACAACCGTCACAAAAACAAAACTGAATAGGTAGAAGCAAAGGAATGTAAGACCGTCTAGGGAGACCGTCGTCTGCTAACTGAATGGCGTGACATGAATCTGTCGTTATAGCTGTTATGACGTCGTCGCTTAAAAGGTGCAATTTCCCGATAAAAAAAGGGCGATAATCCAGATGAAATAACGTTAAAAACTAAGTTTTTAAGACTATGTAATTGTACAAACCATAGCATAAATATCATATAATAACCCACGTAAGAAACGCAAAACAGGAATGCTGAAGAAATCGTAGATTATAAGTATATTCACAAAGGCATAATAATAAGGGCGATAATCCAAACAGGACTAGACATTTATAGAAGATAAAAAAAAAAAAAAAATGTTATATTGAATCATTATCCAATATGTAGTCAGTAATATATTTATAAGAAATGTCAAATCTATTATGTTGAAGAAATGGAAGTTTAGAAATTTCTTTAAGTACAAGAATTTCCTAAGCTAAGAAGTTAACATGTATGGAAAATTTTTCTCTTTTAAGCGCTTTTTTGAAAAATTCACTGCCTAAGAAAATAATTGACAGCATGTGGCTTATTGATGGAGAAATGGGTCTAAGAAGTTATCTCACTTCTGTACAGTGTTGGGTTGTATAGTATTTTTATAAAGGATATATCCGTGGTGGTTCAATGTGCCCCGGTCTCCCGTACCTTATAAAAACATGGTAATGCACGGACTTTTAATCTGTTTTTCTTTCCTGTTCTCTTATCTAGTGGCAGTCAATTCTTTTTATGAATTGTAAGATATTCTCTCACAGTGTCACACAGCAACTGTAGGTCTTCGAGGGAATTATTAATGAGCAGATATTCGCCCATGTATCTGTTATCACTAGTCACTTCAGTTAGTTATATAGAGGAATAACTCGTGTTTTCCTTTGGCGTTCATCACTTCCGATTCATGAATCCTTTATTACTCCTCTATGGTAGCGATGATCTCTGTGTTAATATTATATTTGGGAAGTGTTTAATCAGTTCTATAACATATGTGATAATGACTGGCACCAATATTGTCCTTTAATATCATGTATTTAGCTGTTCAGTTAGCAAAATTCTTTGAAAATTAATATACTTGTTCTTCTCAAGGCCTTAAACACTGTATCACTTTGAAGTCAATCGGATAATAACTTTGGCCTCTTAGTGCATCCACAAGATTTTTCAAACTGATCAAGGGAGATAACTTTGGAAGTAATTATGGGAAATCGTTGAAAATCAATAGACTTCTCTGCCTCATGACCTTTAACACTGTGTATCAATTTTAAGTCAATTGGATATTAGCTTTAGCCCCTAGAGCGTCCACAAGATTGCTGAAAATCAATAGACGTCTTCGTCTCCTGACCTTAAACACTGCGTATCAATTTAAAGTCAATTGAATATTAACTTCGGCCTGTACAGCGTTCACAAGATTTTTCAAAGTGATCAAGGGTCATAACTCTGGAAGTAATTATCGGAAATCGCTAAAGTCAATCGGATATCAACTTTAGCCTCTAGTGCGTTCACAAGAAATTGTGGACGATGGACGGCCGGGGGCGACGGCAATATACATCCACATTTCCATGTTGGCGTATAAAAAGTACCTGGACATCCTGTGTCAAAATCTCGTATAAATTTCTAATAACATGCCAGTTGTTTCTACCCAATGTATAAGCTACAGCTGGTAAGTTATAGGCACAATGTCTTGTTATTTCAGTATCTACTGTTTGGGCTCGAGATGGATCTACCATACCAAGATAATTTTCTAGCAAGCTCTGAGGAACAATATCCTGAAACAAAACTGTATTTTGTAATACATGTAAACACTTTAATTACTATCACTGTTAGCTATTATTATCATAGCACATTTTCATAGCGTAACAAAGAATGTATAAAATTAAATATTCAGAATACGGGTCAAGGTCAGTTCGTTAACCATTTAACAAAATTTTTTATCATTAAACACACCAAAACAAGCCAACAGTGAGGCTGATATCCCCCGCCGAAATCCCAAAATAAATAGATGACATTAATTAATCGCATTTAATTTTTTTCAAAAGTATCGAGCACTCAAACTATACTGCAAGTGTCAATACTGTCTATCAGATAGGATCACGTTTATCTTTTCCCAAAGTATTGACCAATGAAATTGCTTAGCTTTAGCTCGAAACGTTAATCATAGACTAAGTCAAGACAGTCACCTGATTAACAGCTACATCCATACTCCGCACAGCGTTTCGTTTGATTAGAGGTAATCCCACTACACACTGCTATTATGAGCGGATATTGTTGTTTTAAATTTTGATTGGTCAGTAGTCCGACTACCAACCAATCACTAGCTGCCCTACAAAAGCTTTACATTTAAAACGAGTGCCAATATTAGACCAAATATGTTTACATAACGTTATGTCATGGCTCACGATTTTATTATGCCTAATTAACCTGTGCATAGCAGAATACTGCAGTAAAACTAAAGGCTATTAAGTCGAATGAAATGTAAACAATACTGTTTGGAAACGAACATACTTTCACCCTTTTTAAAACCTTAAATCACTGTCCAAAGTTTTAGGAAAGACCCAGATTAAACTAAGGACTGTCATGTTGCTGTACTTAAGTGATAGCTTTCATTGAATGGAAAGAATAGACACACTCCCGCATAAGTTCAAGAAACAGACGCTATTCCAGCAATTGCTCCAGGAATATGATCTACATCAAGTTTAAATATTTTACCTCACTTAAAGATAGAGTTGTTATGTTCCAAAGCGATCAGTCAAATTACTTATCGCTCCTAAGCCAAGTTCACTGCCCAATCAATGTCACCATGATCTTAGCAATATGGCACCAAAACAGATGAATCTTTCATCCTTTTACGAAGGGGGTGATGCAAAAGAAATATCGTTAAATCTTTTGGTAGTTTCCGTGTATAGTGTACCAGCGGAGGAAAGACGGGGTTATGTTGGCAAAATTTAATATATGTCTCGTTTAAAATGGGGTTTTTAGGCTTTAAAAAATGCTATAGAATTTAATTTCAAAATATCGTTTGAAAATTACAAAGATAGGTTGCCAGGCAATGAAACATACGCCCACAGCAGCTAAATTGTCCGGGCAGTCAACAAGGGTTGTCGCATAATTTTACTTTTTTTGGTAATGAAACATTTGTAATACACTAAAATCTGATTAAGAGTAACAACTCATTATGTAATTATCTAAAAATCATTAGAAATTGTTTGCTTTTTATAAAGTTTTGCCCCACCCTAACAATTAGTATAGGAAACAATTAACATCATGGATTTAGCTGTTCAGTTATCAAAATTCATTGAAAATCAAAATACTTGTTCGTTTCAACACCTTAAACTCTGTGTATCAATCTGAAGTCAATCGGATGATAAGTTTGGCATCTATAGCGTCACAAGGTTTTTTGAAGTAATTATTTGAAATCGCTGAAAATCAGTAGGCTTCTTCGTCTCATGACCTTAAACAGTGTGTGTAAATTTAAAGTCAATCTGATATTAACTTTGGCCTCTAGAGCGTCCACAGGATTTTTTGATGTGATCAAGGGCCATAACTCTGGCAATAATTATCAGAGATCGCTTAAAATCAATAGGATTCTTCATCTCATGACCTTAAACACTGTGCATAAATTTAAAGTCAATCAGATATTAACTTTGGCCTCTAGAGCATCCACAAGATTTTTTGAAGTGATCAAAGGCCATAACTCTGGCTCTAATTATCGGAAATCGCTGAAAATCAATAGGCTTCTTCGTCTCATGACCTTAAACACTGTGTATAAATTTAAAGTCAATCGGATATTAACTTTAGCCTCTAGAGCGTCCACAAGCAATTGTGGACGCCGGACGGACGGGGGCGACGACAATATACGACCACATTTCAATGTGGGCGTATAAAAATGGTTTAATTAGTACTATGGCTTAATTTAATGGTACAGCATTTAATTTCTCCGAGAGGGGTTTAGAAATGGACGGACTGTATAATCATGTCATGCGTGTAATTACTAGCCGAGTACTTTAATTCCCCGAGATACGTTTATAAATTAAATATTAGACGAAACTTTTAATTTCCCGCGAGTCGTTTCACCGATCGGCTCATTTTGATTACGATTATTTACATGTGAAGTACGAATAAAAAAGATGAATATAAAAAAAAAATGCGCACAAAAAAATTGCTCATCTTACCGTGGTCGTAGTATTATTATCCATTATCGATTAAAGAATAATGATTTTCGTGAATATGGACCCAGGTAATGTATTTTCTTTAAATCACAAACGAATGAACATAGCTTTCTACCTGCACACGTCGCTACAGGAAGTCGCAATGTACATTATTATGGAAGTGTGAAAATCTCGCGAGACTTTTGCACTGGCGCCAAAAAGTTGCGATTCCACCATTGACAAACATCAAAAATCAGTAAATCCTGCGAGTCGTTTAACCGATCAGCTCATTTTCATTACCATTATTTACATGTCAAGTACGAATAAAAAAGATGAATATGAAAAAATAATGCACACCAAATAATTGCTCATCTTACTGTGGTCGTAATATTATTATCCATTATCGATTAAAGAATAATGATTCCACCATTGACAAACATCAAAAATCGGTAAATGACGTCCAAAGTTATTCGATTGAAAATCGGTAAAGCACATCCCAGGTAATGTATTTTCTTTAAATCACAAAAGAATTAATAAATCGGTAAAGCACATCCCAGGTAATGTATTTTCTTTAAATCACAAATGAATGAACAAGGACAAGCTGTTGGTCAGTCAGTTTTAGACAGGACTATGGAATGGCTTCAAACAGTATTAATGATTGATCACAGCCTTGATGTTACGTAATCACTTAGGACATTAAAATGTTGACTGCAGAAGAACGATATTGCTAAATCAACATTTACTCCCTCAATATATAAAAAATAATGTGTGTTGGCGAAGTATTGTTTTTTTTTTTGTACTATTCAAAATCCACATTAGATCTTTCATCCCACGACCGTTTCACACCCCCCCATCCTAAATTACACGGGTGGTTTCATCCCACAAATTAAAAACACAAAACAATTATTACGTATATTTAATATTTTATTGATACATTAATAACAATATCAATCCATGATTACTAAAGTAGGTAAACTTGTGGAAATTGTTCATTCGTATATAAGCGCTACAAAATGATTTAAACTGATAAAGTACTGATCGAATTGACTTAAACGCTTACTCTACCCAGCCCCCACCTCTGCCCTGCCCCGATTATGAGGATGTTGACACACAATGTACATTCCAATGCCAGTAATGACACAATATTATACATGTAGATGTACTTATTTTCACGCATTGTATTATAATTTCCATGCAATTTAGACATGCCATGTTTTGTTTTATTATTTTGGAGACGGATTAATACAAGCTTTATAGCTTGTTTCCGAATCCATATAATTTAATATGTATTGTCAATATGTCATTATTTATATTAAACAAGCCAGCAGTGAGGCTGATGTCCCCCGCCGAAATCCCAAAATAAATAGATGACACATATTAATTAATCGCACATTTATTTTTTTTCAAACGTATCAACCAATCAAACTGAACACGAAGTGTCATCCAAAAATTGCTAATCTCTGCCTACCATAAGAAGAAAATGCTCATCTTCGAACTCCATCAAGGCATTGACCAAATAAGCATACACATCAATTTTGAACATTTTTAACTCAATTCGAAGCAGAGTTATTGTGTTCCAAAGTCTCGGCAAATCAAATTGCTTATCCCTCTGCTTACCATTAGCAGAAAATGCTCATTATCGATCATAGTCAAGGTATTACTGTAATGAAACTATACACCAAGTTTCATCACTCTCACTTAATTAGAACTAAAGTTATCGTGTCCCAAAGCCTCAACCAATCAAATTGCTTATCTCTGCTTACCCTAAGCGGAAAATGCTCATCTTCAAACTCCCATCAAGGCATTGACCTAATAAGTATATACACCAAGTTTGAACATTTTAACTAAATTAGAAGGAGAGTTATTGTGTTCCAAAGTCTCGACCAATCAAATTGGGTATCGCTCTGCTTACCCTGAGCAGAAAATGCTCATTATCGAACTTAGTCAAGGTATTACTGTAATGAAACTATACACCAAGTTTCATCACTCTCACTTAATTAGAACTAAAGTTATCGTGTCCCAAAGCATCAACCAATCAAATTGCTTATCTCTGCTTACCCTAAGCGGAAAATGCTCATCTTCGAACTCCATCAAAGCATTGACCTAGTAAGCATATACACCAAGTTTGAACATTTTAACTCAATTAGAAGGAGAGTTATTGTGTTCCAAAGTCTCGACCAATCAAATTGCATATCGCTCTGCTTACCCTGAGCAGAAAATGCTCATTATCGAACTTAGTCAAGGTACAGTAGAATCTGCATTAAGCAGCCACCCATGGGAATTTTTGCGATTGGCCGCTTAACGGGAGTGGCCTCTTAATAAAATCTCGTGGTTTTTTGTGCTGACATCAATTAGTATTACGCTTGGATAAACTTGCATCGGTGAATTTGGCCGTCGCGGAATCTCGGACATAACTTCCGTAAACTTGTCATTTTGTCCTAACCTTCAATACTACTGTCTATCATTGTGATGCATTCGATATTTATCCATTTTTGTAAAATCTTTTGCCTTTTTTGTGCTGACATCAATTATATATACGCTTGAATGCATTGGAAGCAAACACCAATACTTCACTTGCATCGGTAAATTTGGCTGTCGCTGGATCTCGGACATAACTTCTGTAAACTTGTCATTTTGTACCAACCTTCAATACAGGGCTCACACTGGCTTTCAATTTTTTTCCGCCAAAATGGATGATAATTTTTATGTAAAGAAATGTTCATATATTTTTTCCGCCAACTTGAATATTTTATCCGCCAAAAATATGTGATAAAAAATTATACAATATCTAACAATTTTATGTCTCAACTAGGATTATTATAAAATGATTACCGATATATACAATACAATATACAACAACTTTTAACAAATCTGTCTTTGCATAATACATTTAGCACAGTTTTGGTTTACTAATATTGGATTTTATTTTTGGGAAATTTAGGCTATTTGAACATCGTCGTATTGCACTACATATTCAGTATTTACACGTCAAATCTTGTCCAAGGATTGCGTGTACAATAGACCTATTGTTATTTTCAGGTACCGTAACGGTATCTGAATCTCTGATAGAATGATATGTACTTCAATTATATTTGTAAGAGATACTTACAATTATACCCGTTGTTCTCCTTCAGAACATTATACTAGCGACGATAAATATGATACAAATGTCGAACCGTTTTCTCGCTCAAGAATCGCCGATATTCAAGTAGTTCGTACGTTTTCGACCAGTGGTGATAAGATAATTTTTAATAATGATATCCAACCGGCATACTTCTATGTTTTACATGCCGTATATGACGTCACAGTAAACGGAATTGAACTATCACAATATTTACTTCTTTTCGATAGAACTGTCGGCCATTTTGGTTACATGTATTACCATTTTTCGTTTAAAGACAAAACGAAACATCAAATAATCACCGCTTAATTTAATCATGAAGATTAAATAGTGACTTGAGATAAGTTTAATATACATCATTGGCAATTATCAATCAACTAATCATTAATCCGAGACAATTGATTAGTATTACTCGTCGACGTGATCCGGATTGTCAGCCAGTTGATTAATTTAGTATTGTGTTTAGCCACGTGATCGACACTCAATAATGTACAGGATAAATACTATAAGAATTTTAAGATTTTCTTTTTCCGCCAGTTCTCAAAAAGAATCGCCAGTACCGTAAAACTTTATCGCAAAAATTATCGCAAAAATCAAATTTTAATCGCCACTTCCATATTTTTATCGCAAATTGCGACTTTGGCGACCGACAGTGTGAGCCCTGCTTCAATACTACTGTCTATTATTGTGATGCATTTGATAATATTTATCCATTTTTGTGAAGAAAATCGATGAATTAATTTTATGTTATCAAAAATAAGCACATGAACCAAAAAACATCACTGATTTTGATACCGGGGGTGTAACTCTGTATGAAATATTATAGGTGGCGCTAAAAACGTACATTTAACAACATAGCGGGGGACAAATATTAAATTTCATGACAAAAATCATGCATTTTGTTTAATTTGCTTCTCAATTAACAAAACATTGTCACTCATTGCGTGATTTCAATTATCATATCTTTGTAACTGAACGAAATTGAATCCTTTTTGGACTAATATTCTCTATTAGAGATTCAACTTTCACAATATTGTAGTTTATAACTTGGGATTCATATAGCAATCACATCACTCGTAGACTCTTTAACTTAAACTATATTCATTTTTACCAGTAACAATGGCTTTTTTTAATAAGGCCTTAATCAGCTCCTGGCCTTCTGCTGGATCAGCTGAAACAAGAATAAAATTTACGTTCATAACACAGAAGTAGTCATTTTGATCGCATACCATATATTCTCACTTTAACACAATAATATTCATGTATACTGCACAAAATAATTAATGTAGATAACTGAATTCCCACTGTTAAAGGCTTTTTTATGAGCAGTCGCACTTTACGTTTACACATACAAAATTAAATATAATATCCCTGAACTATTATTAGGTTCAGCAATATAATTGCCAAAGAGGCCAGCTGTGTCTGTTTCTTCTATAAAAAATAAACCAAAACATTTAATAAAGCATGGGAAATATTAGAAGATATTACTGTATATGTATGCTAACATCAAAATTATTATATCTGATAGTGATTATTACTACAAAAAATACACTGCATATTGCTTTTTTTTTTTCAAATTTAATCAAAGAATGGCTCTTGAAAAAATTTCAAAATTTATTTCGATCAGTTTAGTCGTACATGTACATACCTTCATTTAAGTCCAGAATATTGTCTGCAGTGATGAAGCTGCAGCTTGGCACAATGACAGACTCATTGACAGGCACAAACATGTGGCTTCCTATCAAATTAAATTTAAAGAGTTAAAAAAATAGATACCAGTAGTGAAAATGGAATATGTTGAAAATTTTAGTCAAATTACTTCAGTCATTCTTAATATTTACAAAGCAGTGAACAAATTTATCAAGAAACATAAAAAATACTTAATGTAAGCTAACCTAACGCAGCAGACTGGGAAATAGATTCAGTATCGGCACAACTGAAAATATCCCCCCCTCCCCACTGACACCAGTTATCTGTGAACTATTTTTGCTGACCAAAAACTCCAGAACAACTGTATCGCCATCTGACAGGACAGCTCCTCGTCCCCCACCAGTTTTGTTCATATTCTCCCTGTTTTTACGGAGAGCTGAAAAAATAAAATTTAGAAGTAAGGCATTTTGATATTTTGAAGTAAAAGTAATCAGAATGAAAGTTGAATTTTGGGGGCTGTTGCCCTTAGGGCAAGCTCAATTTAGTACAAGCCAACAGTGAGGCTGATGTCCCCCGCCGAAATCCCAAAATAAATAGATGACACATATTAATTAATCGCACATTTATTTTTTTCAAACGTATCGACCAATCAAACTGAACACGAAGTGTCATCCAAAAATTGCTTATCTCTGCCTACCGTAAGAAGAAAATGCTCATCTTCGAACTCCATCAAGGCATTGATTAATAAGCATACACACCAATTTTGAACATTTTAACTTAATTCGAAGGAGAGTTATTGTGTTCCAAAGTCTCGGCAAATCAAATTGCTTATCGCTCTGCTTACCCTGAGCAGAAAATGCTCATTATCGATCATAGTCAAGGTATTAATTACTGTAATGAAACTATACACCAAGTTTCATCACTCTCACTTAATTAGAACTAAAGTTATCGTGTCTCAAAGCATCAACCAATCAAATTGCTTATCTCTGCCTACCCTAAGCGGAAAATGCTCATCTTCGAACTCCATCAAGGCATTGACCTAATAAGCATATACACCAAGTTTGAACATTTTAACTAAATTAGAAGGAGAGTTATTGTGTTCCAAAGTCTCGACCAATCAAATTGCGTATCGCTCTGCTTACCCTGGACAGAAAATGCTCATTATCGAACTTAGTCAAGGTATTACTATAATGAAACTATACACCAAGTTTCATCACTCTCACTTAATTAGAACTAAAGTTATCGAGTCTCAAAGCATCAACCAATCAAATTGCTTATCTCTGCTTACCCTAAGCGGAAAATGCTCATCTTCGAACTCCATCAAGGCATTGACCTAATAAGCATATACACCAAGTTTGAACATTTTTACTCAATTAGAAGGAGAGTTATTGTGTTCCAAAGTCTCGACCAATCAAATTGCGTATCGCTCTGCTTACCCTGAGCAGAAAATGCTCATTATCGAACTTAGTCAAGGTATTACTATAATGAAACTATACACCAAGTTTCATCACTCTCACTTAATTGGAACTAAAGTTATTGTGTCCCAAAGCATCAACCAATCAAATTGCTTATCTCTGCTTACCTTAAGCGGAAAATGCTCATCTTCGAACTCCATCAAGGCATTGACATAATAAGCATATACACCAAGTTTGAACATTTTTACTCAATTAGAAGGAGAGTTATTGTGTTCCAAAGTCTCGACCAATCAAATTGCGTATCGCTCTGCTTACCCTGAGCAGAAAATGCTCATTATCGAACTTAGTCAAGGTATTACTATAATGAAACTATACACCAAGTTTCATCACTCTCACTTAATTGGAACTAAAGTTATTGTGTCCCAAAGCATCAACCAATCAAATTGCTTATCTCTGCTTACCTTAAGCGGAAAATGCTCATCTTCGAACTCCATCAAGGCATTGACCTAATAAGCATATACACCAAGTTTTGAACATTTTAACTCAATTAGAAGGAGAGTTATTGTGTTCCAAATTCTCGACCAATCAAATTGCGTATAGCTCTGCTTACCCTGAGCAGAAAATGCTCATTATCGAACTTAGTCAAGGTATTACTATAATGAAACTATACACCAAGTTTCATCACTCTCACTTAATTAGAACTAAAGTTATCGTGTCCCAAAGCATCAAACAATCAAATTGCTTATCTCTGCTTACCCTAAGAGGAAAATGCTCATCTTCGAACTCCATCAAGGCATTGACCTAATAAAACACATACACCAAGTTTGAACATTGTAGCTCAATTAGGAAGAGAGTTATTGTGTCCCAAAAAGTGTGACGGACGGACGGACGGACAGACGGACAGACGGACATACAGACAGACAGACCCATTTTAGGGACAAAAAATGGTTTCATGTATTGAAAACTGATTTCCTGTTTTGCATGTTACCCAGTACAAATATATTTTTCGTTTTAGTGTTATTTATAAATCTGCAATAGGAAATAGTTCTATTAATGATAATATTGATAAAATCATTGGTATACAGTCATAACTACTGCTTGGCTGCAGGGCTTCAGTAGCCTAATTCATATTCATTAGACATACTAAGGTCAATAGACTGACTAACTTATGTAAATAATCTCAATAGGCCTACCTATTATTTTATAGAAATTTGCAATAAAACTCACCTGAACATTTCAATTGTGCCCACTTTTTTTTCATATATTCTAGTTTCCTGTTGGTTATTGATAAACTAAAGAAAATTGAAAAGACAACTATATTATATTATGGTTCTGGTAGCGGTATTATTAAATTAATATTATTGTACATATGTTTATATAATTATTATAATAATTGTCTTTTTTTTTTCATTAATGCATACATCTATTATATATTTATATTATTAAATCGAGATCTCAAATCTAACAAGATCTTATTGAGATCTCAAATGTTAAAAGTTCTTTTGTTTTGATTCACTTCATCCAAGTGATGTTGCTGCCTGTACCAAACTTATGCTCACCTATTCACTCTATCCAATATAGCCTTCCAAGCCTCTTCCTTGGATGATGAGGACACCCCACCCACCCCAGGCCCTGAAAACTCACCCTCTAAATATATGGGCCCTTATATGCCTCAACAAAGGCTAATTCTTCCTTTGTTGTCCAGTTTGGCTGTCTGTCCCTTTTTTCTGCCATTGCTGTTAGAAGCACTTTAGTTTAGAATTCTAATGAATTTTGGTAGTGCCTAAATATGGCACTTGAAAAAGTCGTCTGCTAAGATAACTAAGGCTATATATAGACATGATGTTAGGCTTAATGCTGTAGGCCCAAGACGGTTTAGTTACACCTCTAAAGGCTTGTCGACCGTACACATGTACAAGGCACACAAACACACAAATATATGTTTACTTACACATGAGGCTTTGGCTGACCGTAGACTATAATCTTCGTTAACCATCCCCACACAGATCGATCGATCGATCGATGACGATACCGATAGGAAAAAAAGGCCTTGCGCTTTGATTCACTTATCAACACAAATCAAAGAGGATATGTGTCTTCGTTTCAATTCCCATTCATCTATTTCACAATACTGTATAAAATCAACACGTAATACAAGGCGCATGCCAGTTTAAGTGTTCTCTTGAATGTGTGAAGCAATAAACTAAAAACATTTATCGTCGAAGAGTGAGATGAAATAAGACTGGAAATGTCGTCGCCATGGGTAACCCAAAAGTAACAGTAGAACCACGCAATATGTTTCACAGTCAACACAATTTCACCAAACACACGCATAAGTAAAATATTATTTCCTTATTTTCATAATGATTATTATCAAACTAATCCTCTGCCCACATTATATTAGCGATCAAACGGCTGTAGCGAGAAACAATAACAAACAAGCACCCTTGCGAGTGACATCCAAAACGCATGCGCAATACAGATCTAGTCGCTTGTGGCCTTGACATTGTGCTATTTTAACTTAAAATTGATTTTCATGAATACGACTTGTCTTAAGATAAAATTTGATTTTTGTTAAAAACCAATTATAAGGATTTTAGTTTAAGTTTTCGTGAATAAGGGCCCTGGGATGCGTACAGGTGGAAGGCTTTGTTCATTCTTTTGTGATTTAAAGAAAATACATTACCTGGGTTGTGCTTTACTGATTTCCAATCATATAATAACACTGGACGTGATTTACCGATTCTTGATGTTTGTCAGTGGTGGAATCATTATTCTTTAATCGATAATGGATAATAATACTATGACCAATTATTTGGTGCGCATTATTTTTTCATATTCATCTTTTTTATTCGAGAGAGAGAGAGAAATGGGGTTTAACATCCACTCAACACAAACTAGGTCATTGCGCGTAGGGGTCTTTAGCAGTGGGAGGAAACCGGAGTGCCCGGAGGAAACCCACGAGGTTGAGAAGGCGCCCCTATCTCCATACCACTTACGCTCACACCAGGGCTCGAAACCACAGCCGCAAGCCAGAGGTGACCGACCAGCTAGAGGTCGAAGCGCGGCACTCTAGTCCATTAGGCCATCCCAACCCCCCCTTTTTTATTCGTACTTCACATGTAAATATTCGTAATGAAAATGAGCTGATCGGTTTACCGATTTTTGATGTTTGTCAATGGTGGAATCATTATTCTTTAATCGATAATGAATAATAATACTATGACCACAGTAAGATGAGCAATTATATTTTCATATTCATCTTTTTTATTCGTACTTCACATGTAAATAATCGTAATGTAAATGAGTCGATCGTTTAAACGATTCGCGGGAAATTAAAAGTTTCGTCTAATATTTAATTTATAAACGCATCTCGGGGAATTAAAGTACTTGGCTAGTAATTACACACATGACATGATTATACGGTCCGTCCATTTCTAAACCCCTCTCGGAGAAATTAAACGCTGTACCATTAAACTAAGCCATAGTACTAATTAAACCATTTTTGTAATTTTCAAACGATTATAATCAATTATCAAACGATGTTTTGAAATTTAACTCTATAGCATTTTTTAAACCCTAAAAACCCCATTTTAAACGATGCCAGTTTTCCAGTGCACATGTCAACCGCAATGACGTCACTGATTCATTGACCTAATTCCAGCGATGTCACGCACTGCAAAGATGCTTAGTATGTAGAACTGGTGTCAGAGCTTTCAGTAACAGGCTTCTGCGTTAGAATATCCTTCAAGCAAGTAGAAAAGCTAAATTGTTGTTACTATGCATGGAAACTCACGAGAAATAAATGTCTTTTCAGTTGTCGCTTAAACCTGTCAATACAGTGTATGTCAGTATTCCTATAAATGGCCAGTTATAATCATAGGGTGAGTATTTAAGTAGGGGGTGGTGTTATTTTACAAATGTTGATGTTCAAATTCGGGGCCCCCTCTAAAAGTTGTAGTTACCATATTCAGGTATGAACATATCCTTTTTATTTCTTTCTGACCTGTGTAACCCCCCTGAAGATAGCGGGGGTTAAACTGAAGGTGATAATTTAGATTTCAATAAAAATCTTCATTATTTTCCCTGTAGAAACCTCGTCTTGACTCTATTTTAGAGGTTTTGGGGTTGCTGAAAAATCCAAAATGGTGGAAATCCAAGAAGGTGGTGATATTTCCATAAATTCAATATGTGTTGATATTTTCTCTGTGTTAACGATCTAACATTTTAGCGTTACATTTTCTTGTCTATAAAACTTTTACATATAGTTATATATATTTGTCTCTATATATATATATATACTTACCTATGTGTGCTTATTGTGTGCTTGCAGACTAAAGTAATACCGTTATGACCTCGTCAAAACCTAAAGCAACTCGTTCTTTGGAGCGAAAACAGTTAGGGGAGGAATTGCATATAGAAACAGCTGCATTTTCCAGTGGACTCTTGCCTTTTAAAAAAGATATCATAACTAATAATATGATGTATCTAATGAGACCAACTATAACTGGTTAAAGTGGACGTTCTAAAAATAATGCAGCTTTAGTTTTGGCATATGTGCTTTCAGACCACAGGTTGTTTTGCAACGTATAGTATATACTATTACTACCAAACGAATTTACTTACGCCCTACACAAGATTCCAAAATCTCACCCAAAAGTACCGGACAACGAGAGATAGGTTGCCAGGCAACGAAACATACGCCCACAGCAGCTAAATCATCCGGGCAGTCAACAAGGGTTGTCGCATATTTTTACTTTTTTTGGTAATGAAAATCATTAGAATTTGTTTGCTTTTTATAAAGTTTTGCCCCACGCTAACAATTAGTATAGGAAACATTTAATATCATGGATTTAACTGTTCAGTTATCAAAATTCATTGAAAATAAAAATACTTGTTCATTTCAACACCTTAAACTCTGTGTATCAATCTGAAGTCGATCGGTTATTAACTTTGGCCTCTAGAGCATCCACAAGATTTTTTGAAGTGATCAAGGGCCACAACTCTGGCACTAATTATCAGAAATCGCTGAAAATCAATAGGCTTTTTTGTCTCATGACCTTAAACATTGTGTATAAATTTAAAGTAAATCGGATATTAACTTTGGCCTTTAGAGCGTCCACAAGATTTTTTTAATCGATCAAGGGCCATAACTCTGGCACTAATTATCGGAAATCGCTGAAAATCTATAGACTTCTTCGTCTTTATCACCTTAAACACTGTGTATAAATTTAAAGTCAATCGGATATTAACGTTGGCCTCTAGTGCATCCACAAGATTTTTTGAAGAGATCAAGGGCCATAACTCTGGTAGTTATTGTCGGAAATCGCTGAAAAACGATAGGCTTCTTCGTCTCATGACCTTAAACACTGTGTATAAATTCAAAGTCAATCGGTTAGTTTTCGTGTTTTGGAAATGACCTTGGTCGAACTTGATTTTTTTTAGAAGATTAACCAGGTGAGACGAAAATGGTAAGTGAAAACTTCATTGATGAACAATGAATGAAAACGTTGGAGACATTGACGCATTATAAATGCATACTAGCAAGCAAAAGAAGAAGTAACTTCTCTACTTCGAAATTATGGGAAGTTGGGTCGGTAATAACGTTCAAACAGACATGTGACTGGTAAAAGCATTGAAATGGTTGTATTAGTATTAGACGAAATAGTGAAAGAGCAGGACCATGATTTCGAAGTAGAGAAGCTACATCTTCTTCTGCTCGTTAGCACGCTTCTCAAATGCTTAATGTCTCCATTAAGATCATTTTCCACACCATGAAAACTAAGCGTTTTCCAACCTCTGTATTGTCACAATAGACATCAAAGGGTTGAGAATATTCAGTGTTAAATAGTTTAAAATTCTCTTTATATTTTTCATTTTTCTTTGCATTGTGCGTTTGGGTGAGATTTCAAAATCTTGGGTAAGGAGTTAGTATATTTGTTTTGATATATTTGGTAGTGATAGTATATACTAATACTACGTCGCAAAATAATCTGTGTTCTAAAAGTGCATATGCCAAAACTAGGACTGCATTGTTTTTAGAACGTCCACTTTAACCAGACTAGTTGTTCGCGTCAGATTATTCTCCTAACTGTTTTTCGCAACAAAGAGCGAGTTGCTTTAGGTTTTGGCGAGGTCATTACGGTACAGGGGCGTAAAAATCCACTTGCCCGACGCCCGGGACTACCAAAAATAACCTACGGGCTAGTGACCATTTTAGCCGTACTAGTCCGGGGCTAGTGCCCTTTCATTGCTCATTTTTTCTCTGATTTAAACTACATAAATGAGATGTGAAATACTGCACTTTTATTTCTCCAATCCAAACGAAGCATAGCATAACAATAGTTTTTTCTGTGACTGGAGCGAAGACGGGAAGGTTGTACCTCTTCTATTTATAGTGGGGCTAAATATAGATCTCAGTCAATACAATCTAAAGTCATGTGATAATCTAGATTACAATGCATGATGGGGGATGTAAGAAGCACTTCCCACCTCTCGCAATTTAAAGTCATGTGACAATCTAGACTACAATGCATGATGGGAGATGTCTACTTTAGTTTTATCGTAGAAATAGATAAGGACCTGCGTTGTCCGCTATTTATCGGATATATTGAAATAAAAACTAGTTCAAATTGACCAAGAACAAAACTCGGAATATTAATCAAATTAGTCCTTCATTTATAAACTGATTATTTTACATTAATTAATAATAAAGGCCACTTTCTGTTGGCGTACGTCGGCACAGTATTGCAGGAACGGTATCCCGTGCGGTAATTTGATAAGCGGTAGAGTTGAAAAAAATTCGTCATATGGATTGAGGCCAGGAAAAACTGTATACTCCACATCGACTCATGTACCCCGTATATTATTGAATACAGTTCAGTTAGAAAGAATACATTTAATGTGGTCAAATGGGTGACAATCTGCAGTGTACATTATTGACGATTAAAGTTTGTACCTTGTCCACCTACGGACTTGTGGAACTGGATGCCGGGCTAGTGTCTGACTGTAGACTACTAGCCCGGGGCTAGTGGATTAAAAAATATTTTTACGCCCCTGTTACGGTACTACTTTAGTTCGCAAGCGCACAATAAGCACAAATAGGTGAGTATATATAAACAAATACAGATAAATATTCATAAAAAGTTTTATAGACAAGAAAATGTATTAGTAAAATGTTAGAGCGGTCATTTACACGGAGAAAATATCAACATGTATGGAATTTATGGAAATATTACAGCCATCTTGGATTTTCAAATCTCAAATTTAACATCACTAATAAACTCAGCAACCCTGAAAACCCTAATACCGAGTGAAGATGAAGTTTATACAGGGACAATAATGAAATCTAAATAATCACCTTCAGTTGAACCCCCGCTATCTTCAGGGGGTATGTACAGGGGGGGGGGGGGGGGGAGGGGGGTAGTAGGGTCAGAAGAAAAATTAAAAAATATGTTCAAACATGGGTAGGGTAAGTACAACTTTTGGAGGGGGCCCCGAAAAAATTCATATTTATCAGCCATTTACCGAGGTTGATATTTATTATCAAACTGTCACTAGCATAAAACCTATTAAGCATTAAATCATAGTACCTGTTGTTGGGCAAGGGTAGCATCATCTATATGGCTATGCTCTGACAAAATGCTTCCTCTTGGGGAGTGAGATAAATCACTATCAATAAATCCTATGCTACTGTTACCAATACCAACATCTGGAATTAGAAAAACAAGACATTTAACCAACTTGTGGAATATTAACAATTTCATTTAGTAACTAAAATAAACAAGCCAACAGTGAGGCTGTTACCACCCGTCAAAATCCCCAAATGAATAGATGACATTAATTAATCACATTTATTTTTTTTTACGAGTATCGAGCAATCAAACTATACTGTAAGTTTCATCAATCTCTATCAGACAGAATCAAGGTAGTGCTCCTACGGTTAGGACTTTTTGTTATTCGAATAACCGTGGCTATTAACCGGTTAGTAACAATTAACCGTTTGGTATCAAGTTTCAACATTAAATAACCACCCACATCGCCATATGATTTACAAGCAAGTGGTTTAATACATCATTGTACACGTCTGCCAATATCCAGTAATAAGCTTACCGGTACCTACAAATATTAGCTTTGCCCCTCTCTTAAATCCTGTGTTTTTCCTCTTTGTAAGTATTTGAAAGTACTAAATATAAAGAAGTGATGTACAGAGAACAAGAAATAACAAAGTTGATTTTCCCTACATCATTAAGTCCTGTATTTCATACTGTATTGGGAGCAGCCATTTTGTTGGTCAGTTCCAGTCAGATATTCATGAAATTCGAAGCCGACAATGATTATGGTCCACAACTTTGATAAAACCATATTTTTACACTGTTTGCGTACAAACGGCGGCCATTTTTTCTGGCAATTATGGTCCAATTTTCTCGAAATTCAAACTCAACCTTCCGTAGAGTGTAACGGTCATAGAGTCAAACGTTTTTTTAAATCGGATAATAATTGTGACCTCCAGAGGGACCATAGGCGATTTTTCGGACAATCAGGGGCCATAATTCAGGAAGTTACGATCCGATATGCGCAAATAACGAAAGGAACCAAGATCTTTGGGTTATAACCATGCATTTCAAGTTTCATCAAAATCGAATTAAAATTGTGACCTCTACAGGGTCCACAACCATGATATACAATTTTTTAACAGTATTCGCGTACAAAGGCGGCCATTTTGTATGGCAATTTTGGTCCGATTTTCACGAAATTTGAACTCAACCTTCCTTACGGTGTAACGGTAATATAATCAACCGTTTTTTTCAATCGGATAATAATTGTGACCTCCAGAGGGGCCACAAGCTAAAAAAAAAGTCAATTTTGCGTATAATCAGGGGCCATAATTCAGGAAATTACATTCCGATAGGCACAAATATCGAAAGGAACCAAGATCTTTGGGTTATAACCATGCATGTCAAGTTTCATCAAAATCGGTTCAAAATTGTGACCTCTATAGGGTCCACAAGCTAAAAACGTGATTTTTCGTACAATCAGGGGCCATAATCCATGAAGTTTTCATCCGATACATGCCAATATCGAAAGCAGCCGAGATCTTTTGGGGATAAACCTTTATTTCAAGTTTCGTCAAAATCAGATAAGAATTGTGACCTGTAGAGAGTCCACAAACAAATTGTGGACTTGTGGACGGACGGTCAGAAGAGACGACAATATACGTCCATATAAAAATGTGGGCATATAAAAACAAATGTCGATCATCTAATTCAGAGATTATCATGGCGGAAGTGTTGTTTTATTTATTTGGTGATCGAGTTTATTTCACCAGTTCCACAACTCCAATCTCCACCCTCGGTGCTTTGTTGATAAAACTACTTTATTGTTATTGAAATTATTAAAGACTTATAATCAGGCAACTAGAATTATCTACAGCTAGTGTGTGATCAAGATGTAATGTAACTCAACTCATAACAGTCGAACCGTATCACACGCCACGGCATGAAAACTGCACTGACCGACACAAATTCTCTTCGGCTTCTTAAATTGGTAGATTTTTAACAGTAACGATATCGCATTAATACAGGATGACTATTTTGTAATTGTTCTTGCCTTGCCTTCCCGGAATTATCGAGATTTTAAGACATGGGTTGTTTTCCACCGGTCCAACAGCAACACGTACCTCTCGAATGCTCGGCGAAATATTCTGATTTCAAGATAAATACACCGTGGAATAAAGTGGAATAGTTATAAAGAAGAAGCAATAATATTTAAAACCCGAGAATAACTTTTTTTTTTTTTAGATTCCTGTAAAACAAACAAGTGCTGCTCATTGACAGGTCATACATGTTATAATACTGGGGTAACTGGGGCATCTCAAGTTGACATACATTGTTCAATTTTCAAAATGGGAGAAATTTATATTGTTAATGATTTCACGCTCTACTGAGGTGGTAAACCTAGCCAATCAACATTCTTAATCTCTTGAGCACTATAGCCCAAAGTTGCTAATTAAGTGGTGAGATTAACAGAATTTAATCCCATAAAAGATTTAATATAGAAGACCTATATTACTAATGTATGGACTATTCTTTTTTCACCCAAAAAAATGAGACACTAGAAATTTCTATTGGGTTCAGATTCATGCCGAATTTCGCTGAACATAACTGATTTGACATTACAGTCAAAATGGAAACAATTGAATGTAAATCAGCTCATATACAATCAGTTTACATTATCATATGCGTTGCGACCCATTTGAGTCAATTTCTAGGTCCTAAATGTATTAACAGTTATGGTCCGATATGACACATATCGGTTTAACGGATATCAGATATTGACAGCAACATATACTATACAGTAGAATCTGCATTAAGCAGCCACCCATGGGAATTTTTACGATTGGCCGCTTAACGGGAGTGGCCTCTTAATAAAATCTCGTGGTTTTTTGTGCTGACATCAATTAGTATTACACTTGGGTACACTTGCATTGGTAAATTTGGCCGTCGCTGAATCTCGGACACAACTTCCGTAAACTTGTCATTTTGTCCCAACCTTCAATACTACTATCATTGTGATGCATTCGATAACATTTATCCATTTTTGTAAAATTTAATGCTTTTTTTGTGCCGACATCAATTAATATACGCTTGAATGCATTGGAAGCAACATCAATACTTCACTTGCATCGGTAAATTTGGCCAGTCGCTGGATCTCGGACATAACTTCTGTAAACTTGTCATTTTGTACCAACCTTCAATACTACTGTCTATTATTGTGATGCATTCGCGAATATTTATCCATTTTTGTGAAGAAAATCGATGAATTAATTTTATGTTATCAAAAATAAGCACATGAACCAAAAAACATCGCTGATTTTGCTACCGATTCACAGGGGGTGTAACTCTGTATGTAATATTATAGGTGGCGCTAAAAACGTACATTTAACAACATAGCGGCTTTTAGAAGGTACTTTCCGTTTATTCAATCAGTATCAAATAATGTTCTGTTAAGTGTGAAAACAATGTTTAATAAAACAAAAGATTAACTAGACCTGCATGCAGGAATGACGGGTTTCACTGGTGCCATGTTACCTTTGAACTTATGTCACTTTTGGTGCCACGTTACCCTTGAACATATGTCACTTCCGGTACAAAAGAAACCAATAAACTGGTTTCCACATAAGCATTGCACACATCAAATAAAATGGACACAGAATCAACCAAACCCAGCAATATCAATTCATTTTATACATTTGTTGCATGTAAGTGTACAGTACTTCCGGTGATAATGATAGAGAGAGAGAAATGGGGTTTAACGTCCACTCGACACAAACTAGGTCATTTTGGACTAACATATGGTTTCATTTTATTTCAATAATTCGCTTGCGCGTAGGGGTCTTTAGCAGTGGGAGGAAACCGGAGTGCCCGGAGGAAACCCACGAGGTTGAGAAGGCGTCCCTATCTCCACGCCACATACGCTAACACCAGGGCTCGAAACCACAATTTTATGATATCTATATGACCGTATGAGTTTTGTTAGTATGTGAATTTAAACCAAAAGTTAATATTATTATTACATATTAAATAATTCTTGGTTGAAAAAAATATTGATTTAAAAGTTAAAAATGCAGTTTTTGACCACATGGTGTCACTTCCAGTGTCAATTCTAAATTATAATCAACTTGATATGACGCATACTTGCTTTTTGAATCAAATGATGTCACTTTTGCGAATATCCATTAATAATTGACTATTTTACAGGCAAAATTACAAAAACAGTGACTTATGCAAAACTGCCTTGCATTTTTTCCATTTTGGTTGCTATGACAACAAAAATTGATAGTATATTGCGGATTGGAAATATGTAATTTTAAAAATTCACAAACTTTTTGACATATTCCCATAATTTCACTTCCGTATCTCCATTCTTTCTTATTTTGTTAATGTCCCCAAAACGCCCCAAAAATAGGCAAATGTGTGCCGCGGACAATTGGTGAAAAATGAACATAAATCCAGCTCTTGAGAAAAGGCATATAGATATTTTTACGATTTTTTTTTCTTTTAATCTTATTTGATAGCTTCTGATTTTAAAATGCATTACAACCAGGTTCAATATTTCAGATATAACATGGATAAGACCAATTTTTCATGAAAAAATTGACCAAAATCACTTTGAAACAATGAGATTTTTGAGAAAACCTCCGTATTTTGGAGTTGCTGGGGAAACCGGAGTTATTGTTACACAAATGTGAAAAATGAAACATTATTAGCCTTAAAATTGTATTTCATGAATATACATCTACAATTTTGATAGTTTCGATATACAATGAACTATGGCATCAAAAAAAAAAGCCAAAAATGACCTGTTCAAAGTGTTGAAAAACCTTTCTTCCGCGGAAAGTCAAAAATCGCAGCTTTGAACCTCAATAAAATAAAAAAATTTCATCGATTTTGAATTTGTAAAAAGTTTTGTGAGAAGAATATGAGATCTACGGCCATTTTGTTTGTCAATTTTCGTCAGATTTTCACGAAATTTTACCTCGATCTTCATAACCATGGAACGGTGATATAATCAAACGTTTTTTTAAATTGGATAACAATTTTGACCTCCAGAGGGACCACAAGCTAAAAAGGGCGATTTTTCGGACAATCAGGGAAGATAATTCTGGAAGTTACAAATTGATGGGCGCAAATATCGACAGGAACCAAGATCTTTGGGTTATTAATATGCATTTCAAGTTTCATCCAAATCTGTTCAAAATTGTGACCTCTACACTGTTCACAAGCTGAAAACGTGATTTTTTGTACAATCAGGGGCCATAAAAAATGTTTTAATTTGTCGAAAGAAAAAAGTTAATATGGGGGATTAATTAAGTCGTGTCGATGTCATCCTTATCAGTGATTGTAACGGCCTAGCGAAAATTCACTGCTGATCAGTGTGATACATTCTATAGACATTATGGACTGGATATTCTCGTACAATTTAAGTCGTAAAACAAAGAAGTGCCCGGTCCTTGCTTTAAACCTCATCAATTATTAGCGAGTTCAATCTCGGTAATGACATTATTGGAAAACCCCGTCTTATCGACCAATCAAATAGTTAAGTGCTTTGTGACAGACCTATTTATAGCTTGAAGTTATACCTCGAAACCTTGATCTCGTAAAACAAAGAAGTGCCCGGTCCTTGCTTTAAACCTCATCAATTATTAGCGAGTTCAATCTCGGTAATGACATTATTGGAAAACCCCGTCTTATCGACCAATCAAATAGTTAAGTGCTTTGTGACAGACCTATTTATAGCTTGAAGTTATACCTCGAAACCTTGATCTCGGAAAATGTAGGGTACTGGAAACAACCGAGGTTTGCCGAATGCCTCGAAGTTGAGGTTTTATTTTATCTTTTTAACGGTCTTAATAAATTACTACATTTTTTTATTTCTCTCCGTCACAACCCTAGTAGACCGGGAGCCCAGAAGGTCGAACCTAAACGAACGAGGTACCAATATCTGACCATATAGGCATCTACATACTAACCTGGGATGCACAGAAGTGGGCGTCTGCTGGGGCTCAGTCCATGGGTGTGACCCTGGTGACCCCTATAATGACCCCAAAAATGGGTTAAACTCATACATTCGAGGTACCGGTCAAAACCAATTTTAAATGAAAGAATACACTCTACTGAGTACGAAAATGCCCATAAGTGACGATTTTGGCCCTGGGATGGCCCAAACTGACACCCCAAATATAGATCAAAGAGGGCTTCAAAAAAAAATTATATTCATACATTCGAGGTACCAGTTGAAACCAATTTCAAATGAAAGAGTATATCCCACTGAGTACGAAATAACCCATAACAGACGATTAGACCCCTGGGGTGGCCCAGACTGACACCCCAAAGCCGAAGGGGTGGAGAGAGAGAGAGAAATGGGGTTTAACGTCCACTCGACACAAACCAGGTCATTTTGGGACTAACATATGGTTTCATTTTATTTCAATACTTCGCTTGCACGTAGGGGTCTTTAGCAGTGGGAGGACACCGGAGTTCCCGGAGGAAACCCACAAGGTTGAGAAGGCGCCCCTATCTCCCCGAAGGGGTGGGGTGGAGCAAAAATAGGGTTTGCTCATACATTCGAGCTACCGGTCAAAACCAATTTAAAATGAAAGAGTACATCTCACTGAGTACACAATTGCTCATAACAGAAGATTTCGGTCCTGGGACTTCCCAAAGTGGCACCCCATCCCAGGGGCTTAAAAAAGGGTCATATTCATACATTCGAGTTATCTGTTGAAACTAATTTCAAATGGAAGAGTATATCCCACTGAGTACAAAATTGACCATAACGGACGATTGGACTATTAGGATGGCCCAGACCAACACACCAAAGCCGAAAAGGGGTAGATGGGGAGGTGGGGGGCAAATAGGGTATACTCATAGAATCTGGTACCGCTCAAAACCAATTCTCTTGCTCATAACAGAAGATTTCAGCCCTGGGACTGCCCAAATTGACACCCAAAACATGACCCCCTGAGTTTAAAAGATAGATTGCCAGGCAAAGAAACATACGCCCACAGCAGGTAAATCATCCGGGCAGTCAACAAGGGTTGTCGCATATTTTTACTTTTTTCGGTAATGAAACATAAATTTAAAGTCAATCGGATATTAACTTTGGCCTCTAGAGCGTCCACAAGATTTTTTGAAGTGATCAAGGGCCATAACTCTGGCACTAATTATCGGAAATCGCTGAAAATCAATAGGCTTCTTCGTCTTATGACCTTAAACACTGTGTATAAATTTAAAGTCAATCGGATATTAACTTTGACCTTTAGAGCGTCCACAAGATTTTTCAAAGAGATCAAGGGCTATAACTCTGGCAGTAATTATCGGAAATCGACGCAAATCAATAGGCGTCATTGTCTTATGACCTTAAACGCTGTGTATAAATTTAAAGTCAATCGGATATTAACTTTCGCCTCTAGAGCGTCCACAAGATTTTTTGAAGTGATCAAGGGCCATAACTCTGGTAGTTATCGGAAATCGCTGAAAAACAATAGGCTTCTTCGTCTCATGACCTTAAACACTGTGTATAAATTTAAAGTCAATCGAATATTAACTTTAGCCTGTAGAGCGTCCACAGGATTATTTGAAGTGATCAAGGGCCATAACTCTGGCACTTATTATCGGAAATCGCTGAAAATCAATAGGCTTCTTCGTCTTATGACGGACGGACAGACGGACGGGGGCGACGACAATATACGACCACATTTCAATGTGGGCGTATAAAAAAGGGTTATACTCATACATTCACGGTACCAGTTCAAACTAATTCTAAATGAAAGAATATATCCCGCTGAGTACGGAATAGTCCATAACAGAAGATTACATGTGACTGAGTACGGAATTGTCCATAACAGACGCTTGTGACCCTAAAAGGGCCCAAATTACTAGTGCTGGCACGATAAATCGGTGAATCGATGTATCGCGATTCACCATCTCACGATACCTGTATTGAATCGCGGGATGCCGAATCGATTTTTCACGATTCTTTTTTGCCTTTTATCAACTATATTATGAACTTTAAAACCTTTAAATTATATCCTCAACCCTAAACTTTATTTGAAACAATAACACTTCGCAAACGATGTCCAGTAGTCTTGACATGTGTGTTACTATAAATAGCGCACGACCGTAATTACCGTTAGTTTCGTAGGTTAAGATTAACAACATTTTAACATCTTTTCGTTTTGTTTCCGAATTTCAAAGTTAATTATAAGGCTTAGTTAATAAAACATACATATTTAAATACATAAAACAACATTTTACTCTCGAATCTTATAAATTTAGAACGTGATAGTAGCTCTTGTAAAAATCAAAATGGCGGTAAACACAGTCGCAATAACAAATCCTCCAGCAAAATATAAATCTAAAGTTTGGGAACATTTTGGGTTTTTAAAGGGCGACACAACGAAAGTTGTTTGAAGAAGATGCAAAACTATTCTAAAATATTGTGGTAATACAACCAATCTCATCACACACTTGACAAGACACAAAAGTGTCCATAGTGGCGACTGTCTTCTTGTCTTAAGTTCGTCTGCTAGGATTAGAGTTTACTACTAAATTAAATAGTAGGCCTAATCAAGTTTTTTTATTTCCTGGTTTTAGTGACTTCATTAAAAACACAATCACATATTTAATTTGCTGTTTTATTGATAAATCTATGACCTAGTTATGAATCGCGATACGTATCGTATCGTGGTACATGAATCGCAATAGGTATCGTATCATGACTGCAGTCGCAATACCCAGCACTACAAACTACGCCATAGTTATGACCCTTGGGGCTTAAAAATGGTTATATTCATACAATCGAGGTACCAGTTGAAACTAATTTTAAATGAAAATATAGACCCTACTAAGAAGTACAAAATAGCTCATAACAGATTTACACCCTCACATTGTTTTTAAATTATCTGTTATATATGGTCCAGGTTAATTGGTTTCCCTTTAAAGTTCAAATTTCATATTTTCTAAGAAAGTCAAAACATGATTATTTCTATGTCTTTTGCTCAAAAGGTTGTCAACTCACTATCATACGATCATGGGCAAATTTTTGGGGCATTAGAAAGGCTGACACAGGCTGATTGAGGAAATAGATACTCAATTACCTCCCTTGTTTTCCCATTCCTCTCCATGGACGGCCATCTCCAAACGTTTGAATTTGAAAATGAAATTTTTGCCAATTTCTCAACTTGCAATAGTGAATTATAGGATTATTCTTTAACAAGGTAGGGCTGTTTCAATCTATTTCAGCCTATTTTAATACATTTTAAAAATATAACTTAAAGAGCACATAAAATGAGTAAACTAAATTCATTGAGCTTATAGACATTGGTTACTATATGCATTTTACGGCAGTTTAACATCGATCTGATGAAAATTAATTCAGATATCGTCACCCAAAGTCGCAAATATAGGCCTTCCGTAAAAACGACTTGGCCAATTATTGAAAACAATCTTAATCCCCTCAGACGCCAGTGACGTCACAGTGACCGAATGCATATTCGGGATGTTTATTCCTTAACTACCTGTATACACTCGGCGTGTGTATTCGTTAACGCCTGACTGATTCCTTAATCCCCCTAATTAAATAACAATTGACTACGGAATAATTTGTTTTGTACTTTATAATTTGTTTTATAAAGACAGTTGTTGTAGCCATATTCCCCATGTGTTTTTTTTTTATCAGAATAAGCCGACCGTAAGCAAACAATAATTGGCTTCTGATTGAAACAAGATTGGTGTGAAATTGTTATAGCCGGCGCTACGGACATCTTTTAGCCGATAGAAATAATCAATTGTCGGCTTTTAAGAAACGAAATGGTTTCAAATAATAATCATATAAACTTAGATCACCAACATTTGTATTATTATTTATTGATCATTTTATCATACATCGAGCGAAATGGAGGCAGAATATTTGGAGTTATCATGTAGCTGTAGTTCTTTTAGCTTGGGCAGTGTATCGGATACAGATACGTCGCGATAAATGATTAATATAGCGCCATATATGTTTTGAGCCGTATTTATCTGACTGTAGTAGTTCCGTAGAGGATGGCGATGTAGAGAATACGGGATCTAACAATGACAATCATCCGATTGTTGCGAGACTAGATTCTCTGGAATGGTACGTACCGGAATATATAATATTTTACACACTTATTTTTGTGTTCTAATTTATTGACTGAATGACAGTTTTAAAATTTTACTAATTTATAATATCTATTAAATTATAGAAAATCGCACGAGAAGCTTGATTTCTCGATTGAAGGGTGTGAGTGATCAAACAACATTTTTTTGATTGGTTAGAAGTATCTAACCGCGGGAAAATTTACAGTTACTATTGTACACAATTTAATCATATGGAAGAAATAGCTATAGTACTCGTTGACTATTTTGTTATTTGATTTCAGATCGAATCACCGATGTTTTTATAATAAAGTTAATGTTAATCGTATTGTTTGTATGATCGTATGATCATTGTTTTGTTTTTAATGAAGTATTCTTGTATTGTTTGTTAATTGGCGTTATGATTTTAGCAATTTGATTGTTTGATTAGTGTTTATTGTCAGTGTCAGAAAATGCCGAAGTTAAAATCAGAAAATAATGCCGTGGTATTTCTTAATAACACAATTTGTAGTCCTTCACTTAACAGTCATGTAACTTGCAAACGTTTTTATTCATCCGTCGATGATAGACAATGATCACGTGACAACCATAACTGAAATGGCTATAAAATAAAGTTCTGTACGACTATGACAATACGTACGTAACTAACCTACGAAAATTAAATGGTAATAGGTTGGGTGAGTCTGTCGTTCAGATTGCCTGTCAATAGTGTATAAAAAAAATCGATTTAGAACTGCTTTATTGGCATAATGCCAACCGATATGTCTCCAATGGAGATTCTGTCGGGGAAAACATCCACTGTTTCTCTCCCCGTGTATTCGATGTTCAATCAGGGAATTATATCCAATGACGATTTAAATTTACCTAACAACTGGTCAGTGAATCCATCAATGTATTATTCAGTTATTATTTTAATATCTACCGGTACCTGAAATTCACACGGACAGAGCGTGGAAGACGTGCAATTCTGAAACCATGCCGAGACTGTCTTCAATGACCACGTGGCTTATTTTAATGTACCTTTTATGAATAATCAACAAGCTTGTTTTGAATATTTTACCGGATTATAGAAAGAATATCCATATCCCGACTTGACTGGCATTCATCGTAGGAATGGAACCCGGGAAAAGTTTTATTCTCTGTTTGCGTATTTCGAAAACTTCAATTAAGTTAGGTCGCAGCCCATAGCAATCGTTCGCAAAATGTTCACTGCATATCACTGTTGTGACTGTAGGTTGCCAATCAGGATTTGAATTGTTTACAAACGGAATCCACCTTTTCCGTAAGATTTCATCCTTGGGAAATTTATGAAACGCCGGCACATTATTCCCCTTTTCCTTGCTGGAATTTCCACAACTCTCAATAACACAACGATAATACGGCATCTTGAAATACACTCCGAAATATTCTAGTCACAAATATATAATCTATTACAACTCAAGACGAGAAAGGTCCGCTTTTGAAAATGCTTTGACTATTATAGTATAGTGATATGTAGCTTACGTGTAAAATTACGAGTTAATGATTACGCCAGTCAAATGTTAATTGGACCGCGAAATACACACGTGTTAACTGGCGGTGTGTATACAGTGATATATCGTACAGATAGTGCTATATTGTATAGATAATTTGTATAGATTATGTGTAGTGCCTGTGACGTCACCAGCCAATCAACCGGATAAAGGTTGTAATTGAAAATTTGAAAACCGTTTTTGGCGCTCTGATATTTAAACGTTAATATCTCAATTAATTTTAATCAGATTGGAGTGAACTTGACATAAAATGCATATAGTAACCAATGTCTATAGGCTCAATGAATCTAGTTTTCTCATTTTATGTGCTCTTTAAAAAAATGCTATTGGAACTTTAATAGTTTTAAATACATTGATCTTGATAAAACAATAGGTTGCCAGCCCACTGCCTTTTAATGCCTGAAAGAGTTTCCGCTGTGATGGTTCAGTTATAAATGGCCCCTAATCGAAGTCTTGCGTTTTTATTGTATTTCATTGTTGTGTTTGTGTTGCATGTTCTTTGTATATTATTTGTGTACTATTTATATATTTGCATTGTCTGCGTTATCATCCTAGGTAAGAGTGGATGTAAAACCCCAGGAACGAGCGAACATATCTGTATCATTTGCTTGATAACGTCGAGAGTATCCTTGTGGAAACATCGTTTAGTACCTTGTATGAAGATGATTCTGGCTCTGAGATGGTCCTAACTGACATCCTAAATTTTTCCCCCTAGGTTGGAAAAAAAAATATAGTTTTGCCCCACCCTCTCCACTTTGATTTGCCGAGGACTGCATGAAATGTTCTGGGCCATTTTTTGAAAAAAAATGTACAAAGCCGATGGTTCCATAAACTTTTCTACACTATTGCCAACAATGTTGCAAGGCCTGGATGCCGGCCAGGAAGAATTTTTTTAAATTTTTACCCCCCCCCCCTAAAAAATTTCACATGTATATAGACGATTTTGGTCTAAACTGACACTCTAAATTTTACATCCCTAGGCTTGAAAAAAGTTATTTTAACATATCTTGACTCCCCCCCCCCCCCGGCCCACTTTCTAGATGGAAGTATGTAAAACCCAAGGAACGAATGAACATATCTGCATCGTTTGCTTGATAACGACGTGAGTATCCTTGTCGAAACATCGCTTAGTACCTTGTATGAAGATGATTCTGGCTCTGAGATGGTCCTAACTGACATCCAAAATTTTTCCCCCTAGGTTTGAAAAAAAAATATAGCTTTGCCCCCCCCCCCCACTATGATTTGCTGAGGACTGCATGAAATGTTCTGGGCCATTTTTTGAAAAGTTGTACGAAGCCGATGGTTCCATAAACTTTTGTACACTATTGCCAACGATGCTGCGAGGCCTGGATGCCGGCCAGGAAGAATTTTTTTTATTTTTTACCCCCCCCCCCTAAAAAATTTCACATAGCTGAAATGGTTAGTCCTTTCAGTGGCAGGTATTTGATAGCTGCCCTATAGTCAGTTTTGTCCATTTCTGGTGATTCTGGTGATTAATCACAAGATGGTCTGGTATGAAAACAATATTAACACTACAGGTGCAGTTCTTATATCTATGATTGTACTTGGTGGTGACAAAAGTCTGTTTCAATCTGGCCTCACAATACCATTTTATGCATTTTGTCAGTTTGAACCATCATCTTTTATCGGTCATTTCGTTAACAGCTAGATGCACACTTTCATTTAAAATTAAATTGAATTGATACCTCGAATGTGTAAATATATATTTTTCTCGAGCCTCGAGGGTCGATATTATGGTGTCAGCTTGGCCTGCAGGGCTGAAACCAACTGTTATGGACAATTTCGAACTCAGTGAGATGTACTCTTCCATTTAAAATTGGTTTGACTAGTACTTAGAATAAATGAGTATAACTATAACCTATTTTTGACCCTTCGGCTCTGCGGTCTATATTTAGGGTGTCAAATTGGGCCGTCCAAAGACCACAAGCGTCTGTTATAGGCAACTTCGTACCTAGTGAGATGTACTCTTTCATTTAGAGTTGGTTTTGACCGGTACCGCAAATTTATGGCCCCATCGTCTTTGGGCGTTAATTTGGGCCATTCCATGGGCCCAATCGTCTGTTATGGACAATTCCGTAATCAGCGGCATATACTCTTTCATTTAACATTAGTGTCTACTAACAACTTGAATGTATGAATATAACCCTTCTTTTAAGCCGCCCAGGGAGGATGGGGGTTCATATTTGGGGTGTCAGTTTGGGCAGTCCCAAGGCCAAAATTGTCTGTTATGAGCAATTTCGCACTCAGTGAGATGTACCCTTCCATTTCAAATTGGTCTTGACTGGTACCTCGAAAAAGTATGAGCAAACTCTATTTTTGCCCCACCCCACTCCCTTCGGCTTTCTGGTGTCAGTCTGGGCCATCTCAGGGATCTAATCGTCTGTTATGGGTAATTTCGTACTCAGTGGGATATACTCTTCCATTTGTAATTGGTTTCAACTGGTACCTCGAATGTATGAATATAATTTTTTTTCAAGCCCTCCGGGGTTCATATTTGTGGTGTCAGTTTGGGCCATCCCAGGGCCAAAATCGTCTGTTATGGGCAATTTCGTACTCAGTAGAGTGTATTCTTTCATTCAAAATTGGTTTTGACCGGTACCTCGAATGTACGAGTTTAACCCATTTTTGGGGTCATTATTATAGGGGTCACACCCATGGACTAGGCCCGGCAGACGCCCACTTCTGTGCATCCCAGGTTAGTATGTAGATGCCTGTATGGTCAGATATTGGTACCTCGCTTGTCTAGGTTCGACCCTCTGGGCTCTTGGTCTATAGCTACATGTACACAATAACACTGGAATACGTAATGTTCTTAATTTTTCGGTAAGCAAGTTAACTAATCTCTAGGTTTACTTCATATTAATTGCCTTTTTTTTCGAAGATCATAATACTCTCGTTTACATCGTGGTAACTGCAATAGCGGTAAACGACTTTGTTCTAGAAAATTCTCATGTCACGTGGATAATACGTGGTTGACTAAGAATGTACTGTTTCACGCCTTTGATAAGATTCCCGAATATCAATTAACTTTTATTGTTCTACTACAAGACAATCATCATTAATTAGCAACACAATGCCCAGTGGATGTCAATCGTAGCCATGTTTGAAAATTGGGTTTTGAAAAAAAAGGCTATTTTTCAGGCGTGCAAAATGTGCTTTAAAACTGTCTAAAATTTAAAGTCAACTGGATATTAACAAGAGCCTTGAAAACATCCACAAGATTTTTCAAAGTGATCAAGGGCCATCGGATATCGCTGAAAATCAATAGGCTTCTTCGTCTCATGACATTAAACACTTAAAGTCAATCGGATATTAACTTTAGCCGCTAGAGCATTCACAAGATTTGTTTTGAAACTAATATAGTGATTTTGTGTTATGTGATTTGGTGAAAAATCTCGAAAATGGCCACATTTATACAGCAAACATACAGATCAAATTATACCTATTTCTGAGTGTAAGATGCTCTGTTACATACCTTGTACTACACCATCCATTACTGCTAATGTCGATTCATTGATTTGTTGCCCAATAACATGTGTACTACCAATATTATCCACAGTTTCACTTGATTCTCCTACAGTACTAACACTAGCCATATGTATTTTAACACCTTCATCTGAACACAAACTAGAATCATCCGATACACTTACACTTTCTTCTTTAGTAACGCCTTTTTCAGATATAAATACATTCATTTGTGATGAATAAATTTTATGTTTTTCTTCATCTTTAACTCGAGCCGATACATGTATATTAGTTGGTGTCCCATTAACTAAATCAAAATCTACATCTACTTCTGGTAATGGTGATCGCCAAAATTGGAACGAATTAAAAGACTCTAAATTATCTAAATGTATATGTACTGGCTCATATTGTGAATTGTTTTCATTTAAACATTTATCATCAAAAACTGAACAAGTATCCAGATTATTTTCTCTACATATATCCCTATTTTCAACTTCATCACCTTTATCTGTCAGACTATTGACTTCTGATTGTTTAGTATATTCTTCTAAACGCTGTTCCTCAAATGACTGCAGGCTACACTCTAAAAGAGACTCTTTTTCATCATTATCTATTAATGCCATATTTTCTATTTTATAAATTTTACTGTCTATGATATTAACGCCATGATCACTATCATTAATTTGTTGTCTTTTCTTGTCTTCTGTCTGTAATTTCTCTTTAAGATCAGTTACTAATTCTTTTTCTTCGCTGTTCGAAAGATAAACCAACCTGGATTTTTAATAAAATAGTCTGTTCTTTATCTTGAAGTTATTACTAATATTACAACATCCAAATAGGCAATGATCAATATATCAACTACCGGTTGCCAGGCAAGACACGCTCACATTTTGCAAGCTATGGATACAGAAGCAAAGAACAAAAAGCCATTTTTGGATCAGGGGGCATAATCTAGAAAATTCGTTTCTGAACGCAAAAAGTTCAAAGGGACTGAGATCTTTTGGAAATAAAATCTGATAACAAAAGCCGTTAACACTGAGAAATAGGTAGGGGTTAAAATCAAAATTTGCTTCATAAAAATCTATCTCAAAATGTCAATAATGACGTATCTGGATAAAAACATAAAATTCGGATTATAACTCCTCGTTATGGCTTAAAATCTCTAGATAAGGTATGTTAATTAACAAGGGTGAAAATGGACTGAAAGGCGAGTTAATTATCGCTGGGGTTGAACAACTCTTTGACGGTGCGTTTTCTGTACTGAGTGTGTTAATTAACCAACGGGTTAAAAACGAATGACACAGTGTGTATTGTTTAATTGGTGTGTTTTTTCAAAAGTTGTTATAACTGCGGCAAAAGGGTATAATCAAGGACCAAGAGACATTATCTGACGCACGAGTGTTAAATCAAAACTTGGGATGGAAAATTGTTTTTACCGTGCGATTTCTCATTCGCCGGTGTGTATTACGCAAATAGGTCTTTGCATAAGGACAGGTCTTTGTATGTGGAGTTGTACGGGGTTGTTTATACGGGTTTTTTTTGTATTTGTTGATGAACATAAAGACACAGTACATGTTTAATAGTCACGCCACTTATAATAAAATATAAAATATAAATTTAGACCTTAATCTGTCGTAAAAAGGCGAAAACAATGTCGTCATTTATACGTATCCAGCAGTCAGACCCCAATTTGATTATATCCAGGTATATAGCGATAAGCTTAATTTTCCGTATGTCTACATATTTCCTTTTGTTCTGACAATTTATTGTTGTGCGGGTTGAAATGAGTACCACGTAAACAGTAACTCATAGCCGTTTTATTGTTTTGCGTGTTGAAATTAGTACAACGTACGTAACACGTACTTGTTTCATTCCAACTTATTATAAAAAAACAAAAACTCTATACAAAAAACAATAGAAATGTTAGCTGTTCAATAATAATTATTCGCGGGCTGCAGTTATTTATTTTTCTTGTCTTTTGTGTATTTCATTTGTTAACATTATTGTGGTACCACTGAACTATAAATGCATGTGTCTTAAAATTGGTCGCATGCAATATTGCTATTTACCGATATCCCGTTAAACCGCCATTTGATTATCCGATACATGTATTAGTCCGAAAATATTTTGCTGACTTTTTAATTTCGGCACAAAAGAGTGTGGGTGGTTGCATACTCATAGACGCTCCTTTATCAACACATTGTTGCCTTGTAAACTTTAATTGTAGATTGCCAGTAGTTATAATTACAGTAGGCCTACAAACAAATTTTGACACATTAGTGAACAATCAAAACTGTTACGCTATCATTAAGCTATTTGTATTTTGATTTGCATAATAGGTGGGTCCCTGGGGCAATGTTCGTTTTTTGATATGTTCGACCTGGGTATAATCTTTGTTGCAGGATCAACCGACGAAATTAATTGGCTGGAAACCTTATAATACCACCATTTTCTTAATATGCCTTCCCCGACTATGAACTTTTGATGTCAGGCTGGGGGCGGAGAATTTTCTGCAAAGAAATGAGATTTTTGAACCTCTCACATATTATTTCACGACATCTATTATCAACTCGACAGAAAACTGGAATATCAAAATAGTTATCAACACAGTTTACGGTGTTTTTTTAAACTATCATTTATTAATCAATTAAATGTTTATGGTATAACATATTGCTCATCAATCTGTTTCACAGAGAATTACTTACGAATTATCTCTGTAACGGATGCCTGTCCAAAACATGTGCGTTGACTGCATGCCTCGTAGTCATTGGCTCAACGGCTCGTGCAATGTTTACTTAACACCTAACTGCTTCAGGCAAAATGATGCATTTTACTCATTTTAATACCCATTTACACTAAATAGGAAATATTTTTGTCCCCCCCCTTTCGTAGAAAGTTGGGGGACTATTAAAATGGGTTCGTCCGTCTGTCTGTCACCCTTTTTGGGACACAATAACTCTGTTCCTAATTGAGCTAGAATGTTCAAACTTGGTGTATGTGTTTATTAGGTCAATGCCTTGATGGAGTTCGAAGATGAGCATTTTCCGCTTAGGGTAAGCAATTTGATTGGTTGATGCTTTGGGACACGATAACTTTAGTTCTAATTAAGTGAGAGTGATGAAACTTGGTGTATAGTTTCATTACAGTAATACCTTGACTAAGTTCGATAATGAGCATTTTCTGCTCAGGGTAAGCAGAGCGATACACAAATTTGATTGGTCGAGACTTTGGAACACAATAACTCTCCTTCTAATTGAGTTAAAATGTTCAAACTTGGTGTATATGCTTATTAGGTCAATGCCTTGATGGAGTTCGAAGATGAGCATTTTCCGCTTAGGGTAAGCAGAGATAAGCAATTTGATTGGTTGATGCTTTGGGACAAGATAACTTAGGTTCATCTTGATTGATGATTTTTATGCCAATACAATGACTGCATTTTCATTCAGTAATGGATTTGTCAGTAACAGTGTATAGAAATGTTTGACTCAGACACGAGGGCCCTTTCCCTTGGCCAGAGGGGCCCTTTTGTCAAGCGTGGGGGCCCTTTTGTCTGCCTTTAGGGTCCCCCTAACTAGGGTACATTTTCATTTTTCTCATTGGTTTTAGCATTTTTCTTTATAAAACACTTTTGGATGACACTTCGTGTACAGTTTGATTGCTTGATGCGTTTGAAAAAAAAATAAATGTGCGATTAATTAATATGTGTCATCTATTTATTTTGGGATTTCGGCGGGGGACATCAGCCTCACTGTTGGCTTGTTAAACTACAAATACTTCAAATGTCTTTATTTATTTTTCTTTTACCTCAGAAAAATGTTTGAGAATTTAATTTGTCGGAGTAAAAAAGTTAATATGCCGTACTCATTAAGCCTCGTCGATGTCATGCTTATCAGTGATTGTAGCGGCCAAGCGAATATTCACTGCGGGATCAGTTTGATTGCTCATGTGTGTTTATATATTGTTTTACTCATTCAAATTATTGATTAATTGAATGAAATATTTGTGTCATTTAATTACCCTTAAAAGGGGGCCCTTTTGTCTGCCTTTAGGGTCCCCCTAACTAGGGTACATTTTCATTTTTCTCATTGGTTTTAGCATTTTTCTTTATAAAACACTTTTGGATGACACTTCGTGTACAGTTTGATTGCTTGATGCGTTTGAAAAAAAAATAAATGTGCGATTAATTAATATGTGTCATCTATTTATTTTGGGATTTCGGCGGGGGACATCAGCCTCACTGTTGGCTTGTTAAACTACAAATACTTCAAATGTCTTTATTTATTTTTCTTTTACCTCAGAAAAATGTTTGAGAATTTAATTTGTCGGAGTAAAAAAGTTAATATGCCGTACTCATTAAGCCTCGTCGATGTCATGCTTATCAGTGATTGTAGCGGCCAAGCGAATATTCACTGCGGGATCAGTTTGATTGCTCATGTGTGTTTATATATTGTTTTACTCATTCAAATTATTGATTAATTGAATGAAATATTTGTGTCATTTAATTACCCTTAAAAGTGTGAATTTACGCGTTTTTGGAAATCTACTGCCAAATCATGGTTTCTACTGCATTTTTTACACCGTCCTACTGCATTTTAGCTCAAGGGTGGGGGGGGACGGGTATGACGCCATTGAATTGACTCGAGATTTGCTGAGTAGGCCTTTTGCTACAGTAATAAACAATCTATATTTCTTTTCCTTTACAGGCCTGCGTAACTATGTATAATATACCTCTGCAAGTATTGTTTTTATCCCTATATATTGATCTCATATTAAGCATATATTACAAATAATATCAAAATTCAGTATAATTGTCAGCATATATCTTACAAATAATATCAAAATTTATATCCTATCTGGGATTTCGATTCCTATACCTTCACGGTACCTGAAAACAACAAGAGGGATTATAAGATTAAACATATAGGATGAAATACTATGACATTATTATCATGTCGTACTGAAAATTAGAGGACTAAGTTATTTTACTACAGTATATTTCAAAACAAAACAAAAATTCGTATTGGAAATATGCGAAAATTTAATGCCATTGGTTGTTCTTCTTGAATTGGTTAAATTATTAAACATTTCAAAGTTACATATTTCTACACAATCTGTCATCAAAGCAGGAAGTACGCTTCGCTGAACACTAACTTGGATCAACGCTGACCTAGATATTATATAACAGCTGCTAATTGTCAGACTTTATTGGGGGTAATTAAATGATCATCACCGCAGCTCAGCAATTTTAGTGAATGTGTATTTTAAACCTGGGGCCTCTTTCAAGACTTTATCTTGATTTTAACAATATTTTATTCAAATAAGATAGATTCTATACACTGTCAAAAGTTAAGGATTCAAAAACAAGCCAAAGGCTTATATTAATTCGTCTCCTTATTTAACCCTTACGTGCCCAATCTCGCAATTTTGCGAGAGGCCCAAAGTGACTGAGAATTCCCAATCTTGCGATAGGTTAAAATGGCCGAAAATTCCCAATCTCGCATGAAAGATGGCCGAGTATTCCCAATCTCGCATGTTTGCGAGCGATGTACATGCCTCAGATATTCGTTCCGTGTAAAAAAGCCGTTCCGCATTGTAGTCTGACACCACTATGACTGCCTTCGTCTGTTCGCGCACTTTCCAATGATCTATAAATAACCCAGTGTTTCTACAGTACATTTATGAGTAAACACGTGATGAAGTTCTACTTTCGATTTTCTGCGTCTTTAGATATCAGGGTGGCTAAAACATTACCTGAAGACGAAATTAGGGAAATGTTTATAGATAACGGTTCAGGGGATCATATCTCGACACAAATGACGATGAATTTGGACTACGAACTAATTTTGGACAGCTGAAATGAGAGTTACAGTGATCGTCAAAACCTGAAGACAATGGCAATGCCAATGTACGTAGGATGGACGGACTTGCTCGCTTTATGGAGTAGTCACCAGATAAACAAAGGCCCTACGATACAGTTTGTACTATTCGAGTAAATAACAAGTACATGCCCCGAAAACAGACCCAGAGTCTGTACAAAAATTGCGTGCCAAACATCCCGCTTTGCGATATTACTTTCTTTGAATTGACTTTTATCGATCATTCAAAAGTAGACTATAAAGGGACAATATATACAGTATCTATTTCTATGGTAGGCTATAAGTAAGACAAAAGTAGCACATAAGTAATATGGCAAATTCTTCACATTAATTCGTGAAATTTCCAGGGAAAAAAATGTTTAGGGGATAAAAATCATCAAAATCTGGTGGTTTTCGTGAAAAAATTTGCGCTAAACATTTCACATGTTTGAAAATTAACAATTGTCAATGTATAGTTCAACCAATACGCTAGAGAAGTTTCAATTATTCTAAAACTGTATCTCCATAAATAAAGGAGTCACAGGCATTCAAAATGTTATAGCTCATTATCATATTTTAAAAAAAAAAATGGCGGGCAAGCTGGTGACTATCTTTAACAAAATGGCGGGCATACTCAAATTTTTTTGCACCAAAATGGTGGACCGCCTCAGTTGTTTTACGGAAAGTTTGGTGGGCATGTAAGGGTTAATAAATATACTAAAATAAACGTATAATATATACACTTCACATGCAAAATACATTTAACAGTACAGTATTTTGTATTCACTATTAATCGCGCATGCAAGTAATTTAATAGTTTGTGTCATAAAACTGCCTCACCATTTCATAATACGTTTTGAGGACGTCAGATGTATATTAACCAAGAATTTAATTACCGGTAATTCAGCTAGTATTTTACGATGGTTATTAGTAGCATTACGAAATGACGTGACGTCAAATTGAATGACAACGTTATTTTGACAAAAAGTTGTCTGAATACAATTGCCTAAAGCTACCTCAAATACAAATAAAATCATCTAACTTTTGCATACTGTATTAACAATAGAATATACGTTTTAATGATACCAAATATGTCTGCTTGATATTTATCAGTGAAAATACCACGACGTTAAATTACGTAACGACTTTTCGTTGAGTGGTCACCTAAAAATAGCTCGGGTTTTCTCATTTTACGTCTGAATGAGATCATATTCGGCAGCCAATCAGAAGAGGATTCCCGCAAGACACCGCAACTTCCCTTGCGGAAATTGATTCTCTAGCAGACGACAAATTGACGAGTTAAAGATTTCAAAGCAAAATTTTACACAGATTTGGTGCTGCGGGTCGAATTTTTTTTTGACGAGGTATATATTTTATAATGTCTATTTAATTTATATACTCTGAATTAATTAATAAAACACATTTAATTCGGTATAAAACGCGATCGAAATAGACCCGCGAGCGTGAAAACGGTACCAGTTCAAAGCGGCCATGTTTAGCGTGTTTTGTCACGTGACGCGCTGTCAATTGTTTTATCGAGTGGCCTGCTATTCTTCCGAGATTTTGATACAAACCACAATTTTTACCCATCACGAAATACATCATTAAAACGACAATTAAATTAAAGTAGAAATTGTTAAAGTTTTTTAAAATTGATAATGATTGTAGAACGAACAAGTTGAAGATGTGTTTACGTCAAAGGAATTAACAAATTAATGGCGAATGCGTTGTTGTTACGTATATTATTCTTTGTAAGTTTGTTTACGGGTAATTCGCTTTCATTTTCTGCAAATATTTGTAAATGCAACCAATATTGTAACTTAATAGAACATTGATGAGCATGGAAGTAGAAATTTAAAAAGTATATATTATCAAAAAGTGGCAAAAGTATGCGACCTTAGTTGAAGCACAGATAATACCGTACGGTATTATCTATGGTTGAAGTTAATAAAGTACCGGTATTCGGGTTTTATCTATAATAAATTTTAAAAATTTTCCTCACAAACTTAAACAGAAAATTATCTTACTTAGATAATAAATTCTACTAAAAAATATAATTAAGTTAATCATTATTTTACTTTTCTTTACACAGATTGTGAAATTAAAAAGGAAAAAGAAACCCACCAAAATTACACAGGAAATTTTGCTGATGCTGTTGTAACATATCTGAATTCAATTATGTTTGAAAAATTTATTATCTTATAAGACCACCACCCAAAGATGAAGATGAAATAAGAATTTCTGTTTTTGCTGGACCAACAAGTGATGGCCGACTGTTTTCACTTCCTCAAACTGAAGCTGTTAACCCAGTAAACATGGATGGTTAGATTTACGTTACTTTTACGTCATTATGGTTAGATTATGGTTAGCGTCCAATAATGGTAAAATTTTACGTTTAAATTTACGTTACTTTTACATCATAATGGTTATGGTTACTTTTACATCAGAAAATGACGTAAATCTAACGTAAACTTTATGACCGTTTTCTTACCAATTTTTGTCGCTTTAAATACTTCTTGATTAAGTACCCATATCAGTACGTGCACAGTCTAACAATTGATAAATAGTCGGAATTCAGACAAAATAATTATATATGTGTTATTGGTGATAATTCTAACGTTAATCTAACATAAATTTTACGTCATGTATCTAACAGTTAGATTATGGTTAGTTTTCTGACGTAAATGTAACGTTAATTTTCTAACGTTAATATAACGTTAGTTATCTAACGTTAATGTAACGTTAGTTTTATGTCATAATTCTAACATATGAGGGAACTTTTTCTCAGACAGCGGCGCGACAGCCTACTCTAATATCGAATTCCAACTGCCAAGGGATCTTTAACATGCACACCAATGTGTACGTGGGACCTGGGTTTTTCGGACCATCCGAATGACTAGGTGTAAATCTAACGTAAATTTTATGACGGTTTTCTTACCAATTTTTGTCGCTTTAAATACTTCTTGATTAAGTACCCATATCTGGCATATCAGTGTGTGCACAGTCTAACAATTGATAAATAGTCGGAATTCAGACAAAATAATTATATATGAGTTATTGGTGATAATTTTAACGTTAATCTAACATAAATTTTACGTCATGTTTCTAACCGTTAGATTATGGTTAGTTTTCTGACGTAAATCTAACGTTAATTTTCTAACGTTAACATAACGTTAGTTATCTAACGTTAATGTAACGTTAGTTTTATGTCATAATTCTAACATAAGTTTCTAATGTGAATCTAACATAAACCTAATACTTGTTCTCTATCGGAAATGAAATGCAATGAAATGGGGTTTAACGTCCTACTTTTCTGCACCTAACCTGGGTTAATTGAAGATGGGCATACGCCATACAGTGTGCTATGAGGGAACTTTTTCTCAGACAGTAGCACTACAGCGTACTCTAATATCGAATTCCAACTGCCAAGGGATCTTTAACATACACACCAATGTGTACATGGGACCTGAGTTTTTCGGCCCATCCGAATGACTAGGCCGCTTCACTGACAAGGGGAAACAACGCTGGAAAATCGAGATGCAGGGATCGAACACCTGACTACCAGGTTAGCGAGCCAGCGCCTTACCCACATTGTCTAACAGAAAAGAATGTCAGTTTTATAATGTTAGGATACTAACTAAGTTAAAAAAAACCCCAAAAAACACGAAAAGTTGATGTGGCTCTGCCTCTGGGACTCAGACATGAAACAATTCTGATTATTTATCAATTGGTAAAATGTGCACACACTGGTATGGTTATTTAATTAAGAGGTACAATGGGGGAATCATAAAACTGTTACTAACTGGAACCTGTAGACTATTTATAGACAAAAATTAACAAAAAAGTTAAATTGAATGAACAAGGTTTAACGTCCTACTCGTAAACTGGGCTAATGAAGACGAGTCTACATCATATAGTGTGTGTGTGCTATGAGGGTTATTTTGCCCGGGCAGCGGCACTATGGCCTACTCTTTAATCTAATTCCAACTGCCAAGGGATCTTTTACGTGCACGTCAATGTGTACACAGGACCTCAGGTTTTTTGTCCCATTCAAATGACAAGGGGAAACCTCGTCAGGAAATCTGGATGGAATGAAATGAAATGAGGTTAACGTCCTACTGTTCTGCTCATAGACTGGGCTAATAAAGATGGGCCTATAGGGAAATTTTGCCCAGACAGCGGCACTACGGCCTACTCTTATATATCAAACTCCAACCGCCAATGTGTACACGGAACCTCAGGTTTTTTTTTCGTTCACCAGAACGACTAGACAGTTATTGTCCTTGTCATGCCCTCCATTTTGCATCATTAAAGGGGAAACCACCCCGGAAAATCTGGATGAACTTTCCCAGCCAATGCAGGGATCGAACACCCGACCTCCAGGGTAACGAGACAGCGTCTTAACCACACAGACAAAAAACTGGCTGTGGCACCATCAAGAAGGGAGCGAGAAAAAAAAATGGGGTTTAATATCCACTCAACATAAACTAGGTCATTTAGATGTAAGGTAAAACAAAAATCTCCACAAATATTATATACCAGTACGTAATTTTTGCACTGCCTGAAAGATCTTCCAGCCCAAATGTTGTGGAGCAACATACACGTATGCCAACCCTTTTTTTATATTTTATAATAATCATCCTTAAAAAACTAGAAAGTCAATGTTAAAGTCAAAATATATGTATACATTTTGTATTTTCATTTTGTATGACCCAATATTATAAGGAGATGGGTTGATTAAAAGATTATATAATATAATAATATGTTCTTAGAATGAATCTTATCTGATTAAAACATTAAATTTAATGATTTAAATTCTTGTGGCGGTTTATGAAAAAGGCCATGACGCCCAGACTCGTTCGTTGGTTTGTTTATATCAGATTTTTTAAATTTTACGCTTGTATTTATTATTATATATAAGGTGTAAAACCCGACAAATATAAAGCTTATCAAATTTATTGTATATAGGGCCACGTATAATAATAGGGGTGAATTGGAATGTACAATCAAATTCAACCGAAAACACATTTTACAAGACTTTCACTTTGAGTCAAGAACCAGTTCGAACCAGTTATTTCCGGAATTTATAGATCTTGTCGACATATCGTCCCCGATAAAAGACATCTGAAAATTAAAACTTCTCTATTGGATTATTCGTATAATATTAAGTATAGCTAATATAAAATCTAGCAGAGCGCACAGAAACAGATTACATTCTATAGATTCCATTATCAAAAAAAAAAATACGTATCGACGGCTTCCGTGTGGGGAATAATAAAAGCGAACGGAATTGTGGGTATAGCGATTGAATATCGGAGATTTTGGACAAAATACTATTTATTTCACACAAAAAAGAAATGGTGCCCTGATTTAAAGTTAGAAGAAGCATATAGGAAAGTAAGTGTCTTTTTTACATACAAACATCCGTCTAAATATAATTTGTAGAACTACAAATTCAGCAAATAATGGCCGTTGACAATTTTACACAATCACCGTAAAAATGCTAAACAAAACCTAACGGTAAAACAAAGTCACAAGATTAGATGGCCTGTTATTTTCTGAATGTAAAACTTTGTAGCTGCACGATTTATACACAATCTAAACTACTTTAATCGAAAAATATCCTGTTTCAAAATCACGGGAATCAAACATTTTTCACTTTGAATATGTTCTTTATTCTATCTCTAAGCAAAATCTTTTTTACAGATCCTAAATTTGAGCAATATTGATGGTACTAATGTGAAAGAAGTTACAAAAAGATTTTTTGAAGGCTTTGTTTACGTAAATGGTAGCCAGGTGACACCAGATTACTCCTTGTACAAATGTAGGATCAATGCCATACCACTGGACTCAATGATGATGGTGGACGTTATGATGAAAAGTGCTCTCATCCACCCTACTCTCACGATGACAAGGGAATCAAGGCTGTTTTCATATACATTTAATAAATGTAGATATGCTATTTGGAACAAAAAACTAACTGCAACTGGTTAACCAATTTTATTCACATTTGATAAAAAAATTCTATCAAAATATTTGTTGGACCACAGGAAGACTTGTTGATACATGTTTGAATTAATAATATTATAGGTTTAAGTTCCATGCTTGGCAGCGAGTGCTAATAACGTTTACAAAACTTTGAGCGGGAATTTCAAGGCATTAACCTCCTGTGATATAATAACAAATGACAAGTGCGAAATAAAGTATTTATGTGGTCTTGGGTGAAAAAACAGTGTTGTGGCTAGCCAAATGAAATGAAACAAAATAGAGTGTAATGACCTACTGTTTTGTTCTGAACTGGGCTAATGAAGACAGGCATATGCCATACATGCTATAAGGGAAATTTTGCACTATGGCCTACTCATATCAAATTCCAACTGTCAAGGGTATGCCAATGTGTACACATGGCCTCAGTTTTTCTTTACCATCTGAATGAATAGACAGCTGTCTTGTCAGGCCCTCCTGCATCACTGACAAGAGGAAATAACGCTGGAAAATCTGGATGAACTTTCACTTCGAATGCAGGGATCTAGTGCCCTGCCCCAAAACAAAGGGCGTGACAAGGAAAGCTGTCTAGTCGTTTGGATGGTATGAATGACCGAGCGTCTGTGTACACATTGGTGTGCATGTAAAAGATCACAAGGCAGTTCGAATGCGATATAGGAGTAGGCCTTAGCTGTCTAGTCGTTGGATGGTATGAATGACCGTGCGTCTGTGAACACATTGGTGTGCATGTAAAAGATCACCAGGCAGTTCGAATGCGATATAGGAGTAGGCCTTAGCCACTGCCTGGACAAAATTCCCTGATGGCACACTGTATAGAGTATGTCGATTTTCATTAGCCACGTTAAACCCCATTTCATTTCATTCCATCAGTGCCTTGAGCAAACAAGATAGGCTACACATAAAGGTTTTGGCCAAATTTGGTCAATATCCCAGTTTTCCTTTCTGATATGCATATCAACACTTCCACAAGACTAATGTAGACCTTTTTCTTGGACATTTTCAAATATCAGTGATGCAGGAAAGAGGACCTGACATGGATAGGTGACTAGTCATACGAATGGGACAAAAACCAAAGTACTATGTACACTTTGATGTATGTGTGAAACATTTCTTGGCAGTTTGATGGAATTTTATAAAAGATATAAGAGTATGCCGTAGCCCTGCTGCCGAGACAAATGTTTATAGTTATGGTTTGTGTATGGTCACCCTGTTTGTATTCTTGTCAATTATCACTATTTCACGATGTATGATTACTGTTAACAATTGTATTTTTTAAATTTTTTTTAAAATAAAATTTAGATATTATGTTGACTTTTTGTTGTAATAATATGAATTTGCGATTTCAAAAGGTTATTGGTTGACTGTTAACATTTCAAGGGTTATATTTCTACAAACTCATTAAAGATTCACAAAAGAAAGTGATGTAAATTTTGAAATTTAATGTCAGATAGAGAGAGAGAGAGAAAAATGGGGTTTAATGTCCACTCAACACAAACTAGGTCATTTCGGGACTAACATATGGTTTTCATTTTATTTCAATAATTTGCTTGCGCGTAGGGGTCTTTAGCAATGGGAGGAAACCGGAGTGCCACATACGTTCACACCAGGTCTCGAAACCGCAGCCGCAAGCCAGAGGTGACCGGCCAGCTAGAGGTCGAAGCGCTGCACTCTAGTCCACTAGGCCATCCCAACCCCCCAATGTTAGATATATAATGAAATGAAATGGGGTTTAAAGTCCTACTGCTCTGAAATCCTGATTCTCAGTCAATGCATGTACCAATCCCGGGTCTGCAGGTTAGTTGAGCCAACATTTTACTTTGAGGATCATGACCCTGATTTCCATAAAATGGTCGGTTAGTTTAAATCATGTTAGATTAACGTCAAAAATTTAAGTTATATTTACGTCAGATTTACGTCAAAATGGTTGGTCAGGCTACAATCATTTTGCTCATCTTCTTAACGATAATGTAATGTCATGAAATGACGTTAATCTAACGTAAAGTTTACGTCATTTTTACCTTATTTTTACATCATTTTCTGACGCAAATCTAACGTAAAGTTTTTGTCATTTTTTGACGTAGATCTAACGTAAACTTTACGTAAACGTTACGTTAGATTTATGTCAAAATATGACGTAAACTTGACGTTAGATTTGCGTCAGGAAATGTCGTAAATATAACGTAAAAATGACGTAAATTTTACGTTAAATTAACATCATTTCCTGACGTTACATTTTCGTTAAGAAGATGAGCAAACTGATGGTAAACTGACTGACCATTTTTACGTAAATTTTACGTAAAAGTAACGTCATGTTGTTATGTGGGAAATTACTGTTAACTTCAAAGCTAAAATAAGTAATTTATTTTATTTCTAAAAACAAAAACGTAAATTTTAAATATCTGTATGTATTAAAAACTAAGTATCAAAAGAGGATCTTTAGGTGATGAATTGAAAGATAAAGAAAGGTACATAGTAAATGCCATTTCCTGAAGCAATGGTCCGAGGAATCATACACTGGGAGGAGTATAAATAAATTATAAATGCAAGACTAGTTACATATAAATTATTGTCTTGAAATTGAAATAAATGCAAGACTTGTTACATATAGATTATTTTCTTGAAATTGAAATAAAGTTAATAAAAGTGAATAGTATTAATAAATTTCAAAAAATTGTCCACATAATTTATTTTCTGGTTTTTCATTTCCAGGCACTGGTGACGTTGAAAGGCCCAACTGTCAACTCCTTATCATGTGTTATTTTACTCCTGAAATGTATATAGCTTAATTTATTTTATTATTTTTTGATTGATCCTGCCTGATGAATTATTTAGAAACTTATTTGGTTATTATAAGACTGGTCAGTTTCAGATTTTATATAATTTAAATATAACATACCTGGTTGAATTGTGCTTCTGTAGACCTTTAATTTGATATGCAACATGAAATAGTTCCCTTCAAACTTTCAAAATATGTCGTTGTGCCCCGCCCCTTTTTTAATTGATTTTATTTCAGGAACTTTCAATATCAATTGTATTGAAAAATAAAACATTTGTACCTTGCTTTGTTTATTAAATGTTTGTTATTGATTTTAATTAAGCGATCACCGAAATCAATATTTCGGATTCTAGCCACACCCCTTTTTACACGTCGGTATATAGAATCTCTAATTAAAAAAATTGAATTTTTCAGAAAATTTTACTTATATAGCATATTTTCATCACCAATATAGCAGTGGTCAAAATCTAGATACACAATATTAGATTTAAACTACGTTCACTTATTGTAACAAAAATAGGTTGCCAGGCAACGAAACATACGCCCACACAGCAGCCAAATCGTCCGGGCAGTCAACAAGAATTGTCGCATATTAAGGAATTATCAGAAAATCATTAGAATTTGTTTAGTTTTTATAATCAAACGTTTTTTTTAAATCATATAATAATTGTGACCTCCAGAGGCACCACAAGCTAAAAAGGGTGATTTTTCGTACAATCAGGGGACATAATTCAGGAAGTAATGACCCGATGGGCGCAAATATCGAAAGGAACCAAGATCTTTGGGTTTAAAACATACCTGTCAAGTTTCATCAAAATCGATTCAAAATTGTGACCTCTATAGGGTCCACAACCTTGATATAACATATTTTCACACTATTCGTGTACAAACGGCGGCCATTTTGTCCGTCAATTCTAGTCCAGTTTTCACGTAATTCAAACTCTCTCTTCATTACCATGTAACGGTGATATAGTGAAACGTTTTTTTTAAATCGGATAATAATTTTGACCTCCAGAGGGACCAAAAGCGATTTTTCGGACAATCCGGGGACATAATTCAGGAAGTTATGATCCAATGGGCGCAAATATCGAAAGGAACCAAGATCTTTGGGTTATAAACATACATGTCAAGTTTCATCAAAATCGGTTCAAAATTGTGACCTCTATAAGGTCCACAACCTTTATATAACATATTTTCACAATATTCGTGTACAAACGGCGGCCATTTTGTCCGTCAATTTTGGGCCGATTTTCACAAAATTCATACTCAACCTTCATAACCATGGAACGGTGATATAATCAAACGGTTTTTTAAATCAGATAACAATTTTGACCTCCAGAGGGACCACAAGCTAAAAAGGGCAATTTTTCGGACAATCAGGGGCCATAATTCAGGAAGTTACGATCCGATTGGCGCAAATATCAAAAGGAATCAAGATCTTTGGGTTATAAACATGCATTTCAAGTTTCATCCAAATCGGTTCAAAATTGTGTCCTCTACACTGTTCACAACCTTGATATAACATATTTTCACACTATTCGCGTACAAATGGCGGCCATTTTGTCCGTCAATTTTGGTCCGATTTTCACGAAATTCAAACTCAACCTTCATAACCATGGAACAATGATATAATCAAACGGTTTTTTAAATCGGATAACAATTTTGACCTCCATAGGGACCACAAGCTAAAAAGGGCAATTTTTCGGACAATCAGGGGCCATAATTCAGGAAGTTACAATCCGATTGGCGCAAATATCGAAAGGAACCAAGATCTTTGGGTTATAAACATGCATTTCAAGTTTCATCCAAATCGGTTCAAAATTGTGACCTCTACACTGTTCACAACCTTGATTTAACATATTTTAACACTATTCGCGTACAAATGGCGGCCATTTTGTCTGTCAATTTTGGTCCGATTTTCACGAAATTCGAACTCGACCTTCATAACCATGGAACGGTGATATAATCAAACGGTTTTTTAAATCGGATAACAATTTTGACCTCCAGAGTGACCACAAGCTAAAAAGGGCGATTTTTTGGACAATCAGGGGCCATAATTCAGGAAGTTACAATCCAATGGGCGCAAATATCGAAAGGAATCAAGATCTTTGGGTGATTAACATACATGTCAAGTTTCATCAAAATCGGTTCAAAATTGTGACCTCTATATGGTCCACAACCTTGATATAACATATTTTCACACTATTCGCGTACAAACGGCGGCCATTTTGTCCGTCAATTTTGGTCCGATTTTCACGAAATTCGAACTCGACCTTCATAACCATGCAACGGTGATATAATCAAACGGTTTTTTAAATCGGATAACAATTGTGACCTCCAGAGGGACCACAAGTTAAAAAGGGCGATTTTTCAGACAATCAGGGGCCATAATTCAGGAAGTTACGATCCGATGGGCGCAAATATCGAAAGGAACCAAGATCTTTGGGTTATAAACATACATGTCAAGTTTCATCAAAATCGGTTCAAAATTGTGACCTCTACGCTGTTCACAAGCTAAAAGATAGGCTGGCACTGCCAGGCAGGATACGCCCACATTTTCGAGAGATGGATAGAGAACAAACAATACCGAAAGTGATTTTTCCTACATCTTTAAGTCCTGTATTTCATATTGTATTGGGAGCAGCCATTTAGTTGGTCAGTTCCAGTCTGATATTCATGAAATTCGAAACCGACAATGATTATGGTGTGACGGTACACAACCTAGAAATGTGACTTTTCATCAAAATCGGATAAGAATTGTGACCTGTAGAGAGTCCACAACCATGATATACCATATTTTTATACTATTCGCGTACAAACGGCGACCATTTCGTCCGGCAATTTTTGTATGATTTTCACGAAATTAGAACTCAACCTTCCTAATCAAAATCGAATTAAAACTGTGACCTATACAGGGTCCACAACCATGATATACCATTTTTTTAACAGTATTCGCGTACAAACGGCGGCCATTTTGTCTGTCAATTTTGGTCCGATTTTCCCGAAATTCAAACTCAACCTTCCTTAAAGTGTAACGGTGATATAATCAAACGTTTTTTTAAATTGGATAATAATTGTGACCTCCAGAGGGACCACAAGCTAAAGAAAGGGGGATTTTGCGTATAACCAGGGGCCATAATTCAGGAAGTTACGATCCGATATGCGCAAATATCGAAAAGAACCAAGATCTTTGGGTTATAACCATGAATTTCAAGTTTGATCAAAATCGAATTAAAATTGTGACCTTTACAGGGTCCACAACCTTGATATACCATTTTTTAACAGTATTTGAGTACAAATGGCGGCCATTTTGTATGGCAATTTTGGTCTGATTTTCCCGAAATTCGAACTCAACCTTCCTTACGGTGTAACGGTAATATAATCAAACATTTTTTCAAATCAGATAATAATTGTGACCTCCAAGCTAAAAAAAAGGCGATTTTGCGTATAATCAGGGGCCATAATTCAGGAAGTTACAATCCGATATGCGCAAATATCGAAAGGAAGCAAGATCTTTGGGTTATAACCATGAATTTCAAGTTTCATCAAAATCGAATCAAAATTGTGACCTCCACAGGGTCCACAACCTTGATATACCATTTTTTAACAGTATTCGCGTACAAACGGCGGCCATTTTGTATGGCAATTTTTGTCCGATTTTCCCGAAATTCGAACTCAACCTTCCTTAGGGTGTAACGGTGATATAATCAAACGGTTTTTTAAATCGAATAATAATTGTGACCTCCAAGCTAAAATAAAGGCGATTTTCCGTATAATCAGGGGCCATAATTCAGGAAGTTACGATCCGATATGCGGAAATATCGAAAGGAAGCAAGATCTTTGGGTTATAACCATGAATTTCAAGTTTCATCAAAATCGAATCAAAATTGTGACCTCCACAGGGTCCACAACCTTGATATACCATTTTTTAACTGTCTTCGGGCGGCCATTTTGTATGGCAATTTTGGTCCGATTTTCCCGAAATTCGAACTCGACCTTCCTTAGGGTGTAACGGTGATATAATCAAACGGTTTTTTAAATCGAATAATAATTGTGACCTCCAGATGGACCACAAGCTAAAAAGGGTGATTTTTCGGACAATCAGGGGCCATAATCCAGGAAATTACATTCCGATAGCCGCAAATATCGAAAGGAACCAAGATCTTTGGGTTACAAACATGCATGTCAAGTTTCATCAAAATCGGTTCAAAATTGTGACCTCTATAGGGTCCACAAGCTAAAAACGTGATTTTTCGTACAATCAGGGGCCATAATCCATGAAGTTTTGATCCGATACATGCCAATATCGAAAGCAGCCGAGATCTTTTGGGGATAAACCTATATTTCAAGTTTCGTCAAAATCGGATAAGAATTGTGACCTGTAGAGAGTCCACAAACAAATTGTGGACGGACGGACGGACGGACGTCCGGACGGACAGGGGCGACGACATAATACGTCCACATGAAAATGTGGGCGTATAAAAACGTGATTTTTCGTACAATCAGGGGCCATAACCCTTGAAGTTACAGTCCGATACATGCCAATATCGAAAGGAACCGAGATCTTATGGTGATAAACCTATATTTTAAGTTTAATTGAAATCGGATAAAAATTGTGACCTGTAGACTGGACGGACGGACGGACGGACAGGGGCGACGACAATATACGTCCACATAAAAATGTGGGCGTATAAAAATAAAAGGGAAAAATTACGTGTTTTCCCTTCTTTAATTACAGTATAATTTTTGTACAAAAATATCGAAATCTGACATCTTAATTTTATCATAACTTTTTTAAAATTTTTTCAATTTTCATAATTCAAAAAGAATTGAGATCCTTGTAGCAGCCTCTAAATAAATACATGCATTAAATTGCTGTTAATCACAGTTGAAATTTTGATGTGGTAATGCTATTATTAGAGTCTTTTACATAAATGTATAAATTTGTGGGCTGTAATAAACATAGGCTGGCACTGCCAGGCAGGATACGCCCACATTTTCGAGAGATGGATAGAGAACAAGCAATAACGAAAGTGATTTTTCCTACATCATTAAGTTAGAATTTGATATGTGCAAATATCGAAATGAATTAAGATCTTTGGGTTATAAAGGTTCATTTCAGTAGGCTTCAAATTCGACTGGGGATCATGTTGCTAAGTGGGTAAGATGCTGGCTCGGTAGCCTTGAGGTTGGGTGTTTGATCCCTGCATTGGGTGACAAAGTTCATCTAGATTTTCTGGCGTGGTTTCCCCTTGTTAGTGATGAAGGATGGATGGCTTGACAAAAACAGCTGTCAATTTTGGTCCGATTTTCACGACATTCGACCCCAACCTTCATTACGATGTAACGGCGATATATCGAAAAGAACCAAGATCTTTGGGTTATAAACATGCATGTCAAGTTTCATCAAAATCGGTTCAAAATTGTGACCTCTATAGGGTCCACAACCTTGATATAACATATTTTCACACTATAATCGCGTACAAACGGCGGCCATTTTGTCTGTCAATTTTGGTCCGATTTTCACAATAGTTTACCTCAACCTTCATTACGATGTAACGGTGATATAATCAAACGGTTTTTTAAATCGGATAATAATTTTGACCTCCAGTGGGACCACAAGCTAAAAAGGGTGATTTTTCGTACAATCAGGGGCCATAATTCAGGAAGTTACAAATTAATGAGCGATAATATCGAAAGGAACCAAGATCTTTGGGTTATAAACATGCATGTCAAGTTTCATCATATTTTCACACTATTCGCATACAAACGGCGGCCATTTTGTCCGTCAATTTTGGTTCGATTTTCACGAAATTCGCACTCAACCTTGATTACCATGTAACGGTGATATAATCAAACAGATTTTTAAATCGGATAATAATTTTGACCTCCAGAGAGACCACAACCTAAAAAGGAGCCAAGATTTCGGGGTTGTAAACATGCATGTCAAGTTTCATCACAATCTGTCCAAAATTGTGACCTCTATAGGGTCCACAAGCTAAAAACGTGATTTTTCGTACAATCAGGGGCCATAATCCATGAAGTTTTGATCCGATACATGCCAATATCAAAAGCAGCCGAAATCTTTTGGGGATAAACCTATATTTCAAGTTTCGTCAAAATCGGATAAGAATTGTGACCTGTAGAGAGTTCACAAACAAATTGTGGACGGACGGACGGACAGGGGCGACAACATAATACGTCCACATTGAAAATGTGGGCGTATAAAAATGTGCATATTCATTTGGCCACATTGAAAATGTGGGCGTATAAAAATGTGCATATTCATTTGCAAGGTATTATTACTATCACCGTTGGTTAGAGTTTGTAAATTAATAAAAATATTTGGTAATGTACGGCTGTCATTTGAGCTTGCTTAGTCCATTCTATGTTCTTTTTAGATAATGTTTTCTGGTTTGTGAATCAGCCTTTACTAATCATATTATGGTGTAGGATATTTATTTTGTTCATTTCAAAATGGCAGCCGTAACCATTGCAAAACACGTCTAGTGTACTGATTATTTAATGTTAATTCAATCTTAAATATTGAATATTAGGATCATATATTCTCCCGAAAAAATAAGAATATCAACATCAATTGAAATTTACCAATATTGAGTTCTATTCTAGTATGATTAAAGATTATTAAACTAAATATGCTATCTCATTTCTTTGCGGAAAATTCTCCACCCCCATCCTGACATCAAAAGTTCATAGTCGGGGAAGGCATGTTAAGAAAATGGTGGTATTATAAGGTTTCCAGCCAATTAATTTCGTCGGTTGATCCTACAACAAAGATTATACCCAGGTCGCACATATCAAAGATAGGTTGCCAGGCAACGAAACATACGCCCACAGCAGCTAAATCGTCCGGGCAGTAAACAAGGGTTGTCGCAAATTTTTACTTTTTTTGGTAATGAAACATTTGTAATACACTAAAATCTGATTAAGAGTAACAACTCATTATGTAATTATCTGAAAATCATTAGAATTTGTTTGCTTTTTATAAAAGTTTTGCCCCATGCTAACAATTAGTATAGGAAACATTTAATATCATGGATTTAGCAGTTCAGTTATCAAAATTCATTGTATCATTAAACTCTGTGTATCAATCTGAAGTCAATCGGATGATAAGTTTGGCCTCTATAGCATCACAAGGGAGACAACTCTGAAGTAATTATTTGAAATTGCTCAAAATCAATAGGTTTCTTCGTCTCATGACCTTAAACAGTGTGTGTGTATTTAAAGTCTATCGGGTATTAACTTTGGCCTCTAGAGCGTCCACAGGATTTTTTAATGTGATCAAGGGCCATAACTCTGGCAGTAATTATCAGAAATCGCTGAAAATCAATAGGCTTTTTTGTCTCATGACCTTAAACAATGTGTATAAATTTGAAGTCAATCGGATATTAACTTTGGCCTCTAGAGCATCCACAAGATTTTTTGAAGTAATCAAGGGCCACAACTCTGGCACTAATTATTAGAAATCGCTGAAAATCAATAGGCTTCCACTTCTCATGACCTTAAACACTGTGTATAAATATAAAATCAATCGGATATTAACTTTGGCCTCTAGAGCGTCCACAAGATATTTTTGAAGTGTTCAAGGGCCATAACTCTGGCAGTAATTATCGGAAATCGCTGAAAATCAATAGGCTTCCACTTCTCATGACCTTAAACACTGTGTATAAATGTGAAGTCAATCGGATATTAACTTTGGCCTTTAGAGCGTCCACAAGATTTTTTCAAGTGTTCAAGGGCCATAACTCTGGCAGTAATTATCGGAAATCGCTGAAAATCAATAGGCTTCCACTTCTCATGACCTTAAACACTGTGTATAAATTTGAAGTCAATCGGATATTAACTTTGGCCTTTAGAGCGTCCACAAGATTTTTTGAAGTGATCAAGGTCCATAACTCTGGCACTAATTATCAGAAATCGGTGAAAATCAATAGGCTTCTTTGTCTCATGACCTTAAACACTGTGTATCAATTTAAAGCCAATCGGATATTAACTTTGGCCTTTAGAGCGTCCACAAGATTTTTTGAAGTGATCAAGGGCCATAACTCTGGCACTTATTATCGGAAATCGCTGAAAATCAATAGGCTTCTTCGTATCATGACCTTAAACACTGTGTATAAATTTAAAGCCAACCAGATATTAACTTTGGCCTCTAGAGCGTCCACAAGATTTTTTGAAGTGATCAAGGACTACAACTCTGGCACTATTTATCAGAAATCGCTGAAAAACAATAGGCTTCTTCGTCTTATGACCTTAAACACTGTATATAAATTTAAAGTCAATCGGATATTAACTTTAGCCTCTAGAGCGTCCACAAGCAATTGTGGACGCCGGCCGTACAGGGGCGACGACAATATAGGCGTATAAAAGGGTTATACTTATACATTCATGGTACCAGTTCAAACTAATTCTAAATGAAAGAATATATCCCGCCGAGTACGGAATTGTCCATAACAGAAGATTACATATTGTGACTGAGTACGGAATTGTTCATAACAGACGCTTGTGACCCTGAAGCAGCTGAAACTGACGCCCTAGTTATGACCCTTGGGACTTAAAAATGTTATATTCATACAATCGGACGAAAGGACGGAAGGGGGCGACGACAATATACGACAACATTTCAATAGGGACCCACCTATTATGCAAATCAAAATACAAATAGGAGATAAACGCAACATTATTGAAAATTCATTTGTGATTTTTAAATTTCCTGTGATCTACAACTTATATGGTAAGGTGCGTTGCGATCTTCCTATACATGGAAATTCTATTTTATGGATTTTATTTCGATAAAGGTAAAGATACTCCATAAATAGAGTTGTAACTAAAACTAAATCTTAAAGCGTTTTCATATTTAGCAGAATGTAACACTGCTAAGTGAGATGAATTTTAACCGGACATAAAATTACGAATGCATGGCAAAGAGGTTTAAGTAATCAATGGCTATAGCGTAACAGTTTTGATTGTTCAATAATGTGTCAAAATTTGTTTGTAGGCCTACTGTAATTATAACTACTGGCAATCTACAATTAAAGTTTACAAGGCAACAATGTGTTGATAAAGGGGCGTCTATATTCTGTCAATCAGTTTCTTATGATGCCACGTTTCAATTCACATTATTGAACCCTGATTGACAGTATGCAACAACCCACACTCTTTTATCCCGAAATCAAAAAGTCAGCAAAATATTTTCGGACTAATACATGTATCGGATAATCAAATGGAGGTTTAGCGGGATATCTGTAAATAGCGATATTGCATGCGACCAATTTTAAGACACATGCATTTATAGTTCAGTGGTACCACAATAATGTTAACAAATGAAATCCACAAAAGACAAGAAAAATAAATAACTGCAGCCCGCGAATAATTATTATTGAACAGCTAACATTTCTATTGTTTTTTGCATAGAGTTTTTTTTATATTTTTTATAATAAGTTGCAATGAAACAAGTACGTTGTACTAATTTCAACACGCAAAACAATAAAATGGCTAACAGGTTGCACGGTACTCATTTCAACACGCAAAACAATAAACTGACAATGAGTTACTGTTTACGTGGTACTCATTTCAACACGCACAACAATAAATTGTCAGAACAAAAGAAAATATACAGACATACGAAAAATTAAGCTTATCGCTATATACCTGGATATAATCAAATTGGGGTCTGACTGCTGGAATTGTATAAATGACGACATGGTTTTCGCCTTTTTATGACAGATTATGGTCTAAATTTATATTTTATTATGCAACTTTATAAGTGACGTGACTATTAAACATTTACTATGTCCTTATGTTCATCAACAAATACAAAAAATAACCCCATAGAAACAGCCCCGTACAACTCCACATACAAAGACCTGTCCTTATGCAAATACCTTTTTGCGTAAAACATACCCGCAAATGAGAAATCGCACAGTAAAAACAATTTTCCATCCCAAGTTTTGATTTAACACTCGCGCGTCAGATAATGTCTATTGGTCCTTGATTATACCCTTTTGGAGCAGTTATCAGACATGATTTTAGCTGTGGAAAAAAAAAAGCTGAAAAAAATCGTGTGTGTGTGTGTGTCCAGTGGCAACGCCAGTATGTTTGGGGGAGGGGTGTGTGCAAAGGTAATTTTAAAGTAAGGGGGGGGCTGTCTCATCATACTGAATTTCAATATTCTTGTATTTATTTGTCTTCAAATTTACTAAAAAAAAATATCTTATTTTTCTTGTATTTAATTCATTTACAGAATACTTACTCAACAAAAAAAAATAAATAATGTTTGAACTACGCATCCGATCTTTTGATTATCCTGTACAATTTTCTAGACTAGAAAGTATGTTGCTCTAATTACTCTAAATCGAATAAACTTCTCCCTCCCTCCCTCCGACCGTAATTAATAATTCACGACTCTATCGGGAATTGACTTTACGAATAGAATGTCTCACATTTTAAATTCCTTTGTCGAATAGTTTGGTGTCGACGTCTCGATATACGACCTTCCATAGCGGGAAAGAACTGACGATGATTACGTACCGTACCATCATAGGCACGATAGAGAAACTCTATGTCACTTTTAATGACAGGCGATCTCGTTGAATCTCGCGCGATTCTACAATACGGTATTGATAATGTTTACATCGCTGACATCCAGTCGGCAGATTTTAAAGTTATGGATAGATATTTTGAAGTTCACCAGTTAGAAATTTGTCAGGAAAAAATTAATGATTGTTTGTTTTATGATTTTACGCTTTTGAAACAAGGTGCTTGAATTAATTAAAGCGGAACAATATCATAACAAAAGCGTTGTCAAAAATCGGAACCGACCGCAAAAAATCAGAACCTGACGGGACAAAAAGCAGAAATCCGCTTTAAAGCGGGAAAAAATCATGTCTGAGTTATAACAACTTTCGAGAAAACACACCAATTAAACAATACACACCATGTCATTCGTTTTTAACCCGTCGGTTAATTAACACACTCAGTACAGAAAACGCACCAGCGATAATTAGTTTGCCTTTCAGTTCATTTTTCACCCTTGTTAATTAACATGCCTTATCTAGAGATTTTAAGCCATAATGAGGAGTTATAATCCGAATTTTATGTTTTTATCCAGATACGTCGTTATTGACATTTTGAGATAGATTTTTAGGAAGCAAATTTTAATTTGAACCCCTACCTAATTTCTCAGTGTAATTTGTCAGGCAATTTTTAAAATCAGACAAAAATTATTACCTTTTTTGTACTATCAGGGACTATAACCCAGGATGTTACAGTCTGAAATACGCAAATATTTAAAGAAACCAAGATCTTTTGGTTACATACATTTTAAGTTTAATCAAAATCTGTTAACGAGATAGGTTGCCAGGCAATGAAACATACACCCACAGCAGCTAAATCTTCTAGGCAGACAATAAGAGTTGTTGCCTATTTGTACTTTTTTCGATAATGAAACCTATATACTAAAATCTGATTAAAAGTAACAACTTATATATTTAGTAATTTTCAGAAAATCATTAGAATGAATTTGGTTTTTATATGCTTAGTATACGAAACATTTAATATCATGGATTTAGATGTTAAGTTATCAAAATTCATTGAAAAACAATAAACTTGTTTTGTCTCAAAGAACTTTAACTCTGTATCAATTTGAAGTCAATCCCATGTTAACTGAACAGCTAAATCCATAACATTAAAAAATGAAATGATTTAATGTCCATTAAGATGAAATTTCTAGGCCAACGCAGGGATGGAACACCTGACCTTCAGGCTAGCGAGTCAGCGCCTTACCCACTCATAATGTTAAATTTTTCGTATACTCAACCTTAGCAAGGGGCAGAGCATCACAAGATTTTTCAAAGTGATCAAGGGAGATAACTTTGTAATTAATTATCAGAAATCAATTGATTTCTTTGTCTCATGACATAAAACACTGTGTATAAATACAAGCCAACAGTGAGGCTGATGCCCCCCGCCAAAATGTCGAAATAAATAGACAGATTAATCAATTGCACGTTTATCTTTTTTCAAAAGTATCAACGAATAAAAAAGATTATCAACTATACACTAAGTTTCATCATTCTCATAATGAATCTATATTTCGAGTTTCACAATGAAGACGTACACCAAGTTTGAACATTTTAAGTTAGAAGGAGAGTTATTGAGCCCTTAAATCTCATGTCCCAAAGCATCAACCAATAAAATTGCTTTTCTCTGCTTATCCTAAGCAGAAAAAGCTTACCTTCCAACTCCATCAAGGTATCGACCTAATAAACACCTAGCTCAATTAGGAGGAAAGTTATTATTGTGTCCCAAAGAGTGTGGCAGACGGACAGGGACGACAGCAATATACGTCCACATTTCCATGTGATATAAATAATTAATAGAATAAAATATCAAAAGATAGGTTGCCAGGCAATGAAACATACGCCACCAGCATCTAAATCGTCCGGGCAGTCAACAAGGGTTGTCGCATATTTTTACTTTTTTTGGTAATGAAACATTAGAATTTGTTTGCTTTTTATAAAGTTTTGCCCCACCCTAACAATTAGTATAGGAAACATTTAATATCATGGATTTAGCAGTTCAGTTATCAAAATTTATTGAAAATCAAAATACTTGTTTGTTTCAACACCTTAATCTCTGTATATCAATCTGAAGTCAATCGGATGATAAGTTTGGCATCTATAGCGTCACAAGGTTTTTTGAAGTTATCAAGGGAGATAACTCTGGAAGTAATTATTTGAAATTGCTGAAAATCAGTAGGCCTCTTCGTCTCATGACCTTAAACACTGTGTGTAAATTTAAAGTCAATCGGACATTAACTTTGGCCTCTAGAGAGTTCACAGGATTTTTTGATGTGATCAAGGGTCATAACTCTGGCAATAATTATCAGAGATCGCTGAAAATCAATGGGCTTCTTCGTCTCATGACCTTAAACACTGTGTATCAATTTAAAGTCAATCAGATATTAACTTTGGCTTTTAGAGCATCCACAAGATTTTTTTAAGTGATCAAGGGCCATAACTCTGGCACTAATTATCGGATATTGCTGAAAATCAAGAGGCTTCTTCATCTTATGACCTTAAACACTGTGTATAAATTTAAAGCCAATCTGATATTAACTTTGGCCTCTAGAGCGTCCACAAGATTTTTTGAGGTGATCAAGGGCCATAACTCTGGTAGTTATTATCGGAAATCGCTGAAAAACAATAGGCTCATGACCTTAAACACTGTGTATATATTTAAAGGACGGACGGACGGGGGGCGACGACAATATACAATATAAAGATAGGTTGCCAGGCAACGAAACATACGCCCACAGCAGCTAAATCGTCCGGGCAGTCAACAAGGGTTGTCGCATATTTTTACTTTTTTTGCTAATGAAACATTTGTAATACACTAAAAACTGATTAAGAGTAACGGCTCATTATGTAATTATCAGAAAATCATTAGAATTTGATTGCTTTTTATAAAGTGTTACCCCACACTAACAATTAGTATATACATGAAACATTTAATATCATGGATTTAGCTGTTCAGTTATCAAAATTCATTGAAAATCAAAATACTTGTTCGTTTCAACACCTTAAACTTTGTGTATCAATCTAAAGTCAATCGGATGATAAGTTTAGCCTCTATAGCGTAACAAGGGTTTTTTGAAGTGATCAAGAGAGATAACTCTGGCAATAATTATTTTGAAATCTCTGAAAATCAATAGGCTTCTTCGTCTATTGACCCTAAACGAAGTGTGTTAATTTAAAGTCGATCAGATATTAACTTTGGCCTCTAGAGCTTCCACAGGATTTTTTCGAAGTGATCAAGGGCCATAACTTATCGGATATCGCTGAAAATCAATAGGATTCTTCATCTCATGACTTTAAACACTGCGTATAAATTTAAAGTAAATCGGATATTAACTTTGGCCTCTAGAGCGTCCACAAGCAATTGTGGACGCCGGACCGACGGACGGGGGCGACGACAATATACGACCACATTTCAATGTGGGCGTATAAAAATGATCATATGTTGAGATTAGCACTCTCAAACACTGTCCCGAGAATAAAAAAAATAGGTTGCCAGGCAACGAAACATACGCCCACACAGCAGCTAAATCGTCCGGGCAGTCAACAAGAGTTGTCGCATATTAAAGGACAATATTGGTGCCAGTCATTATCACATATGTGATAGAACTGATTAAACACTTTCCAAATATAATATTAATATTAACACAGAGATCATCGCTACCATAGAGGAATATAAAGGATTCAAGAATCAGAAGTGACGAACGCCAAAGGAAAACACGAGTTATTCCTCTATATAACTAACTGAAGTGAATAGTGATAACAGACACATGGGCGAATATCTGCTCACTAATAATTCCCTCGAAGACCTAACTAAGGTTGCTGTGTGACACTGTGAGAAAATATCTTACAGTTCATAAAAAGAATTGACTGCCACTAGATAAGAGAACAGGAAAGAAAAACAGATTAAAAGTCCGTGCATTACCATGTTTTTATAAGATAGGGGAGACCAGGGCACATTGAACCACCATGGATATATCCTTTATAAATAATACTATACAACCCAACACTGTACAGAAGTGAGATAACTTCTTAGACCCATTTCTCCATCAATAAGCCACATGCTGTCAATTATTTTCTTAGGCAGTGGATTTTTCAAAAAAGCGCTTAAAAGAGAAACATTTTCCATACATGTTAACTTCTTAGCCTAGGAAATTCTTGTACTTAAGTTCATATATGTCTAATCTATACAATCCAGATAAACCGGGGTTTGATCCATTAAGAGGGCATATTGATTTTTTTTTTTTAAATTTTGATCATGAAATAAAGAGATCTTTAATAAAAACATTTGATATGAAATGAGGACAAACATGTATGTGAACAAAGTGGTTCAATGTGCCCCGGTTTCCCCTATAGAAGGAATAAAAACAAGGGGCTGTACGGAGTATTTCTATTTTTCCCGTGTTCTCTTATCTTATGACACTTAATTACTTTATTGTATCGTCAGATAACCTCTTGCAGTCCCATATAACAACTTTTTGTCTTCGAAGGAATTATTAGTGAGCAGAAATTCGGCCGTTTATCTGTCATCACTCGTCACTTTAGTCATTCACATAGAGAGATAACTCGTGTTTTCCTTTGGCGTTCGTCACTTCCGATTCATGAATCCTTTATTACTCCTCTATGGTAGCGATGATCTCTGTGTTAATATTATATTTGGAAAGTGTTTAATCAGTTCTATCACATATGTGATAATGACTGGCACCAATATTGTCCTTTAAGTAATTATCAGAAAATCATTAGAATTTGTTTGGTTTTTATAAAGTTCTGCTCCATGCTAATGTAAAGTATACGAATCATTTAATATCATGGAATAAGCTGTCACCTCCACTGGATACGAAACATTTAATATTATGGCGACTTTTCGTACAATCAGGGGCCATAATTTAGGAAGTTACGATCAGATATGTCCAAATATCGACAGGAACCAAGATCTTTCAGTTTGACCAAAATTGAATTAAAATTGTGACCTCTACAGGGTACACAACCTTGATATATCATATTTTTACACTATTCGTGTAAAAATGGCAGCCATTTTGTTCATCAATTTTGGTCCGATGTTCACAAAATTCAAACTGTTTTTGAACTCCATAAAGGCAATTTTCCGTATAATCAGAGGCCATAATTCAGGAAATTACAATCCGATATGCGCAAATATCGCAAGGAACCAAGATCTTTACGTTATAAAAATGTATTTCAAGTTTCATCAAAAACGTATTAAAATTGTGACCCCTATAGGGTTCACAATCTTGATATACCATATTTTTACACCATTTGCGTACAAACGGCGCTCATTTCGTTTGTCAATTTTGGTCCAATTTTCATGAAATTCAAACTCAACCTAGATTACCCTGTAACGGTGATATAACCAAACGTTCTTTTAAATCAGGTAATAATTGTTACCTCCAGAGGGACCACAAGGTGATAAAGGCGATTTTTAGTACAATCAGGGGCCATAATTTAGGAAGTTACGATCCAATATGCGCAAATATCAAAAGGAACCAAGATCTTTATGTTATAAACATGTATTTCAAGTTTCATCAAAATCAGTTCAAAATTGTGACCTCTATAGGGTCCACAGGCTTGATATAACATATTTTCACACTATTCGCGTACAAACAGCGGCCATTTTGTCCGTCAATTTTGGTCCAATTTTCACGAAATTCCACATCATCTTTTATAACAATGTAACGGTGATATAATCAAACGTTTTTTTAAATCGGATAATAATTTTGACCTACAGAGGGGCCACAAGCTAAAAAAGGCAATTTTTCGGTCAATCACGGGACATAATTCAGAAAGTTACGATCAGATGGGCGCAAATATAGAAAGTACCCAAGATCTTTGGGTTATAAACATACATGTCAAGTTTCATCAAAATCGGTTCAAAATTGTGACCTCTATAGCTTGATATAACATTTTTTCACACTATTCGAGTACAAACGGCGGCCATTTTGCCTGTCAATTTTGGTCCGATTTTCACGAAATTCAATCTCAGCCTCCATTACCATGTAATAGTGGTATAATTAAACGTTTTTTTAAATCGGATAACAATTTTGACCTCCAGAGGGAAAACAAGCTAAAAAGGGCGATTTTTCGGACAATCAGGGGCCATAATTCAGGAAGTTACGATCCGATGGGCGCAAATATTGAAAGGAACCAAGACCTTTGGGATATAAACATACATGTCAAGTTTCATGAAAATCAGTTCAAAATTGTGACCTCTATATAGGGTCCACAACCTTGATATAACATTTTTTCACACTATTCACATACAAACGGCGGCCATTTTGTCTGTCAATTTTGGTCCGATTTTCACGAAATTCGAGCTCAACCCCCAAAACTATGTAACGGTGATATAATCAAACGTTTTTTTGAATCGGATAACAATTTTGACCTCCACAGGGAACACAAGTTAAAAAGTGTGATTTTTCGGACAATCAGGGGCCATAATTCAGGAAGTTATGATCCGATATGCGCAAATATCGAAAGGAACCAAGATCTTTCGGTCATAAACATGCATTTCAAGTTTCATGAAAATCGGTTCAAAATTGTGACCTCTATAGGGTCCACAACCTTGATATAACATATTTTCACACTATTCGCGTACAAACGGCGGCCATTTTGTCTGTCAATTTTGGTCCAATTTTCACGAAATTCGAACTCAACCCCCATAACTATGTAACGGTGATATAATCAAACGGTTTTTTGAATCAGATTACAATTTTGACCTCCACAGGGAGCACAAGCTAAAAAGGGTGATTTTTCGGACAATCAGGGGCCATAATTCAGGAAGTTACGATCCGATACGCGCAAGTATCGAAAGGAACCAAGATCTTTCGGTTATAAACATGCATTTCAAGTTTCATCGAAATCAGATCAAAATTGTGACCTCTACACTGTTCACAAGCTAAAAACGTGATTTTTCGTACAATCAGGGGCCATAACCCATTAAGTTACAGTCCGATACATGCCAATATCGAAAGGAACCGAGATCTTAGGGTGATAAACCTATATTTTAAGTTTCATTGAAATCGGATAAAAATTGTGACCTGTAGACTGTTCACAAACAATTGTGGACGGACGGACGGACAGGGGCGACGACAATATACGTCCACATAAAAATGTGGGCCTATAAAAATCGTTTGTGACAATCACCGGGAGCAAATTTCGCACTCAACTGGAAAAAACGTATTTTCATTAAAATATAAATTTGGTGATTATTGAATCTCACCTTTGATCCATATTCATTCCATATTCAATGTCAATGTGGTCATGGAGTGCAGGCCCGTGCAAGGATCCGCGGTTCATGTAGTATGGCTTCTATAGAAAAAGGCCATTTTCAAGTTCCTATGAAACGCCTGAAGAGTGCCTGAAATGGCTGGAAATCACATTTCCTGGCTCCAATTTCTTAAAAATTTCCTAGGGGGGTGGGGGAGCCCCTTGACCCTCCTCGACGGGGTTCGCGCCTACGGGGCTCGCGGTGACCTGCTTCGGCGGCCACGGCTCTGATATCAGTAACCTCCTCAAAACTCTGGGAGTAAATGTGTTGGTTGAGAATTCATTTAGAGGTGAGCGGTGAGAAAAGGTTGAGAAACGTGGCTCTATAGGGTCCAGAAGCTAAATCCTGATTTTTCGTACAATCAGGGGCCATAATCCATGAAGTTTAAATCCGAATCATGCCAATATCGAAAGCTACATAGATCTTTTGGAGATAAACCTATATTTTAAGTTTCATCAAAATCGGATATGAATTGTGACCTGTAGAGAGTCTAGAAACAATTATGTCCAGAGAGACAGGGGCTACGGCATAATACGTCCACATGAAAATGTGTGTGTATAAAAACATTCTATATCTACACATTACTTTTAAAATGATATTACTATATTAATATATGTCAAGGTAAATAATAACGGTGCTATATAAATATTTCAATAGGATTTTTACAACTTCTTTACAATTCCAAACCCTAAACAATATATAGACCAGACAAACATAAAAAAGATAGGTTGCCAGGCAACAAAACATATGCCCACAGCAGCTAAATCGTCCGGGCAGTCAACAAGGGTTGTCGCATATTTTTACTTTTTATGGTAATGAAACATTTGTAATACACTATAATCTGATTTAGAGTATCAACTCATGTAATTATGAGAATAAAATTTTACCCCACGCTAACAATTAGTATATACATTCAATATTATGGATTTAGCTGTTCAGTTATCAAAATTCATTGAAAATCAAAATACTTGTTCGTTTCAACACCTTAAACTCGGTATCAATCTTAGGTTTGACCTCTATAACGTCACAAGATTTTTTGAAGTTATCAAGGGAGATAACTCTGGCAGTAATTATTTGAAATCTCTGAAAATCAATAGGCTTCTTCGTCTCATGACCTTAAACACTGTGTAAATTCAAAGTCGATCGGATATTAACTTTGGCCTCTACAGCTTCCACAGGATTTTTTCAAAGTGATCAAGGGCCATAACTCTGGCACTAATTATCGGAAATTGCTGAAAATCAATAGGCTTCTTCGTCTTATGACCTTAAACACTGTGTACAGTGGACTCTGTCACATCCGATGTCTGATCACTCCGGATTTCCTTGACATTCGACTCGATTTTCATGTCCCGATTTATTTCCTTATTACTTCAGCCCAAAAAAAGTCCGGATTACCTTGATAATTTTATAATATCTTGTAAGACAGTAATTGTGACAAATACTCAAGAATATCTACGAATTTTCCCACGAATTCGGTCGTACAAATTATTCCTAGCACCTGTTACAAACATTCGTTGCACATGCCGATTGAACCCGGATTTTTTGAAGTGATCAAGGGCCATAACTATGGCAGTAATTATCGGAAATTGCTGAAAATCAATAGGCTTTTTCATCTTATGATGTTAAACACTGTGTATAAATCCAAAGTCAATCGATATTAACTTTGGCCTCTAGCGCGACCACAAGATTTTTTGAAGTGATCAAGGGAGACAACTATGGCAGTTACCAATAGGCTTCTTTGTTTTATGACCTTAAACACTGTATCTAAATTTTGAAGTCAGTCGGATATCAACTTCAGCCTCTAGAGCGCCCACAAGCAATTAGAACCTATGTGAATAGGTTTCACGCACAACCAATTTACGGGGAGATATTTGTAACCTTTTATTACAACAGTTAAACCATATTCTATTGCTTCTAAATCCACATTAGCACGATGAGTAAAATCTACGCTCAGACATTTAAGTATTTAGTGCACACAGTACTATGGAAGCATCCACTTGTGCATCCAGTAGAAACATATCTTTAACATGTTTAACAAGCCAACAGTGAGGCTGATGTCCCCCGCCGAAATCCCAAAATAAATAGATGACAAATATTAATTATTTTATCCAAACGTATCGAGCAATTAAACTGTACACGAAGTGTCATCCAAAAGTGTTTTATAAAGAAAAATGCTAAAACCGACGAGAAAAATGAAAATGTACCCTAGTTAGGGGGACCCTAAAGGCAGACAAAAGGGCCCCTCTGGCCAAGGGAAAGGGCCCTCATGTCCGAGTCAATCGTGTCTATACACTGTTACTGTCGAATCCATTACTGAATGAGAATGCAGTCATTGTATTGGCATAAAAATCATCTATCAAGATGAACCTAAGTTATCTTGTCCCAAAGTATCAACCAATCAAATTGCGAATCTCTGCTTACCCTAAGCGGAAAATGCTCATCTTCGAACTCCATCAAGGCATTGACCTAATAAGCATATACACCAAGTTTGAACATTTTAACTCAATTAGGAAGAGTTTGAACATTCTAGCTCAATTAGGAAGAGAGTTATTGTGTCCCAAAAAGTGTGACGGACAGACGGACAGACAGACAGACGGACGGACAAACCCATTTTAATAGTCCCCCAACTTTCTTCGAAAGACGGGGGACAAAAAAAGTTGCAGCTTGGGCATTTTGTAGGATGTTTCCAAAGGTTTTTGATTTTCCAGTTGACACTGTAAATGACACAGTAGCTCACAATGCTGAATTTGTATGGTCTGTTTTCTCTAGCCACAATGATTAGATTTATTTTGCAGACTGCAGTATAGAATTACAATCTAACTTCACCTTACAGGTAAGTCTCACTTAATTTATAAATTACACTGCAGTTATCACATTTTTTTTTTTTCAAAATTGGAACTTAGATTACCTTAGTCTACAATAGAAATTACTTACTTGTCATCCTTCTGATCATAAATATTGCGGAAATATATATGACCTTCTTCATTAACATATAATCCAGTTGTATTGGGATCAGCAAAAGTTGATATAAATGGTCCAAGTTGTTGAAATGCTGCCATTCTCACCTAAATGATAAAGATAGGTTGCCAGACGAGAAAGATATGTCGAGACTGACTTTAAAAACATCTTTATTTCACCAAACCCGACAGACAATCAAGGAGAAGGGGAGAACTTGACATGTGAATTCCTTTAACATGGTTTTAACGATCGTGTGGGTTGTACCTTCATTTTTCTCGAAAACATATTGAAAATATATTTGGCATGTTTAAAACGATGCTCCACAGACAGAGGCAGAATCATTTCGTGGGAATGGACATGCTTTTGTCTGCAACCGTTTAGTTGAGAAGCGACGCCCATGACGCTTACCAGTTTCAATAATGAATCAAATCATAGCCATAGTAAAGGGAAATAACTCATATATTTCAGATTGACAGACAAAATAAAATAAAAAGATTGCAGACAAGTGCAATAAAATAATTCAAGTCTGGTGTGTGTGTGTGTGTGTGTGTGTGTGTGCGTGTGTGTGTGTGTGTGTGTTAGTTAGTCGTGTTAGGCAGAACAGAGATATTTTTAAGGTCAGCCCAGAGCAGATAAATTGTTTACGAAATTAGTAAGAACAGATACATCAAAATTACTTCAGACAAAAGAATAATATTACAAAAGATAGCAGCGGCTGCCAGGCAGGATACGCCCACATTTTCGAGAGATGGATAGAAAACAAGCTAAAAAGAAAGCGACTTTTCCCACAATCAAGGGTCTTAACTCATGAAGTTACAATTCGATATGTGCAAATATCTGAAGGAACCAAGATCTTTGGGTTATAAACATGCATTTCAAGTACCGGTATCAACAAAATCAGATTAAAATTGTGACCTCTACAGGGTGCACAACCTTAATGTACCATATTTTCATTTTATTTGAGTAAAGGCAGCGGCCATTTTGTTAGGCAATTTTGGTCTGATGTTCATGAAATTAGAACTGAACCTTCATTACCGTGTAACAGTGGTATATTATTCTCATTATTATTTTGGTGTATATCTATAGCGCACCTTCCACAAAGTGCTCAGATGCGCTTTACAATTCAATAAAATTATAAAATGCAGATAGAAAACATGATAAAGATAGGTTGCCAGGCAACGAAACATACGCCCACAGCAGCTAAATCGTCCGGGCAGTCAACAAGGGTTGTCGCATATTTTTACTTTTTTTGCTAATGAAACATTTGTAATACACTAAAAACTGATTAAGAGTAACGGCTCATTATGTAATTATCATTAGAATTTGATTGCTTTTTATAAAGTGTTACCCCACACTAACAATTAGTATATACATGAAACATTTAATATCATGGATTTAGCTGTTCAGTTATTAAAATTCATTGAAAATCAAAATACTTGTTCGTTTCAACACCTTAAACTCTGTGTATCAATCTAAAGTCAATCGGATGATAAGTTTAGCCTCTATAGCGTATCAAGATTTTTTGAAGTTATCAAGGGAGATAACTCTGGCAATAATTATTTTAAATCTCTGAAAATCAATGACTGTAAACACTATGTCAATCGGATATTAACTTTGACCTCTAGAGCATCCACTGTGTATAAATTTAAAGTCAATCGGATATTAACTTTGGCCTCTAGAGCGTCCACAAGATATTTTGAAGTGATCAAGGGCCATAACTCTGGTAGTTATTATCGAAAATCGCTGAAAAACAATAGGCTTCTTTGTCTCATGACCTTAAACACTGTGTATAAATTTAAAGTAAATCGGATATTAACTTTGGCCTCTAGAGCGTCCACAAGATTTTTTGAATTGGAATTATAAAAACAATAAACCCAAATAAATTGGCACACATTAAAATTATCACAGGAATAAAAATTTAGCTATAAAGTCTGTATTAAAGTTCAATAAAATGCTTTAGTAAATAAAAACGTTTTTAGATTAGATTTAAAAGTCTGAAGTGATTCGCAGCTTCTTGCTGTTAATGGTAATTTATTCCACAGTTTCGGAGCTTTAACAGCGAACGACCTTTCTCCCGCTGATGACTTGGCGTTGGGTTCACAAAGTAACCAGTTATCACTACAGTACTAGAGCGGAGTTGACGGTTGGGTTGATATTGATTCAATAACTGAGATAGGTAGGTACACAGGAGCCAAACCATTAAGACATTTAAAGGTTAATAGTAGGATTTTATAGTCAATTCTGTAAGTAATAGGTAGCCAGTGCAGGTTAAATAAAATTGGTGTTATATGATTAAATTTTGAAGATCCAGTTATAAGGCGGGCAGCAGAGTTTTGGAGTTTTTGAAGTTTATCGAGTGATTTTTGGGGAACACCAGAAAGCAATGAGTTGAAATTGTCCAGTCTTGAAATAACTAAGGCTTGAATTAGTGACTTAGTAACATCTATTGATATATATTTCTTGATTTTACCAATGTTTCTCAGGTGAAAGTACCCTGTTTTACAAATGTTATTTATTTGGCATTCCATATTCATATTTCAGTCAAAAATAGCTCCAATGTTTCTAGCCGACTTAGATTGAGATAAAGTAGACTCTCCCACACGAACTGATAAATCGCCATCCAGTTTAGAAAGTTTGAATTTTGAGCCTATTACTAAATATTCAGTTTTGTCATCATTCAATTTAAGGAAATTTTGTGACATCCAAACTTAGATGCTGTCAATACACTGTTCAGTGATGATTTTAGATATATTGAAATTGTCAGGATCTGAAGGGTTAAACGAAATATATAACTGTGTGTCATCGGCATAGAGGTGATATTCAAGTCCATGTTTTCTGAGCAGACTACCAAGAGCTGATGTATATAAACTAAACAGTATCGGCCCAAGCACAGATCCTTGAGGCACTCCAAATTGCAGCTGAGATTCAGCGGATGATTCCTGACCAACAACAACTCGTTGTGTCCTATTGGTGATATAAGACTGGATTATTTTCAGAGCATCATCAGTGATTCCAAAGTTTGTTTCCAGACGATTAATAAGAATTTGATGATCTACTGTATCAAAAGCAGCAGATAGGTCTAATAGGATCAAAAGAATGCAGTTTTGATTATCTAATGCTGTAAGGATATCATTGTGGACTCTCACTAATGCTGTTTCGGTGCTTTGAAGCTTCCTATATGCACTTTGGAATGGCTCTAATAGATTATTTTCTCTAACATGAGATGTCAGCTGTTTAGAAATGACACGTTCCAGAAGTTTGGATATGAAACTCAAGTTTGAAACAGGTCGATAGTTTTTCTCGATTTCTGGATCCAGTGATTTCTTTTTGATGAGTGGAAATATTATAGCGGACTTAAAGGTGTCTGGAAAAATATTTTCACGGATTGAAGAATTTATAATATTTGTGAGGACACAAATTAATGATGGAAGACAGTCTTTCAAAAACTGTGTAGGAATTGGGTCAAGTGGGCATGATTTTGATGAACATGAAGTGATAATTTTTGATAATTCAGGTTCACTGACCGTGCTAAATGAACTTAATGAGGGAGGTAGAACTGTCGGATTTGTATCGCAAGATATCCCATCTTCTGAATTCAGTGCAAGATTGGTTCTAATGGTGGATATTTTATTAAGAAAATAGGAAAAAAAAATTTATCAGCGAGTTGCTGATCAGTGTCAGAATCGGGAAGTAAAGTCACACCATAGTTGTAATCTGATAATGCATTGGAGATACGAAAAAGCTCTTTGAATTTGTTGTCACTATTGTCAATTCTATCTGAATAATAAGATTTCTTAACACCAACAACGCATCTATTGAAATTGAGCTTCTCTAGCAGATATAGTTCCCGATGGATTTGGAGCCTGGAATTTGGCCATGTTCGCTCAGCTTTATTTCTAGATCGCTTCGCTTGTAGTGTTTCGTCGTTGAACCATTCTGACTTTGGACAAATTCTAATATGTTTAAGTACGACTGGATAAAGCTTATGGAATGTGGATTGCAATATATCGTTAAATTGTGTTGCTTTGATGTCAACATTTTCCAGATTTACTATGTTGTGGAACTGAGTATTATGTAGTTCAGACAAAAATTGTTTTGAGTTCAAATTTTTTAGATTTCGTGTTTGGCGCGTCTGAACCGGAAAATCAGTAGGTTGGATCTTTAAGTTAACAAGCCAACAGTGAGGCTGATGTCCCCCGCCGAAATCCCAAAATAAATAGAAGACACATATTAATTAATCGCACATTTATTTTTTTCAATGTATCGAGGAATCAAACTGTACACGAAGTGTCATCCAAAAGTGTTTTATAAAGAAAAATGCTAAAACCGACGAGAAAAATGAAAATGTACCCTAGTTAGGGGGACCCTAAAGGCAGACAAAAGGGCCCCTCTGGCCAAGGGAAAGGGCCCTCATGTCCAAGTCAATCGTTCTATACACTTTTACAGTCAAATCCATTACTAAATGAGAATGCAGTCATTGTATTGGCATAAAAATCATCAATCAAGATGAACCTAAGTTATCTTGTCCCAAAGTATCAAACAATCAAATTGCTTATCTCTGCTTACCCCAAGCGGAAAATGCTCATCTTCGAACTCCATCAAGGCATTGACCTAATAAGCATATACACCAAGTTTGAACATTTTAACTCAATTAGAAGGAGAGTTATTGTATTCCAAAGTCTCGACCACTCTCGACCAATCAAATTGCGTATCACTCTGCTTACCCTGAGCAGAAAATGCTCATTATCGAACTTAGTCAAGGTATTACTGTAATGAAACTATACACCAAGTTTCATCAATCTCACTTAATTAGAACTAAAGTTATCGTGTCCCAAAGCATCAACCAATCAAATTGCTTATCTCTGCTTACCCTAAGCGGAAAATGCTCATCTTTGAACTCCATCAAGGCATTGACCTAATAAACACATACACCAAGTTTGAACATTCTAGCTCAATTAGGAAGAGAGTTATTGTGTCCCAAAAAGTGTGACGGACAGACGGACAGACAGACAGACGGACGAACCCATTTTAATAGTCCCCCAACTTTCTTCGAAAGGCAGGGGACAATAAAAATTGGGAAGTGATCAGATAAGATTGACTCCTGTACAGTTAGAGTACCAACGAAATTTTCGCAGAGTCTAGATTTTACAAGATCTAGGGTATGACCACGGACATGGGTTTTACTTTGAACATGTTGGCGCAGAAGGAATGTGTCAAGAAGACATTTGAGTTTTAAAGATGATGGATCGTTGCTGTTATCGTAATGGAAGTTGAAATCACCCACAACAAGTAGGTCACAATTACTGAAGGTAACATCCTCCAGGAATGACTTAAATTCATTGAAGAATAAATCGACAGATTTTCCAGGTGGACGGTATATGATTATTATCCGTATGGTTTTCTGTTTTATAGTTACAAAAGAGTTCAAACATTCAAAGCTGTTGAATTTAGTTGGTTTTGGTTTAGTATATTTGATAGTTGATTTAAATATAAGTGCAACCCCACCACCCCGTGTTTTCCTAGGTACACTGTGTATGGAATATCCGGAGGGTATCAGTTCAGCTAATGTAGATTGATCATTAGTTTCAGTGAGACAAGTTTCAGAGAGTGCAAATAGATCAAGTTTATTAGTTTGTATAAATTCATTTAAACCCAATGTTTTATTCCGCACTGATCTACAGTTCAGAAGACAGAAACGTGTAGAAGTTGTGATTTTACATGATTTGTTAGAACTTTTCTGTAATTCAATTTGAATGAGGTTTTTGGAATTGGGCTCATTACATGAGTATTTTAGATGGGTGTCAGGTCTTGAAGTGATTAAGGTAGGTATGTGATGTTTAGGTTTTCTCCTAGTTGGTTTATGTTTTAATATAACTTGGGCTGTCCCTTTAATTTCATGTTAAAATTTACTGCTTTCAGTTTCACATTCTTTCTCAGTTGTAACAATTCATGTCTGCTATAGATTAAGCTAGAGTTTTGTTCATTAGGTGTAATCCTAATAGTCATAATACTAATCACAAACACACACCATGTGATATAATATAATGAGCTCATTGATCCTTGACACAATATAATCCAAATTTACTTATCCATGGTTGACTGGTCACTATTTAAATCCAATAAAAATGTTTAAGCATAGATTTCACAAAAACCAAACACAGGTTTTTCCCAAAAATTTAACCAGTCTTAGTTCATATCCTTATGAGGAGTTGAGCCAAATTCCAACACTTAGAAAAATAGATAACTTAATATAATTCCTAATACTTGTAGAGCAAATAGGAGCTGACTTCTCGCTCTACTACTCACTTATATCACTTTTTTTAAACCTGGTAATAATTATGACCTCCCAGAGGGACCACAAGCTAATAAAGGCAATTTTTCGTACAATCAGCGGCAATAATTCAGGAAGTTACAATCTGATATGTGCAAATATCGAAAAGAACCAAGATCTTTAGTAGGGTGGTTCAGGGCCAGAAGAAATTTCGTCCTACAGACAATTTTGGGGGTTTATTTTAACATAATATGATAAAGCTTACCATAAAAACTTCAACAACGAATGTAGTGCCATGTTTGATTTTCGAAGATATAACCATCTGGACGGGTTTTTAAATTGCTCAAATAAAATTTGAAACTTTTCTCCGGAAGGAATAATTAATTCAGAATTCTGATTTTAGACTACGTTCAAATAACGATTACATTTAACGCTTCTACACCTGCACAGTTCACGAAATTCAGCCTCTCTCTTCATTACCATGTAACGGTGATATAATCAAACGTTTTTTTAAATCGGATAGTAATTTTGACTTCCAGAGGGACCAAAAGCTAACAAAAGCGATTTTTCAGACAATCCGGGGACATAATTCAGGAAGTTATGATCTGATGGGCGCAAATATCAAAAGGAACCAAGATCTTTGGGTTTTAAACATACATGTCAAGTTTCATCAAAATCGGTTCAAAATTGTGACCTCTATATAAGGTCCACAACCTTGATATGGGTCAAATCAAAAATACCCCTTCCTGTTACGGACGGAAATCACACACAAAATTCAAAATTCAAATTGTTCAGCTATACTTGAAAAGCCAAGCTATGTCCTGCTGGATCACAAATATCTTATTCATCAGAAAGCGAAATAGAAATGTGGACTGGTGGTTTTCTTTTGCATGTTATTTCAGTCCTTGTAAGTGTTACAGACGGAATCGCACGATTTTACTTATTTGAAAACATAACAATTTTGGATAAAGTCTGTGAAGTTTTTTATCAAATGACAAATTTGGCATAATATTGCAAAACTACTGAAATAAAGCTTTTATATTATGTTTGAAGAATGATAAAATTATTTATGTGTTGTGAATAATTTGATATCAAAGTAATCTGTTACGGACGGAATTGCAATTGTTATGGACGGAGAATTTTGTCCATTTTTTCTAAAGCACTGCATTAAGCCAATTCATCATTTTATTTGCAGCTACAAGGATATCTGGCTTTGCTCGGGTAAAGTAGTCCATCGCCACCAGGCCTATGTTACTCCCGGGTCTGAGCTATCCCTATACACCAAATTTCAGCATTGGGACAACCCTAGTGTAACTGCCAATCCTGAACAGACAAACGCAAGACAGTCACAAATATTAGTATAGATTAGCTTCTTTAGAAGCATCTGTTTGACCAGAACATGTTTTAAATTCAAAGATATTTAATGATGTTAGGATATTACAAAGCAGTTAAAAGAACATATATGCAAAATTTCCTATTTTAGGTATGATAGTGTATTTTTTTAAATACATATTATAGCTATGACGCAAGCAAATGGCAACAAATAATGATTACCTGATTATAATTATTGTATATTTTAATAAATTAACAAAGACAGGTTGCTAGGCAAAGAAACATATGCCCACAGCAGCTTAGTCACCTGAGCTGTTAACAAGGGTTGTCGTATATTTTTTTTTTCATTATGACGGTGATGAGTAACAACCATTAAGTAGTTATCAGAAATCATTAGAATTTGTTTGGCTTCTATTTCTGCCCCATGCTAGTGTTAAAGGGCTTTAAGTGTACAATTCTTTAATTATATAGCCCAAGCTGTCAGGAATCGTTGAAAAACAGTTAACTTCGTTGTCTTGTGACAAGTTCAATCGGATGACAACTTTGGTCTGTAGAGGGTGAACAAGATTATTCAGAGGCCATAATCCCGGCAGTAATTATCGTAAATCAGCTTCTTCATCTTTTGGCCATAACTCTGGCAGTTATTGGACATTGTCGAAAATCAATGGCCATCTTCGTCTTATGGTCATAAACACTGTATCAATTTAACGTCAATCGGTTTAGAGTTTTAAAAGTGGTCAAGGGCCATAAGTCTGGCAGTAATTATTGGCTTGCATTGAAGATCAATAGGATTCTTCTTCTCAAATTTAAAGTCAATCGAGTATTAATTTTAGAAATTTGAGCATCCACAAGCAGTTGTGAACGCCGAACAGGGGCAACGACAATATACAAGCCCATTTCAATGTTAGCGTTTAAAAAGTAAACATTTTAATATAATCAAAACTTATTCAACAATATTTAATCCTAGAAAAATTAAATTGTCCATTCATGAAACAATTTATTTAATTTAGGCCTATACGATAAGTTATATTTATAGCACAGCTTTCATGAGTTAACAGGTTTAAGAGAGAGACCGCAGGTCGAGGTGTTAAACCTGGTAACGAATGAAGCGTGCTATAAATGACTTGTAATACTGACACCTGCTCAACATGACTGATGTTATTGCACGGGAAACCCACCTGCTTATTGAACGAAAAGAACAAAGGAAGATCTCCTCTTCCTGTTACAATTTATTAATTTAGGCTCATACAATAATTTATTTAATTCTTGAACCCTGTCCACAGGCATCATTATCCAGTGATTCCGTCCATAACAATTCTTCCATTTTCCGTCCGTAACATTAAATTTTAAAAGTTTTATACTGCATATGTTTAAGTGTTTACAAATTTATTAGACTAATTTGATTGTAATCTGCTAATATGATGAGAAATTAGAGGTTGTCATCCTTTAAGCTTTTAATGTAGGATATAATTTCCAGGAGATAAAATTCAAATTAAGATTTTGTTACGGACGGAAATTGAATTTAAATATTTTTATATAAAAGCTAAAATTGCATTTTTTTAAACTAGTAAAAGTACATGTACATACATTAGATGAAGCCTATTCTAAATTGATTAATTACTAGCATTTCATGAACTCATCTCTTCGAAATATTTCATAATTTCTCATTCCTTCCATAACAAAATTATTTTGGGTAGACAGGTAAAATGTCAGATATTTCTCAAAATGAAAGCCATTCTTTATTCTAAATATTGTTTAATTGTAGTCTAATAGTATATATTTGAGGTGGAAAAGACAAAATTATTGTAGGTTTTATTTCAAAATTTTATGCCCAAGTTGACCAATTTCTGATTTGACCCATATAACATATTTTCACACTATTCGCAAACAAACTGCGGCCATTTTGTCCATCAATTTTGGTCCAATTTTCGCGAAATGCAAACCCAACCTTCATAACCATGGAACGGTGATATAATCAAATGGTTTTTTAAATTGGATAACAATTTTGACCTCCAGAGGAACCACAAGCTACAAAGGGCAATTTTTCGGACAATCAGGGCCATAATTCAGGAAGTTACAATCCGATCGGCGCAAATATCGAGAGGAACCAATATCTTTGGGTTATAAACATGCATTTCAAGTTTCATTCAAATCAGTTCAAAATTGTGACCTCTACACTGTTCACAAAATAAAAACGTGATTTTTCGTACTATCAGGGGCCATAACCCATATAGTTACAGTCCGATACATGCCAATATCGAAAGGAACCAAGATCTTAGGGTGATAAACCTATATTTTAAGTTTCATTGAAATCGGATAAAAATTGTGACCTGTAGACTGTTCACAAACAATTGTGGACGGACGGACGAACAGGGGCGACGACAATACACATCCACGTTAAAATGTGGGCGTATAAAAACATGATTTTCGTACAATCAGGGGCCATAATTCAGGAAGTTATGGTCCCATGTGTCTGAATATCGAAAGGAACCGCATCTTTGGGTTATAAACTTAATTTCAAATTTCATCAAAGTTGGATTAAAATTGTGACCTCTACAGGGTCCACAACCTTGATATATCATATTTTTACAATATTCGCGTATTAGCGGCAGCCTTTATGTTGGACAGCTTTGGTACAAAATTTACAAAATTCGACTTCAACCTTCATTACAGTGAAACAGTGATATAATCAAACGTTTTTTAAAATTGGATAATAGTTGTGACCTCCAGAGGGACCACAAGCTAAAAAGGCAATTTTTCGTACAATCCGGAAGTTACGATCCGATATGCGAAAATACGCAATGGAACCAAGATCATTGGGTTATAAACATGTATTTCAAGTTTCATCAAAATCGATTCAAAATTGTGACCTCTATAGGGTCCACAACCTTGATATAACATATTTTCACACTATTCGCCTACAAACGGCGGCCATTTTGTCCATGAATTTTGGTCCGATTTTCACGAAATTCAAACTCATTCTTCATTACCATTTAACGGTGATATAATCAAACATTTTTTAAATCGGATAAAAATTTTGACCTCCAGGGGGACCACAAGCTAAATAAAAGCGATTTTTCGCACAATCAGGGGACATAATTCAGGAAGTTACTATCCGAAAATTACGAAAATATTGAAAGGGATCAAGATCTTTGGGTTATAAACATACATGTCAAGTTTAATCGAAATCGGCTAAAAATTGTGACCTCTATAGGGTCCACAAGCTTGATATACAACATATTTTCACACTATTCGCGTACAAACAGCGGCCATTTTGTCTGTCAATTTTGGTCCGGTGATATGTGACCCGTTTTTACGACATGAGTCGTATGTCGCAATGTTAAGTTTCGAGAACAGAGCCAAAACACACTTTCGTGACTTAGTAAAATAAAATTATCGAAAAAAATTTTATTGCAAAAACATACTTATTTACATCCATTCTTTAGCCCTATAAGTTCAAATTTTGAATTATTATCCAGAATAATACTGTAATGAAGCTTTTTATGAGATGTATCCAGTCCTAATTGGTAAAAAAACAATTAAAATAATGACGAAAATGGGCACTTTTACATCGCAAATTTCGTTAACTTTCCCACAGGGGAATCCCACAAACGACACGTCAACGGAATCCCTGTGACATCTGTTTTCTAAATATGGAATATTTATTCATGTATTCTGAACTAATAGCCAATCAAGGCCTTAGTTACAACCCGTTGCTTAAGTAAACAATAGCCAACTATGCTACAGCCACGCTTAATCGCGCCCGCTGATTGGTTAATATTCAACTCAAAACGAGGCTTGGTAATGCCTGCGCCCATAGAATGAGTTTGTTTTCGTTATTTTTTACATCAAAATAATGGCATTATCAAAAGAAAAAAAGGTTGTTGAATCTCTACGTCAACTCGATGTATGCAATTTACATGGCGTGGCAGCTCCAGAATTTATTTTAGGAGCCGTAAACGATTATTTTGCTTTGGATGAGGAAAGTAGTGACGAGGAATTAGATGCAAGTGATAATGAATGGAATGCCAATGGGGACATAGGCCTAGATGCTGAATCAGATGATGATTTATTACCGTCAGGCATTGTTGGGAATATCAACGAAGTTTCTGAGCAGGATGGTGAGAGGGAACCTGGTGACCAACCTCTCGTACAGGATGATGCGGCTACCATTTTACACATTGTCGAAGGCCAGGTTATTTCTAAGGATTGTGATGAGGAACTCCAGAAAATTCTTAATTTTAAATGTGGCTGTAAACTCAGTGATAAGGGGGAATGTATCCGAGCATTTGATGGACCATGGATTTTAGCTCTGAGGTACAACATGAGTGAAATGACAGAAGCAGAAAAAGATCTTATAATCTTGGCAAAAGTAAGCTGCACAATTAACATGTCGGCCTCCACTGCTTCATCGAAGCAGAAAAGACAGAAGGAAAGGCAAAGACAAAGAACGAATTATTACGTTGAAGGGAAATGTGTATGCCGGGAGGCATTTAAGTTCATGTATGTGTGAGTATTTTTTTTTTGATTAATGTCATTTCGGTCCCGCGTCATTTCGAACTTGCGACATTTCGAACTTACGACATTTCGGAATCAAAAAATATGGCCTAAATGTTTCGGACTCAGGCAGGTGACATTTCGGACTCGGGTAGGTGACGTTTTGGACTCGGGAATAAGTTGAAAGGAAAGGTTGAACACAACTGTCAAATCAATTTAATAAAACAAAAAAGCGATTTTATAAAAAATAACATGCAGGTAAAATTCACTGCTCGTAATCAAGTACAGCTCATAAATCTCTCAAGGAACCACAAAATTTTCAATGTTGAAACATATAGTTGCACTTACGGCTCTTTATCATCGTTCAAATAAAGTAATTTATTTTTTAAAAAAGAATAATATGCTGTAGAATTTATTTGCTGTCTCAAGAATTTTAATTATTCATCCGAGTCCTAAACGTCGCAGACCATGTCCGAAAAGTCCTCAAGTAAGTCTGAACCGTCGTCAAACTGAATCCGAAAGGTCGCCTAAGTTAAATCCGAAATGACGTGGGACCAAAATGACGTGCTACCTTTTTTTTTATGTTTTCAGATATAATGCAAATACAGAGAGTCTCTCTGACAGACGGTCAAAAATTTGCTTCTTTAATAGTGTCGACCCTCCTATCTATCTTCTGATATAGTGGGGGTTTTCTTTCTTTTGGTTTGCTCGTGTACAACTTAAGCCTTTTTTAAAAAGATAGGTTGCCAGGCAACGAAACATACGCCCACAACAGCTAAGTCGTCCGGGCAGTCAACAAGGGTTGTCGCATATTGTTTCTTTTATCAGTAAGGAGAACATTTACAACACATGATAATCTTATTACGAGTAATAGCCCATTAAATAATTATCAGAAATGATTAGAATAGTTTTGATTGTTTGTCTCAAGGCCTTTGTCCACAAGATATTTCAAACTGATCAACTGCCAGAAATTATCAGATATCACTGAAAATCAAATAGGATTCTTCGTATCATGACCCTAAACACTGTGTACAAATTTAAAGTCAATCGGATATTAACTTTAGCCTTTAGAGCATTCACAGGGTTTTTCAAAGTGATCAAGGGTCATAACTCTGGCAGTAATTATCGGATATCGCTGAAAATAAATAGGCTATTTTGTATCATGACCGTAAATAGTGTGTATAAATTTAAAGTCAATCGGATATTAACTTTAGATTTTTCAAAGTGATCAAGGGTCATAACTTTGGCAGTAATTATCGGATATTGCTGAAAATCAATAGGATTCTTTGTATCATGACTTTAAACACTGTGTATAAATTTAAATTCAATCGGATATTAACTTTAGCCTCTAGAGCGTTCACAAGATTTTTCAAAGTGATCAAGGGTCATAACTCGGGCAGGAATTATCGGATATTGCTGAAAATCAACAGGCTTCTTCTTATCATGACCTTACACACTGTGTATAAATTTAAAGTCAATCGGATATTAACTTTAGCCTCTAGAGCGTTCACAAGATTTTTTGAAGTGATCAAGGGAGATAACTCTGGAAGTAATTATTTGAAATCAATGAAAATCAGTAGGCTTCTTCGTCTCATGACCTTAAACAGTGTGTGTAAATTTAAATTCAATCAGATATTAACTTTGGCCTCTAGAGCGTCCACAGGATTTTTTGATGTGATCAAGGGCCATAACTCTGGCACTAATTATCGGAAATCGCTGAAAATCAATAGGCTTCTTCGTCTTATGACCTTAAACACTGTGTATGAATTTTAAGTCAATCGGATATTAACTTTGGCCTCTAGATCGTTCACAAGATTTTTTGAAGTGATCAAGGACCATAACTCTGGCACTAATTATCGGAAATCGCTGAAAATCAATACGCTTCTTCGTCTTATGACCTTATACACTGTGTATAAATTTACAGTCAATCGGATATTAACTTTGGCTTTTAGAGCGTCCACAAGATTTTTTGAAGTGATCAAGGGCCATAACTCTGGCACTAATTATCGGAAATCGCTGAAAATCAATAGGCTTCTTCTTCTTATGACCTTAAACACTGTGTATAAATTTAAGGTCAATCGGATATTAACTTTGGCTTTTAGCGCGTCCACAAGATTTTTTGAAGTGATCAAGGGCCATAACTCTGGCATTAATTATCGGAAATCGCTGAAAATCGATAGGCTTCTTCGTCTTATGACCGTAAACACTGTGTATAAATTTAAAGCCAATCGAATATTAACTTTGGCCTCTAGAGCGTCCACAAGATTTTTTGAAGTGATCAAGGGCCATAACTCTGGTAGTTATTATCAGAAATCGCTGAAAAACAATAGGCTTCTTCGTCTCATGACCTCAAACACTGTGTATAAATTTAAAGTCAATCGGATATTAACTTTAGCCTCTAGAGCGTCCACAAGCAATTGTGGACGCCGGACCGACGGACGGACGGGGGAGACGACAATATACGACCACATTTCAATGTGGGCGTATAAAAAGGGTTACGTGTTCGGATAAGCAGTGTTGACGTTCACGTCCAAACGACTCAATATTTTGAGCTGAAATTTTGAGACAAGGTAAATACACCATGCCTCTATATTTTGGTCCATAAATTTCATAAATACTCGGACTTTAATTTTTGAGACTGTTCTTATCGGGACTGTCCCTTTAACCCCTTTTGGACGGATGACCTGTTGACACGCAAAAATTTTCCGTGCCCAGAGACGGTTAACGTGTTGGCACGTCACACCCTGAATCAGTCCTCATTTAAATATGCTAAATTTAGCACAGGGAATCCCCCTTTGCCTTGCGATCATAAACTAGTTATCTCCCGTTGTTCTAGATGGCATCACTTGTATTTTATTGTGTAATTTTCTCGAATTTTCTGCATAGTTACGACATGTAAACAATGGCGGTTGCCAGGAAGCGCCAGCTGTCTTTCGACGAAGTAAAATAGACAATAAGGCAAGAAAAATTCAATTTGTGAACTTAAAATATCATAAAATTACAACAGGAATTCTTTTTTAAGAATTTAAGCCAAGCAGATTGAAGATAAATTCACATTTAAAAAAAAATGATTTTTTCCCCTAAATAATCCCGTCCAGGGTTACGAAATTTCGTCGAAAATCCTGTCTACAAGGGGTTAATATCATGGATTTAGCAGTTCAGTTATCAAAATTCATTGAAAATCAAAATACTTGTTTGTTTAAACACCTTAAACTCTGTGTATCAATCTGAAGTCAATCGGGTATTTTTTGATGTGATCAAGGGCCATAACTCTGGCAGTAATTATCAGAAATCGCTTAAAATCAATAGGCTTCTTCATCTTGTGACCTTAAACACTGTGTATAAATTTAAAGCCAACCAGACATTAACTTTGACCTCTAGAGCGTCCACAGAATTTTTTGAAGGGATCAAGGGCCATAACTCTGGCAGTAACAATCAGAAATCGCTTAAAATCAATAGGCTTCTTTGTCTTATGACCTTAAACACTGTTTATAAATTTAAAGTCAATCGGATATTAAATTTAGCCTCTAGAGCGTCCGGACGGGGGCGACGACAATATACGACCACATTTCAATGTGGGCGTATCAAAATGGACATGGCTCTGCCCCTGTGGGATAGGAAATCACCAAAAACAATAGGGGTCATCCTTAGGGTATAAGGAATAGGTATGCAAAGTTTTAAAAGGATATACAGTGGACTCTGTAACTTCCGTCATCAAGCAGGACCAAATAGAAATGGCGGATGTCGGCGAGTGGCGGTTTATCCAATAACAGGAAGTGAATGGAATATTTGTAAAACAAAGTACAGTCCCTTGATCTACTTTCGTGTTCCCCATATACGTCATGTACTTTCCCGATATGCACGAATGGGTACATGTACAATAAATAAATTAAAGTAACTACAGTTTGTGTTTTAATTTTTTATATATTTATTAACAATAACAATAACAATATTCAGAGGTCTACATACATATAAACACAACAATTATTTCTTTTTAAAAAAGGAATCTAACGTGGTTTGGGTTTTTCCGTTTACGAACTTTTCCATTGCACGTTTCGTGAACAGGCGCTCAAGAGACAAGAGGGGGTCTACTAAAATTGAGTCATTTAATTGTGCATATATTATTATATTGTCTAGATGATTTAAACATTGTGCAGCAGTGTACACGGGTTTTTTGACACATTCAACTTCAACTTCATCTTCCGCTTCGTCGTCGTCGTCGATAGAAATATCGGTATGGCTTTTATGAGCGGCTATAATGTCGGCATCTAAATCGTTGGTAATCGGTGCATCTGTAGGGATGTCTTTGTCGCAGTCAATGAATTCTGACACACTTATATCTTGAGATACCTGGGTCACATAGCGCGCTAATGGCACGTCGTCTTCATCTTCTTTGTCTTCTTCAACACTGACAGGAAACCCACACCTCGAAAAACACTTCTGTATCGTCGTTTCCGTAGTTTCCTGCCATGCTTGAGCCGTCCAGCGAATGGCATCGAGAATTGTGATGGATTTTGTTAGATCGGTGGCCTGTTGGCATTCTTCTATTCTGGAAATAAGTCTAGTCATCATGTGATGCCTGTAACGAGCTTTAAATGCCCGGATGATTCCCTGGTCTAGTGGCTGTAGAACCGATGTTGTATTGGGTGGCATAAACTGCACTTTCACATTGGAGTAGGTAGCGGTCTGGTGTGATGGGGCATTATCCATGAATAAAATAATGTGGCGGCGTTGAGCTCGCATCTGCCGATTCAACTGAGCTAACCATTCGGAATACAAAAAACCTGTCATCCATGACTTCTTGTTGTTTGCATATCGGACTGGCAGGTGCATCTTGTTTATGTTCTTAAAGCATCTCGGATTTTCTGATTTTCCAATAACCATTGGTTTTAATTTTTCGCCGGTAGCACTGCAGCAGAACAAAACTGTTAGACGGTCCTTTGCAACTTTACCACCTTTCGCACTGCCGGTCTTCTCTGCTAATGTTTTGTTGGGAAGGGCACGGAAAAACAAACCAGTTTCATCGCAATTAAAAATATCCTCTGGCGCGTAGCCCTCACCTATATTTGAAATACGCGACTTATAGTCGTCAACAACATCCAAATCTACACCGGCACTTTCTCCACTAACTTTAAATGCTTTGATGTTGTGGCATTCCTTCCATGAAGTTAACCAACCGTCCGAGGCTTTGAAATCAAAAATATCAAGCTCTCTAGCATACGACAAAGCCTTTGCCTTTAGAATTGGTCCAGATATAGGAATTGATTTACTCCGAGCTTTAACAAACCACTGATGTGTCATTGTGTTTATTGATTCGAATTTTGAGTTTGTATGAAAACGCTTTTTTTCTCCACCAAGATTGTCAGCAAATTTGGTTTTAAAATCTTCTTTATTTCTCAAAATATCACCCACTGTAGTACGGCCTATTCCATATTTGCTTGCTAAGTCCTTTTGTGTTGGTCGCGGTAATTTTTCTGAATCGGCAATAAGTTGACGCTTTACGTCCAGAGTTAAGTCAGTACGGGCACGTTTAGCAGGATGTTCAGACATAATAATTCACAAAATAAATCACAAAAGAGAATAGCGCATAAGAATAAGATATCAAATAACTGATACCCATTTTTAATTTAACACCTGTATTTATACTTATCGTATAAATACATGTAAACTCAAATTCAAATGCTTTGTTCGGGAATTCAAGAAACCGACACGACCAATTTGGGAGTTTAAAGACACCGACACGGTCACGTGTTAACGTTAGTTATTGAAAATGATTGCCAATCAACGAACCCTTAAAAGATTTGTCGAGTACTGTTTGTTTATACTTTAATTATTAGTGTCTGATAAACTGTGGTGTTTTTGTGATTGGAGAGTTAACAGTGGCGGATTATAGGATTAAATAACAATGGATAATCACTCATCGGACCTCGAGTCGATGGCGAAAGGCGGAAGTGACAAAATGGCGGTTAGAACAAAACGTTTTACAAGCAATCAAGAAGGAAAGAAATCGGGACCAGAGGTTTTGGGCGGATCTAGGCGAGTGGCGGATTGATCAAAAGCCGGAAGTTACAGAGTACACTGTATTAAGAATTGCATCCTGTAGGCGAATACAAGACACAAAAAAATTGAAGTGATCAAGGACTACAACTCTGGCACTACTTATCAGAAATCGCTGAAAATCAATAGGCTTCTTCGTCTCATGACCTTAAACACTGTGTATAAATTTAAAGTCAATCGGATATTAACTTTAGCCTCTAGAGCGTCCACAAGATTTTTTGAAGTGATCAAGGGCCAGAACTCTGGCAATAATTATCGAAAATTGCTGAAAATCATTAGGCTTCTTTGTCTTATGACCTTAGGGCCGCGGTTAATTAATTGTCAGTTTCTCATAACCCGAGTTTGTGAAATATACATGCTACATGAGGTAATTATTAATTATTGAGATGAAATTTTTTCTTTTTTTTAATTAAAGGCTGTATCTATCTCAGCAATAAATAATGTCAGTTTCTTGGTCCTTCAAACACATGGGTAACCAGTGTCCCTGATTTATTCATATTTAATAATTCAAAAAATATTTATAAATAAATAAATATCTGTTGCACAATATCCAGAAAACGGAAGACTTGATCATATCATAATACATAAGTTTGATATCAGTGATATGCTTCTAAGTTAACGGTTTGTTAATTCATTTATTCTTGGCATTTCATTTCTTTATCTTACACACGTGATCGTTTCTCTCTAGCCGTGATCATGATGGAAGATAGTAACTAAACAAGGGCATTGTCAATGCAATGGCCCGTGCCGTATGTTAATTGTCTTCAACTTTCAACCCATCGGCACATATGGCATCATGATAATATAAATAGTTTTATTATTTTGTCTATCATAATCAAACTGTTTACATTTATTTGTATCTTTGTGTCATTTTGAGACTGTTTATACATTAATAGTGCCGTGAAGCGGTGTCAATCAGTCCGTACCTCATGATCGAGGATATCTCGTGGCGACAGATTTGAGACCGTTGCTCACGTAAATAAAATAATTTAGCAGGAATTTAAAGACATTATATCTTTCTGTGAATTTTATTACAAATGACAAGTGCCTAATTGAGTTTATGTGGGCTGTTGTGAATGTTGCAGCTCCCATTCCTTGGTTTGGATGGCAGATATTATATGGCTTGATTCACTTCTTGTTTTACGGACGGACTCTATATTTATTCACATTCTACTTCTAGCCTACTTTACTTGATTCTTATCACCTACGGTGTCATCTTCATCAATAAATAGTGGATTTTAATTCATCTATTCATTGTTCATATTGCAAGGCAAACAAATAAAGTTTTACAGGACAAATTTTTGACCTCACTAAATTTGACCAAATAACTAAGGAAGTGCGTGATTATTACCGATCAAAACGGACATGCGGGCAGGTCATGAGAAACAAACAATTAATTAACCGCGGCCTAAACACTGTGTATAAATTTAAAGCCAATCCTATATTAACTTTGGCCTCTAGAGCGTCCACAAGAGTTTTTGACGTGATCAAGGGAGATAACTCTGGCACTAATTATCGGAATTCGCTGAAAATCAATAGGCTTCTTCGTCTCATGACCTTAAACACTGTATAAATCTAAAGTCAATCGGATATTAACTTTAGCCTCTAGAGCATCCGGACGGACGGACGGGGGCGACGACAATATACGACCACATTTCAATGTGGGCGTATCAAAATGGACATGGCTCTGCCCCTGTCCGATAGGAAATCACCAAAAACAATAGGGGTCATCCTTAGGGTATAAGGAATAGGTATGCAAAGTTTTAAAAGGATCTTTTAAGAATTGCATCCTGTAGGCGAATACAAGACACAAAAACATTGGGCGTGGCTCAGTCCCAGGGGGTCCGGCATGCACCAAAAATTATAGTGGTCAACCTTAGGGTATAAGGAATAAGTATAACAAGCCAACAGTGAGGCTGATGTCCCCCGCCGAAATCCCAAAATAAATAGAAGACACATATTAATTAATCGCACATTTATTTTTTTCAATGTATCGAGCAATCAAACTGTACACGAAGTGTCATCCAAAAGTGTTTTATAAAGAAAAATGCTAAAACCGACGAGAAAAATGAAAATGTACCCTAAAGGCAGACAAAAGGGCCCCTCTGGCCAAGGGAAAGGGCCCTCGTGTCCAAGTCAATCGTTTCTATACACTGTTATTGTCGAATCGATTACTAAATGAGAATGCAGTCATTGTATTGGCATAAAAATCATCAATCAAGATGAACCTAAGTTATCTTGTCCAAAAGTATCAACCAATCAAATTGCTTATCTCTGCTTACCCTAAGCGGAAAATGCTCATCTTCGATCTCCATCAAGGCATTGACCTAATAAGCATATACACCAAGTTTGAACATTTTAACTCAATTAGAAGGAGAGTTATTGTGTTCCAAAGTCTCGACTACTCTCGACCAATCAAATTGCGTATCGCTCTGCTTACCGTGAGCAGAAAATGCTCATTATCGAACTTAGTCAAGGTATTACTGTAATGAAACTATACACCAAGTTTCATCACTCTCACTTAATTAGAACTAAAGTTATCGTGTCCCAAAGCATCAACCAATCAAATTGCTTATCTCTGCTTACCCTAAGTGGAAAATGCTCATCTTCGAACTCCATCAAGGCATTGACCTTATAAGCATATACACCAAGTTTGAACATTTTTACTCAATTAGAAGAAGAGTTATTGTGTTCCAAAGTCTCAACCAATCAAATTGCGTATCGCTCTGCTTACCCTAAGCGGAAAATGCTCATCTCCGAACTCCATCAAGGCATTGACCTAATAAGCATATACACCAAGTTTGAACATTTTAACTCAATTAGAAGGAGAGTTATTGTGTTCCAAAGTCTCAACCAATCAAATTGCTCTGCTTACCCTGAGCGGAAAATGCTCATTATCGAACTTAGTCAAGGTATTACTGTAATGAAACTATACACTAAGTTTCATCACTCTCACTTAATTAGAACTAAAGTTATCGTGTCCCAAAGCATCAACCAATCAAATTGCTTATCTCTGCTTACCCTAAGCGGAAAATGCTCATCTTTGAACTCCATCAAGGCATTGACCTAATAAACACATACACCAAGTTTGAACATTCTAGCTCAATTAGGAAGAGAGTTATTGTGTCCCAAAAAGTGTGACGGACGGACGGACGGACGGACGGACGGACGGACGGACGGACGGACGGACGGACGGACGGACGGACGGACGGACGGACGGACGGACGGACGGACGGACGGACGGACGGACGGACGGACGGACGGACGGACGGACGGACGGACAGACAGACAGACAGACAGACAGACAGACAGACAGACAGACAGACAGACAGACAGACAGACAGACCCATTTTAATAGTCCCCCAACTTTCTTCGAAAGGCGGGGGACAAAAAAAGTTTTCAAGGCGACAAAAAGAAAAATTGGCGTGGCACTGTCCCTGGGGGTCGGGCATGCACCAAAAACAATAGGGATCTTCCTCAAGGTACCAAGAATAAGTTTGCAAAGTTTCAAGATGATACGTTAAGAAACGCAGCCTGTAGATGACAGACAAATACAAGAAATGGGCGTTGCTCTCCCAGGGGGTCGGGCATGCACCCAAAACAAAAGGGATCATCATTAGGGTATAAGTATAAGGAATAAGTATTTTAAGTTTCAATATGATCGATTAAGAATTGTGGCCTGTAGGCAACACACAAAAAGAAAATGGGCGTGGCTCTGCCCCTGGGGGTTGGGCATGCACCCCAAATGATAGGGATGTTCCTTATGGTACAAAGAATAAGTATTCAAAGTTTCAAGATGATACGTTAAGAAATGTGGCTTGCAAACGACAAACAAATAAATACAAGGAATGGGAGTGGCTCTGCCCCTGGGGTAGGGCATGCACCAAAAAACAATACATACGGATCATCCTTAGGGTGTAAAGAGTAAGTATACAAAGTTTTAAAAAAATCCAGTAAGAATTGCCCCCTGTAGGCAACACACGGGTAAACAAAACGAAATTGGGCGGGACTCTGCCCCTGGGGGTTGGGCATCACCCCAAACGATAGAGATGTTCCTTTGGGTACAAAGAATATGTATGCAAAGTTTCAAAGTTATAAGTTAAGAAATGTGGCCAGTAGACGACAAACAAACAAATACTAGAAATGGGCATGGCTCTGCCCCTGGGGGTCGGGCATGCACCAAAAACAATAGGGATCTTCCTTAGGGTATAAGGAATAAATATACAAAGTTTGAAGAAAATCCATGAAGAATTGCGCCCTGTAGGCGACCCACAGACAAACATACAGGGGCGACGGCATAATACGTTCACATTATGATTGTGGACGTATAAAAATTAGATGTTTAGTAAGATTGTGTTTTAACAAAAGTTTATCGAGATTTTAAATGTCAACTTCAGGTATAAATCACTTTGTCAGACGGTGAACCTACATAAACTGTGGTCTGTTATTTTTTATTTTATTCTGCCTTTCGCAATTCATGTTACCTCTTACACTTAATCTGCCTGCTATTGAGAGTATCAAATGACAACATTTTGATTTATGGGGCATTCCATGTCAAGTGTACACAAAATTTGGGCGATTTTGACATGACCATCACAGATTTTGATCATTTTTGGTGTGCAAGTTAACTATGACGAAAAAACATGATGTGTAAAATTTTAGCGCTGGGGGCCCCATGGGGCCCCTTTAGGGACATCCCAAAATTTTGGCCTTTTCGGCTGACCTTCAAACTTTGAAAATCCATAACTTCGCCCCTAGTCATCCTACGTACATGAAATTGGTACCAAATTGTTCAGAAAACATGGATCTTTCTAATGACCAGGAGCACAAACTCGACAGAACAAAATCCAGGCAGATGTTGTTGACCTTGACAACCACGCCCATAAAAAGGGGCAGATTCGATTTGGCCAATTTTTCGTGTGAACATTGCCCCACCTATATATTACGAACACACAAAAAATCAAAGTGGGATCTCCATGGGAACAGATTTGATGGACATGAAGTCCATCTTGGTCGCTAAAACAGACGTCGATTTTATTCGAATTCACTGTAGGTTGTTTTGTGCAAGCTGACTTCTGATCACTAATTTCACTATGATAACTTGTACTCTCTGTTTTTTATACGCCCACATGGAAATATGGACATATATTGCCGTTGCCCCTGTCCGTCCGTTTGTCTATCCGTCCGTCGTCCACACTTTCTTGTGGACACTCTAGAGGCTAAAGTTAATATCCGATTGACTTTAAATTCATACACAGTGTTTAAGGTCATGAGACAAAGAATCCTATTGATTTTCAGCGATATCCAATAATTATTGTCACAGTTATGGCCCTCGATCACTTTGAAAAATCTTGTGGATGTTTTAGAGACCAAAGTTAATATCTGATTGTCTTTAAATTTATACACAGTGTTTAAGGTCAATAGATGAAGAAGCCTATTGATTTTCAGCAATATTCGATAATTACTGCCAGAGTTATGGGCCTTAATCACTTTGAACAAGCCAACAGTGAGGCTGATGTCCCCCGCCGAAATCCCAAAATAAATAGATGACACATATTAATTAATCGCACATTTATTTTTTTTCAAACGCATCAAGCAATCAAACTGTACACGAAGTGTCATCCAAAAGTGTTTTATAAAGAAAGATAGGTTGCCAGGCAACGAAACATACGCCCACAGCAGCTAAATCGTCCGGGCAGTCAACAAGGGTTGTCGCATATTTTTACTTTTTTTGCTAATGAAACATTTGTAATACACTAAAAACTGATTAAGAGTAACGGCTCATTATGTAATTATCAGAAAATCATTAGAATTTGATTGCTTTTTATAAAGTGTTACCCCACACTAACAATTAGTATATACATGAAACATTTAATATCATGGATTTAGCTGTTCAGTTATTAAAATTCATTGAAAATCAAAATACTTGTTCGTTTCAACACCTTAAACTCTGTGTATCAATCTAAAGTCAATCGGATGATAAGTTTAGCCTCTATAGCGTAACAAGATTTTTTGAAGTTATCAAGGGAGATAACTCTGGCAATAATTATTTTAAATCTCTGAAAATCAATAGGCTTCTTCGTCTCATGACCCTAAACACTGTGTGTTAATTTAAAGTCGATCGGATATTAACTTTGGCCTCTAGAGCTTCCACAGGATTTTTTCGAAGTGATCAAGGGCCATAACTCTTGCAGCAATTATTGAAAATCACTGAAAATCGATAGACGACTTAGTCTCATGACTGTTAACACTGTATAAATTTGAAGTCAATCGGATATTAACTTTGACCTCTAGAGCATCCACTATGTATAAATTTAAAGTCAATCGGATATTAACTTTGGCCTCTAGAGCGTCCACAGGATTTTTTGAAGTGATCAAGGGACATAACTCTGGCACTAATTATCGGGAATCGCTGAAAATCAATAGGATTCTTTATCTCATGACCTTAAACACTGTGTATAAATTTAAAGTAAATCGGATATTAACTTTGGCCTCTAGAGCGTCCGCAGGATTTTTTGAAGTGATCAAGGGACATAACTCTGGCACTAATTATCGGAAATCGCTGAAAATCAATAGGCTTCTTCGTCTCATGACCTTAAACACTGTTTATAAATTTAAAGTCAATCGGATATTAACTTTGGCCTCTACAGCGTCCACAAGATATTTTGAAGTGATCAAGGGCCATAACTCTGGTAGTTATTATTGAAAATCGCTGAAAAACAATAGGTTTCTTCGTCTCATGACCTTAAACACTGTGTATAAATTTAAAGTCAATCGGATATTAACTTTGGCCTCTAGAGCGTCCACAAGATATTTTGAAGTGATCAAGGGCCATAACTCTGGTAGTTATTATTGGAAATCGCTGAAAATCAATAGGCTTCTTCGTCTCATGACCTTAAACACTGTGTATAAATTTAAAGTCAATCGGATATTAACTTTGGCCTCTAGAGCGTCCACAAGATTTTTTGAAGTGATCAAGGGCCATAACTCTGGCACTAATTATCGGAAATCGCTGAAAATCAATAGGCTTCTTTGTCTCATGACCTTAAACACTGTGTATAAAGTTAAAGTCAATCGGACGGACGGGGGCAACGACAATATACGACCACATTTCAATGTGGGCGTATAAAAATGCTAAAACCGATGAGAAAAATGAAAATGTACCCTAGTAAGGGGGACCCTAAAGGCAGACAAAAGGGCCTCCACGCTTGACAAAAGGGCCCCTCTGGCCAAGGGAAAGGGCCCTCGTGTCTGAGTCAATCGTTTCTATACACTGTTACTGTCGAATCCATTACTGAATGAAAATGCAGTCATTTGTATTGGCATAAAAATCATCAATCAAGATGAACCTAAGTTATCTCGTCCCAAAGTATCAACCAATCAAATTGCTTATCTCTGCCTACCCTAAGCAGAAAATGCTCATCTTCGAACTCCATCAAGGCATTGACCTAATAAGCATACACACCAATTTTGAACATTTTAACTCAATTAGAAGGAGCGTTATTGTGTTCCAAAGTCGCGGTAAATCAAATTGCTTATTGCTCTGCTTACCCTGAGCAGAAAATGCTTATTATCGATCTTAGTCAAGGCATTACTGTAATGAAACTATACACCAAGTTTCATCACTCTCACTTTATTAGAACTAAAGTTATCGTGTCCCAAAGCATCAACCAATCAAATTGCTTATCTCTGCTTACCCTAAGCGGAAAATGCTCATCTTCGAACTCCATCAAGGCATTGACCTAATAAGCATATACACCAAGTTTGAACATTCTAGCTCAATTAGAAGGAGAGTTATTGTGTTCCAAAGTCTCGACCAATCAAATTTGTGTATCGCTCTGCTTACCCTGAGCAGAAAATGCTCATTATCCAACTTAGTCAAGGTATTACTGTAATGAAACTATACACCAAGTTTCATCACTCTCACTGAATTAGAACTAAAGTTATCGTGTCCCAAAGCATCAACCAATCAAATTGCTTATCTCTGCTTACCCTAAGCGGAAAATGCTCATCTTCGAACTCCATCAAGGCATTGACCTAATAAGCATATACACCAAGTTTGAACATTTTAACTCAATTACAAGGAGAGTTATTGTGTTCCAAAGTCTCGACCAATCAAATTTGCGTATCGCTCTGCTTACCCTGAGCAGAAAATGCTCATTATCGAACTTAGTCAAGGTATGACTGTAATGAAACTATACACCAAGTTTCATCACTCTTACTTAATTAGAACTAAAGTTATCGTGTCCCAAAGCATCAACCAATCAAATTGCTTATCTCTGCTTACCCTAAGCGGAAAATGCTCATCTTCGAACTCCATCAAGGCATTGACCTAATAAACACATACACCAAGTTTGAACATTCTAGCTTAATTAGGAAGAGAGTTATTGTGTCCCAAAAAGTGTGACGGACAGACAGACGGACAGACGGACGAACCCATTTTAATAGTCCCCCAACTTTCTTCGAAAGGCGGGGGACAAAAAAAAACTTCTGGATGCTCTAGCGGTTAAAGATAATAATCGATTGACTTTGTATACACAGTGTTTAAGGTCATCAGACGAAGAAACCTGTTGATTTTCAGCGATATTCGATAATTACTGCCGGGCCTAGCAAAATCTTGTGGATGCTCTAGATGCTAATGTTAATATCCGATTGATTTTGAATTTATACACAGTGTTTAGACGAAGAAGACTTGATTTTCAGTGATATCCGATAATTACTGCAAGAATTATGGCCCTCGATCCCTTTGAAATATTTTGTGGATGCTCTAGAGGCTAATGTTTTTATGCAATTGACTTTAAATTTATACACATTGTTTAAGGTCATAATTACTGCCAGAGTTATGGTCCTTGATCACTTTGAAATATCTTAAGGACGAATTCTAACTATTACTGAATGGGCTATTACTAGTAATAAGATTTTCATGCATTGTAAACTTTCTCCTTACTGACAAAAGTAAAAATATGCGACAACCCTTGTTGACGCCAGGACGACTTAGCTGGGCGTATTTTTCATTGCTTGGCAACCTATCTTGTCACTGGATGATCCATTAATAGTGTACAGACCTCAAATTTTTACCACACCTTGAAAATAGAACCACATTATTCCTCACACGAATTTGTGAGTAATGAGAATGCAACGTTACGAGCTTAAAGCACTATAATAAACAACACTGTGGCCGATGTCACTACTATAGGTACTATGTTAGTTGGACACCGCGTGTTGCTCATCGTTGGCATCTCTTTCCACGGCCGAAATCAGGTTCGCCGAGTTGTTGTTACGACGTCATGTCGTGGTGATAAGGTCGTGTGCACTTGAATAACTGTGTAGCACCTGACTTGACCGGCTCCTAAAATCTGTTCCCATGGAGATCCCATTTTGATTTTTTGTGTGTTCGTTAATCATAGGCGGGGCAATGTTCACACGAAAAATTGGCCAAATCCAAGCTGCCCCTTTATGGAGCGTGGGTTCCAAGGTCAACAACATCTGCCTGGGTTTTGTTCTGTCGAGTTTGTGCTCCTGATCTTTAGAAAGATCCATGTTTTCTGAACAATTTGATACCAATTTCATTTAAGTAGTATTACTAGGGACGAAGTTATGGATCTCCAAAGTTTGAAGGTCAGCCGAAAAGGCCAAAATTTCGGAATGCCCCTGATGGGGCCCCCCATGGGGCTCCCAGCGCTAAAATTTTGCACATCATGTTTTTTTGTCATGGTTAACTTGCACACCAAAAATCATCAAAATCTGTGATGGTCATGTCAGAACCTTGTGTATACTTGACGTGGAATCCCCCTTATAAAATAAAAAGCTCTTTACTATAATTGGTATCTTTCAATAAAGGTGAGCTATTTATAATTATATTTTTGCATGTTTAAACCCAAGACAAAGTACATGCACTGTAACAGTGTGTATTTTTGTACAGAATTTACAAATACTTAACTAGATAAAATTTAAATTGCGCATTTCCTTTTAAGTTTAAAGGTGCTAAACTGCTAATATTTGAAACCTAGAAATTGACACTGTAAATGGGTCGCAATGTATATATACTAATGTAATATGAATGTATATAAATTGATTTAGATTCAATTGTTTCCGTTTATACTATAATTTCAAATCAATTATTTTCGGCGAAATATGCCAGAAGTCTCAATCGAATAACAATCTAAAGCGTCTGATTATTCCAATCTACATAGTATTTATTGCGCATGCTTATAAGAATATGGGTCACCGTTTGACAGGACTTGTGGAATGTCTAGCCTCGTTCGTTGAGTCCCTTGTTAAAACTGGGCCTGAAACTATCTTGGTACACCGGTACACGATTCATGTACCAATGGTAAAATGTTTATTTTGTCTTAAATATTGGATATTAGAAGCCCACCTTTTCCTGGTAAGACCACAACATCAATGTTGATTTAAACTGACAAATAATTCATGTTTTGAATGTCAAAGACTTTGGATGATATTGAGTTACCGGTAATGAGTGTATATTATTGTTTTAAATTTTGATTGGTCAGTAGTACGACTACCAACCAATCACTAGCTGCCCTACAAAAGCTTTACATTTAAAACGAGTGCCAATATTGGATCAAATATGTTTACATTAGGTTACGTCATGGCTCACGATTATTATGCCTAATTAACATGTGCATAGCAGAATACTGCAGTAAAACTAATTGCGTGACAAACAAGGCTATCAAGTCGAATGAAATGTAAACAATACTGTTTGGAAACGAACATACTTTCACCGTTGTTAATACAAGACCCAGATTAAACGAAGGACTGTCATGTTGTTGTACTTAAGTGATAGCTTTCACTGAACGGAAAGAATAGACACACTCCCGCATAAGTTCAAGAAACAGACGCTATTCCAGCAATGGCCAGAGATTAACCCGTGCATAACAGAATACTGCAGTAAAACTAATTGCGTGACAAACAAGGCTATGAAGTCGAATGAAATGTAAACAATACTGTTTGGAAACGAACATACTTTCACCGTTTTTAATACCTTAAATCACTGTCCAAAGTTTTAGGGAAGACCCAGATTAAACGAAGGACTGTCATGTTGCTGTACTTAAGTGATAGCTTTCACTGAACGGAAAGAATAGACACACTTCTGCATAAGTTCAAGAAACAGATGCTATTCCAGCAATGGCCAGAGAGGGATTTCTCGGGCCATTGCTTCAGGAATATGAGTTAGAGACTTAGCAACTGTAAAGTAACATTTCTTAAACTGTCATTTTAAATATGGTGAATTAATATGATGAAGTTGAAGTTGATAGGTTAGAGCTTAACACTATTACAATTGGAGACTGTCATATAACCAATGCTCTAACCAAAACATGTTCTGTTTATTCAAAGAAGAACACAGACACCAGACCAGAGATGTTATTTTAATTTGAGAGAGCTCATTTCATCTGGTTCTTATTTTTATACGACTACATTTTCTTGTGGATGTATACTGCTGTCGCCCCTGTCCATTTGTTTGTGGACACTCTACAGGCCACAATTTTTATCCCATTTTGATGGAACTTGTGGTCATATCTCTAAAAGATTTTGGTTTCTTTTGATATTGTATCGGGCAGGATCTTGTTTTAGCTTCTAGATTCTCTAGAGGTCACAATTTTCATCCAGTTATATATTTATATTGCAAAGATCTGGGTTACTAATCTTGATACTTCAGATCGTAACTTGCTGGATTATGACCATTGATTGTACAAAAAATAGGTTGCCAGGCAACGAAACATACGCCCACACAGCAGCCAAATCGTCCGGGCAGTCAACAAGAATTGTCGCATATTAAGGAATTATCAGAAAATCATTAGAATTTGTTTGGTTTTTATAATCAAACGTTTTTTTTTTTAAATCATATAATAATTGTGACCTCCAGAGGCACCACAAGCTAAAAAGGGTGATTTTTCGTACAATCAGGGGACATAATTCAGGAAGTAATGACCCGATGGGCGCAAATATCTAAAGGAACCAAGATCTTTGGGTTTAAAACATACCTGTCAAGTTTCATCAAAATCGATTCAAAATTGTGACCTCTATCTATAGGGTCCACAACCTTGATATAACATATTTTCACACTATTCGTGTACAAACGGCGGCCACTTCGTCCGTCAATTCTAGTCCGGTTTTCACGTAATTCAAACTCTCTCTTCATTACCATGTAACGGTGATATAGTCAAACGTTTTTTTTAAATCGGATAATAATTTTGACCTCCAGAGAGACCAAAAGCGATTTTTCGGACAATCCGGGGACATAATTCAGGAAGTTATGATCCAATGGGCGCAAATATCGAAAGGAACCAAGATCTTTGGGTTATAAACATACATGTCAAGTTTCATCAAAATCGGTTCAAAATTGTGACCTCTATAAGGTCCACAACCTTTATATAACATATTTTCACAATATTCGCGTACAAACGGCGGCCATTTTGTCCGTCAATTTTGGTCCGATTTTCACAAAATTCATACTCAATTTTCATAACCATGGAACGGTGATATAATCAAACGTTTTTTTAAATCAGATAACAATTTTGACCTCCAGAGGGACCACAAGCTAAAAGGGCAATTTTTCGGACAATCAGGGGCCATAATTCAGGAAGTTACGATCCGATTGGCGCAAATATCGGAAGGAATCAAGATCTTTAGGTTATAAACATGCATTTAAAGTTTCATCCAAATCGGTTCAAAATTGTGTCCTCTACACTGTTCACAACCTTGATATAACATATTTTCACAATATTCGCGTACAAACGGCGGCCATTTTGTCCGTCAATTTTGGTCTGATTTTCACGAAATTTGAACTCGACCTTCATAACCATGGAACAATGATATAATCAAACGTTTTTTTAAATCGGATAACAATTTTGACCTCCAGAGGGACCACAAGCTAAAAAGGGCAATTTTTCGGACAATCAGGGGCCATAATTCAGGAAGTTACGATCCGATTGGCGCAAATATCGAAAGGAACCAAGATCTTTGGGTTATAACCATGAATTTCAAGTTTCATCCAAATCGGTTCAAAATTGTGTCCTCTACACTGTTCACATACTTGATTTAACATATTTTCACACTATTCGCGTACAAATGGCGGCCATTTTGTCCGTCAATTTTGGTCCGATTTTCACGAAATTCGAAGTCAACCTTCACTACCATGTAACGGTGATATAATCAAACGTTTTTTTAAATCGGATAACAATTTTGACCTCCAGAGGGACCACAAGCTAAATAGGACGATTTTTCGGACAATCAGGGGCCATAATTCAGGAAGTTACGATCCGATTGGCGCAAATATCGAAAGGAACCAAGATCTTTGGGTTATAAACATGCATTTCAAGTTTCATCCAAATCGGTTCAAAATTGTGACCTCTAAACTGTTCACAAGCTAAAAAATAGGCTGGCACTGCCAGGCAGGATACGCCCACATTTTTGAGAGATGGATAGAGAACAAGCAATACCGAAAGTGATTTTTCCTACATCATTAAGTCCTGTATTTCATACTGTATTGGGAGCAGCCATTTTGTTGGTCAGTTCCAGTCCGATATTCATGAAATTCGAAGCCGACAATGATTATGGTGTGATGGTACACAACCTAGAAATGTTACTTCTCGTCAAAATCGGATAAGAATTGTGACCTGTATAGAGTCCACAACCATGATATACCATATTTTTACACTATTCGTGTACAAACGGCGACCATTTAGTCCGGCAAATTTGGTACGATTTTCACGAAATTCGAACTCAACCTTCCTTACGGTGCAACAGTAATATAATCAGAGTTTTTTTTTTAAATCAGATAATAATTGTTCGAGATAGACAGAGAACAAGCAATACCGAAAGTGATTTTTCCTACAATCAAAGGCCATAATTCATTAAGTTACAATTTGATATGCGCAAATATCGAAAAGAATAAAGATCTTTAGGTTATAAACAAGCATTTCAGGTTTCATCAAAATCGAATTAAAATTGTCACCTCTACAGGGTCAACAACTTTGACATAGCATATTTTTACACTGTTCGCGCACAAACGGCGGCCATTTCATCTGGCAATTATGGTCTGATTTTCTTGAAATTCGAACTCAACCTTCCGTAGGGTGTAACGGTGATAGAGTCAAACGTTTTTTTAAATCGGATAATAATTGTGACCTCCAGAGGGACCATAGGCAATTTTTCGGACAATCAGGGGCCATAATTCAGGAATTTACGATCCGATATGCACAAATAACGAAAGGAACCAAGATCTTTGGGTTATAACCATGCATTTCAAGTTTCATCAAAATCGAATTAAAATTGTGACCTCTACAGGATCCACAACCATTACATACAATTCTTTAACAGTATTCGCGTACAAACGGCGGCCATTTTGTATGGCAATTTTGGTCCGATTTTCCCGAAATTCGAACTCAACCTTCCTTAGGGTGTAACGGTAATATAATCAACCGTTTTCTTCAATCGGATAATAATTGTGACCTCCAGAGGGGCCACAAGCTAAGAAAAGGCGATTTTGCGTATAATCAGGGGCCATAATTCAGGAAGTTACAAACCGATATGCGCAAATATCGAAAGGAACCAAGATCTTTGGGTTATAACCATGAATTTCAAGTTTCATCAAAATCGAATTAAAATTGTGACCTCCACAGGGTCCACAACCTTGATATACCATTTTTTAACAGTATTCGCGTACAAACGGCGGCCATTTTGTATGGCAATTTTGGTCCGATTTTCCCGAAATTCGAACTCAACCTTCCTTAGGGTGTAACGGTGATATAATCAAACGTTTTTTTTAAATCGGATAATAACTGTGACCTCCAGAGGGACCACAAGCTAAAAAGGGTGATTTTTCGGACAATCAGGGGCCATAATTCAGGAAATTACATTCCGATAGGCTCAAATATCGAAAGGAACCAAGATCTTTGGGTTATAAACATGCATGTGAAGTTTCATCAAAATCGGTTCAAAATTGTGACCTCTATAGGGTCCACAAGCTAAAAACGTGATTTTTCGTACAATCAGGGGCCATAATCCATGAAGTTTTCATCCGATACATGCCAATATCGAAAGCAGCCGAGATCTTTTGGGGATAAACCTATATTTCAAGTTTCGTCAAAATCGGATAAGAATTATGACCTGTAGAGAGTCCACAAACAAATTGTGGACGGACAGGGGCAACGACAATATACGTCCACATAAAAATGTGGGCGTATAAAAACTTGATTTTTTGTACAATCAGGGGCCATAACCCATGAAGTTACAGTCCGATACATGCCAATATCGAAAGGAACCGAGATCTTAGGGTGATAAACCTATGTTTTAAGTTTCATTGAAATCGAATAAAAATTGTGACCTGTAGACTGTTCACAAATAATTGTGGACGGACGGACGGACGGACGGACGGACGAACAGGGGCGACGACAATATACGTCCACATGAAAATGTGGGCGTATAAAAATGTCTCTTTATAATCTTGTTCTGTCTATCTAATGAAGTCAGGCATACGCTACATACAGTGTGCTATGAGGGAAATTTTGCCCAGAGAGCTGCATCATGGCCTACTCTTAGGGCTGCAACGATTCAGTTCGGTGCACCGATAACTGACACTAGCCGTCTCGGTTCGATCCACGATCTACAACGTTCTAATTTCGATTCGGTTCAATTGCAAATGAAATTTCAAATAAAAACAACGTACACCTTACCATATGTAAAAAAAAAAGAAAGACCTGTAGCAATTAAGTCCACTTAAAATTTAAAAAAAACGCAGTTTTTACGTAACTTTTAATTTACGTTATTTAACAAAACACGAACATCACTCGAAAACATAACTAAAACAGAGTGATCTCCCTTTAAAACAATTTCGGTACGCTGACGAAAGTTAATTTATTTAAAATTGATGACATACCGAATGTTCATTGGATGTTAATTTAGGTCAATAGCTTCGGTAATCGTTAAATAAATTCTAAACGATCTTATTAGCTGATAATTCAGGTCATTATCTTCGGATATTTTCGTGCTTAGCGATTATTACCCGTAGTCAAGCAAACACTGGAAGGTAAAATTATGGCAGACAACGTACTTTCTCGACCACCTTGTCATTTGAAATCTAAAGTTTCGGATCATTTTGGTGTAACATACAATGTAGTATTAAACAAGCCAACAGTGAGGCTGATTGTCCCCCGCCGAAATCCCAAAATAAATAGATGACACATATTAATTAATAGCACATTTATTTTTTTCAAACGCATCAAGCAATCAAACTGTACACGAAGTGTCATCCAAAAGTGTTTTATAAAGAAAAATAGGTTGCCAGGCAACGAAACATACGCCCACACAGCAGCCAAATCGTCTGGGCAGTCAACAAGAATTGTCGCATATTAAGGAATTATCAGAAAATCATTAGAATTTGTTTGGTTTTTATAATCAAACGTTTTTTTTTAAATCATATAATAATTGTGACCTCCAGAGGCACCACAAGCTAAAAAGGATGATTTTTCGTACAATCAGGGGACATAATTCAGGAAGTAATGACCCGATGGGCGCAAACATCGAAAGGAACCAAGATCTTTGGGTTATAAACATACCTGTCAAGTTTCATCAAAATCGATTCAAAATTGTGACCTCTATCTATAGGGTCCACAACCTTGATACAACATATTTTCACACTATTCGCGTACAAATGGCGGCCATTTTGTCCGTCAATTTTGGTCTGATTTTCACGAAATTCGAACACGACCTTCTTAACCATGGAACAATGATATAATCAAACGGTTTTTTAAATCGGATAACAAATTTGACCTCCAGAGGGACCAAAAGCTAAAAAGGGCAATTTTTCGGACAATCAGGGGCCATAATTCAGAAAGTTATGATCCGATTGGCGCAAATATCGAAAGGAACCAAGATCTTTGGGTTATAAACATGCATTTCAAGTTTCATCCAAATCGGTTCAAAATTGTGTCCTCTACACTGTTCACAACCTTGATTTAACATATTTTCACACTACAGGGTTCCCGCGGCTTCGTCTAACATTTTTCAAGGATATTCAAGGATAAATATACGTCAAATTCCAGGATTTTCAAGGACATTTTTAGCCTAAAGTTACAATTTTTCATCTGAAAAACAACCAAAACATTACCAACTATCGTTAAAATCTCATATTTAAAAGGAATTGAAGACATAAACTGTTTTTTATTATTACAGATTGACTTTCGGCACACCGGGAAAAACTCCCGCCATTTTTAAAACAGAGTTATTTACCTTTTTGTCATTATGCATTGTTTAATGTAATTACTAATACCGATTTTGATTAGTCAGTGTAGTGGCTTCTAGTATGTTAATTGGACAATGGAGTCACGTGAGACTATTTGGTAGCCTTACGGTAAATGTCATTGGCTTATCTTGTTATTACGTGCTAAAACACGGCTGTTTATTTAGATCAGTTGATTGACAGGTATACGTCAGTTATTGTTTATAGTATAACCAGCATTACTTATAATCTAAACGGGATTTTCAGATCAACTTACTAGTATTACCAACAAAATTAAGGATCTTATCTGAAATTCAAGGATATTTTCCTATTTCCGCGAAATTCAAGGATATTCAAGACCTTGAAAATGAAATTTTAAATTTAAGGATATTCAAGGATTTTCAAGGACCGCGGGAACCCTGCACTATTCGCGTACAAATGGCGGCCATTTTGTCCGTCAATTTTGGTCCGATTTTCACGAAATTCGAACTCAACCTTCATAACCATGGGACGTCCAGGGCATCATTTCTGTAAAACATGCAGGAGTCACAAAAAGCTCTTGCACTTAAATTCCCGGGAGCACAAAAAAACGCACCTGCAAATTTGCTTGCAAGAGCTTTTTTTTTCCCATCTATCCAAATGGTGTACAAAAAAAAAAGAGAAAACAGTTAAAAATCCAATTTATTTATTTATAGATTTACCGGTCATATGCTTACAACAGAAAACATTACCTTGGACGTTCGAGTAAATCTCTGGCTCAATGCCAAAGCGGGAAAGGTGCGACGTTGTACTTGATATTCAATTCTATACCGATAGTTTAGAATCCGAATTCTACACTTTTCTCAACGTCAGTGTCACAGGCCTGCACATTAATTTAAAGCATGATTTTGGACACATGCTTTTACTTAGTGGAATCCACGTCAATCCATGTCAATTCGAGTCGGAGACGTACAATTAATCAGGCAATTCGTGCATATTTTCAGTCCGGCCATGTCGAAGAAATTAATTATGATATTCACAGCCCGGGGTGAAACGGTCGTGGGATGAAACTAACTGCTCTCATCGTGATTATCCAGACGCTTTCTATATGACCACGACAGAAATTCATAACGTTATATTTATTCAAATTTCACAATCAAAAACTCTTATAAAACTAATGCCGTAACTCGGAAAGCATTTTATTTAAAAAAAATCAATCGTTTATTACTAATGTAATACTATCACTAATAAATAATAGTCTATCGTGAATGCAAATGCCATGGAGAGACTTAACAACCGAGCTAATAATCTTCAACCCAAATGTCTTGATACCATAACAAAACGCACGCTACTGGATTTTGCTAACAAAACTACTCTTCACGATTTTCGGATACAATAATATTTCATTTAACTTTGAAGCTCGACTTTCTTGATAAAACTGTCGAAATTGTCTGAATTTTTAGCAGGAGCTATAACCTGCGCTTGTGTTTTCAAGATTACAGGCGCAGACGGGCGCAAGCGCGGAAACGCCCGTCAGAAATGATGCCCTGGTGATATAATCAAACGTTTTTTTAAATCAGATAACAATTTTGACCTCCAGAGGGACCACAAGCTAAAAGGGCAATTTTTCGGACAATCAGGGGCCATAATTCAGGAAGTTACGATCCGATTGGCGCAAATATCGGAAGGAATCAAGATCTTTAGGTTATAAACATGCATTTAAAGTTTCATCCAAATCGGTTCAAAATTGTGTCCTCTACACTGTTCACAACCTTGATATAACATATTTTCACAATATTCGCGTACAAACGGCGGCCATTTTGTCCGTCAATTTTGGTCCGATTTTCACGAAATTTGAACTCGACCTTCAACCATGGAACAATGATATAATCAAACGTTTTTTTAAATCGGATAACAATTTTGACCTCCAGAGGGACCACAAGCTAAAAAGGGCAATTTTTCGGACAATCAGGGGCCATAATTCAGGAAGTTACGATCCGATTGGCGCAAATATCGAAAGGAACCAAGATCTTTGGGTTATAACCATGAATTTCAAGTTTCATCCAAATCGGTTCAAAATTGTGTCCTCTACACTGTTCACATACTTGATTTAACATATTTTCACACTATTCGCGTACAAATGGCGGCCATTTTGTCCGTCAATTTTGGTCCGATTTTCACGAAATTCGAACTCAACCTTCATAACCATGGAACGGTGATAAAATCAAACGTTTTTCTAAATCGGATAACAATTTTGACCTCCAGAGGGACCACAAGCTAAAAAAGGGCGATTTTTCGGACAATCAGGGGCCATAATTCAGGAAGTTACGATCCGATTGGCGCAAATATCGAAAGGAACCAAGATCTTTGGGTTATAAACATGCATTTCAAGTTTCATCCAAATCGGTTCAAAATTGTGACCTCTAAACTGTTCACAAGCTAAAAAACGTGATTTTTCGTACAATCAGGGGCCATAACCCATGAAGTTACGGTCCGATACATGCCAATATCGAAAGGAACCGAGATCTTAGGGTGATAAACCTATATTTTAAGTTTCATTGAAATCGGATAAAAATTGTGACCTGTAGACTGTTCACAAACAATTGTGGACGGACGGACGAACAGGGGCGACGACAATATACGTCCACATGAAAATGTGGGCGTATAAAAATTACTGGTTATTGTAGCTGATAATCAAATCGAAAATAATCGAATCGAATGGTTAAAATCGATAATCGAACCGAATCGAGGTAGTTGTGAATCTTTGCAGCCCTACCTACTCTTATATCGAATTCCAACTGCCAAGGTATCTTTTACATACACGCCAATCTGGACGTTGGTTTTATGTGCCATCCGAAAACTCAATAGGATTCTTTGATTAATGAATTTGTATCATGCGCATTAATGTCACAAAGATCGGATGTCACAAAGCGTTAAGCTTTCACAAAGTTCTATAAAGTGAAAAAAGGGCCATACCTCTAGACGTTATGAATGGGGCGGGGCGACAGGAATAAACAGGTATAAAAATTGCATGTTAACTTACCCATCTGGATTGATCACAAAGTAAATTAACAAATACACTGGCTAATTCTAACCTCCGAACTTCAGGAGCACATGCACATGATACAGTCATAAAACATTCTGCACATGCTTTTCTTGCTCCCCACACTCCATCTTCACACAAGTAATAAAATTTAGGTAGCTGAAATATATTAAATATTTATGGGTTCCTATGTCATTTTGGGTGTTTTTTGTGACGCCATATTTCATTTTATATTGAAACTATCAAAACTGTAGATATTCATGAAATACAACATTAAGGCTAATGAGTTTAAAATTTTCACATTTGTGTAGCAATTACTCCGGTTTCCCCAGCAACTGCAAAATACATAGGTTTTCAAAAAATTCCATTTTTGTCAGAGTGATTTTGGTCCATTTTTTTTTTTTTTTTATCAAAAATGTTCTTATCCATGTCATAGCTGTTACGCATTTTAAAATCAGTAGCTATCAAGTAAGATTAACAGAAAAAAAAAAGAGTAAAAATATCTATATATGTCTTTTCTCAAGAGCTGGATATATGTTCATTTTGAACAATTGTTTGCGGCACACTTTTGCTTATTTTGGGGGACATTAATAAAACAAGAAGGATTAATGGAGCTACGAAAGTGAAATTATGGGAATATGTCAAAAATTTGTGAAATTTTTAAAAATACATATTTCCAATCCGCCATATATTATCAATTTGGTTGTTATAGCAACCAAAATGGCAAAGAAAGGTTGCCAGGCAACAAAACATATACGCCCACAGCAGCTAAATTTTTTGGGCAGTCAACAAGAGTTGTCGCATATTCTTAGGTTTTTCGGTAATGAAACATTTATAATACTCTGAAAGCTGATTAAGATTAACAACACATGAAGTAATTATCAGAAAATCATTAGAATTTGTTTGGTTTTTATAAACTTCTGCCCCATGCAGGATTCTTGGTCTCATGACCTTAAACACTGTGTATAAATTTTAATTCAATCATATCTTAACTTTGGCCTCCAGAGCATCCACAAGATTTTCTGAGGTGATCAAGGGCCATAACTCTGTCAGTTATTATTGGAAATCACTGAAAATCAGTAGGCCTCTTCTTCCCATGACCATAAACACTGTGTATAAATTTAAAGCCAATCAGATAATAACTTTGGCCTCTACAGCGATCACAAGATTTTTGAAGTGATCAAGGGCCATAAATCTGGCAATAATTATCCGAAATCACTGGCGATCGATATAGGCTTCTTCGTCTCATGACCATAAACACTGTGTATAAATTTAAAGTCAAATGGATGGACGAACAGACAGACAGGGGCGACGACAATATGACCACATTTCAATGTGGGCGTATATAAATGAACCAGGTGCAGCTAATTCCAAACAAAGATAGGTTGCCAGGCAACGAAACATACGCCACAGCAGCTAAATCGTCTGGGCAGTCAACAATGGTTGTCGTATATTAAGTAATTATCAGAAAATCATTAGAATTTGTTTGGTTTTTATAAAGTTCTGCCCCATGCTAACGTTTAGTATACAAGGGTCCACAAGATAAAAAAAAAAACCCTGATTTTTTGTACATAATGCTGGAAATTATGGTCCAATGTGCGCGAATATGGAAAGGAACTGCGATCTTTGGGTTATAAACTTATATTTCAAATTTCATCAAAATCGGATTAAAATTGTGACCTCTCTACAGGGTCTTATTTTTACACTATTCCCATATTAGCCATTTTGTCCATGATTAATCGCACGGTTAAACAATTTTACTTCTCAAATTTTGATTTAACTCGTACGTGTCAGATAAAGCATGTTGGTCCTTGATTATACTCCTTTTGGTGCAGTTTTCGCAACTAGCGAGAAAACACGCCAATTAAACAATACACAACATTGACATTCATTTTTTACCGGTCGGTTAATTAACACACCTCTACAGAAAACGCGATAGTCAATAGAAATGGGGGAATAAAAAATTCCATTCTCTAATACCTGCGATAAATGAAGTCATGAGAATATCAAAGGCTTTAATCTGCCTTTGGTGACCTAATTGGCAATTTCAAGCCAATCATCAATGTGTATGGTTTCCAGTTCCACTGATTGTACGTGTGTAACGACTAATCAGTAAAAAGTTAGGTTGCCAGGCCAGTGTTTAAAATTCGGTAAGAAGAGTTGTAGGCCAAGGGATCCTAGAAAGAAAAGCTTCCGACAGGGCATCAGAGAAACAGTCAAGGAACTACGATTGGAGGAGCTCGTGATAAATGAACACGACCCACCAGTTGTCGCCCCTTGGACACTCCCGATACCTTGAGTGAATCTAGACCTACTACAAACAACCGATAAGAAAAACAACCCAATTGCTGCACGGGCAATATCCCTAACACACATGGAGGACAACTGGCCGTCTGATGACTGGGAACATGTTTACACGGACGGCTCACGCAATCCTGAAAGGGGCACCAGCTTGTTTGGAATATACCTGCCAAACGGGGAACAGGGAATAAGCAGGAAACTGCCCAATAACTGTTCGGTGTACACTGCAGAGATCGTGGCCATCATTGACGCTATATCATGGATCTCCCATCAAAAGACGGGCAAGTTCGTCATTCCAAGAGACTCTCTGAGCAGTCTGATTTCAATCCAGAATGACAACTCGGGACTCAAGACCAGAAGTCATACTGGAAATCAGACAGCTGTACCAGAGGGTCCTAGATAAGGGAAGTAAACTAGAGCTCGTGTGGATTCCATCACATGTGAACATTAGAGGAAACGAAGAGACAGATCGACTCGCCAACGAAGGTCTCAAGGACACAGCACCATTCCGCACCATAGACACCATACAGCACTTCGGAAATCTACAGTATGGTCAGAAGACAGGTCAATTCAAACTGGGAATTAAAACTCGTTGAACTTGACACATACAGATTCCGACTGGATGACAAGATCTACACAAAGACAGCGTTCAATCACCCTAGAAGAGATATATGCAAACTTATATCGAAACTAAGGGTGAAAGAGCGGCTGCGAGACCACAAACACCAAGTCATCGTCTGTGAGTGCGGAGAAGAATGTACCACCAACCATGTCCTGGTAAACTGCGAAGTATACAAGGAGGAGAGAAGGGAATTAGTGGAACTGCTGGAGGCCAACAACATACCACTCAACACTAAGAACCTACTCTTTCCGAGACTAGAAGTCAAGCTGCAAATCTTCAAACTAATCAACGATTTAATGAACACAGTTGGATTAAGTAGAATAGTGAAGTAAGAGGGAGTCACGGTCAGACGGGCTCGGTATCTAAACACTAAACTACATATGGGAGATTTACCAAACTAGCAGGATAGTGGAGTAAGGGAGGGTCACGATCAGACGGACTCGGCATCTAAACACTACTCCGCTACATATACATAATGGGATTGTGGAGTAAGAGGAAGTCACGATAAGACGGGCTTGGCACCTAAACACAAAATTCCAAACGGAGTATACAGATCGGGCTAGTTGAGTAAGGGGAGACCATGATAAGACGGGTCTGGCACCGAAAGACTATACCCAGAAAGAAGACATCTACCAATCCAGATAATGGCCGAAAATGGAAAGATTGCAAAATCATATTCTAACAACAGGTAGCAGCTTCGGCTCTCCTATTTCTAGTCTGCGATATCACATTAGTGGAAGCGGACGTTAAACATACCATTCCAGTTCCAGTTCCAGTCCAACAGGACCCGCTGGTTGATGCCATTCATGAAAGTTGTGGGTCCGAACATTAACTTGTGGGCCCAATAAATTTATTAATAAAACACACGTACACTACCCCATCCCAAATACCGTGAATTTTTAATTTCCGTAGGTGTTAGTTCTACAGCCATTTAGGAAGTTTAAAAATTATTGATTGACTGTTCACATTACAATTTTAAAGAGCACATAAAATGAGGAAACTAAATTCATTGAGCTTATAAACATTGGTTACTATATGCATTTTACGGCAGTTTAACGTCGATCTGATGAAAATTAATTCAGATATCGTCACTCAAAGTCGCAAATATAGACCTCCCGTAAAACAACTTGGCCAATTATTGAAAACACTCTTAATCCCCTCAGACGCCAGTGACGTCACAGTGACCGAATGCATATTCGGGATGTTTATTCCTTAATTACCTATATACACCCGGCGTGTGTATTCGTTAACGCCTGACTGATTCCTTAATCCCCCTAATTAAATAACAATTGACTACGGAAGAATGTGGTTTTTTTTTTATCAGAATAAGCCGACCGTAAGCCAACAATAATTGGCTTCTGATTGAAACAAGATTGGTGTGAAATTGTTATAGCCGGCGCTACGGACATCTTTTAAGCCGATAGAAATAATGAATTGTCGGCTTTTAAGAGACGAAATGATTTCAAATAATAATCATTAGGGGTGTAACGATACATCGAACAATCGATGCATCGCGATAGTTTGACTGTCGATAGTGTATATCGATAGTAAAGATAGGTTGCCAGGCAACGAAACATACGCCCACAGCAGCTAAGTGGTCCGGGCAGTCAACAAGGGTTATCGCATATTTTTACTTTTTTCGGTAATGAAACATTTGTAATACTCTAAAAACTGATTAAGAGTAACAACTCATTATGTAATTATCAGAAAATCATTAGAATTTGATTGCTTTTTATAAAGTTTTACCCCACGCTAACAATTAGTATATACATGAAACATTTAATATCATGGATTTAGCTGTTCAGTTATCTAAATTCATTGAAAATCAAAATACTTGTTCGTTTCAACACCTTAAACTCTATGTATAAATCTAAAGTCAATCGGATATTAACTTTGGTCTCTAGAGCGTCCACAAGATTTTTTGAGGTGATCAAGGGCCATAACTCTGGCACTAATTATCGGAAATCGCTGAAAATCAATAGGCATCTTCGTCTTATGACCTTAAACACTGTGTATAAATTTAAAGTCAATCGGATATTAACTTTGGCCTCTAGAGCCTCCACAAGATTTTTTGAAGTGATCAAGGGCCATAACTCTGGCACTAATTATCGGAAATCACTGAAAATCAATAGGATTCTTCGTCTTATGACCTTACACACTGTGTATAAATTTAAAGTCAATCGGATATTAACTTTGACCTTTAGACCGTCCACATGATTTTTTAAAGAGATCAAGGGCCATAACTCTGGCACTAATTATCGGAAATTGCTGAAAATCAATAGGCTTCTTCGTCTCATGACCTTAAACACTGTGTATAAATCTAAAGTCAATCGGATATTAACTTTGGCCTCTAGAGCGTCCACAAGATTTTTTGAGGTGATCAAGGGCCATAACTCTGGCACTAATTATCGGAAATCGCTGAAAATCAATAGGCATCTTCGTCTTATGACCTTAAACACTGTGTATAAATTTAAAGTCAATCGGATATTAACTTTGGCCTCTAGAGCCTCCACAAGATTTTTTGAAGTGATCAAGGGCCATAACTCTGGCACTAATTATCGGAAATCGCTGAAAATCAATAGGGGTCTTTGTCTTATGACCTCAAACACTGTGTATAAATTTGAAGTCAATCGGATATTAACTTTGGCCTCTAGAGCGTCCACAAGATTTTTTGAAGTGATAAAGGGCCATAACTCTGGTAGTTATTATCGGAAATCGCTGAAAAACAATAGGCTTCTTCGTCTCATGACCTTAAACGCTGTGTATAAATTTAAAGTCAATCGGATATTAACTTTGGCCTCTAGAGCGTCCACAAGATTTTTTGAAGTGATCAAGGGCCATAACTCTGGTAGTTATTATCGGAAATCGCTGAAAAACAATAGGCTTCTTCGTCTCATGACCTTGAACACTGTGTATAAATTTAAAGTCAATCGGATATTAACTTTAGCCTGTAGAGCGTCCACAAGCAATTGTGGACGCCGGACCGACGGACGGACGGACGGACGGACGGACGGGGGCGACGACAATATACGACCACATTTCAATGTGGGCGTATAAAAAGAAACTATCGATAAAAATTGCGATAGTCAAGCAAACTATCGATAGTTTGTAATAGCGAAAGTAACATGGCTCAAATTCACTTGTATTTGTCGAATAATTACTCTGTATTTATAACAAAAAGCTCTGTTATCACTAAAATAGCGTTACACGATCTCAATGTCACATGGAAATCTTCGTCTACCATATAAGGCATGGCTTACTAAGAAATGTGTAAAATGGTTGATTTTGGCGCGAAAAAGCTGAAAATGGTCACGTACGCCAATACAGACATGCTGAAAGCATGTCGCATATGGCAGGAAAGTTGGCTATGCCTTTTTAAACAAATTACTAAACTACCAATGTAATATTAATAATATACAATTTTATATAATATAAAGAAAAAAAAAATTTACTTTATTATTTAATTCACAATCAGAATGCGACGTTACCGTGTACCTGAGATACCAGCTTAGGAGGCTCTTCTATTCGCCCCCCTCCCCTTTTGCTGCACCTTTAGAAGACACGTGTTTTTATCTGCACCGTCTTGTGTCGTTTCATTCTGTCGGTTTATTTGTCGATATGACTACCGATAACCGTGTTAAAATATTACGTACTGATTTACGGGCTGGAGATGTTGATCAACTAGTGAATTATAATCTATTCTAGTCACAAATATATAATCTATTACAACTTAAGACGAGAAAGGTCGGCTTTTGAAAATGCTTTGACTTATATAGTATAGTGATATGTAGCTTACGTGTAAAATTAATGATTACGCCAGTCAAATGTTAATTGGACCGACAAATACACACGTGTTAACTGGCGGTGTGTATACAGTGATATATCGTACAGATAGTGCTATATTGTATAGATAATGTGTATAGATTATGTGTAGTGCCTGTGACGTCACTAGCCAATCAACCGGATAAAGCTTGTAATTGAAAATTTGAAAACCGTTTTTGGCTGTCTGATGTTTAAACGTTAATATCTCAATTAATTTTAATCAGATTGGAGTGAACTTGACATAAAATGCATATAGTAACCAATGTCTATAGGCTCAATGAATCTAGTTTTCTCATTTTATGTGCTCTTTAACTTTTGGAGGATTTAATGTTTATACTTCGTGTATAGAAAAAAAAAATCATTCCACTCCAGGATTGATATTTATTTTTTCTGTAATAATAATAAATATTCACTTGTAATAATCTTAGTGATTATATGTAGGTCTACTATATAGTACTGACCAGGGCTTCCACTTCAAAATTTTCAAAACGGGTCATTTTTATAAGGCACGAAAACTTTGCAAAGTAAATTCATATATCATGGGGTATCGCGAATTCACGTGTCTGAACCATTTTGTCAGAATGAGGTACACAAAAAATTATATATTGGACTTAAAAATGAAATATTATCAGTAAGGCATTTATTGATTAAATATTCCCTATTGGCTAGTTAAATAATCGACAGCTGAATTAGTCGTAAAAAAAAAAATCATTCCAGTGACTGACACGTTATTACCATGTGCTCTATAGAGAATACAATTATGAGTTGTAAATATAATACAATAACTTTGATATGAATATATAATTATCCAGGGCATATTTCTTACATTTATTGGTTTTAGACCTTTTCGTACGGCATTACGGGCTGCACAATTGTGACGTAAATTCTAATAATGAAGAACTAAATATCCAACTCCACTTCAAAGTTACCGACACTAGCGCCCCCTAGATTATCGTCGTGTATAAGATGAAACCATTAAACACGACATCTTTGTAGCACATGGAATTATCAATATTAAAATGGCCGTTCATATTCTCCGAAAATTAACAGCAAATATTGTGTAAATAAATGAAATGAAACTGGCAGCCAAGGGATTTATATCACGTAAATGTGTATTCTTGGATTGATGACAATAGGCCTACAATAGATGGACTGACCTAGTTTAGTAACATACGTGTTTGGTTCACTCCATTGATTGAAGGAATATAATAATATGCCGGATTATGCATGTGTATTCAATATCGGATAAAAACAAATAAGACAGTAAGTAAGACATTCATCGGAACACACACTGATCTATTCCACACTTGATCAAAATGGTGAAATAATATTTTGGGAGTGTGCTGATATTTGCAAGTGTGGCTTCACTTTTACGGCGATAATTTCGTTCGGTTGACAATTTTATTTTCATTTCCGGTAATGAAATACTGTTAAATATCTGGATAAAATATATTTCGGATACAAATAGGGGCAATATAAATATTTTCAAAGGAGAATTTGATACTGGTAGATAGGGGTGGGTATTGCCAAAAAAATCGTATTGCGATATATTGCGATACGATTTGTCGTATTGCAATACATATTGCAATATATTGTGAAAGTGTTAACTCCAGATTTATTGCAAAAGTACTGCTTTACATGTATCTCATAGCAACACTGAAACTCATGTGAAGGTCTTTGAACATGCAATTCCTCTATTGTACAACTAGTCAACTACAAGAACAAGATATCCACAAAACACATGTTTTTATTTACCTCACTTCTGCGTTACATTTATTGCATAATGCAACATTCAACATTAAACGCCCTGAGCCAATTAAAAGATTAGCTACCCTACCCCTAAGCTCATTAAATCAGCAGGGCCCATCTCCCAAAGCCAATTAGAGAATTATTGTTAATCCTAATACCCTCTACAAAATTGAAAATAACTAAAATAAATATTTTCTATACATAAAAATGTAAACATTGTCGTGTTCTTCCCAATGATATAAAATTCAATTGTACAAAGTAGCATTTATATTACCGGTACTATAAATTATATTGAAAAGCCAATTATGACATTTCTCTATCATATTGGCAAAATAACGTGAAAAAGTATCTCTTACGATTTTTTTTTTAAAAAATAAAACAGAAATATAGTACTTTGTGTTGGCAGCAGTGTTCAAAGTAAATATAACTTTTAAAAAGAAACATCACCCAAATAACGGTCACTTCATCGCCTTCGGCATTTAACATTTCTGCCTTTCTTTGGATTTATGACGGAAATTGTCGTTTTCTTTGCTTCATTGTTATTTTCCTTAATTTAGCTTGTATTACCGGTAAATCCTAAAAGTTTTGATTCAATTTAGCTTTCCAAAGTCTAGAATTATTAGCCGTAAGTTTTGTTATTATCTGTTTGATCGAACGTATCCAAGATGGCGGCGACACGGTTGATCTCGGCTCAAGTAGACGCATATTCTTCGCATCATAACGTCAAAAAAAAAAATAAATAGTTGATTTCTTCGACATTATCATATTCCACAATATGCCTGGCAGTAAATTATAAAATCTGATTCTATTTCACTCTCAATATCATATAATTATTAGCCGTAAGTGACAGCGTGAAAATATTGGAATAGCGCCAAAGTGAAAGGCACGGTGTGAATTTTCACCTCTGACCTATTACGTAAATACTGAAAGATCCGGTGTTGAAACATATATTTCTTATTGGATGATTAGCGAATTAAACATTCATTTCCTTCGCGGGTTTTACTTTTATTACCCAATCACCATTAATTAATGAATTAGAAACAATAGAAATAAGTTGATTGATTTCTCGCTTGGGTTCGCTAATGCCGTTGCCAAGTACGAGGGGTCCGCGAGTTGATTCACTACCGCCAGGCACGTCAAGGAAATTCTCAAGTTTTAAATAGAATTGACAATCTCACGGAATATTTCGATGATTATTACGGAAGTTGCCGATCGTATTGACTGAACCGGTTCTTGGACGTGTATCACGATATGATGTATTGGCAAGTTTGAATCGCAATACACCGGTATACCGGTTATATCGCCCACCCCTACTGGTAGAACCATGATTCGCCATGAACAAAATATCCCTGACAAAAACATTTGGCTCACAGGGCCGACCCACCGTCTTCAAAATAAAAAGATGTCGGCCCATCCAGCTATTTATTGGCGCGGGGCCGACGGACCGACGTAAATTTTAAACACTGTGGCAGGCAACGAAACATATGTCCACAGCAGCTAAATTGTTCGGGCAGTCAACAAGAGTTGTTGCATATTTTTACGATTTTCAGAAATGAAACATTTATAATACACTAAAATCTGATTAAAAGTAATAACTCATTAAGTAATAATCAGAAAATCATTAGACTTTGGTTTTTATAGAGTTCTCCCCCATGCTAACGTTTAGTATATAAACATTTAATATCATGGATTTAGCTGTGCAGTAATTATCAGAAATCGCTGAAAACCAATAAAATTTTTTTTGTTTCAAGACCTTAAACACTGTGTATAAATTTGAAGTCAATCGGATATTAACTTTGGCCTCTAGAGCGTCCACAAGATTTGTTTAAGTGATCAAGGGCCATAACTCTGGCACTAATTATCGGAAATCGCTGAAAATCAATAGGCTTCTTCGTCTCATGACCTTAAACACTGTGTGTAAATTTTAAGTCAATCGGATATTAACTTTGGCCTCTAGAGCGTCCACAAGATATTTTGAAGTGATCAAGGGCCATAACTCTGGTAGTTATTATCGGAAATCGCTGAAAAACAATAGGCTTCTTCGTCTTATGACCTTAAACACTGTGTATAAATTTAAAGTCAATCGGACGGACGGACGCGACGACAAGGCGAGTGGATCTATGAGGCGAGTGGATCCAATTGCAATTTAGCATGTATAGAAATACGTGATGACAGATCGAGAGCACGGGCTGCAATAGTTGCCAACTTGTTCTATTTATAAAAGCATGCCATCACCTTTGGAAATCATTTAGTTTCCAGTCTATAACGACTTTATAATTTCTTTTGTTATTTTGGTCCAGGGTTCAATTTAGTCTAAAACCAACGAGTAGCAAATTTTTGTCACAGATTCACATTTTGGCTAATCAATTCAAATAGCAATTGCTCATATTTGAGGAGCAGTAAAACGTTTGCAATTCAGATTTCTCGGGGTATAAGTGGATACTTTTTTCCGCCAATGCCCGGCCTTCATTGTACATTCAGCTACGACTTATGTATGGATGAAATTAAAAAAAATTGACATCTCCAAAAGAAATTTCAGTTACCGTCTATCCCCGATCATCTAAATCAAAACTTCATGTACTGTACAGTACTTTAAATTACACCATTCCAATCGAAATATTTGTTCTAATTAAAAACATCCTCCCCTCCACCTTTAAAATATCAACTCGAGAATATGCCATCAGCATAACATTTTTGTCAGATATTCGTCAAAAATGGCACGGTTCACGCATCTCGCGAGATGTCTGCTTTTAGTTATCAGTTAAAATAGCATTATGCAAGAGCAAAATCTGCTTATTACAGGTCTTTCTTTAGGCCTGAAATGTTATCTAAATAATCAATTAGACATTAACTTATCCAGACCATAATAAACTCTCGATGTCAACACTAGTCTTCGATGTAAGCTGGATTAGATTCAAATATGCCGCTTAATGGCCGTTGATAATTAAATCAATCAAGTGGATAATCGAGACTATGCTGTTTATATTAATGATTTGAGTAATGATGACCGAGGCTATGTGAATATTTCAAATCATTTTTCTCAGCTAATAGTCCATCAATTTGACTGAAATATTCAGGAATTTACCTTTACATTCTCTAGTTTTTAACTATTATAGTGAGAACTGCCATCTCTTTATCTTATCTCCCATAATGTAACTAATCATACAATACTGCGTCGTTTTATTCTATTTTTAGTAACAGATTTTATAACCACGTGTGATTAAAGATAGGTTGCCAGGCAACGAAACATACGCCCACAGCAGCTAAATCGTCCGGGCAGTCAACAAGGTTTGTAGCATAGTTTTACTTTTTTCGGTAATGAAACATTTGTAATACACTAAAAACTGATTAAGAGTAACAACACATTATGTAATTATCAGAAAATCATTAGAATTTGATTGCTTTTTATAATGTTTTACCCCACGCTAACAATTAGTATATACATGAAACATTTAATATCATGGATTTAGCTGTTCAGTTATCTAAATTCATTGAAAATCAAAATACTTGTTCGTTTCAACACCTTAAACTCTATGTATCAATCTGAAGTCAATCGGATGGTAACTTTGGCCTCTATAGCGTCACAAGAATTTTTGAAGTTATCAAGGGAGATAACTCTGGCAGTAATTATTTGTAATCGCTGAAAATCAATAGGCTTCTTCGTTTCATGACCTTAAACACTGTGTATAAATCTAAAGTCAATCGGATATTAACTTTGGCCTCCAGAGCGTCCACAAGATTTTTTGAGGTGATCAAGGGCCATAACTCTGGCATTAATTATCGGAAATCGCTGAAAATCGATAGGCGTCTTTGTCTTATGACCTTAAACACTGTGTATAAATTTGAAGTCAATCGGATATTAACTTTGACCTTTAGAGCGTCCACATGATTTTTTAAAGAGATCAAGGGCCATAACTCTGGCACTAATTATCGGAAATCGCCGAAAATCAATAGGTTTCTTCGTCTCATGACCTTAAACACTGTGTATAAATCTAAAGTCAATCGGATATTAACTTTGGCCTCTAGAGCGTCCACAAGATTTTTTGAAGTGATCAAGGGCCATAACTCTGGCACTAATTATGGGAAATCGCTGAAAATCAATAGGCTTCTTCGTCTTATGACCTTAAACACTGTGTATAAATTTAAAGTCAATCGGATATTAACTTTGACCTTTAGAGCGTCCACAAGATTTTTTTGAAGTGATCAAGGGCCATAACTCTGGTAGTTATTATCGGAAATCGCTGAAAAACAATAGGCTTCTTCGTCTCATGACCTTAAACACTGTGTATAAATTTAAAGTAAATCGGATATTAACTTTAGCCTGTAGAGCGTCCACAAGCAATTGTGGACGCCGGACCGCCGGACGGACAAACGGACGGACGGACGGACGGACGGGGGCGACGACAATATACGACCACATTTCAATGTGGGCGTATAAAAACGGAGTCTGCATTGTCTTCTAGTTATTGAATATATTGAAATAAAAATAGGTTGCCAGGCAACGAAACATACGCCCACACAGCAGCCAAATCGTCCGGGCAGTCAACAAGAGTTGTCACATATCAAGGAATTATTATCAGAAAATCATTAGAATTTGTTTGGTTTTTATAATCAAACATTTTTTTTTAAATCAGATAATAATTGTGACCTCCAGAGGGACCACAAGCTAAAAAGGGTGATTTTTCGTACAATCAGGGGACATAATTCTGGAAGTAATGACCCGATGGGCGCAAATATCGAAAGGAACAGAGATCTTTGGGTTATAAACATACATGTCAAGTTTCATCAAAGTCGATTCAAAATTGTGACCTCTATAGGGTCCACAACCTTGACATAACATATTTTCACACTATTCGTGTACAAACAGCGGCCATTTTGTCCGTCAATTCTAGTCCGATTTTCACGTAATTCAAACTCTCTCTTCATTACCATGTAACGGTGATATAGTCAAACGTTTTTATAAATCCGATAATAATTTTTGACCTCCAGAGGGATCAAAAGCTAACAAAAGCGATTTTTCGGACAATCCGGGGACATAATTCAGGAAGTTATGATCCAATGGGCGCAAATATCGAAAGGAACCAAGATCTTTGGGTTATAAACATACATGTCAAGTTTCATCAAAATGCGTTCAAAATTGTGACCACTATAAGGTCTACAACCTTTATATAACATATTTTCACACTATTCGCGTACAAATGGCAGCCATTTTGTCCGTCAATTTTGGTCCGATTTTCACGAATTTCGAACTCAACCTTCATAACCATGGAACATTGATATAATCAAACGTTTTTTTAAATCCGAAAACAATTTTGACCTCCAGAAGGACTACAAGCTAAAAAGGGCAATTTTTCAGACAATCAGGGGCCATAATTCAGGAAGTTACGATCCGATGGGAACAAATATTGAAAGGAACCAAGATCTTTGGGTTATAATCATACATGTTAAGTTTCATCAAAATTGGTTCAAAATTGAGACCTCTATAAGGTCCACAACCTTGATATAACATATTTTCACACTATTCGCGTACAAACGGCGGCCATTTTGTCTGTCAATTTTGGTCCGATTTTCACGGAATTCGAACTCAACCTTCATAACCATAGAACATTGATATAATCAAACGTTTTTTTAAATCCGAAAACAATTTTGACCTCCAGAGGGACTACAAGCTAAAAAGGGCAATTTTTCGGACAATCAAGGGCCATAATTCAGGAAGTTACGATCCGATGGGCACAAATATCAAAAGGAACCAAGATCTTTGGGTTATAAACATACGTGTTAAGTTTCATCAAAATCGGTTCAAAATTGTGACCTCTATAAGGTCCACAACCTTGATATAACATATGTTCACACTATTCGCGTACAAACGGCGGCCATTTTGTTCGTCAATTTTGGTCCGATTTTCACGAAATTCGAACTCGACCTTCATAACCATGGAACGGTGATATAATCAAACGGTTTTTTAAATCCGATAACAATTTTGACCTCCAGAGGGACCACAAGCTAAAAAGGGCGATTTTTCGGACAATCAGGGGCCATAATTCAGGAAGTTATGATCCCATTGGCGCAAATATCGAAAGGAACCAAGATCTTTGGGTTATAAATATGCATTTCAAGTTTCATCCAAATCGGTTCAAAATTATGACCTCTACACTGTTCACAAGCTAAAAGTAGAGTGGTTCAGGCTAAAAATGTTTTATCACAAACAGACACTATTTCGGGACAGTAAAGACATGATATGATAAAACTTACTATAAAAGATTCATTGATCAACAATGGAAGTCTGGCCACTTCTGATTTTTGAGAATATATAACCATTTGGACATATGTTATAAATGGCTCAAAATCTTCCCGGCTTCCATAATCAAAGGAGTTATCTCTTAGTGAGAATAAGAGCTATGTCCCTTGGTTGTACTAAAAAAATATGCTCCAAGCTACGCACGTCCCTAAAACGAAATAACTTTATCGCAGTCGGAATATATCGTTTATTTCCTTACTGCGAAGTAACAGAATACACTCTGTGAGACAATTGGATTTGACATATGTACGCATGCGCAAACGCTTAGTTGTTTTAACAGTCGACCCACGCCTTCAAATGTCTTTATATTAACTGTGTTTAAAATGCTACAGTAGAAATTAAAATACATGTTAAGCTGGAGATGAAAAGATCGGCATTTGATATGAATTAATTCAAGATTAGCCTAATACATATATTAAAATGAACAGTTTGTTTACTTATTTATACCCAGACACTGGCCTGTTTATAACGGCATGTTATACAGTGGGGGCGAGGGAGAGAGAGGTCTATAAATCTAATAATGTAACACTTTACTGTTAATCTCAAAGATAACTAAATATTATATTGTGCAGTATGATGTTTGTTATGAAAAATAAATTGCCGGGTAAAGTACGAGGAAAATATAATGACATGTAATACGGGGAGTGAGAGAGTGGGATAAACTCCTCAATAAAACTATTAATTTAAGACTTTATTTTTTGTTCCTCAGATAAATAAATATATTGTACTGCATGATGTTTGTTATGAAAAAAGAACACATTGCTGGATAAGTGGCGAATGTGTCGATCCAGCGATTATTGCGTATGTACCGAATTTAGAGCCAAATTTTGTAGTTTCGTCTGTATAAAGGGTGGTATTTTTCGCCGACTTCAAGGTTTCCTAAACATGTTTTAAAGATACACCGACGCGCTCACATGATATTCTTTGAACTGTAGATTTTGATGGAGTGTAATTAGATTTTAGTCCCGCGACAGCCAAACATGCGGTTATAACGACTGCTACGTTACCATTGGAAACGTTTAGATTTTTTTTTAAGTTCCATGACCAAATTATGGCATTCTGCTGTGTATCTTTGATTTTTGACATCATACACAACTCCTTCGTTCATCTAAAAAGGTTTGGACTTGAAACCATTCTTTTTACCTGCCAATTGTTTTTTATTTTCACTATTAGCCTTCATGCGAATCATTTCTTTTTTTAGTCTTCCGAATTTTTTTTTTTTATAAAACTTGGCGATCGTGCTTTTATGACAATCGCCGCAAATACTTTTTTTCTATCTAAATCAGTCAAGGTCGCATCGGCAGATGTCCAAGTCTCTCTATTTATTAAATTAATTTCACTTGTGTCTGCCGATGGAGTCTCGTAAACTATCCCGGAAAAAATGGGGTGTCAAGAAAATCGTCGTATGATTTCATACACTTAGTGGACTTAACCTTACTTTTACTCAGCTTCCTAGTCTTTGTCGTCAGTCTGACCCGGTCTGACCAGTCTATTTTGAATGCATTTGTCACCAAAAGTCACACATTCGTCATGTAAAGCAGTCATGATAGACCGATGCTCCGAAGTTGTCAGGAATTTATTAACATTTGTCTAGCATAAGCCTATTTGTGATTTTTGTCATAGGTAGTTTGTTACAGTTCTCAAATCATAGGGGTACTTAATCATCTGTGGACGATATCTTGCAGGGCTCAGTCTCAAAACTAGAAAAAAATAAGTCCGTCAATCAAAGCCTATGGCTACAGGATGGTTAGATATACTGTGATTATAAAAATAATTTACACCGTGTTACCGAAAAGTGTCTGGAAAATAAAGACTACAAATAAAAAGTTTGTTTCGGTTATTTTCCGGTCTCAAATAGTTCTGCGTATTTAGAGCTAGCAAATATTTATTTCCTAACCAGGAGAGATCGCCGCGTAAACCAAGATTGTAACAACTTAATAAAAGTAAATCGCGACAGGTTGTAGTAAATTTATCTGGGCGATTTCACCTGCTTGAAAGTTAGAAATGAGACGAAGCTATTACAGCTAGCTCTGTATTTAAATCACCAAAATCGCCAAAATCAAATCAAGGAGTGAAATTGAAATTTTTGCTAACGTTCGCTATTAAATAAACACGTAAGTCGAAGCCCGTAATGAGTGTATTTTTTACTCGGCGTTATATACCAATACATGTTTGTAAAAATACCTTGTGTGACGTATATTTGCTGCGACATCCTAAACCACGTGCGCGGCGCTAACTTCTGCTCACTTCAGAAGATTTCTCGACGGAGCAATCACACAGATAATCGGGTCAGTTTTTATAAGGACAAATATTGTGTCTCTGAACCACTCTACTAAAAGATAGGCTGGCAGTGCCAGGCAGGATACGCCCACATTTTCGAGAGATGGACAGAGAACAAGCAATACCGAAAGTGATTTTTCCTACATCTTTAAGTCCTGTATTTCATACTGTATTGGGAGCAGTCATTTAGTTGGTCAGTTCCAGTCTGATATTAATGAAACTCGAAACCGACAATGATTATGGTGTGACGGTACACAACCTAGAAATGTGACTTTTCATCAAAATCGGATAAGAATTGTGACCTGTAGCGAGTCCACAACCATGATATACCATATTTTTACACTATTCGCGTACAAACGGCGACCATTTCGTCCGGCAATTTTGGTATGATTTTCACGAAATTAGAACTCAACCTTCCTCATCAAAATCGAATTAAAATTGTGACCTATACATGGTCCACAACCATGATATATCATTTTTTTAACAGTATTCTCGCGTACAAACGGCGGCCATTTTGTCTGTCAATTTTGGTCCGATTTTCCCGAAATTCACCCTCAACCTTCCTTACAGTGTAACGGTGATTTAATCAAACGTTTTTTTAAACTGGATAATAATTGTGACCTCCAGAGGGACCACAAGCTAAAGAAAGGGGGATTTTGCGTATAACCAGGGGCCATAATTCAGGAAGTTACGATCTGATATGCGCAAATATTGAAAAGAACCAAGATCTTTGGGTTATAACGATGAATTTCAAGTTTCATCAAAATCAAATTAAAATTGTGACCTTTACAGGGTCCACAACCTTGATATACCATTTTTTAACAGTATTCGCGTACAAACGGCGGCCATTTTGTATGGCAATTTTGGTCTGATTTTACCGAAATTCGAACTCAACCTTCCTTACGGTGTAACGGTAATATAATCAAACGTTTACTTAAATCGGATAATAATTGTGACCTCCAAGCTAAAAGATAGGCTGGCACTGCCAGGCAGGATACGCCCACATTTTCGAGTGATGGACAGAGAACAAGCAATACCGAGAGTGATTTTTCCTACATCTTTAAGTCCTGTATTTCATACTGTATTGGGAGCAGTCATTTAGTTGGTCAGTTCCAGTCTGATATTAATGAAATTCGAAACCGACAATGATTATGGTGTGACGGTACACAACCTAGAAATGTGACTTTTCATCAAAATCGGATAAGAATTGTGACCTGTAGAGAGTCCACAACCATGACATACCATATTTTTACACTATTCGCGTACAAATGGCGACCATTTCGTCCGGCAATTTTGGTACGATTTTCACGAAATTAGAACTCAACCTTCCTCATCAAAATCGAATTAAAATTGTGACCTATACAGGGTCCACAACCATGATATATCATTTTTTTTAACAGTATTCGCGTACAAACGGCGGCCATTTTGTATGGCAATTTTCGTCCGATTTTCCCGAAATTCGAACTCAACCTTCCTTAGGGTGTGACGGTAATATAATCAAACGGTTTTTTAAATCGAATAATAATTGTGACCTCCAAGCTAAAAGATAGGCTGGCACTGCCAGGCAGGATACGCCCACATTTTCGAGAGATGGACAGAGAACAAGCAATACCGAAAGTGATTTTTCCTACATCTTTAAGTCCTGTATTTCATACTGTGTTGGGAGCAGCCATTTAGTTGGTCAGTTCCAGTCTGATATTAATGAAATTCGAAACCGACAATGATTATGGTGTGACGGTACACAACCTAGAAATGTGACTTTTCGTCAAAATCGGATAAGAATTGTGACCTGTAGAGAGTCCACAACCATGATATTATATACCATATTTTTACACTATTCGCGTACAAACGGCGACCATTTCGTCCGGCAATTTTGGTACGATTTTCACGAAATTAGAACTCAACCTTCCTCATCAAAATCGAATTAAAATTGTGACCTATACAGGGTCCGCAACCATGATATATCATTTTTTTAACAGTATTCGCGCACAAACGGCGGCCATTTTGTCTGTCAATTTTGGTCTGATTTCCCCGAAATTCAAACTCAACCTTCCTTACAGTGTAACGGTGATATAATCAAACGTTTTTTTAAATTGGATAATAATTGTGACCTCCAGAGGGACCACAAGCTAAAGAAAGGGGGATTTTGCGTATAACCAGGGGCCATAATTCAGGAAGTTACGATCCGATATGCGCAAATATCGAAAAGAACCAAGATCTTTGGGTTATAACCATGAATTTCAAGTTTCATCAAAATCGAATTAAAATTGTGACCTTTACAGGATCCACAACCTTTATATACCATTTTTAACAGTATTCGCGTACAAACGGTGGCCATTTTGTATGGCAATTTTGGTCTGATTTTCCCGAAATTCGAACTCAACCTTCCTTACGGTGTAACGGTAATATAATCAAACGTTTTTTTTAGTCAGATAATAATTGTGACCTCCAAGCTAAAAAAAAAGGCGATTTTGCGTATAATCAGGGGCCATAATTCAGGAAGTTACGATCCGATATGCGCAAATATCGAAAGGAAGCAAGATCTTTGGGTTATAACCATGAATTTCAAGTTTCATCAAAATCGAATCAAAATTGTGACCTCCACAGGGTCCACAACCTTGATATACCATTTTTTAACAGTATTCGCGTACAACAACGGCCATTTTGTATGGCAATTTTCGTCCGATTTTCCCGAAATTCGAACTCTACCTTCCTTAGGGTGTAACGGTAATACAGTCAAACGTTTTTTTAAATCGCATAATATTTGTGACCTCCAAGCTAAAAAAAAGGCGATTTTGCGTATAATCAGGGGCCATAATTCAGGAAGTTACGATCCGATATGCGCAAATATCGAAAGGATGCAAGATCTTTGGGTTATAACCATGAATTTCAAGTTTCATCAAAATCGAATCAAAATTGTGACCTCCACAGGGTCCACAACCTTGATATACCATTTTTTAACAGTATTCGTGTACAAACGGCGGCCATTTTGTATGGCAATTTTCGTCCGATTTTCCCGAAATTCGAACTCAGCCTTCCTTAGGGTGTAACGGTGATATAATCAAACGGTTTTTTAAATCAAATAATAATTGTGACCTCCAGAGGGACCACAAGCTAAAAAGGGTGATTTTTCGGACAATCAGGGGCCATAATTCAGGAAATTACATTCCGATAGCCGCAAATATCGAAAGGAACCAAGATCTTTGGGTTACAAACATGCATGTCAAGTTTCATCAAAATCGGTTCAAAATTGTGACCTCTATAGGGTCCACAAGCTAAAAACGTGATTTTTCGTACAATCAGGGGCCATAATCCATGAAGTTTTGATCCGATACATGCCAATATCGAAAGGAACCGAGATCTTTTGGGGATAAACCTATATTTCAAGTTTCGTCAAAATCGGATAAGAATTGTGACCTGTAGAGAGTCCACAAACAAATTGTGGACGGACGGACAGACGGACGTCCGGACGGACGTCCGGACGGACAGGGGCGACGACATAATACGTCCACATGAAAATGTGGGCGTATAAAAAAGGCGATTTTGCGTATAATCAGGGGTCATAATTCTGGAAGTTACGATCCGATATGCGCAAATATCGAAAGGAAGCAAGATCTTTGGGTTTTAACCATGAATTTCAAGTTTCATCAAAATCGAATCAAAATTGTGACCTCCACAGGGTCCACAACCTTGATATACCATTTTTTAACAGTATTCGTGTACAAACGGCGGCCATTTTGTATGGCAATTTTTGTCCGATTTTCCCGAAATTCGAACTCAACCTTACTTAAGGTGTAACGGTGACATAATCAAACGGTTTTTTAAATCGAATAATAATTGTGACCTCCAGAGGGACCACAAGCTAAAAAGGGTGATTTTTCGGACAATCAGGGGCCATAATTCAGGAAATTACATTCCGATAGCCGCAAATATTGAAAGGAACCAAGATCTTTGGGTTACAAACATGCATGTCAAGTTTCATCAAAATCGGTTCAAAATTGTGACCTCTATAGGGTCCACAATCTAAAAACGTGATTTTTCGTACAATCAGGGGCCATAATCCATGAAGTTTTGATCCGATACATGCCAATATCGAAAGCAGCCGAGATCTTTTGGGGATAAACCTATATTTCAAGTTTCGTCAAAATCGGATAAGAATTGTGACCTGTAGAGAGTCCACAAACAAATTGTGGACGGACGGACGGACAGGGGCGACGACATAATACGTCCACATGAAAATGTGGGCGTATAAAAATGTGATTTTTCGTACAATCAGGGGCCATAACCCATGAAGTTACAGTCTGATACATGTCAATATCGAAAAGAACCGAGATCTTAGGGTGATAAACCTATATTTTAAGTTTCATTGAAATCGGATAAAAATTGTGACCTGTAGACTGTTCACAAACAATTGTGGACGGACGAACAGGGGCGACGACAATCACATGAAAATGTGGGCGTATAAAAACTGTTTCAAATTAATCACGACCACAACTTGGAATATTAAACAAATGAAGTTAGTCCTGCATTTATAATTATACTCCACATTCATCCAAAATATAATGAATCGCACTTCACAAGTTTGAAAACAATTTTTGGCTAATGAATAAAATAATTCTATCGCTTTTACCGCGATATGAGTCGCTTTTTGCGATGCGATACCGCTTAAATTGAACCCTGTTTCGGTCGCTTTATTTGAAAAGATTTAAATAATGTGCTATAGTAATTTGTGATTTTGTTTTTATGGTTAATTCGATTTAATTGTGAACATTTCTAAATCTAAATACTGGACGAAAATCATTAATCATGGATACACGTTCAGAATAATGTTATAGAATGATTTATTTGTTAAAGGTCTGTTAGTAACTTAGTACCGTATAATATGAACATCTGACATGCAAAATTGTGTTAAAGAATTAGACTACTGTCATTTGCGATATTTAGAACCGTGCATAGAACACATTATGTCCAGAATTTGGCGGTAACAGCTTAACTAATAAATTTAATAAAAGAAAACTATTTCAGAACAACGATAATTTCTAATACACCTTTGGTGGAATTAAAATAACTCCAGAGGTGGCGTTTCTTCGTTTGACAAATAAAGGTTTTGAAATAGGATACACAACACAAATATATTAACTTACAGGGTAGGGTCATATTTTGAAATTTAATAAACCATGTTAATTCAAGAAAATTATTGTTGTCTTCTGATTAAGATAAAATCGTGAAACAGGTCCCAGGTTTATAATACACATTCACTAAAATTGTTGAGCTGCGGTGATGATCAATTTTATTACCCTACTAAAGTCTGGCAATTAACAGTTGTTATATAACATCTAGGTCAACGTTGATCCAAATGGTGTTCAGCGAAGCGTAATTCCTGCTCTGATGGCAGTTTGTGTGGTAATATGTGACTTGGAAATACGTTGAATAATTTAAAAGATAGGTTGCCAGGCAACGAAACATACGCCCACAGCAGCTAAATCGTCCGGACAGTCAACAAGGGTTGTCGCATATTTTTACTTTTTTTGGGAATGAAACATTTGTTATACACTAAAATCTGATTAAGAGTAACAACTCATTTTGTAATTATCTGAAAATCATTAGAATTTGTTTGCTTTTTATAAAGTTTTGCCCCACACTAACAATTAGTATAGGAAACATTTAACATCATGGATTTAGCTGTTCAGTTATCAAAATTCATTGAAAATCAAAATACTTGTTCATTTCAACACCTTAAACTCTGTGTATCAATGTGAAGTCAATCGGATGATAAGTTTGGCATCTATAGCGTCACAAGGTTTTTTGAAGTGATCAAGGGAGATAACTCTGGAAGTAATTATTTGAAATCGCTGAAAATCAGTAGGCTTCTTCGTCTCATGACCTTAAACAATGTGTGTAAATTTAAAGTCAATCGGATATTAACTTTGGCCTCTAGAGCGTCCACAGGATTTTTTGATGTGATCAAGGGCCATAACTCTGGCAATAATTATCAGAGATCGCTGATATCAATAGGCGTCTTCGTCTCATGACCTTAAACACTGTGTATAAATTTAAAGTCAATCAGATATTAACTTTGGCCTCTAGAGCATCCACAAGATTTTTTGAAGTGATCAAGGGACACAACTCTGGCACTAATTATCAGAAATCGCTGAAAATCAATAGGCTTCTTCGTCTCATGATCTTAAACACTGTGTATAAATTTTGAAGTCAATCGGACATCATCTTTGTCCTCTAGAGCATCCACAAGATTTTTTGAAGAGATCAAGGGCCATAACTCTGGCACTAATTATCGGAAATCCGTGAAAATCAATAGGCTTCTTCGTCTTATGACCTTAAACACTGTGTATAAATTTAAAGTCAATCGGATATTAACTTTAGCCTCTCGAGCATTCACAAGATTTTTCAAAGTGATCAAGGGTCATAACTCTGGCAGTAATTATCGGATATTGCTGAAAATCAATAGGCTTCTTCGTAGTATGACCTTGAACACTATGTATAAATTTAAAGTCAATCCAATATTAACTTTAGCCTCTAGAGCGTTCACAAGATTTTTCAAAGTGATCAAGGGTCATAACTCTGGCAGTAATTATCGGATATCGCTGAAAATCAATAGGCTTCTTCGTCTCATGACCTTAAACACTGTGTATAAATTTACGGTCAATCGGATATTAACTTTAGCCTCTAGAGCGTTCACAAGATTTTTCAAAGTGATCAAGGGTCATAACTCTGGCAGTAATTATCGGATATTGCTGAAAATCAATAGGCTTCTTCGTCTCATGACCTTAAACACTGTGTATAAATTTAAAGTCAATCGGATATTAACCCTGGCCTCTAGTGTGTTCACAAGAAATTGTGGACGATGGACGGACGGACGGACCGACGGACGGACAGACGGACGGACGGACGGACGGACCGACAGACGGACGGACGGGGGCGACGGCAATATACGTCCACATTTCTATGTGGGCGTATAAAAATTCAAGAAGAACAACCACCAATGGCATCAAATTTTCGTATATTTCTGATACAACAATTCTTTTTGTTTTGAAATATACTGTAGAAAAATAACTTAGTCCTATAACTTTAGGACGCCATGATAATATCGGCATATATAGGCACAGGGAAAGCATCTCTCAATTTCAATGTTATCACGTTTTTCTAGCTCACTATTAAATTCCATTGTTGATAACATTTCTTTTGAATCGCCCTAATATTCCACAAAATGTCATTATTGGAGCAGAGGTTATACGCGTAGAAGCGAATGCTTCGGCCCATACAAACTGCCAATCAAAGAAAAAATAAATAAAGCAGATAATTAATATGTTACAATTTAATTAAAATGTTTAGTTATGAAGGGATATGCATATCAATAATGTCTCGTCTTTTTTAGTTGTTTGTTTGAACATTTCTCTGATTATTTATAATATAATGGTTGGGGCTGAGTTTTTTTTCATTTGAGATACCAACCGAAATTTACTATGAGAAACAAAATTAATCGTATACATGTTAATAAAATAATTAAAATATCAAGCTTTATTTAAATGAGATGATAGAAAAGGGAAACATACATTTATGTCATTACAATAAGACCAACGCTGAATAGACCACAGTATGCACACACATGACAAAATTGTTTTTTTTGTGGTACTTTGTCATCCAGGGAATAAACTGTTACAGGTAAAAAAAATCACACTTCGACCAATCATGTTATCTAATCCATTAGAACAGTGTCGCCTTTCTGTCCGAGATCAAAGAGCAAATAGGTCCGAGTCAAAAGAATAATTTCGTGTGAAAAGCATGCTCTCTGGATAGAATAAATTATACAATAAGAATGAGACTGTAGCCGTGGAGTATCAGTGCTGTGGAGTATTATAGTTGTTGTTGCAGTATTATAAGAAATAGCTAGTACTATTTTGTTATTTGATTTCAGATCGAATCACCGATGATTTTGTTAATGAAGGATCTTGTATTGTTTGTTAATTGCATGGTGTTATGAATTTAGCAGTTTTGATTTTTAATTAGTATTAACGATGTTTTTGTGATAAAGTCTTGATTGTTATTTGGCGTTATGATTTTAGCCACAATTTGTCTGAAGATTAAAAAACGCCACCCCTAGGAGATAAGCTAAATTTAACTCACTGTGATATTAATTACAAAACGGTATATATTGACCGTAAAATATCACATTCATTACCTTCATAAGTTCTTACTGATAAAACAAGCCAACAGTGAGGCTGATGTCCCCCTCCGAAATCCCAAAATAAATAGACGACACATTAATTAATCGCACATTTATTTTTTTCAAACGTATCGAGTTATCGTGTCCCAAAGCATCAACCAATCAAATTGCTTATCTCTGCTTACCCTAAGCGGAAAATGCTCATCTTCGAACTCCATCAAGGCATTGACCTAATAAGCATATACACCAAGTTTGAACATTTTACCGATAACTCAATTAGAAGGAGAGTTATTGTGTTCCAAAGTCTCGACCAATCAAATTGCGTATCGCTCTGCTTACCCTGAGCAGAAAATACTCATTATCGAACTTAGTCAAGGCATTGACTTAATAAGCATACACACCAATTTTGAACATTTTAACTCAATTCGAAGGAGAGTTATTGTGTTCCAAAGTCTCGGCAAATCAAATTGCTTATCGGCTATCGCTCTGCTTACCCTGAGCAGAAAATGCTCAATATCGATCTTAGTCAAGGTATTACTGTAATGAAACTATACACCAAGTTTGAACATTTTAACTCAATTAGAAGGAGAGTTATTGTGTTCCAAAGTCTCGGCCAATCAAATTGCGTATCGCTCTGCTTACCCTGAGCAGAAAATGCTCATTATCGAACTTAGTCAAGGTATTACTGTAATGAAACTATACACCAAGTTTCATCAATCTCACTTAATTAGAACTAAAGTTATCGTGTCCCAAAGCATCAACCAATCAAACTGCTTATCTCTGCTTACCCTAAGCGGAAAATGCTCATCTTCGAACATCCATCAAGGCATTGACCTAATAAACACATACACCAAGTTTGAACATTCTAGCTCAATTAGGAAGAGAGTTATTGTGTCCCAAAAAGTGTGACGGACAGACAGACGAACCCATTTTAATAGTCCCCCAACTTTCCTCGAAATATCAAAAATTGAAATCTAATAATTTATTATGGCTAGTTTATGTGTGGTTAGCTCCAAGGAAGTGCGTCCCTGACAAGAGGCGTTGCAACGCAAAATCGTTTAAAAATGAAAATCCATGTTGACAACTTGACAAGTAAAAAATATTTCTAAAATTTTACAAACATTTTAACCCTTGACTGGGATAAATTGTAACAATTGCCAAATTCCAACCAACTATATCAGCTAATCCATTAGTGCACAAGCTAATTAACTGGTCATCTCTCAACATCAAAGAACAATTCCGTGTGAAAAGCGTGCATGAATTGACAGTATGAATTGTAAAATAATGACTGGGTCGTTTGGGAGCGGTGTAGTAATATATGTCTGCATGATTTACTTTATTTATTCACAAACGGGCCGCTCAAGCTTTTGGACGACTTTATCATCGTATTATTATATGTCTAAATTAGGTATATGATTTATCTAATAGTGATGCAATTCTGTTTCCTTGGAAACGACGAATCATTAGTTGCGAGATTTTCTGTTTATAATTGTGTTTTCGAAATAGATTAGAGCATCTGATATCAATAGAGATTAAAATACGTCGGATAATTAAAATGAGGTTGGACCGGATATCGGTAAATAACGATATAGCGTGCAACCTATTTTAAGACACATGGATTTATACTTCAGTAGTACCACGGTTATGCTAACAAAATAAACAAACAAAAAGACAAGAAAAATAAATAACTGTAGCAAGACGATGGTATGCAGTATAAGAAACGTAGTATTCATCAACAAATGAAATACGCATAGACTAAAGAGGGCAGACATGTAACTTCAGCACGTATAAATCCATGTATAAAGAGTAAGACCTACCCTTAACAAAGACCGATCCATGTAAAACACACGGTCGATTAAGAAATCGCACGGTAAATAAGAATTGACACCTACGCGTCAGATTTTGCCTGCTAGTCCTTGATAAGACACTTTGGTGCAGTTATAACACGCTTTCGAGAAAACTCACCAAACGTAGAATACACACCGTGTCAGTTGTTTTTAACCCGTCCGTTAATTAACACACCCAGTACAGAAAACACACCGTCGCTGAGATTTTCACTCCTAGCGATAATTAAATCATCCTTAGTCAATTTCTCACCCCTGTTAATTAACACACCCTATCTACAGAGTTTAACCTCTTTCTATTAGATATATTGCCATAATTAGAATTTTACCGAGTTTCGTACAAATTAAACCAAGTTAGAAGTTATATATACCCTATATGTACAAATCACACTATAGGTGTTAATATCATGGATTTAGCTGTTCAGTTATCAAAATTCATTGAAAATCAAAATACTTGTTCGTTTCAACACCTTAAACTCTGTGTATCAATCTGAAGTCAATTGGATGATAAGTTTGGCCTCTATAGGCAATAGCGTCACAAGGGTTTTTGAAGTGAGACAACTCTATAGGTAATTATTTGAAATCACTCAAAATCATTAGGCTTCTTCGTCTCATGACCTTAAACAGTGTGTGTGTATTTAGAGTTAATCGGGTATTAACTTTGGCCTCTAGCGGTCCACAGGATTTTTTCATGTGATCAAGGGCCATAACTCTGGCAGAAATTATTAGAAATCGCTGAAAATCAAAAGACTTTTTCGTCTCATGACCTTAAACAATGTGTACAAATCTAAAGTAAATCGGATATTAACTTTGGCTCTAGAGCGTCCACAAGATATTTTTGAAGTGATCAAGGACCATAACTCTGGCACTAATTATGGGAAATCGCTGAAAATCAATAGACTTCTTCGTCTTATGACCTTAAACACTCTGTATAAATTTAAAGCCAATCGGATATTAACTTTGGCCTCTAGAGCATCCACACGATTTTTTTTGAAGTGATCAAGGGCCATAACTCTGGCAATAATTATCGAAAATCGCTAAAAATCAATAGGATTCTTCGTCTTATGACCTTAAACACTGTGTATAAATTTAAAGTCAATCAGATATTAACTTTGCCCTCTAGAGCGTCGACAAGCAATTGTGGACGCTGGACCGACAACAATATACGACCACATTTCAATGTGGGCGTATAAAAATGTACCCTAGTTAGGGGGACCCTAAAGGCAGACAAAAGGGCCCCCACGCTTGACATAAGGGCCCCTCTGGCCAAGGGAAAGGGCCCGCGTGTATTAGTCAATCGTTTCTATACACTGTTACTGTCGAATCCATTACTGAATGAGATTGCTGTCATTGTATTGGCAAGCCAGAGGTGATTGGCCAGCTAGAGATCGAAGCGCGGCACTCTAGTCCACTAGGCCATCCCAACCCCCCCTCACTTAATTAGAACTAAAGTTATCTTGTCCCAAAGTATCAACCAATCAAATTGCTTATCTCTGCCTAACCTAAGCAGAAAATGCTCATCTTCAAACTCCATCAAGGCATTGACCTAATAAGCATACACACCAATTTTGAACATTTTAAACTCAATTAGAAGGAGAGTTATTGTGTTCCAAAGTCTCGGCAAATCAAACTGCTTATCGCTCTGCTTACCCTGAGCAGAAAATGCTCATTATCGATCTTAGTCAAGGCATTACTGTAATGAAACTATACACCAAGTTTCATCACTTTCACTTAATTAGAATTAAAGTTATCGTGTCCCAAAGCATCAACCAATCACAAATTGCTTATCTCTGCTTACCCTAAGCAGAAAATGCTCATCTTCGAACTCCATCAAGCCATTGACCTAATAAACACATACACCAAGTTTGAACATTCTCGCTCAATTAGGAAGAGAGTTATTGTGTCCCAAAAAGTGTGACGGACAGACAGACGAACCCATTTTAATAGTCCCCCAACTTTCTTCGAAAGGCGGGGGACAAAAAAACTTCCCGACTATAGTCGGGTGCCGCTCTGACAAACTATAAAATATTCCCGACTATAGTTGGGATCAGCGCTCTAAGGGTTAACAATGATTATCGAAGCAGATGAAGGAAAATTGCCATTCGCGAAGAGGCGAACAGCTAGCGCTCACACTGAATAAGGAATATTCATTGCGAAAGAGTAAAATAACCATGTGGTACTTACCAAAAACTTTTCGGAGTTATCTGAACCAACAACAGAGCACATTTCACCAAAATTGGTTGCACACACCTATAAATAAAATGTTTACTGGATACATGTATATATAAATTGTGATATTTAGCTCTACATATTTCTAAATTAAGCCTGGATTAATCTGTATAAAATGTGTGCAACAGAATCCATGCAATGATTGTAATCCTACAGCCCAATAAAAATATTTTTTAATGTGTCGTTTTATTGTGCAATGAAATGATAAACAAGCAGGTTACCAAACATTCACCTGATGAACATCTACATCAAGTTTAAACATTCTACCTCAATTAAAAGCAGAGTTATATTCCAAAGTGACTAATAAAATTGCTTATCGCTCCAAAGCCTAAGCAGAAAATTCTCACCATCAAATTTAGTCAAGGTAATAATGACTTAATGAATCAATATTTGGATCAACCAATCAGATTGCTTATGTCTGCATACCCTAAGCAGAAAATGCTCCACTTTGAATTTCATCAGGGCATTTACCTAATAACACTTACACCAAGTTCGAATATTCTAGTTCAATGTTTTTTGTTCATTTAATAATAAAAAACGTTTCATATTGCGTATGAATTGTACTTAATTTTTAAATAATATAGCCTTGGTTCTGAATGACGAAATACCGTTGAAAGGCCAATGTATGTGCAGGAACCAAAATAAAATGAGCACGAGTCGATTCAAGACATTGCGTACACAAGCGCGACCAATACCAACATGGCGACAATTCGTTGTCGATTCACGTGCAAAAATTGAAGAAAATTTAAAAGCCTAAATAACAGGTTATCACGAATTCGTAAATTTTGTACTATTATTAAAATAATGTAGCCTTGATTCCAAATGAAGAAATACAAACGTTTTTGTCATCTATCAGTCATTTATAATGAGCAGACGAATTCTTAAAGGGAAAAAACTCCAGGTTATTTACACATCCGGGTATATCCAATTTAGCGAATTCCATCATGTATTGTTTAAATGAGGGAGAATTTATTTCAACATTTTAGGTGAAAAAAAAAAGCTACATTAAGATTGAGACTTTGAAATAACTATAAAGTGACTGATGTAGGCTATTGTATTATTATATATATATATGAAGGATTAAGTCACAGAAAACATTGAGTCGACTCCTCTACGCACGCACGAAGGATGCATTATTTTTGTAAAAGTAATAAATGTAAAAGTAATAAATGTAAAAGTAATAAATATATTGAACCAGATGTGATAGTCAGGCCTATAACAAACGTTTGACTGAGAAAAAAAAAAAAAATATTTATAACATAATATTACATATTAAAACCTTCTAAATAAGCTGATAATATCATAATTCATGATTTGGCCTTGGATTTCCTATTTTTAGCCTAGGATCAAGGTTGCACTTTGGCCTATCAAAGTTGGCCTTCGATCGAAAAAGCAAATTTCGAGCCCTGTCTATGCCTCTTACAAAGTCACAGCCTTGGGGAAGATTGATACATAGTCTTCCAAAATATATCTTAAAAAAGATAATTTTTCGCAATATAATTTTTTTTATTGAACATTATACCTAACACACTGAAATTTTTTTTTAAAAAGTATGACTCTTGATGAAATTATACCAAACGCAAACAGGCACATTAAAATTCATATAAATAGCAATCTCTACAGGTAGAATATACATTGAACTAAATGAAAGAAGATGCAAATTTTGGGGGGTAATAAGACATTAACAATAACAATTTTAAGAAGTATAAAATGTCCCTTTTGAATTGGACAGACTCATGGATAATTTATTTTCCCTTCAGATATTAACCATTGCTTCTATAAATTTATAAATCAAACGAGGCTTGCCTGTAAGGTGAAGTTTGATTGTAATTCTGTCTTGCTGTTGACGTCTGAGAGGTTATGTGAGATGCGCATGCCAAGAACCATCATATTTCAAAGGGTGAAAATGGTGACAAAGAAACAAGTCTAACAAAGAAGATAGGTTGCCAGGCAACGAAACATACGCCCACAACAGCTAAGTCGTCCGGGCAGTCAACAAGGGTTGTCGCATATTGTTTCTTTTATCAGTCAGGAGAACATTTACTATTTACAACACATGATAATCTTATTACGAGTAATAGCCCATTAAATAATTATCAGAAATGATTAGAATAGTTTTGATGGTTTGTCTCAAGGCCTTTGTCCACAAGATATTTCAAATTGATCAAGTGCCAGAAATTATCAGATATCACTGAAAATCAAATAGGATTCTTCGTCTCATGACCCTAAACACTGTGTACAAATTTAAAGTCAATCGGATATTAACTTTAGCCTCTAGAGCGTTTACAAGATTTTTCAAAGTGATAAAGGGTCATAACTCTGGTAGTAATTATCGGATATCACCGAAAATCAATAGGCTTCTTCGTCTCATGACCTTAAACACTGTGTATAAATTTAAAGTCAATCGGATATTAACTATATCCTCTAGAGCGTTCACAAGATTTTTCAAAGTGATCAAGGGTCATAACTCTGGTAGTAATTATCGGATTTCGCTGAAAATCAATAGGCTTCTTTGTATCATGACTTTAAACACCGTGTATAAATTTAAATTCAATCGGATATTAACTTTAGCCTCTAGAGCGTTCACAAGATTTTTCAAAGTGATCAAGGGTCATAACTCAGGCAGGAATTATCGGATATTGCTGAAAATCCCCAGGCTTCTTCCTATCATGACCTTACATACTGTGTATAAATTTAAAGTCAATCGGATATTAACTATAGCCTCTAAAGCGTTCACAAGATTTTTCAAAGTGATCAAGGGTCATAACTCTGGCAGTAATTATCAGATATCGCTGAAATTCAATAGGCTTCTTCGTCTCATGACCTTAAACACCGTGTATAAATTTAAAATCAATCGGATATTAACTTTAGCTTCTAAAGTGTTCACAAGATTTTTCAAAGTGATCAAGGGTCATAACTCTGGCAGTAATTATCAGATATCACCGAAAATCAATAGGCTTCTTCATCTCACGACCTTAAACACTGTGTATAAATTTAAAGTCAATCGGATATTAACTATAGCCTCTAGAGCGTTCACAAGATTTTTCAAAGTGATCAAGGGTCATAACTCTGGTAGTAATTATCGGATATCGCTGAAAATCATTAGGCTTCTTCGTCTCACGACCTTTAACACCGTGTATATATTTCAAGTCAATCGGAGATTAACTTTAGCCTCTAGAGCGTTCACAAGAAATTGTGGACGATGGACGGACGGACGGACGGACGGACGGACAGACGGACGGACGGACGGGGGCGACGGCAATATACGACCACATTTCCATGTGGGCGTATAAAAATCGGCCCAAGGGAGGGAAAACCAAACTCTCCTTTAATCCCCAAAACAACAATTAGGGTGGCCACATAACCTCTCAGACGTCAACAGCAAGACAGAATTACAATCAAACTTCACCTTACAGGTAAGCCTCGTTTGATTTATAAATTCTGTCTTACTGTATGACGTCATATTCGAGGTCATGTGAGAGTTTCAAAGTTGTCACCATGGAACACAATTGTGAAAGTATTACTGTTTTGGGGCTAAATTATTGTACGACATGCTTAACATTCTTTAGAATAACAAGTAAAAGCCCTGTTTTCAGTTATTGCTGGGATATTTGCAAACTGAAATGATCGTCAAACACCTCCTCCTGTCATAATTTAAATGCAGGTTACGTATATAATCATTAGCTCAAATGATCTATTTAAAGGGACAATCCCGATAAGAACAGAGTCTCAAAAATTAAAGTCTGAGTATTTATGAAATTTATGGACCAAAATATAGTGGCATGGTGTATTTACCTTGTCTCAAAATTTCTGCTCAAAATATTGAGTCGTTTAGACGTGAACGTCAACACTGCTTATCCGGACACGTAACCCGTTTAAGATTTCGGGTCAATTTTTTCATTGGGTGACCTGATAATATCTGGTAGTAATTATCGGATATCGCTGAAAATCAATAGGCTTCCTCATCTCACGACCTTAAACACCGTGTATAAATTTAAAGTCAACCAGATATTAACTTTAGCCTCTAAAGCATTCACAAGATTTTTCAAAGTGATCAAGGGTCATAACTCGGGCAGGAATTATCGGATATTGCTGAAAATCAACAGGCTTCTTCTTATCATGACCTTACACACTGTGTATAAATTTAAAGTCAATCGGATATTAACTTTAGCCTCTAGAGCGTTCACAAGATTTTTCAAAGTGATCAAGGGTCATCACTCTGGTAGTATTTATCGGATATCGCTGAAAATCAAAAGGCTTCTTCGTCTCACGACCTTAAACACCATGTATAAATTTCAAGTCAATCGGATATTAACTTTAGCCTCTAGAGCGTTCACAAGAAATTGTGGACGATGGACGGACGGACCGACAGATGGACGGGGGCGACGGCAATATACGACCACATTTCAATGTGGGCGTATAAAAATGGAGAATAAACAATTACAAAGGCAGATTCAAAGATCATGGATACAGACGACAAAGTCAGACTTTACCAGTACGAAGGCCATGTGGCCTCTCCCAGAAAATTTCAAAAAACTAGAAGCCATTTCCAGTGGAATTTGGTGCATGCCCCACTAGATCAGCCATTAATTGTATTATTACATATAATAACAACTTTGCCTGGTTGCCAATTCTTTGGCTTTAGCCTTTTAGGTATTAGTCTTTCAATTCTTCCCACCTAATCTGCTCTCAAATTCACATTTGTAAACGACCATCTCAGTCTGCTTGCCTGTGCTTCTTAGCCGAATAAATAGGCATAATGACATTGTACTAATAATTTATACCGGGCGACTACTTGTCAATCGACGGAAAAAAAATCAACACTTGTCAATCAATGTCGAACTCGAGTCAGTGTAGTAGGCCTAATTACGGTAGTAGATAATATCGAAACGAGCGAAATATGGCCTATATATCTGTTAACAATACAGGCAAATTATCCGCGGAAGGACTGTCTATAGAATGATATTTATTAACTTAAATCAATTGTTCAGTAAGTCATTTTAACCCTTTAGAGCCTAAACCATGAAGGAGGTCTTCAAAAATTCACAAATTGTGTTTTTCATGATGCCTGGGGTGTGAATAAACCTAATCCACAAAAAAAAAATTCATCAGAAATCATTTCCAAAATTTTGGACAGGTATCGATTTTGATACCATAGGCTTTAGACAAAGATGACTAGTGGATAAGGCGCTAGTTCGATCCCTGCATTGGCCGAGAAAGTTCATCTCGATTGTCCGACGTGATTTTCCCCCTTGTCAGTGATGCAGAAGGAGAGCCTGACAAGGACAGCTGCCTAGTCCTTCGGATGGCACGAAAAACCAAGGTCCTGTGTACACATTGGCGTGCACGTAAAAGATCCCTTGGCAGTTGGAATTCGATATGAGTAGGCCGTAGCGGCGCTGCCCGGGCAAAATTTCCTCATAGCACACTGTATGACTTCCATTAGCCCAGGTTAGGTGCAAAAGAGTAGGACGTTAAACCCCATTTCATTTCATTTCATTTCTCAACTGAGAAATATATCGGAAAACTCAGGTTTGATATCATATTTATTTGTGATAAACTAAAAAAAACAAATTTCTGTCTGTTCAGACATAAATTTACATTACATTGACAGTTGGGATGGAAATGTTGGAATTTATTTTTGGAGAAGATCAGGTATATTTGACTGCGGTAGCAAATTTAATACCACATGTTTTCACCACACACAGAGCAATTAAGTTTGCAATTGAATATACTGTGAACTGTTATTAAGTTTCTCTGTATTCTTATATACATGAATAATATATTAATTTTGGGTAAACTTAACTACAGTGAAATCCCGCTTAACGACCAACTCAGAAATACGGGCAACTCACGTATACGACCACATATTAAAAGAACCAATTTTTTTCTTCTATATACCTTATAAATTGAACTCAGTATTAGGGCAACTCACTATTACGGATTACGACCACCGAAGCCAGTCCCAATCAGTCAATTTCATTGTTTTTGTGACTCGCGATAACGACCACGGATTGGGATTAATCAGCTCCCGACCGAGATCAAAACGATAACGACCACTGACAGGGATTAGTCAATCTAACGACTGAGATCAAACAGTCGTGGTTGACTGATTTATCGCAACAATTTTGTCAAAAGGGTATCATTTCTTATTCGACCTTCACCTGTGTAATGGAAAAAACCCGTAGTAATAAGCGTACTCGTGTAGAATTAAGCCTGAAAGCAAAAGTAGAACTTATCAACAAAAAAAACACAAAACAGTGAGGGTAGAAGCCAAAAGCAATTTGAAATTGGTAAGACCCAATTACTGACGATTTTGAAAAGAAAGGCGGAAATTATTGATGGATACGAAGAAAATAGAGACAGCGACAGGAAACGTCCCTGTGTTCGCTCGCCGATGGAAGAATGTGGGCGTGGTTTCAGCGTGTGCGTGACAATGATCTGTCGATCTCCGGTCCTACGCTTCGTGAAAAAGCAGATTTAGAGAAAGACAACATTTCATTTTTCAAGATGTACGTTGAAAGTGGTAGCGTAAATGACGACGTTGTGAAAGAATGGACTGATAGTGTACCTGACATTGTCATTGGTTACGAAGTTCGGGATATCTTCACTATAGAAGAGAGAGGAGTGAATTATCATGGCCTCCCAGATAAAACGCTCTCTATTCGTGACTAAACTTGTTCTGGTGTCAAAATGTGAAAAATTCTCGTCTGCCGGTTACGTGGAGATCCAATAATAAAAAAGCTTGGATGGCAGGATTATTATTTGAACATTTTACGTCTGCCGGTTTCGTGGAGATCCAATAATAAAAAACGCATGGATGACATAATTTTTGTTTAAAGGGTGGTTGCGGGATTTTAATCGAAAAATGAAGATAAATAAAGGAAGCATTATGAATTAAAAATTATAATGTGACCAAAGACTTTATAATATGCATAATTATTATTATGTTTTCATGATGTGTTTTAACATTACATCTGTTATTAGTAATAAAGTATGTCTTTAATGTATATAATTTACCTAACTCTGTTTTTTATTTGAATTTGTCTAAAGCATGCTCACTCAGTAATGAGACCAACTCACTATTAAGACCACATCTAGACAGTCCCACATGTGGTCTTAATAGAGGGATTTCACTGTATTTTGTTGAAAAATACTCCAATTTCCCTGGTTAAAAAAATTTAAATTTCTCAATCGTGGGAGCTACCGTCTTTGAAAGTACAAGTGAACCCCATGTACTCAATATAGCAGCACTGTATGGTACTATATTAGATACCATAGGCGTTCTCGTCATGAAAAACCGGGGGATAGATTATTTGTTCAAAATTTAGTTTATTAATTAGTTAAGCTAATTAGTGGTATCAAATCTGATACCGTCGGCGCTAAAGGGTTAATCTCCATTTTAACCTCATTTACACCGATCTTATGTATATTTCTTGGGGCACTACTGACTGACAATATAGCGTGTCACGTGGGGAAAGCCCAGTGATGACATCATGGAAATGCTATTCTTAGAACAGGAAGTCAATCAAATCTGGAGCTAGTTACCTCCCTTGAGACAAATGGCTCTAAAAAAAATAAATTTGAACTGGGCTTCGTGGACATATTCAAATGTGATTTGGAATTAAAAATCTTTTCGAACCCTCTGGACAAGTAAAATAGGATTTAATGGATAAAGAACACACCAGGTAAGACATTCACACATCTAGCGCTTAGATTAAGGCTATTTTTCTATTTTCTGGAGCTATCAAGCCAGCCAGAGTGTTATTGTCCCTTTAAGGAATCAGTCAGGCGTTAATGAATACACACGCAGGCTGTATATAGGTAATTAAGGAATAAACATTCCGAATATGCATTCGGTCACTGTGACGTCACTGGCGACTGAGGGGATTAACCCATTTAACCCTGAGCCAATTAAAAGATTAGCTGCCCTAACCCTAAGCTCATTGAACCAGCAAGGCCCATCTCCCTAAGCCAATTAGAGGATTATTGTTAATCCTAATACCCTCTACAAAATTGCAAATAATTTAAAAAATATTTTTATACATAAAAATACTCTGTTACAAAAATGTTCACATTGCCGTGTTCTTTCCAATGATATAAAATTCAATTTTACAAAGTAGCATGTATATTACTATAAATAATATTGAAAAGCCAGTTCCAATAAAATTATGACTTTTCTCTATCATATTGGCAAAATAATGTGAAAAAGTATCCCTTACGATTTTTTTTAAAAAAATAAAATAATCCCTCGTGTTGGCAGCAGTGTTCTAAGTAAATATAAATATAACTTTTAAAAAGAAATATCACTCCAAATAACGGTCACTTCATCGCCTACAGCATTTAACATTTTGCCTTTCTTTGGATATATGACAGGAATTGTCGTTTTCTTTGCTTCACTGCGTCGAAAATAAAAATATATATTTGAAATCTTTGACAGTGTAATATTCCCCTATTTAGCTTGTGTTAAACCCTAAAAGTTTTGATTCAATTTAGCTTTCCAAAGTCTAGAATTATTAACCGTAAGTTTCGTGTTGTCATCTGTTTGATCGAGCGAATCCAAGATGGCGGCGACTCGCTTGATCTTGGCTCGAGTATACGCATTCTTCGCATCATAACGTCAAAAATAATAATAAATAGTTGATTTCTTCGACATTATCATATTCCACAATATACCTGTCAGTAAATCATAAAATCTGATTCTTTTTCACTCTCAATATCGCATAATTATTAGCCGTAAGTGACAGCGTGAAAATATTGGAATAGTGCCAAATTGAATGACACGGTGTGAATTTTCACCTCTGACCTGTTACGTAAATACTGAAAGATCCGGTGTTGAAACATATATTTTTTATTGGATGATTAGCGAATTAAACATTCCTTTTCATCGCGGGTTTTACTTTTATTACCCAATCACCATTAATTAATGAATTAGAAACAATAGAAATAAGTTGATTGATTTCTCGCTTGGGTTCGCTAATGCTGTTGCCAAGTATGAAGGGTCCGCGAGTTGATTCGCTACCGTCACCCACGTGCCGCGAGTTGTTTCGCTACCGTAAAAAATGGGTTAAGAGTGTTTTCAATAATTGGCAAAGTCGTTTTTACGGGAGGTCTATTTTTACGACTTTGAATGAAGATAACTGAATTAATTTTTGTCAGATTGATGTGAATTTACCGTAAAGTGGATAAAATAACCATGGACTGCTCACATAGAGAAATTTTCAGGGACATTTTATGTGCACTTTAATATAAACAGTAGTCTCGATTATTCAATGTTGTGATTTAATTACAATGTCCATTCAGCGGCATATTTGAATCTAATCCAGCTTACAACGAAGGCTAGCCTTGACATCAAGAGTTTATTATGGTCTGGATAAGTTAATATTCTTTTTTCTTTCTGATATCATTAGAAAGATAAATGAACGATCTTTCAATCGGTCGGGGGTGCTTTGTTGGCTTCACAAAATACCATGCATTTTTTTAAGTTGAAAGTTCAATCCACGGAGAGTTATTGTGTTCCAAAGTCTCGGCAAATAAAATTGCTTATCGCTCTGCTTACCCCGAGCAGAAAATGCTCATTATCGATCTTAGTCAAGGCATTACTGTAATGAAACTATACACCAAGTTTCATCACTCTGACTTAATTAGAACTAAAGTTATCGTGTCCCAAAGCATCAACCAATCAAATTGCTTATCTCTGCTTACCCCAAGCGGAAAATGCTCATCTTCGAACTCCATCAAGGCATTGACCTAATAAGCATATACACCAAGTTTGAACATTTTAACTCAATTTAAAGTCTCGACCAATCAAATTGTGTATTGCTCTGCTTATCCTGAGCAGATAATGCTCACTATCGAACATAGTCAAGGTATTACTGTAATGAAACTATACACCAAGTTTCATCACTCTCACTTAATTAGAACTAAAAGCGGAAAATGCTCATCTTCGAACTCCATCAAGGCATTGACCTAATAAACACGTACACCAAGTTTGAACATTCTAGCTCAATTAGGAAGAGAGTTATTGTGTCCCAAAAAGTGTGACGGACAGACAGACGGACCAACCCATTTTAATCCACACAGATCTCTGTTAGTCTGTACTGATTGTTGCCGTGTGTAGCCGTGAGGAAGATAGTGTAGTCTATACGGATAATTAACACGATTTCTATACACTTAAAAAGGGAATTACACCAAAATAAAGTTGGACCAACAAAAGAATCATCGCCAGCTGAAATATGCTCTTCAAAAAAAGAAACGCAAAACCCATTTTTAATCATTTTTTTTATTTGAACGAGGTCTTTGTTTCGGTAAATCCTACTTGTTTTTAATGCCATTATGTAAGGATAAAAGAAATCCATTATTGATTTTAAAGGTAGGGTCACTAATTTTGATTGGTCATCCTTTTTGTCGAAATTTTTTATCGCTTGATTGCACCAAGAAACATGAATTTAACAACTTTGCAAGCTTTTTGCATGGAACCTAAATCTAAGGTCTTTAAAATCCCGGGGTTCTCGGTTTCCAAATCAGTTGCATGTGTAAACACTCAAAGACCTAAGGCCGCGGTTAATTAATTGTCAGTTTCTCATGACCTAAGTTTGTGAAATATACATGCTACATGAGGTAATTATTAATTATTGAGACGAAATTTATTTTTTTAGTTAAAGGCTGTATCTATCTCAGCAATAAATAATGTCAGTTTCTTGGTCCTTGAAAACACATGGGTATCCAGTGTCCCTGATTTATTTATATTTAATAATTCAAAAAATATTTATAAATATATAAATATCTGTTGCACAATATCCAGACAACGGAAGATTTGATCATATCATAATAATAAATAAGTTTGATATTAGTGATATGCTTTTAAGTTAACGGTTTGTTAATTCATTCATTCTTGACATTTCATTTCTTTATCTTTCCCTACTTTGACAGGTTACGACATAAATCGTAATATAAATTGGATATTTAAATACAAAATAAGTTAGATTATTTAACATGTCTTTCCAAAGAATTTACTACACACGTGGTCGTTTCTGTCTAGCCGTGATGGAAGATAGCATATAGTAACAAGGGCATTGTCAATGCAATGGCCCGTGCCGTATGTTAATTGTCTTCAACTTTGAACCTATCGGCACATATGGCATCATGATAATATAAATAGTTTTATTATTTTGTCTATCATAATCAAACTGTTTACTTTTATTTGTATCTTTGTGTCATTTTGAGACTGTTTACACATTTATAGTGCCGTGAAGTGGTGTCAATCAGTCCGTACCTCATGATCGAGGCTATCTCGTGGCAACAGATTTGAGACCGTTGCTCACGTAAATAAAATAATTTAGCAGGAATTTAAAGACATTATATCTTTCTGTAAATTTTATTACAAATGACAAGTGCCTAATTGAGTTTATGTAGGCTGTTGTGAATGTTGCAGCTCCCATTCCTTGGTTTGGATGGCAGATATTATATGGCTTGATTCACTTCCTGTTTTACGGACGAACTCTGTATTTATTTTATTCACATTCAAGCCTACTTTACTTGATTCTTATCACCTACGGTGTCATTTTCATCAATAAATAGAGGATTTTAATTCGTCAATTCATTGTTCATATTGCAAGGCAAACAAATAAAGTTTTACAGGACAAATTTTTGGCCTCACTTAATTGGACCAAATAATCAAGGAAGTGCGTGATTATTACGGATCAAAACGGACATGCGGGCGGGTCATGAGAAACAGACAATTAATTAACCGCTGCTTAAGTGATGCCACATCTGAACGAAGACCAACACAACAACGCTATTGGGGGATTACATGCAGGTGACTCCAAGACAGATGTAGCCAGACTGCTGAATGTTTCCCTTCGTTCTGTTTCTTGCCTTTGGGATAGGTACCGACAGCGAAGTTCAACACGTGAACACCCTAGGTCAGGCCAAACAAGTGTGGTCCCACTTGTCCTGGATCGTCACTTCCGGTTACGTAATTGGCGTAAATGGTTTTCAACAGCAACCTCTACTGCTGCAGCAATTCCTGGACGGCATAGAATCTCGTACCAGACAATAGGCAAACGCCTACGTGAAACCGAATAACGAGGCAGACTTTCCTGCTAGAGCTTTTGTTTCCAAATACGCCGACACCATGAAATCCAACTTTAATGGGTTCAGGCACTGAGGGTATGGTCACAGCAACACTGGAGAGCAGTTTGGTTCAGCGACGTGTCGCTGTTCTTGTTGCAACAAGGCGATAGTAGAGCGAGGATATACTGACGACGAAATGTAACGTTGCGTTTCTTTTTTGGGAGAGTATAATTTGAAAATGGACCAATTTCTGGATTTGCCGTTGGCGATTTATGTTTGAGATGATAGAACCGACATAGATGAATAAGTAGGCCAGTCATGTCAATAAATAATAGCAGTATCGATAAGGATACACAATTTTGCAAAACTTTTTATTAAATAATGTAGTATTATATAACAGTTCTAATTCTTATAATTTTAATTCTGTCCTTTTTAGAGGAACTACATTAACACCTTGAGTACAACATATTTTTTGGCCAGGTAACAAACTGAAATGACTGACAAGCGTAAGGCCTTTAGGCCTTGATTTGATTTTACGTTGATTAAAATGTACAAAAAAAAAAAAAAAATAGGTTGCCAGGCAACGAAACATACGCCCACACAGCAGCCAAATCGTCCGGGCAGTCAACAAGAGTTGTCGCATATTAAGGAATTATCAGAAAATCATTAGAATTTGTTTGGTTTTTATAATCAAACGTTTTTTTTTTAAATCAGATAATAATTGTGACCTCCAGAGGCACCACAAGCTAAAAAGGGTGATTTTTCGTACAATCAGGGGACATAATTCAGGAAGTAATGACCCGATGGGTGCAAATATCGAAAGGAACCAAGATCTTTGGGTTATAAACATACCTGTCAAGTTTCATCAAAATCGATTCAAAATTGTGACCTCTATAGGGTCCACAACCTTGATATAACATATTTTCACACTATTCGTGTACAAACGGCGGCCAGTTTGTCCGTCAATTCTAGTCCGGTTTTCACGTAATTCAAACTCTCTTTTCATTACCATGTAACGGTGATACAGTCAAACGTTTTTTTAAATCGGATAATAATTTTGACCTCCAGAGGAACCAAAAGCGAACAAAAGCGATTTTTCGGACAATCCGGGGACATAATTCAGGAAGTTATGATCCAATGGGCGCAAATATCGAAAGGAACCAAGATCTTTGGGTTATAAACATACATGTCAAGTTTCATCAAAATCGGTTCAAAATTGTGACCTCTATAAGGTCCACAACCTTTATATAACATATTTTCACAATATTCGCGTACAAACGGCGGCCATTTTGTCCGTCAATTTTGGTCCGATTTTCACAAAATTCATATTCAACCTTCATAACCATGGAACGGTGATATAATCAAACGGTTTTTTAAATCGGATAACAATTTTGACCTCCAGAGGGACCACAAGCTAAAAAGGGCAATTTTTCGGACAATCAGGGGCCATAATTCAGGAAGTTGCGATCCGATTGGCGCAAATATCGAAAGGAACCAAGATCTTTGGGTTATAAACATGCATTTCAAGTTTCATCCAAATCGGTTCAAAATTGTGTCCTCTACACTGTTCACAACCTTGATATAACATATTTTCACACTATTCGCGTACAAATGGCGGCCATTTTGTCCGTCAATTTTGGTCCGATTTTCACGAAATTCAAACTCGGCCTTCATAACCATGGAAAAATGATATGATCAAACGTTTTTTTAAATCAGATAACAATTTTGACCTCCAGAGGGACCACAAGCTAAAAAGGGCAATTTTTCGGACAATCAGGGGCCATAATTCAGGAAGTTACAATCCGATTGGCGCAAATATCGAAAGAAACCAAGATCTTTGGGTTATAAACATGCATTTAAAGTTTCATCCAAATCGGTTCAAAATTGTGTCCTCTACACTGTTCACAACCTTGATATAACATATTTTCACACTATTCGCGTACAAATGGCGGCCATTTTGTCCGTCAATTTTGGTCCGATTTTCACGAAATTCGAACTCGACCTTCATAACCATGGAACGGTGATATAATCAAACGGTTTTTTAAATCGGATAACAATTTTGACCTCCAGAGGGACCACAAGCTAAAAAGGGCGATTTTTCGGACAATCAGGGGCCATAATTCAGGAAGTTACGATCCGATTGGCGCAAATATCGAAAGGAACTAAGATCTTTGGGTTATAAACATGCATTTCAAGTTTCATCCAAATCGGTTCAAAATTGTGACCTCTACACTGTTCACAAGCTAAAAAACGTGATTTTTCGTACAATCAGGGGCCATAACCCATGAAGTTACAGTCCGATACATGCCAATATCGAAAGGAACCGAGATCTTAGGGTGATAAACCTATGTTTTAAGTTTCATTGAAATCGGATAAAAATTGTGACCTGTAGACTGTTCACAAACAATTGTGGACGAACAGGGGCGACGACAATATACGTCCACATGAAAATGTGGGCGTATAAAAAAAAGGAAGTTCCTCAAACTGGCTATACATACTGGTTTGAAGGAATAGTAAAAATATTCAAAGGTGAAGTAAAAACAAAACAATTCTTTGACTAGTCAAAATGGTAAACTTAACATGACTAGGCCATAGGGTATCAGTAACTGAATAACCTACTTTTACAGTACTATTTAGTTCTTAGACTAGAGAATATTTTTCTATTGGTCAATGTTGTTATCTTCTGGGTAGAAATAATATGTAAAAGCAGAAATATAACAATAATGTAAGCAACGAATGCTGAAGACAGTGATTGAAACAACAGTTGTCCATTTTTAAAATTATGTGTTGCTAATCCTTAATATTTCACTAAAATTATACAATTCCTAATATTTTATATTACATGGGCTGTAAATATGTGCTAAAATGGTTTCTTCTACATGATCAATTGGTTTGTCATGGTGATCAGTTGGTTTGAAAATTGAATAACATTGCCCTTTTCGGGGTTTGTTTTTGTTTTGATTGCTATAACAAACAAGTCAACCAAGACAGGCCACACTTTTTTTTTTACTTGGTTTACGGATCCGCCGACTGTAATTTTTGTTACTTGGAAAAAAAAAATAAAATTCAAATTTGCCCTTTTTTAAAATAACGCCGACGAAATAAATTGACAATCATTAAAAAATTTTTTAGAAAAATATTGGGATGTTACAACAAAATAAATCATTCAACTGACCGTACATAATTCGTTTTTCAAACTATAAATCTGCCTCAAAGATACCATATCGCGAAGCACAGATGTTCAAAACCGATGAATGCTGACTTTAAATACCAGGATATTTTTGAGTCTGTCAGACATAGATCTACATCGGTGAATGGCTATGTAAAAGTTAATCAATGTCATCATAGATAATACCGTATGATTGTCGACTCATGAATTCTCGACGTTATGTTGCGAAAAGCGTGAAACGGCGAGAAAGGTGATTGATCACTTCCGGTTATCTGTTCACGCTGTTTGTTTACTATAGACCCTGTAGCGATATTTTCATTTAGCGAGAAGCCCAATTCTCAGTGTGCGTACGTGACATATTCGGCAGTTGACTATTTTCTCCATACACGGGGAAAAAGTAGTTCCGAATGATTAGCACACGTAAATAATTCAAAGTCATATATACACATGTACAATAATTAACATAATTCTTAAACTTATCAATTTATTAACTCGTATTGATATTTTGAGAGCTCAAATAATATCGTGCTAGTATTTTAACTCTATAACATGTAAAGATATTAGCACATATTTCAAAATGGCGGCGATCGTAAAAGCTCATTGTTTTAACCAAATGACGTCTATCAATTGTGATATAAAAGGATTAAATGGATTAAAAACACACCTGGGAATACATCGTTTTGTGTGGGAATATCATATCTTAACCACGGGAATATTTGACCATAATTAAGTAGAGAATTTACGGCTGACTTTGTTTTTCGGGGCGGAACTGTCATCCTCGTGGTTCGATGTTGAAGAGGGGGGATCGGATTCATTGACAGCAATATCATCGTCTCGCTTTAATTCTTTTGTTATTCTGGGAGGTGAGGAATTTCAACATTTTGAAATGATATAACATTCTTGTATATATATATATCATTTGCAAGATTGACATGATTAACTTTTGTGATCAAGTGAAGACATCAAAGAAAAGTTTTTAATTTGTTTGATGTTCAAACAGTGAATTGCCGCAAATCAACTTAAAGAATGATCACAGTATTACTAATTATAAAACAAAACACAACTAAGTGAATAGATTAAATGTTGAGCTTTTAATCTGTTTGATGTAGCCCCTTTGTTTATTGTGATTAGAGCAATATACACAAGGATAACTGATTGGCAGTGGTTTCCATTCGTGGGCTACTGAACACTTAATTTTATTATACCCGATAGTTTACATCACGCCACGCACAGAGTTTCGTCGTCTCCCGGATTTTATGATTTAGCACAAAATACGCTATTTTTCCGGCGTGCAAAATGACCTACGGGTCTGATCCAGATTCGGTCATTTTCCAAAGCCGTAAGTCCCGACCGGCATATACAGCCGAAATGGAACCCATGCTTCATTCACTGGCAAAATATCACTCAAACGTTCAATTTCACTGACTTGGTTTGTCCAGTATTTTTTTTTTCTGCAGCCTACTTTGCTAGAAGCTAATTTAGAAAAAAAAAATATGAAGAGGCTTTTTTTTTTTTTTTTTTTTTTACCACCTACCGACTACAAAATTCCTCTTGAAAATCCGTAAACCAAGTAATAAAAAAGATAAGAGATAAGAGACTGAAAGTAAGTTTTAAAATCCACAAACTTTACCAGGTCCAGTACACAAAATTTTACTTGAAAATCTAAATTCTTTCATAATTTTTTTTTTAGGCCTAAAATTGGACAATTTCTTATTGCGAAATGTTATTTAAAAAAAACCAAAAAAAACCTTTCCTGCTTGTTACGAGATGGCATATAAATATTGTGTTATTATTGCAGGGAGGGGCAGGGTGGAATATATAACTGGCTTCTGGTGCACACGTTGACGTGCACTAAATTCGAAATAAAGAGTAGACCGTAACGTTGCTGTTTGGACCAAATCCCCCTATAGCATAATGTATGGCGAGCGTATGTACATCTTCATTATGACGGTTGATTTTTTTTTTTCCTCTTCATTACAATTGCCACTCCCTTACAGCATTATTTAGGTTTTACCATACATATCGATTTCATTGAGAAAATTACATATTATAGATGCTTTGTTTCAATTCAAATATTTGTTAGGAATTGCTTAAAGCTCCAATAGCATTTTTTTAAGTTATATTTTTAAAATGTATTAAAATAAAGCCCAAAAATAGATTGAACCTATAAACAGTCCTACCTTGTTAACCTGTTAAGCATGTCCTTTTTAAAACGTTAACTTCCCCCCATTGCGTAATTAATGATAGTTGTGTCAGTGTCAGTCAAGAAAGGGTCCAGCTTGGAAAAAACGTAAATTTGAAGATAATTAATAATGGCTGGTCTCATTCCAAAGCTTGTTAAATGGAGTTATTCCCCTTACAGGTTAACTGGAGTTATTTCCCTTACAGGTTGCTTTCTCGTACAGCAACCATGTGGGGGAAAAATACCTCCCAAGACGTAATATTACGTCATACACACAGTAAGTGACAGTTTGCCAGGGCGTAATATAACGCCCTACGCGCTTAACAGGTTAAAGAATAATCCTATAATTCAGTACTGCCAGTTGAGAAATTGGCAAAAATATCATTTTCAACTTCAAATTCAAACGTTTCGAAGATGGCCGTCCATAGAGAGGAATGGGAAAACAAGGGAGGTAATTGAGTAACTATTTCCTCAATCACCCTGTGTCACCCTTTATAATGCCCCAAAAATTTTGCCCAGGACTGTATAATAGTGAGTTGACAACCTTTTGAGCAAAAGACATAGAAATAATTATGTTTTGACTTTCTTAGAAAATGTGAAATTGGAACTTTAAAGACCACATCAAATGTTTCAGAAATTTTTCCATACGAGTACTCAATGGTTACAAAATCCATTTTACGCCAAGTTCAAACTAATCTGATTAAAATTAATTCAGATATTTACGTTTTAGTATCCGACTGCCAAAAACGTTTTTCAAATTTTCAATTACAACCTTAATCCGGTTGATTGGTTGGTGACGTCACAGGCACTACCGGTACACATAGTATACACATCGTCTATACAATATATCACTGTATATACATACAGCCAGTTGACGTGTGTATTTGTCGGTCCAATTAACATTTGACTGGCGTAATCATTAACGTGTAATTATTTTCATGTAAGCTACATATCACTATGTAAGTCAAAGCATTTTCAAAAGCCGACATTTCTCTTCTTGAGTTGTAATAGATTATATATTTGTGACTAGAATATTACCGAGTGTATTTCAAGATGCCATATTACCGTAATGTTACTGAGAGTTGTGGAAATTCGAGCAAGGGAAAGGGGAATAATGTACCGGCGTTTCTAAGACGTATATATCAAGGCAGTTAGACTGGAATACGGGGTGGTCGGTTATACAATGTATTGGGTACTGCATTTCTTCGAAAGCAGCCATCTTATCTTTTGTACGCTGTATTTCAATGCAGCATAGAGACTCGTCTTCTGTGGGCATTAACGTACACTTTTCACACTGACACCTGTATCCGAATACAATATATTATTATTATGCAATGGTACACATCTACAAAAGATAGGTTGCCAGGCAATGAAACATACGCCCACAGCAGCTAAATCGTCCGGGCAGTCAACAAGGGTTGTCGCATATTTTTACTTTTTTCGGTAATGAATCATTTGTAATACACTAAAATCTGATTAAGAGTAACAACTCATTATGTAATTATCAGAAAATCATTAGAATTTGATTGCTTTTTATAAAGTTTTACCCAACGCTAACAATTAGTATATAAATGAAACATTTAATATCATGGATTTAGCTGTTCAGTTATCAAAATTCATTGCAAATCAAAATACTTGTTCGTTTCAACACCTTAAACTCTGTGTATCAATCTGAAGTCAATCGGATGGTAACTTTGGCCTCTATAGCGTCACAAGAATTTTTGAAGTTATCAAGGGAGATAACTCTGGCAGTAATTATTTGAAATCGCTGAAAATCAATAGGCTTCTTCGTCTTATGACCTTAAACACTGTGTATAAATTTAAAGTCAATCGGATATTAACTTTAGCCTGTAGAGCGTCCACAAGCATTGTGGACGCCGGACGGGGGCGACAACAATATACGACCACATTTCAATGTGGGCGTATAAAAATGATCAATAACACAAATGTTGATGATCTAAGTTTATATGATTAGGCCGCGGTTAATTAATTGTTTCTCATGACCCGCCCGCATGTCCTTTTTCATCCGTAATAATTACGCACTTCCTTAATTATTTGGTCAAATTTAGTGAGGTCAAAAATTTGACCTGTAAAACTATATTTTTTGCCTTTGAATATGAACAATGAATTGACGAATTAAAATCCACTATTTATCGATGAAAATGACACCACAGGTAATAAGTATGTAGGCAAGAATGTGAATCAATAGTAAATACAGAGTCCGACCGTAAAACAGGAAGTGATCATGCTGTATAATATCTGCCATCCAAACCAAGGAATGCAAGCTGCAACATTCACCCAAGCCCACATAAACTCTATTAGGCACTTGTCATTTGTAATAAAATTCACAGAAAGATATAATGTCTTTAAATTCCTGCTAAATTATTTTATTTACGTGCGCAACGGTCTCAAATCTGTCGCCACGAGATAGCCTCGATCATGAGGTATGGACTGATTGACACGTACCGCTTCACGGCACTTTAAACAGTCTCGAAAGGACACAAAGATACACATAAATGTAAACAGTTTAATTATGATAGATAAAATAATAAAACTATTTATATTATCATGATGCCATATGTACCGATGGGTTCAGAGTTGAAGACAATTAACATACAGCGCCACGGGCCATTGACAAAACCCTTGTACTCCGTAGTATCTTCCATCACGGCTCGTCGGGCCAGAGTAACGACTACGGTGTGTAGTAAATTTTTGGGACAGACATGTTAAATAATCTAACTTATTTTGTATTTAAATATCCAAGGGTATGATTTTAATTATTTATGTCAGAAAAAATCAAGCAGGTCATTTCGTAACGGTCAAAGTACCTCCAGGGGGTAATTCCAACTTAACTTCCCACTTTTGTAGAATTTTCAAATTTTTCTGATTAACTTACTTTTAGGTTTTAATTAGTAAGCATATATCCTAGTTTAATTTTACAAAATTTTAAAAAAAACTGTGGGACGGTTTTGAAAATATGTGTATTTACACGCTCCTATATAAAATATGTATCAATTTCATATGATTTCCCTTCTTTTCCTGCCTTGAAAAGAATAAATATGATTATTCAAAAACCTGTTATTTTATTACTAATAGCTACTTTCATGTGATGAAATTAAAGACAAAAGAACTTGGTTTTAGTTTTTACTCTGTATACTCCACAAATGGCACCACAAAATTAGCAATATTGTTTGTCCTATCTGTCACAATTTTAATGAATTTTTCTTTTAAAAAGTATTTTTTGATAAATATAAAAATAAATTATAATATTAATATCTTCTATATGCAAGCCATAAACTAAATATATGGTTGAATTTTTCTTGATTTAGTTTTGCAATGAATGAACTGGAGATTTCATGGTGTCCCATCCGTCACAAATCCCCTGCTGTCCCATCCGTCACATAGTTTTCGTCCCATCCGTCACAATGAAATTAGTGTCTGAAATCCAGACACCTGCAGATTTCATACTTAAAAAACTTTGTTGACTATCTACTAAGCAATAATATAGCATCTGAAGGCCAGAGTAATAAAAATCATAGCCGTGCAACATTTTATTGGCAATATTAACTGTATACTTTACAGAAAGTCCTGAAATGCTGGAAATCAGCACGGTTCATTTTTAATCATTTCAATGCTTCACACCAAATTTGAAAAAAAATCCATTAAAAATTGTAGCTTGTATCACTTTAATTTTGTTTTCGGTAAAGGGAGCATAATTGCTGAACAGAAGACAGTATATGTTGTAAATCGAAAGGATCAGTCCTTTCATGATCCCAATCCTTCACACCAATTGTGGAAAAAAAAGACCAAAAAGAATTCGACAAGTGGGGTAACTCTGGAACGGAATACGATACCACAGAATGCTGAATATGGATGGGATTAGTCCTCTTATTATCAAAATGCATCACACCAAATTTGAAAAGAAATCTGTTAAAAACTAGTCTCTATCAAGTTTTGGATGGGGTGGAGGTAACTCTAGCATGGAAGGTTATGTAATGTTGAAAATGGACAAGTTTTGTCATATCATGACACCAATAATTCACACCAAATTAGAAAAAAGTCTATTAAAAACTGTACCCTCTATGTTCAGAAAGCTTTTGACTTTAGAGGATGATTTAAGAATGGAAGGTCGGCATTAAATTCTAATCCTGAATAATCAATTTGTTGCATATATTTAATGTCCCATCCGTCACATATTCTGATGTCCCATCTGTCACAGTGTTGATGGTGCCACTGTGGCATAACGATAAATATGAAAACATAGCTATTTTACCTAAATCCACTTAAATGATTCTATTTTAACATAGGCATGTCAGTTAAACTAAATTTTAGTAATTGAGATAGATCAATGTTCCGGTAGCAAGGTTACATAAAACGGTGGTCTAGAAATGTCCCATCCGTCACATCAAACATAATCCCAAAATGCTCAGTAATTGTTTTTTCTGAAAAAAATTTTTTTGTTGGATATTAAAGGGTTGACATGGTGGTTGTGAAACATACTTTCAATTGCATGATTTCAAATGTATTGAAATAACCAGATTTCAAATTTACTCTGAAAATGTTATCTTTTGTCCCATCTGTCACGCTGGAATTACCCTAGGGAAAGATAAAGAAATGGAATGCCAAGAATGAATGAATTAGCGAACCGTTAACTTAGAAGCATATATCACTAATATCAAACTTATTTATTATGATAAAGTCTTCCGATGTTTGGATATTGTGCAACAGATATTTATAAATGTTTTTTATTAAATAAAATCAGGGACACTGGTTACCCTTGGGTTTTCAACGAGCAAGAAACTGTCATTAGTTATTGCTGAAATAGATACAGGCTTAACTAACAAAAATAAAATTTCATCTCAATAATTACCTCATGTAGCATGTATATTTCACAAACTCAGGTCATGAGAAACTGACAATTAATTAACCGCGGCCTTATTATTTGAAACCATTTGGTTTCTTAAAAGCCGACAAATATTACTATTGGCTTCAAAGTTGTCCGTAGCGCCGGCTATGACAATTTTACACCAATCTTGTTTCAATCAGTGGCCAATTATTGTTGGCTTACGGTCGGCTTATTCTGATTAAAAAGACTATGGCTACAACAATTGCTGTTATAAAACAAATTCTAAATTACATCACAAATTATTGTTTTATTTAATTGGGGGGATTAAAGAATCAGTCAGGCGTTAATGAATACACACGCCGAGTGTATATAGGTAATTAAGGAATAAACATTCCGAATATGTATTCGGTCATTGTGACGTCACTGGCGTCTACGGGGATTAAGAGTGTTTTCGATAATTGGCAAAGTCGTTTTTACGGGAAGTCTATTTTTACAACTTTGAGTGAAGATAACAGAATTAATTTTAGTCGGATTGATGTGAATTTGCCGTAAAGTAGATAAAATAACCATGGAGTATACATATAAAAAAATTCCCAGGGCCATTTTATGTGCACTTTAAAAGAACAATGCACAAGAAAAAATAATTATCAAAATCGGTAAAAAAAAAAAAATCGCAAAGTTACAAGTCTGAATATAGTGAGAAACATTGCACCCGGGCAAAAAAATAATCTGAGCCTTGTGTTACTGTAATCGGAATGACTTTCCACTCCAAAGGTTTCAGAAGATAGGTTGCCAGGCAACGAAACATACGCCCACAGCAGCTAAATCGTCCGGGCAGTCAACAAGGGTTGTCGCATATTTTTACTTTTTTCGGTAATGAAACATTTGTAATACTCTAAAAACTGATTAAGAGTAACAACTCATTATGTAATTATCAGAAAATCATTAGAATTTGATTGCTTTTTATCAAGTTTTACCACACGCTAACAATTGAAATAGTATATATACATGAAACATTTAAAATCATGGATTTAGCTGTTCAGTTATCAAAATTCATTGAAAATCAATATACTTGTTCGTTTCAACACCTTAAACTCTGTGTATCAAGCTGAAGTCAATCAGATGATAAGTTTGGCCTTTAAAGCGTCCACAAGATTTTTTGAAGTGATCAAGGGCCATAACTCTGGCACTAATGATCGGAAATCGCTGAAAATCAATAGGCTTCTTCGTCTCATGACCTTAAACACTGTGTATAAATTTAAAGCCAACCCGATATTAACTTTGGCCTCTATAGCGTCCACAAGATTTTTTGAAGTGATCAAGGGCCATAACTCTGGCACTAATTATCGGAAATGGCTGAAAATCAATAGGCTTCTTCGTCTCATGACCTTAAACACTGTGTATAAATTTAAAGCCAATCGGATATTAACTTTGGCCTCTATAGCGTCCACAAGATTTTTTGAAGTGATCAAGGACCATAACTCTGGCACTAATTATCGGAAATTGCTGAAAATCAATAGGCTTCTTCGTCTCATGACCTTCAACACTGTGTATAAATTTAAAGCCAATCGGACATTAACTTTGGCCTCTAGAGCTTCCACAAGATTTTTTGAAGTGATCAAGGGCCATAACTCTGGCACTAATTATCGGAAATCGATGAAAATCAATAGGCTTCTTCGTCTCATGACCTTAAACACTGTGTATAAATTTAAAGCCAATCGGATATTAACTTTGGCCTCTAGAGCGTCCACAAGATTTTTTGAAGTGATCAAGGGCCATAACTCTGGTAGTTATTATCGGAAATCGCTGAAAAACAATAGGCTTCTTCGTCTCATGACCTTAAACACTGTGTATAAATTTAAAGTCAATCGGATATTAACTTTAGCCTCTAGAGCGTCCACAAGCAATTGTGGACGCCGGACCAACGGCCGGACCGACGGACAGGGGCGACGACAATATACGACCACATTTCAATGTGGGCGTATAAAAAAGGAATACGCTCACATTTTCGAGAGATGGATAGAGAACAAGCAATACCGAAAGTGATTTTTCCTACATCATTAAGTTAGAATTTGATATGTGCAAATATTGAAATGAATTAAGATCTTTGGGTTATAAAGGTTCATTTCAGTAGGCTTCAAATTCGACTGGGGATTATGTTGCTAAGTGGGTAAGATGATGGCTCGGTAGCCTTGAGGTTGGGTGTTTGATCCCTGCATTGGGTGACAAAGTTCATCTAGATTTTCTAGCGTGGTTTCCCCTTGTTAGTGATGAAGGATGGATGGCCTGACAAGAACAGCTGTCAATTTTGGTCCAATTTTCACGAAATTCGAACTCAACCTTAATTATGATGTAACGGTGATATAATCAAACGGTTTTTTAAATGGGATAATAATTTTGACCCCAGAGGGACCACAAGCTAACCAAGCCAACAGTGAGGCTGATGTCCCCCGCCGAAATCCCAAAATGAATAGATGACATATATTAATCGCACATTTATTTTTTTCAAACGTATCTAGCAATCAAACTGTACACAAAGTGTCATCCAAAAGTGTTTTATAAAGAAAAATGCTAAAACCGACGAGAAAAATGAAAATGTACCGTAGTTAGAGGGACCCTAAAGGCAGACAAAAGGCCCCCCCCCCTCCCACGCTTGATAAAAGTGCCCATCTGGCCAAGGGAAAGGGCCCTTGTGTCCGAGTCAATCGTTTCTATACACTGTTACTGTCGAATCCATTACTGAATGAGAATGCAGTCATTGTATTGGCATAAAAATCATCAATCAAGATGAACCTAAGTTATCTTGTCCCAAAGTATCAACCAATCAAATTGCTTATCTCTGCCTACCCCAAGAAGAAAATGCTCATCTTCGTACTCCATCAAGGCATTGACCTAATAAGCATACACACCAATTTTTAACATTTTAACTCAATTCAAAGCAGAGTTATTGTGTTCCAAATTCTCGACCAATCAAATTGCGTATCGATCTGCTTACCGTGAGCAGAAAATGCTCATTATCGATCTTAGTCAAGGTATTACTGTAATGAAACTATACACCAAGTTTCATCACTCTCACTTAATTAGAATTAAAGTTATCGTGTCCCAAAGCATCAACCAATCAAATTGCTTATTTCTGATTACCCTAAGCGGAAAATGCTCATATTCGAACTCCATCAAGACATTGACCTAATTAGCATACACCTAGTTTGAACATTTTAACTCAATTAGAAGGAGAGTTATTGTGTTCCAAAGTCTAGACCAATCAAATTGCGTATTGCTCTGCTTACCCTGAGCAGAAAATGCTCATTGTCGAACTTAGTCAAGGTATTACTGTAATGAAACTATACACCAAGTTTCATCACTCTCACTTAAATAGAACTAAAGTTATCGTGTCAGAAAGCATCAACCAATCAAACTGCTTATCTCTGCTTACCCTAAGCGGAAAATCATCTTCGAACATCCATCAAGGCATTGACCTAATAAACACATACACCAAGTTTGAACATTCTAGCTCAATTAGGAAGAGAGTTATTGTGTCCCAAAAAGTGTGACGGACAGACAGACAGACCCACCCATTTTAATAGTCCCGACTTTCTTCGAAAAAAAGGTCATTTTTCGTACAATCAGGGGCCATAATTCAGGAAGTTACAATCTGATATGCACAAATATCGACAGGAACTAAGATTGTTAAGTTGTAAACCTGTGTTTCTAGTTTCATCAAAATTGAATGAAGATTGTGACCTCTACAGGGTTCACAACCTTGATATATCATATTTTTACACTCTTCGCGTACAAGCGGCAGCCATTTTTTCAGTCAATTTTGGTCCGATTTTCACGAAATTCGACCTCCACCTTCATTACGATGTAACAGTGATATAATCAAACGGCTTTTTAAATGGGATAATAATTCTGACCCCAGAGGGACCACAAGCTACGCCCACATTTTCGAGAGATGGAAAGAGAACAAGCAATACCGAAAGTGATTTTTCCTACATCATTAAGTTAGAATTTGATATGTGCAAATTTCGAAATGAATTAAGATCTTTGGGTTATAAAAGCTTCATTTCAGTAGGCTTCAAATTCGACTGGGGATCATGTTCTAAGTGGTAAGATGCTGGCTCGGTAGCCTTGAGGTTAGGTGTTTGATCCCTGCATTGGGTGACAAAGTTCATCTAGATTTTCAGGCGTGGTTTCCCTTTGTTAGTGATGAAGGATGGATGGCCTGACAAGAACAGCTGTCAATTTTGGTCTGATTTTCACGAAATTCGAACTCAACCTTCATTACCATGTAACGGTGATATAATCAAACGGTTTTTTAAATCGGATAATAATTTTGACCTCCAGAGGTACTACAAGCTAAAACGGGCGATTTTTCGGACAATCAGGGGCCATAATTCAGGAGTTACGATCCGATGGGCGCAAATATCGAAAGGAACCAAGATTTGGGGGTTATAGACATATGCATGTCAAGTTTCATCACAATCGGTTCAAAATTCAGGAGTTACGATCCGATGGGCGCAAATATCGAAAGGAACCAAGATTTTGGGGTTATAGACATGCATGTCAAGTTTCATCACAATCGGTTCAAAATTGTGACCTCTACACTGTCCACAAGCTAAAAACATGATATTTCGTACAATCAGGGGCCATAATCCATGAAGTTCCGATCCGATACATGCCAATATCGAAAGCAGCCGAGATCTTTTGGGGATAAACCTATATTTCAAGTTTCGTCAAAATCGGATAAGAATTGTGACTTGTAGAGAGTCCACAGACAAATTGTGGACGGACGGACGGACAGGGGCGACGACATAATACGTCCACATGAAAATGTGGGCGTATAAAAAGAGTAGGCCTGTGACTGCCAAAAACAGAAAAGCGATGGTCACACATGTTTACTGCAAACTCTGTGCCAGGAATCGCAATTTTGTCGCTTAATCGTTTATTTTCTTGTTTTGTTATACTAGTGCCAACTCTTAGTAATAGTACTATCATGTAAATAAAGAATTGAAAAAAAATAGGTTGCCAGGCAACGAAACATACGCCCACACAGCAGCCAAATCGTCCGGGAAGTCAACAAGAGTTGTCGCATATTAAGGAATTATCAGAAAATCATTAGAATTTGTTTGGTTTTTATAATCAAACGTTTTTTTTTAAAATCAGATAATAATTGTGACCTCCAGAGGCACCACAAGCTAAAAAGGGTGATTTTTCGTACAATCAGGGGACATAATTCAGGAAGTAATGACCCGATGGGCGCAAATATCGAAAGGAATCAAGATCTTTGGGTTATAAACATACCTGTCGAGTTTCATCAAAGTCGATTCAAAATTGTGACCTCTATAGGGTCCACAACCTTGATATAACATATTTTCACACTATTCGTGTACAAACGGGGCCATTTTGTCCGTCAATTCTAGTTTTTTAAATCGGATAATAATTTTGACCTCCAGAGGGACTAAAAGCGAACAAAAGCGATTTTTCGGGCAATCCGGGGACATAATTCAGGAAGTAATGACCCGATGGTCGCAAATATCGAAAGGAACAAGATCTTTGGGTTATAAACATACATGTCAAGTTTCATCAAAATTGGTTCAAAATTGTGACCTCTATAGGGTCCACAACCTTGATATAACATATTTTCACACTATTCGCGTACAAACGACGGCCATTTTTGTCCGTCAATTTTGGTCCGATTTTCACGAAATTCGAACTCAACCTTCATAACCATGGAACGGTGATATAATCAAACCCTTTTTTAAATCGGATAACAATTTTGACCTCCAGAGGGACCACAAGCTAAAGAGGGCGATTTTTCGGACAATCAGGGGCCATAATTCAGGAAGTTACGATCCGATTGGCGCAAATATCGAAAGGAACCAAGATCTTTGGGTTATAAACATGTATTTAAAGTTTCATCCAAATCGGTTCAAAATTGTGACCTCTACACTGTTCACAAGCTAAAAGATAGGCTGGCACTGCCAGGCAGGATACGCCCACATTTTCGAGAGATGGACAGAGAACAAGCAATACCGAAAGTGATTTTTCCTACATCTTTAAGTCCTGTATTTCATACTGTATTGGGAGCAGCCATTTAGTTGGTCAGTTCCAGTCTGATATTAATGAAATTCGAAACCGACAATGATTATGGTGTGACGGTACACAACCTAGAAATGTGACTTTTCATCAAAATCGGATAAGAATTGTGACCTGTAGAGAGTCCACAACCATGATATACCATATTTTTACACTATTCGCGTACAAACGGCGACCATTTCGTCCGGCAATTTTGGTATGATTTTCACGAAATTAGAACTCAACCTTCCTCATCAAAATCGAATTAAAATTGTGACCTATACAGGGTCCACAACCATGATATATCATTTTTTTTAAAAGTATTTGTGTACAAACGTTGGTCCGATTTTCCCGAAATTCAAACTCAACCTTCCTTACAGTGTAACGGTGATATAATCAAACGTTTTTTTAAATTGGATAATAATTGTGACCTCCAGAGGGACCACAAGCTAAAGAAAGGGGGATTTTGCGTATAACCAGGGGCCATAATTCAGGAAGTTACGATCCGATATGCGCAAATATCGAAAAGAACCAAGATCTTTGGGTTATAACCATGAATTTCAAGTTTCATCAAAATCGAATTAAAATTGTGACCTTTACAGGGTCCACAACCTTGATATACCATTTTTTAACAGTATTCGCGTACAAACGGCGGCCATTTTATATGGCAATTATCGTCCGATTTTCCCGAAATTCGAACTCAACCTTCCTTACGGTGTAACGGTGATATAATCAAACGTTTTTTTTAAATCCAATAATAATTGTGACCTCCAAGCTAAAAAAAAAAGGCGATTTTGCGTATAATCAGGGGCCATAATTCAGGAAGTTACGATCCGATATGCGCAAATATCGAAAGGAAGCAAGATCTTTGGGTTATAACCATGAATTTCAAGTTTCATCAAAATTGTGACCTCCACAGGGTCCACAACCTTGATATACCATTTTTTAACAGTATTCGCGAACAACGGCGGCCATTTTGTATGGCAATTTTCGTCCGATTTTCCCAAAATTCGAACTCAACCTTCCTTAGGGTGTAACGGTGATATAATCAAACGGTTTTTTAAATCGAATAATAATTGTCACCTCCAGATGGACCACAAGCTAAAAAGGGTGATTTTTCGGACAATCAGGGGCCATAATTCAGGAAATTACATTCCGATAGCCGCAAATATCGAAAGGAACCAAGATCTTTGGGTTACAAACATGCATGTCAAGTTTCATCAAAATCGGTTCAAAATTGTGACCTCTATAGGGTCCACAAGCTAAAAACGTGATTTTTCGTACAATCAGGGGCCATAATCCATGAAGTTTTGATCCAATACATGCCAATATCGAAAGGAACCGAGATCTTTTGGGGATAAACCTATATTTCAAGTTTCGTCAAAATCGGATAAGAATTGTGACCTGTAGAGAGTCCACAAACAAATTGTGGACGGACGGACGTCCGGACGGACAGGGGCGACGACATAATACGTCCACATGAAAATGTGGGCGTATAAAAACATGATTTTTCGTACAATCAGGGGCCATAACCCATGAAGTTACAGTCCGATACATGCCAATATCGAAAGGAACCGAGATAGGGTGATAAACCTATGTTTTAAGTTTCATTGAAATCGGATAAAACCTGTAGACTGTTCACAAACAATTGTGGACGGACGGACGAACAGGGGCTCAGACAATATACGTCCACATGAAAATGTGGGCGTATAAAAAAATAAATTACAAAACTTTAAACAGCTTTGTCATTATTTATTTAACAAAAGTATCCAGGCAACAAATTGATTTTAAATTGAAACAATTTTACATAATGTGTGCTCACGCAAGCAACATTTTACGTGAGCAATTTTTATTGCTCGCCCTGCTTTCCCAAACCTAAATTTGCGAGAGCAGTCATCTGTTCGCCATCAATTTATTCGTGGTCAGCCCTGATCAGGGGCCATAATCCATGAAGTTCAGGTCCGATACATGACAATATCGTAAGGAACCGAGATCTTATGGGGATAAACCTATATTTCAAGTTCCGTCAAAATCGGATAAGAATTGTGACCTGTAGAGAGTCCACAAACAAATTGTGGAGACGGACAGGGGCGACGACATAATATGTCCACATTGAAAATGTGGGCGTATAAAAATAACGGAACTAATATCTTTTGAATCAGATTGACCTCAACTGTTTGAATATTTACGTTAAATATGTAAATTTCGAAAATAAAAGACAAAATTATCAAAATCGGTCAAAAACTCACAAAGTTATAAGTCTAAATATAGTGGAGAAACATTGCACCCGGGCAAAAAAATAATCTATAAACTAAAGGGAAATAACTGAAACTTGTATAGCTGTAATCGGGCTTCCAAAATTATGGATATATTATATAATTATGGTTACCAATATGTTTGGTTACAAGTAGGAAATAATGACAACTTCTTAAGCATGTTTAAAGGGCCATAGACTGCAATATACAAGAAGGTCACTCTGCAATAAAAAAGAAACTGTTCAAAACAAGATTTCTATGCAGAAATTAAATAATTGCTAGAACCAGAGAAATATGTACCCACTATAATAAATAAATAACATAGAGAAAATGAAATGAAATTGAATGGGTTTAACGTCCTTCTGTTCTGCTCCTAATTTCTCACCCCTGTTGCCATAATTAGAATTTTACCGATACTCATACAAATTTACCAAAATCGCTAGAAAACTATGAGCAAAACGTAAAACACTATTACTACTTCTCAGTGCATGATGTCAGACTCAACCTTAGCAGTTATTTCAAGGCTTGTTAAGATATTTATATGTACCTTTCGGACATTAAAGACTGGATCTGTACACATTTCACAATATCTTGGCAGGAAAAGTCTTTCAGTTATATCTTTACCCAGTAATGGAGCCATTTTACTCATTAACTGAAATATGAAAATAAATACTAAAGTTATAATAAGAATCTTTGAGTACTATCAACCCGGGCCCCGTTTCACGAAATTTTAACTATGATAAAATCCAAATTTTAGTAATTTGATTGGACAATATTAGATTGATTTTAGTGTTTAGCCAATCAAAATTGAAGTGTCTACTGAAATTTGGATTTTATCTATAAAGTTACATTATGAAAGATAAGATAAAGAGATGGCAGTTCTCACTATAATAGTTAAAAACTTGATAGTGTAAAGATAATTTGCTGAAAATTTCATTCAAATTGATTCACTATATACTATTAGCCGAGAAAAAAGCGTTAAAAATATTCACATAGCCTCAGTCATCATTACTCAAATCATTAATATAAACAGCATAGTCTTGATTGTCCACATGATTAAATTATCAACAGCCATTAAGCGGCATATAAGCAGGGCTGGCCACGAATAAATTGATGGCGAGCAGATGACTGCTCTCGCAAATTTAGGTTTGGGCGAGCACGGCGAGCAATAAAAATTGCTCACGTAAAATGTTGCTTGCGCGAGCACACTATTTGTAAAATTGTTTCAATTTAAAATCAATCTGTTGCCTGGATACTTTTGTTAAATAAATAATGACAAAGCTGTTTAAAGTTTGTAATTCATTTTTTTTTTTCAATTCTTTATTGACATGATAGTACTGACTTGGCACTAGTATAACAAAACAACAAAATAAACGATTGAGCAACAAAATTGCTATTCCTGGCACAGAGTTTGCAGTAAACATGTGTGACCATCGCTTTTCTGTTTCTGACAGTCATACTCATACTCTTTTTTATAATCAATTTCCGTACGGATTTCTTCACCCTACGACAGATAAATGTGGATAGGTAGGGCAATCAGGTTTCCTTTAGCCAATTATTACGCTTAGATTTAAAATTATACGACTGCACAATGGAATAAAAACCGAAGTTCGGATAAAATAAGAAATACTGAAAATTATAAGTTTGAAACATGTTCATTTAGAGTGAAATGCCAAATCATCCGGATGTAAACATTCTTTACTTTAGACTCGATTATCACGCGTTTGTTACTGGTGTTCGTAGGAAAACCAGTCATGACGTTCAGGTATAAAGTGTATTTTTAGTAACAGGACTCATTAGCCAATCAAATTTAAGGACGAAATGCCACGTGCAGCTTGATGAATCTCTGACAGACGAATTTATGATGTTATGGACATTGTTGGATTATTTTTGGCAATAAACATGTGAATATTTTGATTATTTTTACAGGTTTTTCCTAAAATTTTGCTCAAGCAACAAACAGCTCGCGTAAATCTACCTCTACGCGAGCACAGCGCGAGCAACTGCTCGCGTCTCGTGGCAAGCCCTGTATAAGAATTTAATCCGCCAACATCGAAGGCTAGCCTTGACATAAAGAGTTTATTATGGTCTGGATATGTTAATTAATGTCTAATTGATTATTTAGATAACATCTCAGGTCTAAAGAAAGACCTGTTATAAGCAGATTTTGCTCTTGCATAATGCTATTTTAAGATTTCGAGAAACGGCGCCCAGGGGCTGCCTGAAAGGAAACGCCAAATTTTGCAAGAGATGGATAGAAAACAAAGTAAAGGATAGGTTGCCAGGCAACGAAACATACGTCCACAACAGCTAAGTCGCCCGGAAAGTCAACATGGATTGTCGCATATTGTTTCTTTTGTCAGTAAGGCCACCCATTTTTGATTATTCGGTTCACGGATCCGCCGACGACAGTTCAAAACTGCCGCTGGGAAAATAAAAAATGTGTGTGTTTTTTTATTTTTATTTAAACCGCCGAAGCATATAACGAAACGTGATTCTGAAAAAAAATTGCTTACAATTACATCGAAGCTTCTTTTTGTTTTAAAATACCGCCATACCGGAGTTTTGGCAGATTATAATCACGGCAGTCACTTTCTGGTAATATTTTACGACAGTATACGAGCACGGCAGGTCGAGCATGGCTCAGGCGGGAATTAACCAATTTGCGACTTACGGGCATGTTTTTATTCATTCGTCCATGATAGACACACGTACGGCACAGTGGTCATGTGACAACCATAATTGAAATTGCTTTAAAATAAAATTCCGTACGAGTACGACTATATACCAGATAGTCCTACCTTTCAATAATAATAACGACAATATGTTTAAAACTAAGCCTCTGTCAGCACGTGTATATAAAAAATTATAATGGTAGAACTAGATGATACTTAAAATTAAACGTAGCATCGCTGGCTTATTGACCTAGAAATTCCAATCAATGTCACGTGTCATCGGCGGATTTGGCAATGGCGGAAAAAATATATTATTATTAATGACTGTTTCTCGGCGTATTTTGGTGTTCTAGTATCTGAGGATTATATTCAACTAAGATTTAAATTCACTAACAACTGGTCAGCAGAACCATTAAATGTATGATCTAATTATTAACTTAATATCTACCGGTACCTGGAATTCATACGGAGCGTCAAAGAAGCGCGATTCCCGAGCGAAATGCACAAATAGGCAAGCAGCGGCCCTCCGATAAATCGGGCCAACGGACCGACGTTTGTGTCGTACACTGGTCCCAAATATCGTTTATATTGGGTCCCAAATGTCGTTTTATATTGAGTCCCAAATGTCGTTTTATATTGAGTCCCAAATGATGCCAATGAAGTCCCAAATGACGCCAATGAAGTCCCAAACGTCGTCAACTGGGTCCCAAAATGTCGTTTGTGTTGAGTCCCAAATGACGTGAGTCCCAAATGACGTGATACCGCTTGACAATGGTCAAATCAAGAATAATGAGATGAAAGACGTTCATAGACCAATAAGGTTATCTGGCTATAATAAAACTTAACCGTTCATAAATTTACAAAGTCTTCCTGGTATAATTAGACAATAGAACCATACAGAAGTAAAAAGATCAATTGTGTAATTTGACTTTAAACTCATTGATATCTGCCTTATTCTCTAATAAACCGATTATAGAGAAAAAAAAGATATACAGGATTTTAAAATCCCCTTAAATAGTATCAAAGTTAAAGTGTAAAAAAACATATATTAAGATTAATAGTATAATGAAAAGAACAAGTCTGTATTAAACTAAGTATATATATATGATCTGGTAAACTTAATCATTAGTCGAAAAATTATTTTTTTATTATAGCCCGACATCAAAATTTTGCTCTTTAAAAAATAAAAAAAATAAGACACTGACATCTTTTTTTTTTTTTTTATTTCGACCGACATCATCAATTCTATGTCCTAAAAATCCGTGAACCTAATAATCAAAAATGGGTGGCCTAAGGAGAACATTTACAACACATGATAATCTTATTACGAGTAATAGCCCATCAAGTAATTATCAGAAATGATTAGAATAGTTTTGATTGTTTGTCTCAAGGCCTTCGTCCACAAGATATTTCAAAGTGATCAAGGGTCATAACTCTGGTAGTAATTATCAGATATCGCTGAAAATCAACAGGCTTCTTCATCCCATGACCTTAAACACTGTGTATAAATTTAAAGTCAATCGGATATTAATTTTAGCCTCTAGAGCGTTCACAAGATTTTTCAAAGTGATCAAGGGTCATAACTCATGTAGTAATTATCGGATATCGCTGAAAATCAATGGGCTTCTTCATCTCATGAAATTAAACACCGTGTACAAATAAAGTCAATTGGATATTAACTTAGCCTCTAGAGCGTTCACAAGATTTTTCAAAGTGATCAAGGGTCATAACTCTGGCAGTAATTATCGGATATCGCTGAAAATCAACAGGCGTCTTCGTCTCATGACCTTAAACACTGTGTATAAATTCAAAGTCAATCAGATATCAACTTTAGCCTCTAGAGAATTCACAAGATTTTTCAAAGTGATCAAGGGTCATAACTCTGGCAGTAATTATCGGATATCGCTGAAAATCAACAGGCGTCTTCGTCTCATGACCTTAAACACTGTGTATAAATTCAAAGTCAATCAGATATCAACTTTAGCCTCTAGAGAATTCACAAGATTTTTCAAAGTGATCAAGGGTCATAACTCTGGTAGTAATTATCGGATATCGCTGAAAATCAATAGGCTTCTTCGTCTCATGACCTTAAACACTGTGTATAAATTTAAAGTCAATCGGATATTAACTTTAGTCTCTAGAGCGTTCACAAGAAATTGTGGACGACGGACGGACAGACAAAGACTGATGGAAAGGGCAACGACAATATACGACCACATTTCCATGTGAGCGTATAAAAATAGGTTGCCAAATAACGAAACATACACCCATGGCAGCTAAATCGTCCAGGCAGTCAACAAGAGTTATCACATATTAAGTAATTACCAGAAATAATTAGAAATTGTTTGGTTTTTATAACCTAGTTCTGCCCCATGCTAACAGTATACGAAAACATTTAATATCATGGATTTAGCTGTTCAATCATCAATTTTCAAGAAATTCAAACTCAACCATCATTTTAATGTGTGATGGAGATATATTCACACAGTTTTTTTAATTTCGGAATGAAATTGTGACCTCCATAGGGTCCACAAGATAAAAAAAAAAAACATGATTTTTCGTACAATCAGTTATGAACATGCATTTCAAGTTTCATCAAAATCGGATTTAAATTTCGAATTCTACAGGGTCCACAACACTTTGATATACCATAATTTTAAACAGCAGCCATTTTGTCTGGTCAATTTTGGTCCGATTTTCACAAAATTAGAACAACCTTGATTACCATGTGATGGTGATATAGTCAAACGTCTTTTTAAATCAGGTCATAATTGTGACCGCCAGAGGGACCACAAGCTAATAAAGGCGAATTTTCGTACAATCAAGGGCCATAATTCAGGAAGTTACAATCCCATATGCGCAAATATGGAATAGGAGCAAGATCTTTAGGTTATAAACATTTATTTGAAAGTTTCATCAAAATCGAATTAAAATTGTGACCTCTATAGGTTCCACAACCTATTTTCACACTATTCCGGTACAAATACAAAACAAAAACAGATAAAAATAAGCCAACAGTGAGGATGATGTCCCCCGCCGAAATCCCAAAATAAATAGAAGACACATATTAATTAATCGCACATTTATTTTTTTCAATGTATCGAGCAATCAAACTGTACACTAAGTGTCATCCAAAAGTGTTTTATAAAGAAAAATGCTAAAACTGACGAGAAATATGAAAATGTACCCTAAAGGCAGACAAAAGGGCCCCTCTGGCCAAGGGAAAGGGCCCTCGTGTCCAAGTCAATCGTTTCTATACACTGTTACTGTCGAATCGATTACTAAATGAGAATGCAGTCATTGTATTGGCATAAAAATCATCAATCAAGATGAACCTAAGTTATCTTGTCCCAAAGTATCAACCAATCAAATTGCTTATCTCTGCCTACCCTAGGCGGAAAATGCTCATCTTCGAACTCCATCAAGGCATTGACCTAATAAGCATATACACCAAGTTTGAACATTTTAACTCAATTACAAGGAGAGTTATTGTGTTCCAAAGTCTTGACTACTCTCGACCAATCAAATTGCGTATCGCTCTGCTTACCTTGAGCAGAAAATGCTCATTATCGAACTTAGTCAAGGTATTACTGTAATGAAACTATACACCAAGTTTCATCACTCTCACTTAATTAGAGAGAGAGAGAGAGAAATGGGGTTTAACGTCCACTCAACACAAACTAGGTCATTTCGGGACTGACATACGGTTTTAATTTTATTTCAATAATTCGCTTGCGCGTAGGGGTCTTTAGCAGTGGGAGGAAACCGGAGTGCCCGGAGGAAACCCACGAGGTTGAGAAGGCGCCCCTATCTCCATGTCACATACGCTCACACCAGGGCTCGAAACCACAGCCGCAAGCCAGAGGTGATTGGCCAGATGGAGATCGAAGCGCGGCACTCTAGTCCACTAGGCCATCCCAACCCCCCCTCACTTAATTAGAACTAAAGTTACCGTGTCCCAAAGCATCAACCAATCAAATTGCTTATCTCTGCTTACCCTAAGTGGAAAATGCTCATCTTCGAACTCCATCAAGGCATTGACCTTATAAGCATATACACCAAGTCTGAACATTTTTACTCAATTAGAAGAAGAGTTATTGTGTTCCAAAGTCTCGACCAATCAAATTGCTCTGCTTACCCTGAGCGGAAAATGCTCATTATCGAACTTAGTCAAGGTATTACTGTAATGAAACTATACACCAAGTTTCATCACTCTCACTTAATTAGAACTAAAGTTATTGTGTCCCAAAGCATCAACCAATCAAATGGCTTATCTTTGCTTACCCTAAGTGGAAAATGCTCATCTTCGAACTCCATCAAGGCATTGACCTAATAAACACATACACCAAGTTTGAACATTCTAGCTCAATTAGGAAGAGAGTTATTGTGTCCCAAAAAGTGTGACGGACAGACAGACAGACGGACGGACGGACGGACGGACGAACCCATTCAAATAGTCCCAACTTTCTTCAAAAGGCGGGGGACAAAAAATATATTTGTTTAATCAAAGTCTGGCTTTTTTTAAGGCAGACTGTAAAAAGTCACTTTGATTCCTTCTTCACTTCGGCAGTTTTTATGTACACTAAGAAGGGCAGGCAAACTTTCATTTTACTTTGTTCACTAGGGCAATATTGTTTTCATTTATAATGTCATATCATTATTACAGAATTAAATCACCACAAACACGATAAAAAATCCTAAGGACTTTACGTCCACTGCAGTCCCTCTAAATATCGTAATGAACCGGTTTTATTTCTTCGAAATCAGAAGGTGTAAAAATTTTGTACCCCTGCGAATCTACTTAGTACTTTGGCTGTGCGACACAAATTTTTGTGCAATTCTATATAATCCGTATCTACGTGAATTCAACCAAATATAAATATCACGGTGGAACTGGAATGGTATGTTTAACGTCCGCTTCCACTAATGTGATATCACGGTACCAAACTTGCATTTTTATAAATTAGATAGCTAGGTGGACGAGAACGGAAGTCCATTCGCGTGATTCCAGGGTGTGGTAACCGATGCGTAACGTGAACGACCATTCGCGTGTTATTTTCGTATCCTAAATTAACATCACTCAAACTACCTACTAGTTCTAACCAATAATTAGTAAATAAATCATCTAATGGCTCATTCCATTCTAAATGTTCTTTACACAATGACTGGAAATATCATTTAAATAATAATACAATTGGAGCAATAAGACCTACTGTCATAGTTACCATTATGAAGAAACAGACTATAACTACGATCTTCATCGGTTATACAAAGGATATTGGTGTGAACACTATTACTATACTCGGTTTCAGAAAGTACATCACTTTCACATAACAGTTTCATACGATGAGGAGAATGACTTTTGCATGAATTAAAACCCTCACTCTGCAAACCTAACTTTACGTGTTTGCACATTTTGAAAGCTGACTGAACATCAAAGGAACCTTATGCAAAATTATCTACATACAAACAATACAAATAAAGTGCCTGAAATCTAATCAGATAGAATGCCAGGCAACAAAACATACGCCCACAGCAGCTTAATCCTCCTGGCAGTCAACAAGAGTTGTCACATAAATTCTTACTTTTTTCGGTAATGAAACATTTATAATAGCCTACCCTAAAATCTGATTAAGACTATAGAGTAACAACTCATAAGTAATTATCAGAAAATTATTAGAATTTGTTTGGTTTTTATAAAGTTCTGCCCCATATGCTAAAGCTTAGTATACGAAACATTTAAGAGAGAGAGAGAGAAATGGGGTTTAACGTCCACTCAACACAAACTAGGTCATTTCGGGACTAACATATGATTCAATTTTATTTCAATAATTCGCTTGCGCGTAGGGGTCTTTAGCAGTGGGAGGAAACCGGAGTGCCCGGAGGAAACCCACGAGGTTGAGAAGGCGCCCCTATCTCCATGCCACATACGCTCACACCAGGGCTCGAAACCACAGCCGCAAGCCAGAGGTGACCGGCCAGCTAGAGGACAAAGCGCGGCACTCTAGACCACTAGGCCATCCCAACCCCCCCGAAACATTTAAAATCATGGATTTAGTTCAGTTATCGAAATTAATTGAAAATCAATTTACTTGTTCATTTCAAGACCTGAAACTATCAATCTGAAGTCAATTGGATGATAAGTTTGGCCTCAAGAGCATTACAAAAGATTTTTCAGAGTGATCAAGGGAGATAACTATCGGAATTCCCTGAAAATCAATAGACTTTTTCGTCTCATGACCTTAAACACTGTGTATAAATTTAAAGTCAATCCGAGAGAGAAATGTGAATTAACGTCCACTCGACACAAACTAGATCATTTTGGGAATAACATATGGTTTAATTTTATTTTAAAAATTTGCTTGCGCGTAGGGGTCTTTAGCAGTGGGAGGAAACCGGAGTGCCCAGAGGAAACTAACGAGGTTCAGAAGGGGGCCCTATCTCCATGCCATATACACTCGAAACAGCCAAAGGTGACCGGCCAGCTAGAGGTCTAAGCGCGGCTCTCTGGCATCAATTATCGGAAATCGCTGAAAATCAATAGGCTTCTTCGCCTTATGACCTTTAATACTGTGTATAAATTTAAAGTCAATTGGATATTAACTTCAGCCTGTAGAGAGTCCACAAGCAAATGTGCACGGCGGAGGGACGGGGGCGACGACAATATACGACCACATTCATTGTGGGGGCATATAAAAACATTAATTTTGTGACTGGAATACCAGTAAAACGCATTTGTGGCCATAAAATATTCCAAAAATTTCTTGTGGGGTCCATACAAGGTCAGCTCCGCTTCTTTGCCTCTCGGAGAAAACTGGCCGCTGTCCGTAAACCTGCTTCGGGCATTTCTAGTTTTGCTTTCCTAATAAAATAATAATTTCGCTTTTCTTTTAATTGAATACCACGAATTTGTACTGACTGTTGATTAAAACATTTTGTCTGGGGCCACTCTACTTTGAGCGACATTTTTTGGGCATCGATTATTACTTGTGAATGCAACTGCAACAATGTGATTGGATGGTTGAAATTCAGAGTGGGATTTCGGTTACAAAACCACTGGATACTTTTGGAGTTGCTTACACAGGCTAGAATAGCAAAAAACGCATATTGCGGTGTTAAATTTTCACCGGAAGTTGAGGCTCACATAGCCCACGACGATTGATTGGTTGTTTGGAATTCTGGGCAGCCAGGTAGGCTATAATTGGACCAAATTGAAGTTGCTGTATTCACAGGCTGGAATAGCAGGAAAACACGTTTGTGGCAGTTAAATTTTCTCCAAACGGTCTCGTTTTTGTGGGTATAAACGATTGATTGGATACACCACTTTGAATTTGCTTTGTTCACAGGCTGAAATAGCAGGAAAAGGTGTCTACAGCCGTCAAATATACCAAAACTTTCTTAGGTGGGGGTGGGGATGGGAGTCCATACAAGGTAAGGCACCATAGGCGTACGAGCATACGGGCTAGAATATCAGATAACGCATTTGCAGCAGTTAGATTTTCAAAATTTTCTCTGAGAGGGTGAGGCCCCCACACGCTGCGTCGATTGGTCGTTTGGAATTCGGGTCACCAGGTAGGCTGTATTGGACCAAATTGAAGTTGCTGTATTCATAGGCTGGAATAGCAAGAAGACGCGTTAGCGGCAGTTATTTTTCCATCTTCGGAAAACGATCGATTGAAATTTGAGTCAGCCACCCTAATTAAGCTATATTGACGGGGGTGGGGGGTGGGGGAGTTCTGTCATTAAGTCTATTCTCTCATGGGCCTGTAACTAACTCTTAAAAGTTGATAATAAATTATAAATATTCCAATTGACTGAATTTTCTACTAATAATAGCATTACCAAATGATGCCAAACTGTATGATAACGTTATTTTGACAAAAAGTTGTCTGAAAACAATTGCCTAAAGAAACCTCAACTACAATTAAAATCATATAAATTTTGCATATTGTATGAACAATAGAATATCCTTATTAATGATACCAAACATGCCTGCTCGATTTTGATTGGCGACACAGAATACGCTTGGAAACTTGGGCCGATTTGTTCAGTAAAAATATAAAGAAAATTACGTACCGTCTTTCCGTATTGTGGTCACCTAAAAATAGCTCGGGTTTTCTCATTTTACGTCGGAATGAGATAATATTTGGCAGCCAATCAGATGAGAATTCCCGTAATACACTGCAACTTCCTTACGGAAATTGATTCTATAGCAGACGACAGACTGACGAGTCAAAAAACGGAAAGTGAAATTTTACAGTTTTGGTGCTGCAGGTCGAAATTTTTATGCAAGAGGTATGTATTTTATAATGTCTATTTAAATTATATACACTGAATTAGCCAACAGTGAGGCTGATGTCACCCGCCGAAATCCCAAAATAACCAGATGACACATATTAATTAATCGCACATTTATTTTTTTCAAACGTATCGAGCAATCAAACTGTACACTAAGTGTCATCCAAAAGTGTTTTATAAAGAAAAATGCTAAAACGTTTCTATACACTGTTACTGTCGCATCCATTACTGAATGAGAATGCAGTCATTGTATGGGCATAAAAATCATCAATCAAGATGAACCTAAGTTATCTTGTCCCAAAGTATCAACCAATCAAATTGCTTATCTCTGCCTACCCTAAGAAGAAAATACTCACCTTCGAACTCCATCAAGGCATTGACCTAATAAGCACACACATCAATTTTGAACATTTTAATTCAATTCGAGGGAGAGTTATTGTGTTCCAAAGTCTCGGCAAATCAAATTGCTTATCGCTCTGCTTACCCTGAGCAGAAAATGCTCATTATCGATCTTAGTCAAGGTATTACTGTAATGAAACTATACACCAAGTTTCATCACTCTCACTTAATTAGAACTAAAGTTATCGTGTCCCAAAGCATCAACCAATCAAATTGCTTATCTCTGCTTACCCTAAGCGGAAAATGCTCATATTCGAACTCCATCAAGGCATTGACCTAATCAGCATATACACCAAGTTTGAACATTTTAACTCAATTAGAAGGAGAGTTATTGTGTTCCAAAGTCTTGACCGATCAAATTGCGTATCGCTCTGCTTACCCTGAGCAGAAAATGCTCATTATCGAACTTAGTCAAGGTATTACTGTAATGAAACTATACACCAAGTTTCATCACTCTCACTTAATTAGAACGGAAGTTATTGTGTTCCAAAGCATCAACCAATCAGATTGCTTATCTTTGCTTACCCTAAGTGGAAAATGCTCATCTTCGAACTCCATCAAGGCATTGACCTAATAAGCATATACACCAAATTTGAACATTTTAACTCAATTAGAAGGAGAGTTATTGTGTTCCAAAGTCTCGACCAATCAAATTGCGTATCGCTCTGCTTACCCTGAGCAGAAAATGCTCATTATCGAACTTGGTCAAGCTATTACTGTAATGAAACTATACACCAAGTTTCATCAATCTCACTTAATTAGAACTAAAGTTATCGTGTCCCAAAGCATCAACCAATCAAATTGCTTATCTCTGCTTACCCTAAGTGGAAAATGCTCAACTTCGAACTCGACAGACTTGGAAAGGTGGGGGACAAAATAGAAATCAGCATGGTATTGTATCTGTCCCGGAGATCAAGTAAAATTTATAAAACTTATGACACTGAACGATAGATCTGCTCCCGATAGAACTAGACGATATTAATACTTGGGATGTGTTGCGAACATTTAAATAGTTCATTAATAATAGGTACCGGCAAAGATGACGTCAGCAGGGTGGAAAACAATGGACGCGCTAATCAGTACTAAAAGTCAGCTGGCTTGCAACTTTTAGTGCGAGTTGACACTTCATCAAAATAAACTGATTTTTTATATGTTAAAAGTTGGTCAATTAACCTTTCCAAAAATATCAAACATTATAATATTCTTTTATTATTATCTTATCGTCAATATATGCGTCCAAAGTAGCGTCATTTCTTGTTTTTACTCATTTATTGTTCTAATAGTGACGTTATGTCAACAATAAAATGAAAGGGGGGATTCATAAAAACTTGTTGCGCTTCACCGCCAATGACCTTGACACATTATGACCTAGATGAATAGTTAGGTCTTGAAACAAGCAATCGTTTCGTATCTTATTTGCATAGAAAATTATTTTCCTTAAATCCTTAATTTTATCATCAAAGTCATGGGTTAGATTCAAGGCGAAAATTTGACAAGAACCAGTAAAAATACCCCCTACATATTTAGTACCAAAATAAAGCCCTTAAAATGAACTTTTAAATAAAGTTCGTATCGAGCTTCACGTATCAACGGCGGCTTTGTGCGTTGTTATTTTAAACCCAGGTCGCGCAAGCGTAGTGCCACTTCCTTGACGTTACGACCGGCTAAAATGGCTGCGCCCATGTGTGAAAGGGGAAGCGAACAGATCGAATATCGCTTCTTTTTTTTTAGAGCGGATTGCACCCATTTTACGTAAGTAAATCATTTGTAAATATCATAGAATAGTATAATTATTTCTTAGATTGTGCTTGTTTGTCATTGCTGTTCAATGTTGAGCTGATTTTAGCGAACACGCGCTCGATAATGTTGATTCGATTTTTGACTTCCGAGTGCTTCGTTCGGTCCAAACTTCCGTCAGTTTAATTTTATTTAAGAAATATAATTCGCAATCAATAATATCAAGACCTGTAATCATTATATCATTAATAGATATTGAAAAACAAGGCAGAATATAGAGTCAGAGACAACATAGTCAGTGATAACATTAATAAATAGTTCACCAATATTTATTTCACTTCGTCAAGTTCTGTTCTAGTTCTAGTTCTACGCTGGTAATAGTAATATAAATAATATTAATAAATACTGGATAGAATAATAATAATTATCAACAAATAGATGAACTTGTCACAAATTTGTTCACCTTGATTTTAACTATTTTCAGGTGATGAAAACTTTGAGTTCTTCAGCCGGCATTTGTTGGCAACAGGACGTGGAAGAAGAGCTGCACTGCAGCAAATACTCTTTGCATTATCTAGTTTTCAGCTATTATAGTGAGAAGTGTCAGCTTTTGTTATCTAATGTTCCTTAATTTATCTTAAAATACATGTATATAGTCGAGACTATTCAAATGTCTTAATAAATAATAAAATTGTGATTGGATACAATGATATTTTCAATAAATGAATTTTTTTTTTTGATATACATAATGTTTGATGTTGGTTTTAAAAGTTCTGAAAGTGTACAAATGCATGTATGTAATATTAGTTTATTACTTATGCAAACAATACTAGCTCCTCCACAGGTAACTTTATCATAATATTAATCATAGGCCTACTGTATATTTACTATTGCTCTATGATCATGGAATAAAGATTTATTTATTATCCACGAGTACTCACTTAAAAAATAAGATAAATTTTGAAATATCTCTCTGTAAAAAAATTCCATTTCAAAGTCATTGATACTGATCTTTAGATGAATTTTATTTTTTAAAAAAAAGCTTTCAATTTAATAAGAAAAAAAATAGCTGTTCATACTTTAAAACAATCACATGTAGCTCAGTTTTGTGGATTTTATTGGATTAGGTTGATCAATGATGCTGCAAAAAAGTTATAATTTGGTGGCCATCTGAAATTACCTTTTTTTCCAAGCTTTGTCATGTTCAAACTTTGGAAATCATAACCCTCTTCCCCATGCCCTTCACTCACAACCATAACAGATAGCTAAATTCTGGTTATTTCATTGGGTTCAGGAGCTCAATATTAGTCTAGATGCCAATTTTTAATGCAATCTGCCAATAAAATACGTTTTGGTTGTCATCTGAAAGTAGGCCTTTTTCGGCAAATTTTTATCATTTTTGACATTTATACCCCCTTGCCCCTGCCCTCACCCCCAAACCGTAAAAGATAGTCCAATTCTGATTGTTTCATTGAAGAGAAAAATAGGTTGCCAGGCAACGAAACATACGCCCACACAGCAGCCAAATCGTCCGGGCAGTCAACAAGAGTTGTCGCATATTAAGGAATTATCAGAAAATCATTAGAATTTGTTTGGTTTTTATAATCAAAGGTTTTTTTTTTAAATCAGATAATAATTGTAACCTCCAGAGGCACCACAAGCTAAAAAGGGTGATTTTTCGTACAATCAGGGGACATAATTCAGGAAGTTATGATCCAATGGGCGCAAGTAACGAAAGGAACCAAGATCTTTGGGTTATAAACATACCTGTCAAGTTTCATCAAAATCGATTCAAAATTGTGACCTCTATAGGGTCCACAACCTTGATATAACATATTTTTACACTATTCGTGTACAAACGGCGACCATTTTGTCTGTCAATTCTAGTCCGATTTTCACGAAATTCTAACTCTCTCTTCATTACCATGTAACGGTGATATAGTCAAACGTTTTTTTTAAATAGGATAATAATTTTGACCTCCAGAGGGACCAAAAGCGAACAAAAGAGATTTTTCGGACAATTCGGGGACATAATACAGGAAGTTATGATCCAATGGGCGCAAATATCGAAAGGAACCAAGATCTTTGGGTTATAAACATACATGTCAAGTTTCATCAAAATCGGTTCAAAATTGTGACCTCTATAAGGTCCACAACCTTTATATAACATATTTTCACAATATTCGCGTACAAACGGCGGTCATTTTGTCCGTCAATTTTGGTCCGATTTTCACACAATTCATACTCAACCTTCATAACCATGGAATGGTGATATAATCAAACGTTTTTTTAAATCGGATAACAATTTTGACCTCCAGAGGGACCACAAGCTAAAAAGGGCGACTTTTTGGACAATCAGGGGCCATCATTCAGGAAGTTACGATCCGATGGTCGCAAATATCGAAAGGAACCAAGATCTTTGGGTTATAAACATACATGTCAAGTTTCATCAAAATTGGTTCAAAATTGTGACCTCTATAAGGTCCACAACCTTGATATAACATATTTTCACACTATTCGCGTACAAACGACGGCCATTTTGTCCGTCAATTTTGGTCCGATTTTCACGAAATTCGAACTCAACCTTTATAACCATGGAACGGTGATATAATCAAACGATTTTTTAAATCAGATAACAATTTTGACCTCCAGAGGGACCACAAGCTAAAAAGGGCAATTTTTCGGACAATCAGGGGCCATAATTCAGGAAGTTACGATCCGATTGGCGCAAATATCAAAAGGAACCAAGATCTTTGGGTTATAAACATGCATTTCAAGTTTCATCCAAATCGGTTCAAAATTGTGTCCTCTACACTGTTCACAACCTTGATATAACATATTTTCACACTATTCGCGTACAAATGGCGGCCATTTTGTCCGTCAATTTTGGTCCGATTTTCACGAAATTCGAACTCAGCCTTCATAACCATGTAACGGTGATATAATCAAACGGTTTTTAAAATCGGATAACAATTTTGACCTCCAGAGGGACCACAAGCTAAAAAGGGTGATTTTTCGGACAATCAGGGGCCATAATTCAGGAAGTTACGATCCGATTGGCGCAAATATCGAAAGAAACCAAGATCTTTGGGTTATAAACATGCATTTCAAGTTTCATCCAAATCGGTTCAAAATTGTGACCTCTACACTGTTCACAAGCTAAAAAACGTGATTTTTCGTACAATCAGGGGCCATAACCCATGAAGTTACAGTCCGATACATGCCAATATCGAAAGGAACCGAGATCTTAGGGTGATAAACCTATGTTTTAAGTTTCATTGAAATCGGATAAAAATTGTGACCTGTAGACTGTTCACAAACAATTGTGGACGGACGGACGAACGGACGTCCGGACGGACGGACGTCCGGACGGACAGACGAACAGGGGCGACGACAATATACGTCCACATGAAAATGTGGGCGTATAAAAACCTCATATTAACCTAGATGCCAATTTTTATTCAAATCGGTCAAGAAATAACATTTTGGTAGCATACTTAACATGTTGGTATTTTGCCATTTTTACTCATTTTTTGGCATTTTGTCCACGCGATTAAAAAAGCGTCCGACACAGGGTTTTTCCTAGACTGGTGGCCAGTCTTCTCCACACACCAAAAATTGGCCAGTCCTCTCAACAAAAAAAGATAGGTTGCCAGGCAACGAAACATACGCCCACAGCAGCTAAATCGTCCGGGCAGTCAACAAGGGTTGTCGCATATTTTTACTTTTTTCGGTAATGAAACATTTGTAATACACTAAAAACTGATTAAGAGTAACAACTCATTATGTAATTATTAGAAAATCATTAGAATTTGATTGCTTTTTATAAAGTTTTACCCCACGCTAACAATTAGTATATACATGAAACATTTAATATCATGGATTTAGCTGTTCAGTTATCTAAATTCATTGAAAATCAAAATACTTGTTTGTTTCAACACCTTAAACTCTATGTATCAATCTGAAGTCAATCGGATGGTAACTTTGGCCTCTATAGCGTCACAAGAATTTTTGAAGTTATCAAGGGAGATAACTCTGGCAGTAATTATTTGAAATCGCAGAAAATCAATAGGATTCTTCGTCTCATGAACTTAAACACTGTGTGTAAATCTAAAGTCAATCGGATATTAACTTTGGCCTCCAGAGCGTCCACAAGATTTTTTGAGGTGATCAAGGGCCATAACTCTGGCACTAATTAATGGAAATCGCTGAAAATCAATAGCCGTCTTTGTTTTATGACCTTAAACACTGTGTATAAATTTGAAGTCAATCGGATATTAACTTTGGCCTCTAGAGCGTCCACAAGATTTTTTGAAGTGATCAAGGGCCATAACTCTGGCATTAATTATCGGAAATCGCTGAAAATCAATAGGCTTCTTCGTCTTATGACCTTAAACACTGTGTATAAATTTAAAGTCAATCGGATATTAACTTTGACCTTTAGAGCGTCTACATGATTTTTTAAAGAGATCAAGGGCAATAACTCTGGCATTAATTATCGGAAATCGCCGAAAATCGATAGGCTTCTTCGTCTCATGACCTTAAACACTGTGTATAAATCTAAAGTCAATCGGATATTAACTTTGGCCTCTAGAGCGTCCACAAGATTTTTTGAGGTGATCAAGGGCCATAACTCTGGCACTAATTATCGGAAATCGCTGAAAATCAATAGGCGTCTTCGTCTTATGACCTTAAACACTGTGTATAAATTTAAAGTCAATCGGATATTAACTTTGGCCTCTAGAGCGTCCACAAGATTTTTTGAAGTGATCAAGGGCCATAACTCTGGCACTAATTATCGGAAATCGCTGAAAATCAATAGGCTTCTTCGTCTTATGACCTTAAACACTGTGTATAAATTTAAAGTCAATCGGATATTAACTTTGGCCTCTAGAGCGTCCACAAGATTTTTTTAAGTGATCAAGGGCCATAACTCTGGTAGTTATTATCGGAAATCGCTGAAAAACAATAGGCTTCTTCGTCTCATGACCTTAAACACTGTGTATAAATTTAAAGTCAATCGAATATTAACTTTAGCCTGTAGAGCGTCCACAAGCAATTGTGGACGCCGGACCGACGGACGGACGGACGGACGGACGGACCGATGGACCGACGGACGGACGGGGGCGACGACAATATACGACCACATTTCAATGTGGGCGTATAAAAAACGAAAAAAAAATGTAATCTCTAGAGACTGGGCAAATAGAGCTTCATTCTCATCTAGTAGGTCAATCTGCATTATGTAGGTCGTGTGACGTCGTGCACGGGATTACTGCATTTGCACTGGCAAACTGGTGTAGGTGCGAGATGTTTGTTGTGGATAACAGTTATTGTTATTTAGTGATACTTTAACGATCTAAGAATTTTGTTGACGGACAATATGATAATATCTGTCGAATGAACGGATACAACGTATGGGATGAGGTGAATGAACATAAATAATTACACACGACATCATTATAACAACTTTTACTTAACGAAGCCAGTTCATGCGTATCGGGACGAAGCCGAATGGTGAATGGAAACAAAAACGTGACATCAGCCCGCAGACGGTTTCAGCATGACTGCTTTGCACTCCATTCGAGACGCATGATTCATGAAGGTAAATATCGAACTTTTACAAATATCACATTTACAAATTCGTGTCACGTGACTCGGGGCTTGCTTGACAACTGTCAATCATTCCAAATAAGGAACAACGTAAAACAGGACAAGAAACGCCCATTTTATTGTGAAGCTCGCAAATTGTCCAGTCTCTGGTGCTGGTTACAGGTTTACTCAAATTTTTTTTATATACAAATGGAAACGAAAGTGTTGGTTTACTAAAAATTACTACTTTTATATAAATCGAAATGTAAAATAAATAGAAGAGACTGGGCCAGTCTAGGTTTTTCCCCTTATCTATCCCTTAATTTTTCATAATGAGTCCCCGAATTAATTAGACTGATTTCCTTTGCATATCTGTATGGTAAAATGTGATTTGATCTGTATTGAAGGGAATATTTGAAAAATAAATATCATCCGAAAATGCCCGGCGGCTACTTACGGACCCTCAAAATGAACAAAATTGGCACTTTTGAAAGTATCTAAATCAAAAAATTGGTCCCCCATTGTTCTAATATTATTTTTACTAGTACCCTGGGGTAAAGACTACCAGGAAATAACAAAACAATTGTATTTTGGTATTTATTTTTCTTTTTATAGTGCTACGAAAACGCCACTTCGTGATATTCTTAGCCATAGCGCGAAAGAACTGACGATGATTACGTACTGTACCATCATAGGCACGATAGAAAAACTCTATGTCACTTGTATTACAGGCGATCTCGTTCAATCTCGCGCGATTCTACGATACGGTATTGTTAATGTTTACATCGCTGACATCCGGTCGGCAGATTTTAAAGTTATGGATAGATATTTTGAAGTTCAACAGTTAGAAATTTGTCAGAAAAAAATTAATGATTGTTTGTTTTATGATATTAGGCTTTTGAAACAAGGTGCTTGAATTAATTAAAGCGGAACAATATCATAACAAAAGCGTTGTCAAAAATCGGAACCGACCGCAAAAAATCAGAACCTGACGGAACAAAAAGCGGAAATCCGCTTTAAAGCGGGAAAAAATCATGTCTGGTCTTTGCTGTGGGAGGAAACCGGAGTGGCTGGAGGAAACCCACGAGGTTGAGAAGGCGCCCCTATCTCCATGCCACATACGCTCACACCAGGGCTCGAAACCACAGCCGCAAGCCAGAGGTGACCGGCCAGCTAAAGTCAATCGGATATTAGCTTTGGCCTCTAGAGCGTCCACAATATTTTTTGAAGTGAACAAGAGCCATAACTCTGGTAGTTATTATAGGAAATCGCTGAAAATCATTAGGCTTCTTCGTCTCATGACCTTAAACACTGTGTATATATAAAAAGTCAATCGGATATTAACTTTAGCCTCTAGAGCGTCAACAAGCAATTGTGGACGTCGGACGGACGGACGACAATATACGACCACATTTCAATGTGGGCGTATAAAAATGGAGCCTGTCAGCGAAATGTTCTTGGCGTTATAAACACTTTATGATTTTAGTCAATTCGAAATGTTTATCCCGTAAAGTGATTTTTCTATCATATTTCAAACATATATCGATAATTCTTTGATTTGGATTAACTACAGACATTTCTAAATTAATTGTTGGGCCTGTCGATCGCGTAGTAGGCCTACAGATAAACAAACTCACGTGTATTAATAGTATTATATTCTAAAATTAGCACGGCGACATGCGCAGTTCGTATTTCCGACCATTTCACTCCGTAATCGTACGCAAAAGAGTTCCATGTAATATTTGTAAATACATTGTTACTTTGCAATTGTGACCCCATTTCTATTTCAATATGGTAATAGTATTAAATATATTATAATTTATTTGTTTTAAATCGGTTATATATAAATATAAACAACAGTTTGGTAATACAAATAATATCTATTACTTACATACTAAAAGATAGGCTGGCACTGCCAGGCAGTATACGCCCACATTTTCGAGAGATGGATAGAGAACAAGCAATACCGAAAGTGATTTTTCCTGCATCATTAAGTTAGAATTTGATATGTGCAAATATCGAAATGAATTAAGATCTTTGGGTTATAAAGGTTCATTTCAGTAAGCTTCAAATAATAATTCTGACCCCAGAGGACCCACAAGCTAAAAAAAAAGGTCATTTTTCGTACAATCAGGGGACATAATTCAGAAAGTTACAATCTGATATGCACAAATATCGAAAAGAACCAAGATCTTTGGGTTATAAACATGCATACATGTCAAGTTTCATCAAAATCAGTTCAAAATTGTGACCTCTATAGGGTCCACAACCTTGATATAACATATTTTCACACTAATAGCGTACAAACGACGGCCATTTTATGTGTCAATTTTAGTTTAGTCTGATTTTCACGAAATTTTACCTCAATCTTCATTACCATGTAACGGTGATATAATCAAACGTTTTTTTTAAATCGGATAATAATTTTGACCTCCAGAGGGACCACAAGCTAAAAAGGGCGATTTTTTCGGACAATCGGGCGCCACAATTCAGGAAGTTATGATCCGATTGGCGCAAATATCGAAAGGAACCACGATTTTGGGGTTATAAACATGCATGTCAAGTTTCATCACAATCGGTCCAAAATTGTGTCCTCTATAGGGTCCACAAGCTAAAAACATATTTCGTACAATCAGGGGCCATAATCCATGAAGTTCCGATCCGATACATGCCAATTCGAAAGGAACCGAGATCTTATGTGGATAAACCTATATTTCAAGTTTTGTCAAAATCGGATAAGAATTGTGACCTGTAGAGATTCCACAAACAAATTGTGGACGGACAGGGGTTACAAACATGCATGTCAAGTTTCATCAAAATCGGTTCAAAATTGTGTCCTCTATATGGTCCACAAGCTAAAAACGTGATTTTTCGTACAATCAGGGGCCATAATCCATGAAGTTTTGATCCGATACATGCCAATATCGAAAGCAGAGTCCACAAACAAATTGTGGACGGACGGACGGACAGGGGGGCGACATAATACGCCCACATTTTCAATGTGGGCGTATAAAAACTGCTAATCAATTGGTAAATTTTGCTACTCAATTATACAATTGATTAGCATTCTTACACAATTTTTCTGGAAACTGCTAATCAAATGTAGAAGATAAGTTGCCAGGCAACGAAACATATGCCCACAGCAGCTAAATCGTCCAGGCAGTCAACAATGGTTGTCGCATATTTTTACTTTTTTTGGTAATGAAACATTTGTAATACACTAAAATCTGATTAAGAGTAACAACTCATTATGTAATTAGGTGCCGGCAGCTAAATTTTCAAACTTCAGAAATGTTGATTTTTTTGTCATATATTTACTCATTTATGACCCAAATAAAAGCACAGAAAATTTGAGTCAATTATCTTTAACGGTTTTTGAGATATGGGGACAGGTATTTCGTGCCCCCCGCTCAGGAGTGTCAAAATATCACGAAGCGGCGTTTTCGTAGCACAATAAAAGGAAAAATAAATACAAAGATAGGTTGCCAGGCACCGAAACATACGCCCACAGCAGCTAAATCGTCCGGGCAGTCAACAAGGGTTGTCGCATATTTTTACTTTTTTCGCTAATGAAACATTTGTAATACACTAAAAACTGATTAAGAGTAACAGCTCATTATGTAATTATCAGAAAATCATTAGAATTTGATTGCTTTTTATAAAGTGTTACCCCACGCTATCAATTAGTATATACATGAAACATTTAATATCATGGATTTAGCTTTTCAGTTATCAAAATTCATTGAAAATCAAAATACTTGTTCGTTTCAACACCTTAAACTGTGTGTATCAATCTAAAGTCAATCGGATGTTAAGTTTGGCCTCTATAGCGTAACAAGATTTTTTGAAGTTATCAAGGGAGATAACTCTGGCAATAATTATTTGAAATCTCTGAAAATCCATAGGCTTCTTCGTCTCATGACCCTAAACACTGTGTGTTAATTTAAAGTCGATCGGATATTAACTTTGGCCTCTAGAGCTTCCACAGGATTTTTTCGAAGTGATCAAGGGCAATAACTCTGGCAACAATTAGTGAAAATCACTGAAAATCGATAGATGACTTAGTCTCATGACTGTAAACACTATGTATAAATTTGAAGTCAATCGGATATTAACTTTGGCCTCTAGACCATCCACAAGATTTTTTGAAGTGATCAAGGGTCATAACTCTGGCAGTAATTATCAGAAATTGCTTAAAATCAAAAGGCTTCTTCGTCTCATGACCTTAGACACTGTGTATAAATTTAAAGTCAATCAGATATTAACTTTGGCCTCCAGAGCGTCCACAAGATTTGTTTAAGTGATCAAGGGCCATAACTCTGGCACTAATTATCGCAAATTGCTGAAAATAAATAGGCTTCTTCGTCTCATGACCTTAAACACTGTGTATAAATTTAAAGTCAATCGGATATTAACTTTGGCCTCTAGAGCGTCCACAAGATTTTTTGAAGTGATCAAGGGCCATAACTCTCGTAGTTATTATCGGAAATCGCTGAAAAACAATAGGCTTCTTCGTCTCATGACCTTAAACACTGTGTATAAATTTAAAGTCAATCGGATATTAACTTTAGCCTGTAGAGCGTCCACAAGCAATTGTGGATGCCGGACCGACGGACGGGGGCGACGACAATATACGACCACATTTCAATGTGGGCGTATAAAAACACAGTTGTTTTGTCATTTCCTGGTAGACTTCACCCAAAGGTACTAGTAAAAATAATATTAGAACAATGTGAGATCAATTTTTTGATTGAGGGACTTTCAAAAATGCCAATTTTGTTCATTTTGAGGGTCTGTAAGTAGCCGCAGGGCATTTTCGGATGATATTTATTTTTCAAATAGTCCTTTCAATACAGATCAAATCACATTTTACCATACAGATCTGCAAAGGAAATCAGTCTAATTAATTTGGGGACTCGTTATGAAAAATTAAGGGGATAGATAAGGGACAAACTCTGAGTCGGACGCTTTTTTGATCGCGTGGACAAAATGCCAAAAAATGAATAAAAATGGCAAAATACCAACATATTAAGTATGCTACCAAAATGTTATTTCTTGACCGATTTGAATAAAAATGGCATCTAGGTTAATATGAGGCTTTTCTCTTTAATGAAACAATCAGAACTGGACTATCTATTACGGTTTGGGGGTGAGGGCAGGGGCAAGGGGGTATAGATGTCAAAAATTGCAAAATTTGCCGAAAAAGACCTACTTTCAGATGACCACCATAATTTATTTTATTGGCAGATTGCATTAAAAATTGGCATCGAGACCAATATTGAGCTCCTGAACCCAATGAAACAACCAGAATTTAGCTATCTGTTATGGTTGTGAGTGAAGGGCATAGGGAAGGGGGTTATGATTTCCAAAGTTTGAACATGACAGAGCGTGGAGAAAAAGGTAATTTCAGATGGCCACCAAATTATAACTTTTTTGCAGCATCATTGATCACCCTAATCCAATAAAATCCACAAAACTGAGCTACATGTGATTGTTTTGAAGTATGAACAGCTATTTTTTCTTATTAAATTGAAAGCTTTTTTTTAAAAAAAAATTCATCTAAAGATCAGTATCATATCAATAACTTTGATTTTGAATTGGAATTTTTTACAGATAGATATTTCAAAATTTATCTTATTTTTGAAGTGAGTACTCATGGATAATAAATAAATCTTTATTCCGTGGTCATAGAGCAATAGTAAATATACAGTATGATTAATACTATAATAAAGTTACCTGTGGAGGAGCTAGTATTGTTTGCACAAGTAATAAACTAATATTACATACATGCATTTGTACACTTTCAGAACTTAAACATCAAACATTATGTATATCAAAAAATCTTTTTATTTATTAAAATATCATTGTATTTGTATCCAATCACAATTTTATTATTTAATAAGACAGTTGAATAGTTTGGACTATATACATGTATTTTAAGATAAATTATGGAACATTAGATATCAAAAGCTGGCAGTTCTCACTATAATAGTTAAAAACTAGATAATGAAAAGGAAATTTGCTGCAGTGCAGCCCTTCTTCCACGCCCTGCTTCCCACAAATGTCGGCTGAAGATCTCAAAGTTTTCATCACCTGAAAATAGTTAAAATCAAGGTGAACAAATTTGTGACAAGTTCATCTATTTGTTGATTTTTACTATTCTATCCAGTATTTATTAATATTATTTATATTACTATTACCAGCATAGAACTATAAAAAGAAACTAGAATAGAACTTGACAGAAGTGGAATAAATATTGGCGAACTATTTATTAATGTCATCACTGACTATGTTGTCTCTGACTCTATTCTCTGCCTTGTTATTAAATATTTATTAATGAAATAAAGATTACAGGTCTTGATATCATTGATTGCGAATTATTTTTCTTAAATAAAATTAAACTGAATGAAGTTTGGACCAAACCAACTTTCCAAGCACTCGGAAGTCGAAAATCGAATCGACATTATCGAGCGCGTGTTTGCTAAAATCAGCTAAACATTGAACAGCAATGACAAACAAGCATATTCTAAGAAATTATTAGACTCTTCTACGATATTTACAAATCATTTACTTACGTACATCGGGTGCAATAGGCTCTAAAAAAAAAAGCGATATTCTGTTCTCTTCCCCTTTCATACATGGGCGCATCCATTTTAGCCGGTCGTAACGTCATAGGAAGTGGCACCACGCTTGCGCGACCTGGTTTTAAAATACCTCGCGCGAAGCTGCCGTTGATAAGTGAACCTTGATACAAAATTTTTTTAAAAGTTCTTTTTAAGGGCTTTATTTTGGTACTAAATATGTAGGGGGTATCTATACTGGTTCTTGCCGAATTTTCGCCTTGAATCTAACCCGTGACTTTGATGATAAAATTAAGGATTTTAGGGAAATAATTTTCTACGGAAATAAGATAGGAAACGATTGCTTGTTTCAAGACCTAACTATTCATCTAGGCTATGATGTGTCAAGGTCATTTGCGGTGAAGCGCAACAAGTTTTTCTGAACCTCCTATCATTTTATTGTTGACGTAACGTCACTAATTAGAACAATAAAAGAGTAAAAACAAGAAATGACGCAACTTTGGACATATATATTGATGAAATGTCAACTCGCACTTGAAGTTGAGAGCCAGCTGACTTTTAGTACTGATTAGCGCGTCCATTGTTTTCCACCCAGCTGACGTCATGTTTGCCGGTACCTAATGTAATTATCTGAAAATCATTAGAATTTGTTTGCTTTTCATAAAGTTTTGCCCCACCCTAACAATTAGTATAGGAAACATTTAACATCATGGATTTAGCTGTTCAGTTATCAAAATTCATTGAAAATCAAAATACTTGTTCGTTTTAACACCTTAAACTCTGTGTATCAATCTGAGGTCAATGGGATGATAAGTTTGGCATCTATAGCGTCACAAGGTTTTTTGAAGTGATCAAGGGAGATAACTCTGGAAGTAATTATTTGAAATTGCTGAAAATCAGTAGGCTTCTTCGTCTCATGACCTTAAACAGTGTGTGTAAATTTGATGTCAATCGGATATTAACTTTTGCCTCTAGAGCATCCACAGGATTTTTTGATGTGATCAAGGGCGATAACTCTATCAATAATTATCAGAGATCGCTGAAAATCAATAGGCTTCTTCGTCTCGTGACCTTAAACACCGTGTATAAATTTAAAGTCAATCGGATATTAACTTTGGCTTCTAGAGCATCCACAAGATTTTGTGAAGTGATCAAGGGCCACAACTCTGGCACTAATTATCGTAAATCGCTCAAATTCAATAGGCTTCTTAAACACTGTATAAATTTGAAGTCAATCGGATATCAACTTTGGCTTTTACAGTGTCCACAAGATTTTGTGAAGTGATCAAGGGCCATAACTCTGGCACTAATTATCGGCAATAGCTGAAAATCAATAGGCTTCTTCGTCTTATGACAATAAACACTGCGTATAAATTTAAAGTCAATCGGATTTTAACTTTGGCTTTTAGAACGTCCACAACATTTTTTGAAGTGATCAAGGGCCATAACTCTGGCACTAATAATCGGAAATCCCTGAAAATCATAAGGCTTCTTCGTCTTATGGCCTTAAACACTGTGTATAAATCTAAAGTCAATCGGATATTAACACTGGCCTCTAGAGCGTCCACAAGATTTTTTGAAGTGATCAAGGGCCATAACTCTGGTAGTTATTATCGGAAATCTCTGAAAAACAAGAGGCTTCTTTCATCTCATGACCTTAAACACTGTGTATAAATTTAAAGTCAATCGGATATTGACTTTAGCCTCTAGATTGCGTGGACGCCGGACCACCGGACGGACTGATGGACGGACAGGGGCGATGACAATATACGACCACATTTCAATGTGGGCGTATAAAAAGCAAAATATTTCCTGGTTGTGTCGTAATATTTATCAGCAAGGAGATTTCTGTTTGATGGATATTGCTATTGAAGATAAGATGCACAATTTACGCATTGTGGCCCGTTTCTGCTGGATTTACTCTTATTTGGGCACTGACTGCTTGGTATTTATAAATGACATTACATTCGCCTTTCCATAATGATAGATTAACCCTTACGTGCCCAATCTCGCAATTTTGCGAGAGGCCCAAAGTGACTGAGAATTCCCAATCTCGCAATTTTGCGATAGGTAAAAATGGCCGAAAATTCCCAATCTCGCATTTTTGCGAGCGATGAAAGATGGTCGAGTATTCCCAATCTCGCATGTTTGCGAGCGATGTACATGCCTCAGATATTCGTTCCGTGTAAAAAAGCCGTTCCGCATTGTAGTCTGACACCACTATGACTGCCTTCGTCTGTTCGCGCACTTTCCAATGATCTATAAATAACCCAGTGTTTCTACTGTACATTTATGGGTAAACACGTGATGAAGTTCTACTTTCGATTTTCTGCGTCTTTAGATATCAGGGTGGCTAAAACATTACCTGAAGACGAAATTAGGGAAATGTTTATAGATAACGGTTCAGGGGATCATATCTCGACACAAATGACGATGAATTTGGACTACGAACTAATTTTGGACAGCTGAAATGAGAGTTACAGTGATCGTCAAAACCTGAAGACAATGGCAATGCCAATGTACGTAGGATGGACGGACTTGCTCGCTTTATGGAGTAGTCACCAGATAAACAAAGGCCCTACGATACAGTTTGTACTATTCGAGTAAATAACAAGTACATGCCCCGAAAACAGACCCAGAGTCTGTACAAAACTTGCGTGCCAAACATCCCGCTTTGCGATATTACTTTCTTTGAATTGACGTTTATCGATCATTCAAAAGTAGACTATAAAGGGACAATATATACAGTATCTATTTCTATGGTAGGCTATAAGTAAGACAAAAGTAGCACATAAGTAATATGGCAAATTCTTCACATTAATTCGTGAAATTTCCAGGGAAAAAAATGTTTAGGGGATAAAAATCATCAAAATCTGGTGGTTTTCGTGAAAAAAACACATTTTTGCGCTAAACATTTCACATGTTTGAAAATTAACAATTGTCAATGTATAGTTCAACCAATACGCTAGATAAGTTTCAATTATTCTAAAACTGTATCTCCATAAATAAAGGAGTCACAGGCATTCAAAATGTTATAGCTCATTATCATATTTTTAAAAAAAAAATGGCGGGCAGGCTGGTGACTATCTTTAACAAAATGGCGGGCATACTCAAATTTTTTTGCACCAAAATGGTGGACTGCCTCAGTTGTTTTACGGAAAGTTTGGTGGGCATGTAAGGGTTAATCCATATTTTTATTTCATAAGATAGGCTGGCACTGCCAGGCAAGATACGCCCACATTTTCGAGAGATGGATAGAGAACAAGCAATACCGATAGTGATTTTTCCTACATCATTAAGTTAGAATTTGATATGTGCAAACATCGAAATGAATTAAGATCTTTGGGTTATAAAGGTGCATTTCAGTAGGCTTCAAATTCGACTGGGGATCATGTTGCTAAGTGGGTAAGATGCTGGCTCGGTAGCCTTGAGGTTGGGTGTTTGATCCCTGCATTGGGTGACAAAGTTCATCTACATTTTCTGGCGTGGTTTTCCCTTGTTAGTGATGAAGGATGGATGGCCTTACAAGAACAGCTGTCAATTTTAGTCTGATTTTCACAAAATTCGACCTCAACCTTCATTACGATGTAACGGTGATATAATCAAACGTTTTTTTAAATGGGATAATAATTCTGACCTCCAGAGGGACCACAAGCTAAAAAAGGTCATTTTTTGTACAATCAGGGGCCATAATTCGGGAAGTTACGATCCAATGAGCGCAAATATCGAAAGGAACCAAGATCTTGGGGTTATAAACATGTATGTCAAGTTTCATCAAAATTTTTCGTACAATCAGGGTCCATAATTCTGGACGTTACGATCAGATATGTGCAAATATCGACAGGAACCAAGATCTTTGAGTTATGAACATGCATTTGAAGTTTGATCAAAATCGAATTAAAATTGTGACCTCTACAGGGTCCACAACCTTGATATATCATATTTTTAACACTATTCGTGTAAAAGTGGCGCCATTTTGTTCAGCTATTTTGGTCTGATGTTCATGAAATTCAAAATCCAAAAATTCATTACAGTGTATCGGTGATATAATCAAATGTTTTTTTAAATCAAGTAATAATTATAACCTCCAGACGGACCACAAAATAATAAGGGCGATTTTTCGTATAATCAGAGGCCATAATTCAGGAAGTTACAATCCGGTATGTGCAAATATCGAAAGGAGTCAAGATCTTTAGGTTATAAAAATGGCTTTCAAGTTTCATGAAAATCGAATTAAAATTGTGACCTTTATAGGGTCCCACAACCTTGATATACGGTATTCTTACACCATTCGTGTACAAACAACGGCCATTTTGTTTGTCAAATTCGGTCCGATTTTCACGAAATTCGAACTTAACCTAGATTACCCTGTAACGGTGATATAATCAAACACTTTGTTTTTTAAAATCTGGTAATAATTGTGACCTCCGGAGGGACCACAAGGTGATAAAGGCAATTTTTCGTAAAAACAGGGGCCATAATTCAGGAAGTTGCGATTCGATATGAGCAAATATCACAAGGAACCAAGATCTTTATGTTATAAACATGTATTTCAAGTTTCATCAAAATCGGTTCAAAATTATTACCTCTATAGGGTTCACAACCTTGATACAACATATTTTCACACTATTCACGTACAAACAACGGCCATTTTGTCTGTTAATTTTGGTCCGATTTTCACGAAATTTGAACTCAACCCCCATAACCATGTAAACGTGATATAATCAAACAGTTTTTTAAATCGGATAACAATTTTGACCTCCAGAGGTACCACAAGCTAATAAGGGCGATTTTTCGGACAATCATGGGCCATAATTCAGGGAGTTACGATCCGCTGGGTGCAAATATCGAAAGGAAGAAGATACATTACCTTGGATGTGATTTACCGATTTCCAATTATATTACTACAGTGGATCAGTGTTTAAAATTCAGTAAGAAAAGTTGTAGGCCAACAGGACCCGCTTATTGATGCCATTCAAAGTTGTGGGTCCTAACATTAACTTGTGGGCCCAATAAATATCATTACAAGCCAACAGTGAGGCTGATGTCCCCCGCCGAAATCCCAAAATAAATAGATGACACATATTAATTAATCGCACATTTATTTTTTTCAAACGTATCTACCAATCAAACTGAACACGAAGTGTCATCCAAAAATTGCTTATCTCTGCCTACCGTAAGAAGAAAATGCTCATCTTCGAACTCCATCAAGGCACTGACCTAATAAGCATACACACCAATTTTGAACATTTTAACTCAATTCGAAGGAGAGTTATTGTGTTCCAAAGTCTCGGCAAATCAAATTGCTTATCGCTCTGCTTACCCTGAGCAGAAAATGCTCATTATCGATCATAGTCAAGGTATTACTGTAATGAAACTATACACCAAGTTTCATCACTCTCACTTAATTAGAACTAAAGTTATCGTGTCTCAAAGCATCAACCAATCAAATTGCTTATCTCTGCCTACCCTAAGCGGAAAATGCTCATCTTCAAACTCCATCAAGGCATTGACCTAATAAGTATATACACTAAGTTTGAACATTTTAACTCAATTAGAAGGAGAGTTATTGTGTTCCAAAGTCTCGACCAATCAAATTGCGTATTGCTCTGCTTACCCTGAGCAGAAAATGCTAATTATCGAACTTAGTCAAGGTATTACTGTAATGAAACTATACATCAAGTTTCATCACTCTCACTTAATTAGAACTAAAGTTATCGTGTCTCAAAGCATCAACCAATCAAATTGCTTATCTCTGCCTACCCTAAGCGGAAAATGCTCATCTTCGAACTCCATCAAGGCATTGACCTAATAAGCATATACACCAAGTTTGAACATTCTAGCTCAATTAGGAAGAGAGTTATTGTGTCCCAAAAAGTGTGACGGACGGACAGACAGACAGACAGACAGACAGACAGACAGACAGACAGATGGACGAACCCATTTTAATAGTCCCCCAACTTTCTTCGAAAGGCGGGGGACAAAAACATCCATACACTACCCCACCCCAAAAATACCTTGAATTTTAAGTTTTGTAGTTCTACAGCCATATGGGACATTTAAAAATTATTGATTGATTGTTCACATTAAAATTTAAACTTTTGAAGTTAAGGTTTATACTTCGTGTATAGCTATAGAAAGAAAAAAATTATTCCACTCCAGGCTTGACATTTATTTTTTCTGTAATAATAAATATTCACCTGTAATAATCTTAGTGAATATATATGTAGGTCTACTATATAGTACTGACCAGGGCTTCCACTTCAAAATTTTCACAACCCGGTCATTTTTGAAAACGCACGAAAACATTGCAAAGTATATTTATATTTCATGTTTTTATTCATGGTAGGGTATCGCGAATTCACGTTTCTATACCATTTTGTCAGAATGAGGTACACAAAAAAATTATATATTGGACTTAAAAATGAAATGTCATTTTTTATTAGTAGTAAGGCATTTATTAATTAATATTCCCTATATAGTTGTCGCTCCTAGTATCTCAAGTCACCACTAGGGCGGCGATATTATTTGGGCGCCATGTTTGTGGTGAAACCAAACCAGGGATCTTAATCGGCTGTTTTTTGTCAGCTTTAGCCGATTGATCTGTAATCTAGCCGAATCGTAAAACAATGAATCGGCCACTACGGTATCATATATCAATCTACTTTCGGCCGATTACAAAGAGGTAATTATTACTTGTTGATTAATTAACCCATCAAAGAGTCAATCAATGAAATGAATACCTTCAGTGTCAATCCTTTTCGGCTCATTTCGTAAATAAAAAATAGGTTGCCTGGCAACGAAACATACGCCCACACAGCAGCCAAATCGTCCGGGCAGTCAACAAGAGTTGTCGCATATTAAGGAATTATCAGAAAATCATTAGAATTTGTTTGGTTTTTATAATCAAACGTTTTATTTTTAAATCAGATAATAATTGTGACCTCCAGAGGCACAACAAGCTAAAAAGGGTGATTTTTCGTAAAATCAGGGGAAATAATTCAGGAAGTAATGACCCGATGGGCGCAAATATCGAAAGGAACCAAGATCTTTGGGTTATAAACATACATGTCAAGTTTCATCAAAATCGGTTCAAAATTGTGACCTCTATAGCTCGATATAACATTTTTTAACACTATTCGCGTACAAACGGCGGCCATTTTGTCCGTCAATTTTGGTCCGATTTTCACCAAATTCAAATTCAACCTTCATAACCATGGAACGGTGATATAATCAAACGTTTTTTTAAATCGGATAACAATTTTGACCTCCAGAGGGACCACAAGCTAAAAAGGGCAATTTTTCGGACAATCAGGGGCCATAATTCAGGAAGTTACGATCCGATGGGCGCAAATATCGAAAGGAACCAAGATCTTTTGGTTATAAACATACATGTCACGTTTCATCAAAATCGGTTCAAAATTGTGACCTCTATAAGGTCCACAACCTTGATATAACATATTTTCACACTATTCGCGTACAAATGGCGGCCATTTTGTCCGTCAATTTTGGTCCGATTTTCACCAAATTCGAACTCAACCTTCATAACCATGGAACGGTGATATAATCAAACGTTTTTTTAAATCAGATAACAATTTTGACCTCCAGAGGGACCACAAGCTAAAAAGGGCGATTTTTCGGACAATCAGGGGCCATAATTCAGGAAGTTACGATCCGATTGGCGCAAATATCGAAAGGAACCAAGATCTTTGGGTTATAAACATGCATTTCAAGTTTCATCCAAATCGGTTCAAAATTGTGACCTCTACATTGTTCACAACCTTGATATAACATATTTTCACACTATTCGCGTACAAATGGCGGCCATTTTGTCCGTCAATTTTGGTCCGATTTTTACGAAATTCGAACTCAACCTTCATAACCATGAAACGGTGATATAATCAAACGGTTTTTTAAATCGGATAACAATTTTGACCTCCAGAGGGACCACAAGCTAAAAAGGGCGATTTTTCGGACAATCAGGGGCCATAATTCAGGAAGTTACGATCCAATTGGCGCAAATATCGAAAGGAACCAAGATCTTTGGTTTATAAACATGCATTTCAAGTTTCATCCAAATCGGTTCAAAATTGTGACCTCTACACTGTTCACAAGCTAAAAAACGTGATTTTTCGTACAATCAGGGGCCATAACCCATGAAGTTACGGTCCGATACATGCAAATATCGAAAGGAACCGAGATCTTAGGGTGATAAACCTATATTTTAAGTTTCGTTGAAATCGGATAAAAATTGTGACCTGTAGACTGTTCACAAACAATTGTGGACGGACGGACGGACGGACGTCCGGACGGACGGACGGACGGACGGACGGACGAACAGGGGCGACGACAATATACGTCCACATGAAAATGTGGGCGTATAAAAACTTCGTTGAGTTAATTCATGCCAAGTACGGTAAAAGATTAGCCAAAAATATTGGCGGCGTTGACCTTGAACTTCAAGCATGCATGAAGGCATTGGATTTGGAAGTTCCAAAAGCTGGATATCCTCCCACGTCCAATATAGGTCACCAAAAGTTGAAGACTAGAAGATATTTTAGATCCGAATATAGTTAGCTCCTTTCAAACGTCATGTTGCTAAGTGGGTAAGATGCTGGCTCGGTAGCCTTGAGGTTGGGTGTTTGATCCCTGAATTGGGTGACAAAGTTCATCTAGATTTTCTAGCGTGGTTTCCCTTTGTTCGTGATGAAGGATGGATGACCCGACAAGAACAGCTGTCATTTTGGTTCGATTTTCACGAAATTCGACCTCAACCTTCATTACGATGTAATGGTGATATAATCAAATGGTTTTTTTAAATGGGATAATAATTCTGACCCCAGAGGGACCACAAGCTAAAAAGATAGGCTGGCACTGCCAGGCAGGATACGCCCACATTTTTGAGAGATGGATAGAGAACAAGCAATAACGAAAGTGATTTTTCCTACATCATTAAGTCCTGTATTTCATACTGTATTGGGAGCAGCCATTTAGTTGGTCAGTTCCAGTCTGATATTCATGAAATTCGAAGCCGACAATGATTATGGTGTGACAGTACACAACCTAGAAATGTGACTTTTCATCAAAATCGGATAAGAATTGCGACCTGTAGAGAGTCCACAACCATGATATCCCATATTTTTACACTATTCGCGAACAAACGGTGACCATTTCGTCCGGCAATTTTGGTACGATTTTCACGAAATTAGAACTCAACCTTCCTCATCAAAATCGAATTAAATTTGTGACCTATACAGGGTCCACAACCATGATATACCATTTTTTTTAACAGTATTCGCGTACAAACGGCGGCCATTTTGTCTGTCAACTTTTGGTCCGATTTTCCCGAAATTCAACCTCAACCTTCCTTACGGTGTAACGGTGATATAATCAAACGTTTTTTTAAATCGGATAATAATTGTGACCTCCAGAGGGACCACCAGATAAAGAAAGGGGGATTTTGGGTATAACCAGGAGCCATAATTCAGGAAGGTATGATCCGATATGCGCAAATACCGAAAGGAACCAAGATCGTTGGGTTATAACCATGCATTTCAAGTTTCATCAAAATCAAATTAAAATTGTGGCCTATACAGGGTCCACAACCATGATATACCATTTTTTAACAGTATTAGCGTACAAACGGCGGCCATTTTGTCTGTCAACTTTTGGTCCGATTTTCCCGAAATTTGAACTCAAACCTTCCTTAAGGTGAAACGGTCATAAAATCAAAAAAATTTTTAAATCGGAAAATAATTGTGACTTCCAGAGGGACCACAAGCTAAAAAGAGATTTTTCGGGTTATAAACATACATGTCAAGTTTCATCAAAATCGGTTCAAAATTGTGACCTATATAGGGTCCACAACCTTGATATAACATATTTTCACACTATCGCGTACAAACGGCGGCCATTTTGTTTGTCAATTTTGGTCCGATTTTCACGAAATTTGAACTCAACCTTCATTACCATGTAACGGTGTTATAATCAAACGTTTTTTTAAATCGGATAATAATTTTGACCTCCAGAGGGACCACAAGCTAAAAAGGGCGATTTTTCGGACAATCAGGGGCCATAATTCAGGAAGTTACGATCCGATGGGCGCAAATATCGAAAGGAACCAAGATTTTGGGGTTATAAACATGCATGTCAAGTTTCATCACAATCGGTTCAAAATTGTGACCTCTATAGTGTCCACAAGCTAAAAACATATTTCGTACAATCAGGGGCCATAATCAGTCGTTGTTTTTTGTATTTTAGAGGAGAGTCGAAAAAAGCTCCCCTTAAATGAAGAAATTGAAAAATTCACTCTCCTAAAAAAAGCTCTCTCATTTCCGATAAGAAGAGTGATTTAGAATTTAAGGAGAGTGATCTGATATTAAGAGTGATTAGTTTTCTGTATATGGAAAATGGTAATAACTTGGTGCAAGGGGTCATTCCTGTTTACATAATTGATAATATACATCGTCTGCTAAATAATATCATTCGTTCGTAGTCGTACGGTCAAGTAAAACTTCTGCTATGGTCTATAACTACTTATGGTATTCCAATAGAAATACTTGTCGAAATTTCTAAATATATTTAGCTTGTATAATTATTTTTAGTAAACATAACCCCCATTCAAAATATAATTATAAACGCTTGAAAATTCCATCAAAATATAATCTATTTCTTCCGAAATTATTCGCATTGGAAATTTTTACGTGCCATCTCTCGTAATTTCTCACGTCTCGCGAGAGTTCTACTTTTCATTTCAGTTAAATTAACCAATGGTGCATTGGCACCATCTATTTTTAGCAACATATTCATCGGAATTTTATTACCATGTGCGATCACATACTAATCGAATACACCAAATAATTTAATTTCACAATGACAGTATGGCGGAGATCGAATACATGTCCATGATTTACAAATATGGACAGTGATTTTCAATTTTAAGGCGAGGGAGAAAAACCGCCCCTCGGCCGACATTCAGGTGCGCGGCAGGTGCTCGCGAGTGATCAGGGGCCATAATTCAGGAAATTACATTCCGATAGGCGCAAATATCGAAAGGAACCAAGATCTTTGGGTTATAAACATGCATGTCAAGTTTCATCAAAATCGGTTCAAAATTGTGACCTCTATAGGGTCCACAAGCTAAAAACATGATTTTTCGTACAATCAGGGGCCATAATCCATGAAGTTCCGATCCGATACATGCCAATATCGAAAGGAACCGAGATCTTATGGGGATAAATCTATATTTCAAGTTTCGTCAAAATCGTGACCTGTAGAGAGTCCACAAACAAATTGTGGACGTCCGGACGGACAGGGCCGACGACATAATACGTCCACATGAAAATGTGGGCGTATAAAAACCAAAAGTGGGTAATGACATTTTAGAAGCTGATGTGAATATTTTACCTGGCACACGTAACTTCCCTACCTATCTGTCAGATGCCGAGTACAAAGACTCTATTAAACACTCACATCTTTTGCCTTTATTCAGTATAAAAGGAACAACAGCATACAAATCTTTTATGTTGAGTATCAATAGTTCTTTTTACTATCGATAATCGACATTGAAATGTTGATTGATAGTATCGAAACAATCTTATTTTCACAGTCGTAACCAAGAATGGGTTAGTATTTTAAGGTCAAAACCATACAATGTTCCGATAGATGTTTTTTGTTTGTCTAATTAATAATAAAACATTTCATATTACGTATAAATTGTCCTTAATTTTTAAATGTAGCCTTGGTTCTGAATGATGAAATACCGTTGATAAGCTGGTGTATGTGGGTGAACCAAAAAGATAGGCTGGCACTGCCAGGCAGGATACGCCCACATTTTTGAGAGATGGATAGAGAACAAGCAATACCGAAAGTGATTTTTCCTACATCATTAAGTCCTGTATTTCATACTGTATTGGGAGCAGCCATTTAGTTGGTCAGTTCCAGTCTGATATTCATGAAATTCGAAGCCGACAATGATTATGGTGTGACGGTACACAACCTAGATATGTGACTTTTCATCAAAATCGGATAAGAATTGTGACCTGTAGAGAGTCCACAACCATGATATACCATATTTTTGCAAACAGCGACCATTTCGTACGGCAATTTTGGTACGATTTTCACGAAAATTAGAACTTAACATTCCTCATCAAAATCAAATTAAAATTGTTACCTATACAGGGTCCACAACCATGATATACCATTTTTTTAACAGTATTCGCGTACAAACGGCAGCCATTTTGTCTGTCAATTTTGGTCCGATTTTCCCGAAATTCGAACTCAACCTTCCTTACGGTGTAACGGTAATATTATCAACCGTTTTATTAAATCGGATAATAATTGTGACCACCAAGCTAAAATAAGGCGATTTTGCGTATAATCAGGGGCCATAATTCAGGAAGTTACAATCCAATATGCGCAAATATCGAAAGGAACCAAGATCTTTGGGTTATAACCATGAATTTCAAGTTTCATCAAAATCGATTTAAAAATGTGACTTTTACAAGGTCCACAAACCATGATATACAATTTTGTAACAGTATTCGCGTACAAACGGCGGCCATTTTGTATGGCAATTTTCGTCCGATTTTCCCGAAATTCGAACTCAACCTTCCTTAGGGTGTAACGGTGATATAATCAAACGGTTTTTTAAATCGGATAATAATTGTGACCTCCAGAGGGACCACAAGCTAAAAAGGGTGATTTTTCGGACAATCAGGGGCCATAATTCAGGAAATTACATTCCGATAGGTGCAAATATCGAAAGGAACCAAGATCTTTGGGTTATAAACATACATGTCAAGTTTCATCAAAATCCGTTCAAAATTGTGACCTCTATAGGGTCCACAAGCTAAAAACGTGATTTTTCGTACAATCAGGGGCCATAATCCATGAAGTTTTCATCCGATACATGCCAATATCGAAAGGAACCGAGATCTTTTGGGGATTAACCTATATTTCAAGTTTCGTCAAAATCGGATAAGAATTGTGACCTGTAGAGAGTCCACAAACAAATTGTGGACGGACGGACGGACGGATGTCCGGACGGACGGACAGGGGCGACGACAATATACGTCCACATAAAAATGTGGGCGTATAAAAAGGCGATTTTGCGTATAAACAGGGGCCATAATTCAGGAAATTTCGATCCGATATGCACAAATATTGAAAGGAACCAAGATCTTTAGGTTATAACCATGAATTTCAAGTTTCATCAAAATCGAATTAAAATTGTGACCTCCACAGGGTCCACAACCTTGATATACCATTTTTTAACAGTATTCGTGTACAAACGGCGGCCATTTTGTATGTCAATTTTAGTCCGATTTTCTCAAATTTCGAACTCAACCTTCTTTAGGCATACATGCCAACCTGAAGAGATTGAAAATCAGAATGTCTTGTATTGATGGTAAAGCGAGGACCGTAGGTCCCAAGTTCGAACGGTGCGAAGGACCGTGAGCGCCGCAGGGCCCCAAGCAAATTTTGAGCAATTAGCACCTATTTAAAGCAGTACCTTGTATTTTTGGATAAAAACAGCTGGTGATTTAGGTCCATGCATCTGAGTTTTTTTTTTATACCTATTTATATACAAAAGTATGCATATTTACATGTTGGCATGACCTCCTAAATTTTTTGTTAAATTAGTTTCAAAATGTTTTTTAATGTCCGTAATACCACCGTAAGCAACACATAAATGACTCCTACAGACTAAACAAAATGCGAATTCGTCGCCTCTACGCGAGAACGTAATGATTCCTGGAAGTTCTTTGCCGTAAGTTTCCCGGTATTTTTGTCTGACATTTGTTTAGGAAGCCATTTTGTTTGTCTTGACGACCGACGAGTAGAAGTCGTAAATTATTTATACCGGGTTTTATTTATAATTGTAATTTGTTTTTTTCATACATGGAAAACAGCTTGAAAACATTTTTTATCGAGTAAGAAGGAAATAATTATGGCTAAGGAAGAAGCAACAACATTACTGGCAACTAACGGTAAATCTGCCGTGTACTGTATGAGTGTATGCGAGAATGGCTCCGCGAAGCAAAAAATATCCGCAAAGTATGCAAATTAGGCACGGCCTATGACGAAATAACCACATGACATTTTAATCTCGATTAGTCCAGACATATTTGCTTATTCCATTTTATATTAATAATGATCGCGAAAACTAGAAAATGTTTTCGGCTATATCCTTCGATTTACCGCGAATTATGCAAATTAGACACGGCAAATGACGGTAATAACCGCATGACATTTTGATCTTGATTAGTCCAGACATAATAGCTTGTTCCGTTTTATATTAATAATAAGGAAAACATGACACATGTTCTCGACTATTTCCGTTGTTTTACCGACTCATACTACGATACACAGTATCGCAATCAGGTTCACAACAAACAGCGAGAATGCCGAGACAGTCGTCAATGTAAATATAAAACGAGAGGGATTTTATCAATCAAAAAGGTCAGGAATGAAATATAATAAATTTCTTCCAATAAATTTTAAAAGATAGGCTGGCACTGCCAGGCAGGATACGCCCACATTTTCGAGAGATGGACAGAGAACAAGCAATACCGAAAGTGATTTTTCCTACATCTTCAAGTCCTGTATTTCATACTGTATTGGGAGCAGCCATTTAGTTGGTCAGTTCCAGTATGATATTAATGAAACTCGAAACCGACAATGATTATGGTGTGACGGTACACAACCTAGAAATGTGACTTTTCATCAAAATCGGATAAGAATTGTGACCTGTAGCGAGTCCACAACCATGATATACCATATTTTTACACTATTCGTGTACAAACGGCGACCATTTCGTCCGGCAATTTTGGTACGATTTTCACAAAATTAGAACTCAACCTTCCTCATCAAAATCGAATTAAAATTGTGACCTATACAGGGTCCACAACCATGATTTATCATTTTTTTAACAGTATTCGCGTACAAACGGCGGCCATTTTGTCTGTCAATTTTGGTCCGATTTTCCCGAAATTCAAACTCAACCTTCCTTACAGTGTAACGGTGATATAATCAAACGTTTTTTTAAATTGGATAATAATTGTGACCTCCAGAAGGACCACAAGCTAAAGAAAGGGGGATTTTGCGTATAACCAGGGGCCATAATTCAGGAAGTTACGATCCGATATGCGCAAATATTGAAAAGAACCAAGATCTTTGGGATATAACGATGAATTTCAAGTTTCATCAAAATCGAATTAAAATTGTGACCTTTACAGGCTCCACAACCTTGATATACCATTTTTTAACAGTATTCGCGTACAAACGGCGGCCATTTTGTATGGCAATTTTGGTCTGATTTTCCCGAAATTCGAACTCAACCTTCCTTAGGGTGTAACGGTAATATAATCAAACGTTTTTTTAAATCGGATAATAATTGTGACCTCCAAGCTAAAAAAAAGGCGATTTTGGGTATAATCAGGGGCCATAATTCAGGAAGTTACGATCCGATATGCGCAAATATCGAAAGGAAGCAAGATCTTTGGGTTATAACCATGAATTTCAAATTTCATCAAAATCGAATCAAAATTGTGACCTCCACAGGGTCAACAACCTTGATATACCATTTTTTAACAGTATTCGCGTACAAACGGCGGCCATTTTGTATGGCAATTTTCGTCCGATTTTCCCGAAATTCGAACTCAACCTTCCTTAGGGTGTGACGGTAAAATAATCAAACGTTTTTTTAAATCGAATAATAATTGTGACCTCCAAGCTAAAAAGATAGGTTGCCAGGCAACGAAACATACGCCCACAACAGCTAAGTCGTCCGGGCAGTCAACAAGGGTTGTCGCATATTGTTTCTTTTATCAGTAAGGAGAACATTTACAACACATGATAATCTTATTACGAGTAATAGCCCATTAAATAATTATCAGAATTGATTAGAATAGTTTTGATGGTTTGTCTCAAGGCCTTTGTTCACAAGATATTTCAAAGTGATCAAGTGCCAGAAATTATCAGATATTACTGAAAATCAAATAGGATTCTTCGTCTCATGACCCTAACCACTGTGTACAAATTTAAAGTCAATCGGATATTAACTTTAGCCTTTAGAGCATTCACAGGGTTTTTCAAAGTGATCAAGGGTCATAACTCTGGCAGTAATTATCGGATATCGCTGAAAATAAATAGGCTATTTTGTATCATGACCGTAAATAGTGTGTATAAATTTAAAGTCAATCGGATATTAACTTTAGATTTTTCAAAGTGATCAAGGGTCATAACTCTGGCAGTAATTATCGGATATTGCTGAAAATCAATAGGCTTCTTTGCATCATGACTTTAAACACCGTGTATAAATTTAAATTCAATCGGATATTAACTTTAGCCTCTAGAGCGTTCACAAGATTTTTCAAAGTGATCAAGGGTCATAACTCGGGCAGGAATTATCGGATATTGCTGAAATTCAACAGGCTTCTTCGTATCATGACCTTATACACTGTGTATAAATTTAAAGTCAATTGGATATTAACTTTAGCCTCTAGAGCGATCACAAGATTTTTCAAAGTGATCAAGGGTCATAACTCTGGTAGTAATTATCGGATATCACCGAAAATCAATAGGATTCTTCGTCTCATGCCCTTAAACACTGTGTATGAATTTAAAGTCAATCGGATATTAACTTTAGCCTCTAAAGCGTTCACAAGATTTTTCAAAGTGATCAAAGGGCATAACTCTGGCAGTAATTATCAGATATCACTGAAAATCAATAGGCTTCTTCGTCTCGTGACCTTAAACATTGTGTATAAATTTAAAGTCAATCGGATATTAACTTTAGCCTCTAAAGCGTTCACAAGATTTTTCAAAGTGATCAAAGGGCATAACTCTTGCAGTAATTATCAGATATCACTAAAAATCAATAGGCTTCTTCGTCTCGTGACCTTAAACACTGTGTATAAATTTAAAGTCAATCGGATATTAACTTTAGCCTCTAAAGCGTTCACAAGATTTTTCAAAGTGATCAAGGGTCATAACTCTGGCAGTAATTATCAGATATCACCGAAAATTAATAGGCTTCTTCGTCTCATGACCTTAAACACTGTGTATAAATTTAAAGTCAATCGGATATTAACTTTAGCCTCTACAGCGTTCACAAGATTTTTCAAAGTGATCAAGGGTCATAACTGTGGTAGTAATTAACGGATATCGCTGAAAATCAATAGGCTTCTTCGTCTCACGACCTTAAACACCGTGTATAAATTTCAAGTCAATCGGATATTAACTTTAGCCTCTAGAGCGTTCACAAGAAATTGTGGACAATGGACGGACCGACGGACGGACCGACAGATGGACGGACGGGGGCGACGGCAATATACGACCACATTTCCATGTGGGCGTATAAAAAGGCGATTTTGCGTATAATCAGGGGCCATAATTCAGGAAGTTACGATCCGATATGCGCAAATTATAACCATGAATTTCAAGTTTCATCAAAATCGAATCAAAATTGTGACCTCCACAGGGTCCACAACCTGGATATACCATTTTTTAACAGTATTCGCGTACAAACGGCGGCCATTTTGTATGGCAATTTTCGTCCGATTTTCCCGAAATTCGAACTCAACCTTCCTTAGGGTGTAACGGTGATATAATCACACGTTTTTTTAAATCGAATAATAATTGTGACCTCCAGAGGGACCACAAGCTAAAAAGGATGATTTTTCGGACAATCAGGGGCCATAATTCAGGAAATTACATTCCGATAGCTGCAAATATCGAAAGGAACCAAGATCTTTGGGTTACAAACATGCATGTCAAGTTTCATCAAAATCGGTTCAAAATTGTGACCTCTATAGGGTCCACAAACTAAAAACGTGATTTTTCGTACAATCAGGGGCCATAATCCATGAAGTTTTGATCCGATACATGCCAATATCGAAAGCAGCCGAGATCTTTTGGGGATAAACCTATATTTCAAGTTTCGTCAAAATCGGATAAGAATTGTGACCTGTAGAGAGTCCACAAACAAATTGTGTCCGGACGTCCGGACGGACTTCCAGACGGACAGGGGCGACGACATAATACGTCCACATGAAAATGTGGGCGTATAAAAACGGAATTATAAAGAGTAAAATCGGAATTCAGAATTAGACACAGAAAATCAGAATGATTCCGACAAAATCGGAATAGTTGGCATGTATGTTTAGGGTGTAACGGTGATATAATCAAACAGTTTTTTAAATCGGATAATAATTGTGACCTCCAGAGGGACCACAAGCTAAAAAGGGTGATTTTTCGGACAATCAGGGGCCATAATTCAGGATATTACATTCCAATAGCCACAAATATCGAAAGGAACCAAGATCTTCAGGTTACAAACATGCATGTCAAGTTTCATCAAAATTGGTTCAAAATTGTGACCTCTATAGGTTCCACAAGCTAAAAACGTGATTTTTCGTACAATCAGGGGCCATAATCCATGAAGTTTTGATCCGATACATGCCAATATCGAAAGCAGCCGAGATCTTTTGGGGATAAACCTATATTTCAAGTTTCGTCAAAATCGGATAAGAATTGTGACCTGTAGAGAGTCCACAAACAAATTGTGGACGGACGGACGTCCGGACGAACAGGGGCTACGACTTTATACGTCCACATGAAAATGTGAGCGTATAATAAAATGGGCACAAGTCGATTCAAAACATTGCGTACGTGAGAGCGACCAATACCAACATGTCGGACAATTCTAAATAAAAAATACAAACGTTTTTGTCATCTATCAGTCATTTATAATGAGCAGACGAATTCTGAAAGTTTAGGAGGAAAACTCCGGTTTATTTACACATCCGGTTTATTTACACATCCGGGTATATCCAATTTAGCGAATTCTATGATATGGCGAATATTGCTTCTAATGAAAGTATTGTTTGAATAAGGGCACATTTATTTCAACATTGTTTGTGGGGGGGGGGAGGAAGGCTACATTGAGATTGAGGCTTTGAAGTAAATATAAAGTGACCGATGTAAGTCACAGAAAACATTTAGTCGAATTCTCTACGCACGCACGAAGAATGCATTATTTTTGTAAAGGTAATAAATATATTGAACGGGTTGTGATAGTCAGGCCTATAACAACCATTTGACTGAGAAAAAAGATGTAAAATAAACAGATTTATCACATAATATTACATATTTCGATGCCATAGTTCTAGAAGGTTGTAAGTGCAACTTATGACCCAAATAGCTTTTTTGCATATGATGACTAATCACATTTAGAGCCTTCTCTATGCAAAATTTCAGAACTGTAAGGTCGTAATTTTCATAAAAACATTGCTATTAAAATGTTGATATCCTTATTGCGTTATTAAGATTGGAATAGGTTTTCCTCTCATATCTCAAAGATAGGTTGCCAGGCAACAAAACATACGTCCACAGCAGCTAAATCGTCCGGGCAGTCAACAAGAGTTGTCGCATATTTTTACTTATTTCGATAATGAAACATTTATATTACACTTAAATCTGATTAAGAGTAACAACTCAGAAAATCATTAGAATTTGTTTGGTTTTTCTAAAGTTCTGGCCCATGCTAACATATAGTATGGTATACAAAACATTTAATATCATGTATTTAGCTGTTTAGTTATCAAAATTCATTCAAAATTAAAATACTTGTTCTTCTCAAGGCCTTAAACACTGTGTATCACTTTGAAGTCAATCGAATAATAAGTTTGGCCCCTAAAGCATCACAAGATTTTTCAAAGTGTATAAATTATAAGTCAATTTGATATCAACTTTGGCCTCTAGAGTGTCCACAAGATTTTTAGTGCCGTAACTCTGGCAGTAATTATCAGAAATCTCTGAAAATCAATAGGATTCTACGTCTGACCTTAAACACTGTGTATAAATTTAAAGTCAATCGGTTATTAACTTTGGCCTCTAGACCACCCACAAGGTTTTTCAAAGTGATCAAGGGCCATAACTCTGACAGTAATTACCGGAAATTGCTGAAAATCAATAGTCGTCTTCGTCTCATGACCTTAAACACTGTGTATAAATTTAAAGTCAATCGAATATTAACTTTGGCCTTTACAGCGTTCATAAGATTTTTCAAAGTGATCAAGGGTCATAACTCTGGCAGTAATTATCGGAAATCGCTGAAAATCAATAGGATTATTCGTCTCACGAACTTAAACAATGTGTATAAATTTAAAGTCAATCGGATATCAACTTTAGCCTCTAGTGCGTTCACAAGAAATTGTGGACGATGGACGGACGGACGGGGGCAACGGCAATATACGTCCACATTTCCATGTGGGCGTACAAAAACTAAATCCGACAATTTGACACTAAGACCTTTCAGAACTATGACATCGATTTGGGCACTTATTATAAGCAAAATCTGCTTTTGAAAAACACTCTCCTAGAATATCTGAGGTGCAGGTTTTTAGGAAAGCGATTTTCTGAATTTGTAATTTTAGGTGCAGCTTTTAGAGTTCTCCATGATTTTATTCCTTTCAAACCCTGAAGGGGCCTCTTTTTGTCCCATGCCAGACACTCCATCCAACACCATTGACAAGAGGGAACCACGACGGACAATCCCGATGAACTTTCTCAAGCAGAGAATTAGGGATTGGGGACTTCTCTGTTAGAGTGCCAACATCTTACTCATCGGGTCACTGTGGCTCCCAGGTAAATGTAGGTAGCAAACCTAGTACTAGTAATAGTAGTTTTATGCAAAAAGTAAGTCAAATAAAGAAACTTCATTAAATATTTTAATTAAGCAACAATTATATACACATTCAGGTACACTAATCTGTCTCATTGATGTCCGTTTCTGATTAAATCACATCTTAGATTGACAAGGGCTGAACAAACAAGAAACAGGTCATCAAAAAGTTTCAGTGACGATACAGCTACAATGCTGCTTAAAATCTTAAACACTTTAAGCCGTCTTATAGCACGTTCTACATGAATAATGACACGTGCTCTCCGTCTAGTTGATGTCAAATCCCTTGCACTTAGCTGTGGCTTACACTTAGTAAAGGCTGGAATATTCAGTTTAATAGGTCATCAATGGTAAAGCCTCTGTCTGCCATAATTTCGTCCCCTGGTAGAAGATAATTTAGGGTCATTCCATATCAAGTGGACCAATTTTGCGGCAATTGGGAAATCCACCCCCTCAAAAAAATCTGGAAAAAATATATGTTAAAGTACATGGCCTAAAACAAACAAATACTAATTTTCAGCTTCCTAGGTCAAATATTGAAAAAAAGGTTGCCAATTGGCAATAAAAATTCTCTTATTTCTGTTAAGTTTTCAGCTCCGTTGTTTATGTACTTCTAAAGTGTCTAGAACCCCCTAACTTGGCAATATAATAGAACAGCAAACGTAGATTACGATTCTTTGAAAAAATTTGGGGTAGGGGGTATCCCTACTGTAAGGGTTGTCGTCAAAGTTGGAAAAAAAATAAGCAAATAATTTATTTTTCACAAATTTGGAGTGCTCTAGAAAAGCCATCGTTATGTCTAAAGGTCTACAAATTGCTGTATACACTCCCAGATGGTGGAATTTCGCTATGGAATTCAATATAGGACCATATGATGTTATATCTAGGGGTGATGATTTTTCATTTCAGAAAATTGTAAATTCCGTTTTAAATTCCGTTATTTTCCGTTTCAAAGCTGACCATATTCCGTTTTTTTCCGGATAAAATGCTATTTCATAAATAAATGAATAAAACATCTCAAAACTGGCCATTTTAAACTAATGACAATGATAACAAATTATGAATTGTGAATGACTTTTATTTTTAATTCAAATAATTGTCCATGACTAGCTGTTCTTCCATTTTAACACATTATATTTACTGGTAATTAGTCAAACGGAACGAAAAGTTAATTTTGAAATTCACATCCTTCCACATGACCATTGCCTGCCTAGCGAAGACATCATTTTTGTGCCGGCCACTCGCTGACTTTTTTGTGTAGCTTGATGCTTTTTGGAATTAATGTGGTCTTTAAATTTATCAACGCGTCAGAAATCTACGCTGTGACAATCTTCATAAAAGTCTGCAGGGAATTGCCGCGCCCTATTGGCGGCAGAAAGGCTTATAACCCTGTGGGCGCGTTTCATTTTTTAAGCAGACGATGCCATTATGATTTCGCTCGACTGCTTGTTGTAGTCGCGACGTATCCAGACAAGCTTCGTAATTTCTACGGGAATAAAGGCTGGATGCACTAGACTACGATATATTTATGATATCACGTGGTTAAAGCGGATAAACACGAGCCACGAACACAGCAATAAAAAAGAATCATAAATGAAACGATTTTTACTTTTATAAAATTACTATATAAAGACATAAGAAAGAAATAGATAGATATCATTATTGAATTCAACTACTAAACAGTAATTGTATTACGAGGGATAAATGGATTCGGAAGACAGGTTTTCATCTCGAGTAAATTCATGTTACAAAATGATGAAATGAAAGTAGATACAACTACAAGTATGGTATAATCTAAAATGGTAGTTTTAGCGATAGTTTCTATTCATACCGTTTAATTTCAAAACATCGTTCAATAAATGATAAAACTTGTTGAAATTAACAAAAATGGTTTAATTAGTACCATGGTTTAGATTAATAGCAACGGTAGGGTGCCCCGAGCTCTCTAAGAAAGTTTGTCTTACCTCGAGAGGTGTTTACTCTGCCAAGACGAAATTCTCCATGATGACGAAACGGGCTCGGGCACAATGGCAGCACCTGCACGGACCAAATATTCACCGTATACAGCCATGCACGTGGTATTATCACAACATAAAATTGTAAATAAAGACAGGTTAAAAATATTTTCATCACGCGTTTGTCTTTCAATATTATTGGATCGCTAACTACGTTAAAAATTCTATAAATGATTGTCGTTTTTATTTTTCAATTCACTATATATTTACAGAGTGCTGTCGTTTAGTTTCGGCGATTTAACATCTCCTAATAACACGTTTTGGAAAAGATAAAGAGTACAACCGGTATTTTTCCTTTAATTTTGAAAGGTTCGTGAAATCGTCGTTGTACTCGACTAGATGTGTTATACCAAATTAGGAAATATAACAATTGTTTCGTATTTTTAAATTTACTACCGGGAATTTATCGAAGCGAAATGTAGTCTCGACTGACCAGATTTCTGTTCGAGACTACTTGCTTTTAGGGTTAAGGGGAAACAAATCTTCTTATTTTGTTAAGGAATTGACCGACGGTCTTTTTAAAATTGTTGTCAATCGATTCAATTAGCAGGCATGATGTCCAACGATGAATTACTATCCAGCAGTAGGTTCGGGCGATAACTATGATCTCGACACAATAACAAAATTTGCCTTTGCAAGAACTACAGGCTAGTACTAGGTACCATTAATAAATTTCCGACCAATACAGAGCGCCAGTCTATAATTACTGCTTTACATAAAACTTCTAAAAAATCTTTAAAATTATATAACGATTATCTCGACAGCCCCCTTTTCCCCGGGATAGTGGACAATACACCATCGAAAGATACCAGCAAGATACATTTAATTAATAGAGAGACACAGACATTTGTCGATTCAACTTTGGCCAAATTAAATAGGAAAAATAGGTATTTAGTAAGTAGGATCAATAGGTATAAAAAAAAACAATTTTCAGTTTAACAAATCGACTAAGGAAGACCTCAAACGAATTGATTCACACGAAGGCTAATAATAAAGTCTTGACAAATAAAAAAACTGGTTGTGCGTCCCAAACTCGTGTGGAAGACGTAATTTTGTATGATGTCGAAAATCAAAGATACGCTTCAGAATACCATAATTTTGCCATGCAACTAAAAATCCTCAAAGTTCCCGATGGGAATATCGACGAGGTTATAACCGCATTTTTTGCTTTCGCGAACTCAAATCTAATTACACTCCAACAGAAACTACAGTCCAAAGAATATCTTTAAAACATGTTTCGGAAACCCAAAGTCAGCGAAAAACACCACTTTATATACGGACGAAACAACTAAATATGACTCCTAATTCGGCACATATGCAATAACCGCTGACTCAACTCATACGCCAATGATTATTGGTCTTCGAAATATGTCAGATGAATCTGCGCAAATTACTCTTGCAACTTTAAATGAAATTTTGGCAGATCTTGATGATATAGCCGGACCCATTAGTAAATACATAATTTCGAAATTAGAAATACAATGCCGCAATTGTAAAGTATATGGCCAAGCATATGACACAGGCCACGATAAGGTGTAGAACTAACATATGGTTTTGCAAAAATTGATTTTTCCCAAAGCTAGGACAAATCCAATGTAATTTTTGGTATGGTTATACACAAAATATAATAAAGAGATAATAAACACAACTTCATGATCAAAATAGTACAAATAAAGTATTTATTGCGAAACAAAAATAAAAATACCCCCTTTTTTTATGTCTAAATTTGTCCCTCTTGGTGGTGTTAAAGATAGGTTGCCAGGCAACGAAACATACGCCCACAGCAGCTAAATCGTCCGGGCAGTCAACAAGGGTTGTCGCATATTTTTACTTTTTTCGGTAATGAAACATTTGTAATACACTAAAAACTGATTAAGAGTAACAACTCATTATGTAATTATCAGAAAATCATTAGAATTTGATTGCTTTCTATAAAGTTTTACCCCAGGCTAACAATTAGTATATACATGAAACATTTAATATCATGGATTTAGCTGTTCAGTTATCTAAATTCATTGAAAATCAAAATACTTGTTCGTTTCAACACCTTAAACTCTATGTATCAATCTGAAGTCAATCGGATGATTTATAAGTTTGGCATCTACAGCGCCACAAGGTTTTTCGAGGTGATCAAGGGAGATAACTCTGGAAGTAATTATTTGAAATCGATGAAAATCAGTAGGCTTTTACGTCTCAGGACCTTAAACACTGTGTATAAATTTAAAGTCAATCAGATGATAAGTTTGGCCTTTAAAGCGTCCACAAGATTTTTTGAAGTGATCAAGGGCCATAACTCTGGCACTAATTATCGGAAATGGCTGAAAATCAATAGGCTTCTTCGTCTCATGACCTTAAACACTGTGTATAAATTTAAAGCCAATCGGATATTAACTTTGGCCTCTATAGCGTCCACAAGATTTTTTGAAGTGAACAAGGACCATAACTCTGGCACTAATTATCGGAAATCGCTGAAAATGAACAGGCTTCTTCGTCTCATGACCTTAAACACTGTGTATAAAGCCAATCGGATATTAACTTTGGCCTCTATAGCGTCCACAAAATTTTTTGAAGTGATCAAGGGCCATAACTCTGGCACTAATTATCGGAAATCGATGAAAATCAATAGGCTTCTTCGTCTCATGACCTTAAACACTGTATAAATTTAAAGCCAATCAGATATTAACTTTGGCCTCCAGAGCGTCCACAAGATTTTTTGAAGTGATCATGACCTTAAACACTGTGTATAAATTTAAAGTCAATCGGATATTAACTTTAGCCTCTAGAGCGTCCACAAGCAATTGTGGACGCCGGACGGGGGCGACGACAATAAGCGGGATAGCACAGCAGAAAGTGATATTCATCTTCAACATTTGCATAATCTTTTATTTCTATCTATTTTATTATATCGCCCGGTTTCAGTGTTTAGTGTTTGAATTTTTATTTAAACATAGCGCTAACGCTACAATATACGTCCACATTCCTGCTTTGATTGATATGGTACTTTGTCAAGACAACACACACAGACACGAAGTAAAAATGGTCATGGCTCTGCCCCTGGGGGGTTAGGAAATCACCAAAAACAATAGGGGTCATCTTTAGGGTATAAGGAATAGTTTTGTAAAGTTTTAAAAGGATCTGTTAAGAATTGCATCCTGTAGGCGAACACAAGACACAAAAGCATTGGGCGTGGCTCTGTCCCAGGGGGTCCGGCATGCACCAAAAATAATAGTGGTCAGCCTTAGGGTATAAGGAATAAGTATAAAAAAAAGTTTTCAAGACGATCGATTAAGAATAATAATTGTGGCCTGTAGGTGACACACAGACAAAAAAAATGGGCCTGGCACTGTCCCTTGGGGTCGGGCATGCACCAAAAACAATAGGGATATTCCTTCAGGTACCAAGAATAAGTATTCAAAGTTTCAAGATGATACATTAAAAAATGCAGCCTGTAGACGACAGACAAACAAATACAAGAAATGGGTGTTGCTGTCCCACGGGGGTCGGGCATGCACCCAAAACAAAAGGGATCATCCTTAGGGTATAAGGAATAAGTATTTTAAGTTTCAAGATGACCGATTAAGAATTGTGGCCTGTAGGCGACACACAAAAAGAAAATGGGCGTGACTCTGCCCCTGGGGGTTGGGCATGCACCCCAAATGATAGGAATGTTCCTTAGGGTACAATGAATAAGCCTTCAAAGTTTCAAGATGATACGTTAAGAAATGTGGCTTGTAGACGACAAACAAATAAATACAAGGAATGGGCGTGGCTCTGCCATTGGGGGTCGGGCATGCACCAAAAAACAATACGGATCATCCTTAGGGTGTAAAGAGTAAGTATACAAAGTTTTAAGAAAATCCAGTTAGAATTGCTGCCTGTAGGCGACACACAAAAAGAAAATGGGCGTGGCTCTGCCCCTGGGGGTTGGGCATGCACCCCAAACGATAGGGATCATCCTTAGAGTATAAAGAGTAAGTATGCAAATTTTGAAGAAATTCCAGCAAGAATTGCGCCCTGTAGGCGACACAAAGACACACAAAAGAAAATGGGCATGGCTCTGACCCTGGGGGTTGGGCATGCACACCAAACGATAGGGATGTTCCTTAGGGTACAAAGAATGTGTATGCAAAGTTTCAAAATTATAAGTTAAGAAATGTGACCAGTAGACGACAAACAAACACATACTAGAAATGGCCGTGGCTCTGCCCCTGGGGGTTGGGCATGCACCAAAAACAATAGAGATCTTCCTTAGGGTATAAGGAATACGTATACAAAGTTTGAAGAAAATCCAGTAAGAATTGCGCCCTGTAGGCCACACAAAGACACACCAAAAGAAAATGGGCGTGGCTCTGCCCCTGGGGGTTGGGCATGCACCCCCAAATGATAGGGTTGTTCCTTAGGGTACAAAGAATGTTTATGCAAAGTTTCGAGATTATAAGTTAAGAAATGTGGCCTGTAGACGACAAACAAACAAATACTAAAAATGGGCGTGGCTCTGCCCCTGGGGGTCGGGCATGCACCTAAACAATAGGGATCTTCCTTGGAGTATAAGGAATAAGTATACCAAGTTTGAAGAAAATCCATGAAGAATTGCGCCCTGTAGGCGAACCACAGACACACACACATACAGACAGGGGCGACGGCATAATACGTTCACATTATGAATGTGGACGTATAAAAATGAACAAGCCAACAGTGAGGCTGATGTCCCCCGCCGAAATCCCAAAATAAATAGATGACACATATTAATCGCACATTTATTTTTTTCAAACGTATCGCCCAATCAAACTGAACACGAAGTGTCGTCCAAAAATTGCTTATCTCTGCCTACCGTAAGAAGAAAATGCTCATCTTCGAATTCCATCAAGGCATTGACCTAATAAGCATACACACCAATTTAACTCAATTCGAAGGAGAGTTATTGTGTTCCAAAGTCTCGGCAAATCAAATTGCTTATCGCTCTGCTTACCCTGAGCAGAAAATGCTCATTATCGATCTTAGTCAAGGTATTACTGTAATGAAAATATACACCAAGTTTCATCACTCTCACTTAATTAGAACTAAAGTCATTGTGTCTCAAAGCATCAACCAATCAAATTGCTTATCTCTGCCTACCCTAAGCGGAAAATGCTCATCTTCGAACTCCATCAAGGCATTGACCTTATAAGCATATACACCAAGTTTGAACATTTTAACTCAATTAGAAGGAGAGTTATTGTGTTGCAAAGTCTCGACCAATCAAATTGCGTATCGCTCTGCTTACCCTGAGCAGAAAATGCTCATTATCGAACTTAGTCAAGGTATTACTATAATGAAACTATACACCAAGTTTCATCAATCTCACTTAATTAGGGTTTCACACTGCGTAGCTTGTGTGAAACACTATTGTTTTTGTTAAAATTATTATTCTTCTTATTATTATTATTAGGCTTTCAGACTTTCGTCTGAAAGCCTATTCTGATTACTAAAATTATTATTTATTATTATTTTTTTTTTTTTCGCCGGAGCCTATTTCTCAGTGCCTGTAACAGATACCGATCTGGGACCTAATTCTCTATCGGGGAAACCATGTGTTGGTTACTTGATAAACTATATTTGAAACTTCTGCGCAGACCGGAAGTGGTCGAATTTCGTGCGGTGTCAAAAAATCAAAAAATGGCCGTAGTTTCGTCAATTCTGTACCTATTTTCATACAAATGACATTTTCGGAAACCCTGAGTCTTTTCTCGGACGATAGCAGTTGAAAATTTCGATATTTCGAAACTTCATCGCTGACTTCTTGCGATCGAAAAATGAAAAATGTTGTTTGAGAGACAATTTTTGTTATTTTTCACAATTTTGAAATTTGACCTACATTTTTGGATACCTGAAGTCCATCCGATTCCAGTAATATAAGTTTCATTCAGAGTTATCGCCCTTTATTTTTCGATTTTTTTCGAATTTTCTACCCATTTTGTGAGCTCGGGTTCCGTTTTATGGCCAAATTGACGTTTCTGAAATTTCTGAGGCATGAAGCCAAATGACCATTGCAAGGAATAAAGCAATTTCAACAATAATCTGTACACCGGAAGTGGTCGAAATAATGTCCGATATTTTGAAAAAAATGCAAAAAATGGGTATTTTGGGGAAAAACGCGATTTCTCCGTCCGATATAAATGGATTAAACAAATTAGGGTACCATTGGACTGCAATAGTATTGTGCTATCGTATGATACCCAATTTGTACGGATACGACGAGCAGGAAGCAAAATATGGCACGCTGAAAATCAAGTATTTTCTGATTTGGAGCATTTTTGGACGCCTGTATCTCGAAAACTTAACCGCAACTTTTTTTTTAACTTTCTCTATCGAGAGTCCATTCGATAGTCTTGTGAATTATGCCACCCAATAAGACTTTGAAATGTCTGGAATACGATAAAAAAGGGACAGAAAATCAAAAAAAGTCGAAAAATCGTGAAATTTTGGAAAATGCTCTACTATTTTTTTATTTGAAGAGATTTTCAAAAAAAGGTTGTATATTCAGATAGCTGACCTAATTACGATTCTAACGATGTATAATATGTATGTAGTTATTGAAATTTAATTTTCGATATTTTAAATTTTTTGCATTTTTGGCACTTTTGAACGGGTGGGACGATTTACCCAATACTACCCAATTCTACCCAATACTACCCAATACCACCCCAGTACCACTTCAATATCACCACATACTACCCAATACTACAACATTATACTGCAAAATGTATATATCAATTGAATTTTTTCAAAAATAATTAGTTATACCGTGGGAATTGTACTTCAAATGCGATTACCAATGTCTGGCTGTTCCATTTGCCTCCCTATATCACCTAAAACAAATAAAAACTGACCCAATACTACCAAATACTTATCACATACTACCCACTATCATCAAATAGCAGCCTTATGTTGTCAAATAGCAAAACATTAGTTTAATTACAGCGACTAATATTCGATAATTCGCAGAGAATGGAAATGAATATGCAGTTATCTCCCTTTACAACCGATAAATAGATTTTAGATTGCTATGCAGATTAATCACCTTCTTTTGGGTTGCAGATGATTTCCAAGTCGACGAAATTAAAATAAGAATAACAAGTATTTTGTCGTGTATATTTTAATCATTATGTGTAATTAACTATTGTATTATATTAAGATGGCTAGCAGTCTATAAATAACATTTCAACCCCTGGGTAACGTCAGGCGGTGGCAATGACAGACAGTTATCACAGATGTCCCCGCTTCAGTTATTGTTTTCATTCCATTATCAAGGGGTCATATTATGCAATATTACATTTATATAAGGCATAATTTAATAAATACATATACATACATTTAAACATGGAAAAATATTAACATAAGGCATCATTTAATCAATACATATACATATACATACATGTAAAATGGAAAAAAAAATGTTAACATAAGTTTATAAAATCAATATAGATTTATTACATAGTATATAATAAGAATTGAAATTACGAGTCGTTTGACTACCTTTTATAAACAGTATTTATTAAATATAAACAATTCGTAAAACAAACTGCCAAACCAAAACGAATGTGCTACCCAACGGGGTAACGAGTGGTTTGTCAGTTAATTTTATTATCTTTATTGACTTTGAATCGTCAAGTGTATTATTTGGTAGCAGTTTAATCGAGAGATAAAATAAATAAAGCAGAACTTGATTACCCAATCAACAATCTTAACCCCCGTTGATTAATTGTTAAGTAAGGTGGAATATATAAACGAGTAGAGCATTATACATTCGTAATAAACAAATTACCTTTATTTTCAATTGACAGTAAATTTGCAATAACTTATTAACTGACATGAAAAAATAAATAGAAACATGAGCATTGTTTTTTGTTTGTTATTTGTTAAAGGACATACCGCATGGCGATACCTATAGAGGGGTTGAAATAGTTATTTATAGACTGCTAGCCATTATATGTAATAATACAGTAGTTAATTACACACAATGATTAAAATATACACAACAAAATACTTGTTTTTCTTATTTTAGTTTCGTCGACTTGGAAATAATCTTCAACACAAAAGAAGATGAATAATCTGCATAGCAAACTAAAATCTATTTATCGGTTGTAAAGGGGAATAACTGCATATTCATTTCCATTCTCTGCGAATTATCGAATATTCGTCGCAGTAATTAAACTAATGGTTTGTTATTTGACAATATAAGGTTGTTATTTGATGATAGTGGGTAGTATGTGATAAGTATTTAATAGTATTGGGTCAGTTTTTGCTTGTTTTAGGTGATATAGGGAGGCAAATGGAACAGCCAGACATCGGTAATCGCATTTGAAGTACAATTCCCACGGTGTAACTAATTATTGTTGAAAAAATTCAATTGATATACACATTTTGCAGTATTATGTTGTAGTATTGGGTAGTATGTGGTGATATTGAGGTGGTACTGGGGTGGTATTGGGTAGTATTGGGTAGTATTGGGTAGAATTGGGTAGTATTGGGTAAATCGTCCCGCCGCTTTTGAACATAGGATTTCTCAGGGGCATTTTATCTGATCAGATAATGTAATATATCATTACAGAGCCCCGTGGCTATTTTATTGCCCAAACCGGCTATTAAAACTATTCCGACAATAATAACCATACCAGAAGTATTCAAAAAATGAAAAAAAAAGGTTAAAAACATTGTCGCACTTGCGAGAAACTTGATTTCTCCCTTAGGTAATAGCGGACCAAAAGAACTAAAGTGTCGCTGGATAGCCCTATTAATGGACCATCATATGGTATCTAAATAATACGATTTCGATGGTAAGGAAATAAATTATTGTATAACAAAAATCTAGTATTTTCCGATTTTTTAACATTCTGGGACGCCCTTTTCTCGAAAAAGACGCCGCAGATTTTTCTTAAACTTTTCTTACTCAAAGTCCTATCGGTTGTCTATATAGTGAATCCAAAATGAAAAGCATTGAAATAATATAAATGGTCCAAAAATGGCCTCAAACTTTGAAAAAAATTGAAAAATCGTTAAATTTTTGGAAACGCACTTTAAGTTATCTTTTTTTCCAAAACTACTCAATGGATGTTTCTGACACTTCTGGTACAGAAAGTTAATTATCCAAAGAACTTCGTAAAGCTATCATGACAACGATCGTAAAACCGGAAGTAGTCGAAAAAATGTCCGATATTTTGAAAAAAATTAATTTTTTTACGAAAACCTTTTTTATTTATGAATATTTTTTGATGATATTTTACACAGGGTTAAAAATATCATCCTACTTGAGCAGAAATGAGAAAAAAAATTGTCTCGGTAATTTGCGTTAGCCGCCATCGGCTAATTTAGTTTTTTGTACCCAGAAAAATTATTTATTGTTCGATTTGTATAAAACAAAGTTCATATGCTCCGTGGTCCCAATTGTAATTTTTTTTGTTACGGTGAAATTTTTCTGTCGGCAACGGAAGTGACGTAATATTAACAAAAACTACAATTTTGACCGTTCAGTACCACTTTTTGAAAGCAAATATTTTTTTTCAAAACTGATATAACTAAAAGGATGCACCCTGCAAAGGTGCACAAAATCCTTAGCTCAGATTTTTTAATTTCAATTTCATTTTCGGGCAATTTCGAATAAAATGTAAAATAAAGTGTAAAATTCAGTTATTTACAATTCATTCAGCGTCTTCATATTTTGAAATATTTATTTGTAATTTTCATAAACTCGTAGCAATAATCCAGACGAAGAGAATGTATGCGCAAATTAGTTTGTAATATGAGCAGTTGCCGAGAAATATACAATTTTGCATGCATCACTTTTCACGTTATTTTGCCTATAAAAGAGTGAATTATTATTCGATTTGCAATATTTTTTTCCATTTGATGCTTAATGCTAATTTGGACTAGGTCAAGCCAATTTTACATTTTCACTGTGACCGGAAATGACGTCATTTGGGCAAAAACTGTATTTTTAACTTAAAAAACAAATATTTTATTCAAATGAGTCTGCCTTATAATATTCTTGAAATTATGATATTTGATTCCCATCAACGAATAGAATGAAGCCATACGACCATACGGATACCACAAAATGGTTTCTAACTTGTACGGTTACAGAGAAATAGGCGATCTTCTATAAGTCACTTTTCAAGGTTTTTGGTCTATAAAAGTGTCAATTATTATTCGATTTTTATCATTTTTTTACCATTTGATGCCTTATGCCATTTATGACTTCTATGAACTAAATTAACATTTTCAATATCTCCGGAAGTAATGTAATTTTTGCAAAAAACGTATTTTTAGCCCTCAAAACAAACATTTTTTTGAAGGGATTTATATTTATTATTCGTTTAACTTTATATCGTCTGACTCTAATGGGCAGTAAGATTGAATCAATACCATCATATTGATATCAAGAAAAGGCTTCTAGCATGTTCCCTTGTCGAATAATAGCCAATTTTCCCAGTGTCACTTTTAAGTTTTATACCTTCTTAATTTCAGTTTATGGGTTATAGGTTGATTATTTATTGCCCGATATGTATAAAACAAAGTTTGTATTTTGTATGTTGCGAATTTTCGACTTATTTTTCACCTATAAAAATTTCTTTCGGCACCAGAAGTGACGTAATTTGGCATAATTTACAATTTTGATCGGTCTTTTCGCCAGCAAATATTACTTTTACATATGATAGAAGGTGTCACTGAAGCAAAACAATTAAAGTATAGTTTGGTAGCTCAATGGATCGGTTAGGGTATAATGAACTTCCTGTATGATTCCTGAAAGCCGGTTCAGTGCTGCTTGCAGGTCTAGTTAGGGTTTCACACTGCGTAGCTTGTGTGAAACACTATTGTTTTTGTTAAAATTATTATTCTTATTATTATTATTATTATTATTATTATTATTATTATTATTCAGATTCCAATTTGAATAGATCTCAGCAACTACGTGTCGCATCGTTACGATTTCTTCGGTTTTACTGGGAAAGTGGGTGTGACTTAGAGGATAAAGCTATTTTGAACGTTCTGCGACAATGCGAAATGTCCGAAATCACCGAAGTTATCGTTTTTGAAAATATTGCAGTAATTTTAACAATAATCATTGGATTTTAACTTTCGATACATTTTGGCATAGCCTGAGACAGGGCACATAGGTACGCTACTTTCGATTTTTGATTTTCGGCAAATCTTCGAAGATATTAGGCGCCAAATTTCGAAAATTTAAAATTTTACAAAAAACTTTTTTATTTATGAATATTTTTTAGTCGTGTTGTACACAGAATTAAAGAGTCATCTGACTTGCGCAAAAATGTTAAAATTTTTTGTCTCAGTAATTTTCCTTGGCCGCCATTGGCTAATTCAGTATTTCAGTCCTAGATTATTTTTTTATTGTTCGATTTGTATAAAACAAACTTTATATGCTTCGTTGTCTCAATTGTCATTTTTTTTTGTTACCGATAGTGTTATCTGTCGGCACCGGAAGTGGCATAATTTTACCAAAAACTACAATTTTGACAGTTTTTTACGATCTTCAAAAACAAATATTATTTTTTTGAAAAATTATATGACTCAAAGAGTGTGTCCTTTCAAGGCGCAAAAAATGGCGGAAGCAGTTTTTTTAATTTCTATTTCATTTTCTAGCAAATTGGATTAAGGGGTGAAAAAAGGCGTAAAATTGACCTATTTACAACCCATTCAGGCTTTTCAGATTTTAAAATATTTTTACATAACTTTTATAAACTTGTAGCTATAATCCATACGAAGAGAATGTATGTAAAAATTAGTTTGTAATATAAGCAGTTGCCGAGAAAAGGGCAGTTTTGCATAAGTCACTGTTTTCGCAATTTTGCCTGTAAAATAGTCAATTATTAATGGATATTCACAAAAGTGACATCATTTGATTCAAAAAGCAAGTGTGCGTTATATCATGTTGATTACTATTTAAAATTGACACCGGAAGTGACGTCATTTAGTCAAAAACTCAATTTTTAACTTTTGAAATCGATATTTTTTTCAACCAAGAATTATGTCACATATAATAATAAAATCAACTTTTGGTTTAAATTCACATATTAACAAAATTCATACGGTCAAAAAGATATCATAAGATTGTTTCTAACTTGTTCGGTTGCCGAGATATAGGCGATTTTCTAAAAGTCACTTTTTAAGGTTTTTGGCCCATAAAAATGTCAATTATTATTCGATTTTCATAAAATTTTCACCCTTTGAAGCCTAATGTCATAGACGATGTTATAAAACTAATTTAACGTTTTCATTATCACCGGAAGTCACGTCATTTTGGCAAAAACTGTATTTTAAGCCTTCAAAACAGATATTTTATTCAAATGAGTCTGATTTGTAATGTTTATACAATTATGATATTTGATTCCAATCAACAAATAGATTAAACCCATACGGTCATATAAATACCAAAAAATGGTTTCTAACTTGTACGGTTGCCGAGAAATAGACGATTTTCTACACGTCACTTTTCAAGGTTTTTGGTCTATAAAAGTGGCAATTATTATTCGATATACATAAAATTTTCACCATGAGATGCCTTATGCCATTTCTGATTTCATAAAACTAATGGAACATTTACATTATCACCGGAAGTACTGTAATTTTGTCAGGATCAATTACATGTAACAAATGTATAAAATGAAATGATATTGCTGGATTTGTTTGTTTCTGTTTCCATTTTATTTGATGTGTGCAATGCTTATGTGGAAACCTGTATATTGGTTTCATTGATACCGGAAGTGACATATGTTCAAGGGTAACGTGGCACCGAAAGTGACACAAGTTCAAGTTCAAAGGTAACATGGCACCAGTGAAACCCGTCATTCCTGCATGCAGGTCTAGTTATTATTATTATTATTATTCAGATTCCAATTTGAATAGATCTCAGCAACTACTTGTCGCATCGTTACGATTTCTTCGGTTTTACTGGGAAAGTGGGTGTGACTTAGAGGATAAAGCTATTTTGAACGTTCTGCGACAATGCGAAATGTCCGAAATCACCGAAGTTATCGTTTTTGAAAATATTGCAGTAATTTTAACAATAATCATTGGATTTTAAATTTCGATAAATTTGGCATAGCCGGAGACAGGGCACATAGCTACGCTACTTTCGACTTTTGATTTTCGGCAAATCTTCGAAGATATTAGGCGCCAAATTTCGAAAATTTAAAATTTTACAAAAAACTTTTTTATTTATAAATATTTTTTAGTCGTGTTGTGCACAGAATTAAAGAGTCGTCTGACTAGCGCAAAAATGTTAAAAAAATTTGTCGCAGTAATTTTCCATGACCGCCATTGGCTAATTCACTTTTTCAGTCCTAGATTAAATTTTTATTGTTCGATTTGTATAAAACAAAGTTCATATGCTTCGTTGTCTCAATTGTCATTTTTTTTATTACCAAAAGTATTATCTGTCGGCACCGGAAGTGGCATAATTTTACCAAAAACTACAATTTTGACGGTTAGTTTCCTTCTTCTTAAACAAATATTATTTTTTGGAAAAATTATATGACTCAAAGAGTGTGTCCTTTCAAGGCACAAAAAATGGCGGAAGCAGTTTTTTATATTTCTATTTCATTTTCTAGCAAATTGGATTAAGAGGTGAAAAAAGGCGTAAAATTGACCTATTTACAACCCATTCAGGCTTTTCAGATTTTGAAATATTTTTACTTAACTTTTATAAACCTGTAACTATAATCCATACGAAGAGAATGTATGTTAAAATTAGTTTCTAAAATAAGCAGTTGCCGAGAAATGGGCAGTTTTGCATAAGTCACTGTTTTCGTAATTTTGCCTGTAAAATAGTCAATTATTAATGGATATTCACAAAAGTGACATCATTTGATTCAAAAAGCAAGTCTGCGTCATATCATGTTGATTACTATTTAAAATTGACACCGGAAGTGACGTCATTTAGTCAAAAACTCAATTTTTAACTTTTAAAATCGATATTTTTTTCAACCAAGAATTATGTCACATATAATAATAAAATTAATTTTTGGTTTAAATTCACATATTAACAAAACTCATACGGTCAAAAAGATATCATAAAATTGTTTTTAACTTGTTCGGTTGCCGAGATATAGGCGATTTTCTAAAAGTCACTTTTGAAGGTTTTTGGCCCATAAAAGTGTCAATTATTATTCGATTTTCATAAAATTTTCACCCTTTGAAGCCTAATGTCATAGACGATGTTAAAAAAACTAATTTAAAGTTTTCATTATCACCGGAAGTAACGTCATTTTGGCAAAAACTGTATTTTAAGCCTTCAAAGCCGATATTTTATTCAAATGAGTCTCATTTGTAATGTTTATACAATTATGATATTTGATTCCAATCAACAAATAGATTAAACCCATACGGTCATATAAATACCAAAAAATGGTTTCTAACTTGTACGGTTGCCGAGAAATAGACGATTTTCTACATGTCACGTTTCAAGGTTTTTGGTCTATAAAAGTGGCAATTATTATTCGATTTACATAAAATTTTCACCATGTGATGCCTTATGCCATTTCTGATTTCATAAAACTAATAGAACATTTACATTATCACCGGAAGTACTGTAATTTTGTCAGGATCAATTACATGTAACAAATGTATAAAATGAAATGATATTGCTGGATTTGTTTGATTCTGTTTCCATTTTATTTGATGTGTGCAATTCTTATGTGGAAACCTGTATATTGGTTTCATTGGTACCGGAAGTGACATATGTTCAAGAGTAACGTGGCACCGAAATTGACACAAGTTCAAGTTCAAAGGTAACATGGCACCAGTGAAACCCGTCATCCCTGCATGCAGGTCTAGTTAGAACTAAAGTTATTGTGTCCCAAAGCATCAACCAATCAAATTGCTTATCTCTGCTTACCCTAAGCGGAGAATGCTTATCTTCGAACTCCATCAAGGCATTGACCTAATAAACACATACACCAAGTTTGAACATTCTAGCTCAATTAGGAAGAGAGTTATTGTGTCCCAAAAAGTGTGACGGACAGACAGACGGACAGACAGACAGACGGACGGACGAACCCATTTTAATAGTCCCCCAACTTTCTTCGAAAGGCGGGGGACAATAACGTATGTAAATACAACCCAACTTTCACGTAGCTAATTAAATGAAGCAATGGCAAATAATGCGATTATAACATGAGATTTTTTTATATATATATTTTGGTTTTGGAATTTTCATGCAATTGGGAATTACATTCACGCATGGTGTATTTATAATTACATGACATTTCAGTCATTTCTTAAATATATCCACGTCATCCCTTTTACAAAATATTTTTGTACTTGAAGCTTTTTGACTTACAAATTCAAAATACAAACTGCTTACCGTATTCATACAAAAGACGATACGTATTCCAATTAAACCCCGTTCAGTTTCCAGTAATTATCACAGCCACAAATACTAATTGTCATTGTTTTATGTGTCATCACTCCGAAGAAATATCAAACACGATCTTATGAATTGCAACCTATCCCACAGATAAACAGATTATTAATAGTAACATTTGGATTATTGAGGCGACAATTTGTCTGGGGAACTATGCAGTCTCACAAATAAGCATGCAATTCTTTGTTAAAGGGTAATGGCGCTATTTAAGGAATGGTGCATGTGCCGATATAAAATGGCTTGTAAGCGGGTGTAAAATAAAGTCATTTCACACATGCCCAATATAATAAAGTAATCGTGCTAAATACTTGACTCGTACATACACCAATTGTATTGAATAAATATGTTTTACATGTTTAGGTTTTTTTTAATTCACCCATCTTCAATCATAATAATATACATATTATAGAATAATAGTACAGTATAGCACAGCAAGAATACACCAAAGTACATACATAGATCAATTACACAATACGAGTAGCATGGTTGATCACCTTATGTATCAGTGTTCAAATTACTAAATCCGTTAAAATAACAAATCCATTCAGTGTGCCGTTTTAAATTTATTTAATTTCTGTCATTGGTGTTATTTTAAATATAAAGAGAAGTCACAAATGTCAGTTATTACAATATAGATATAGATTTGATTGGACGAATACTATTGTTTTATTAATTCCCACCTGTGCTCTCATGTCTGGGTGCCATATGAAACCATGTTTTTGAATACGCACGCCGTTATTACAGTATGGAATAATTGTTTGATTGCTGGAATGCTTTTGTTTTATAACTTCTACCTGCATTATTTGTGATAAATGCACACCTGTGATATAAGGCCACCCATTTTTGATTATTCGGTTCACGGATCCGCCGACGACAGTTCAAAACTGCCGCTGGGAAAATAAAAAATGCGTGTGTTTTTTTATTTTTATTTAAACCGCCGAAGCATATAACGAAACGTGATTCTTGCTTACAATTACATTGAAGCTTCTTTTTGTTTTAAAATACCGCCATACCGGAGTTTTGGCAGATTATAATCACGGCAGTCACTTTCTGGTAATATTTTACGACAGTATACGAGCACGGCAGGTCGAGCATGGCTCAGGCGGGAATTAACCAATTTGCGACTTACGGGCATGTTTTTATTCATTCGTCCATGATAGACACACGTACGGCACAGTGGTCATGTGACAACCATAATTGAAATTGCTTTAAAATAAAATTCCGTACGAGTACGACTATACCAGATAGTCCTACCTTTCAATAATAATAACGACAATATGTTTAAAACTAAGCCTCTGTCAGCACGCGTATATAAAAAATTATAATGGTAGAACTAGATGATACTTAAAATTAAACGTAGCATCGCCGGCTTATTGACCTAGAAATTCCAATCAATGTCACGTGTCATCGGCGGATTTGGCAATGGCGGAAAAAATATATTATTATTAATGACTGTTTCTCGGCGTATTTGGTGTTCTATCAGAGGATTATATTCAACTAAGATTTAAATTTCACTAACAACTGGTCAGCAAAACCATTAAATGTATGATCTAATTATTAACTTAATATCTACCGGTACCTGGAATTTCATACGGAGCGTCAAAGAAGCGCGATTCCCGAGCGAAATGCACAAATAGGCAAGCAGCGGCCCTCCGATAAATCGGGCCAACGGACCGACGTTTGTGTCGTACACTGGTCCCAAATATCGTTTATATTGGGTCCCAAATGTCGTTTTATATTGAGTCCCAAATGTCGTTTTATATTGAGTCCCAAATGATGCCAATGAAGTCCCAAATGACGCCAATGAAGTCCCAAACGTCGTCAACTGGGTCCCAAAATGTCGTTTATGTTGAGTCCCAAATGACGTGAGTCCCAAATGACGTGATACCGCTTGACAATGGTCAAATCAAGAATAATGAGATGAAAGACGTTCATAGACCAATTAGGTTATCTGGCTATAATAAAACTTAACCGTTCATAAATTTACAAAGTCTTCCTGGTATAATTAGACAATAGAACCATACAGTAAGGTTGCAACGATATCAAATTCTGATATCGCCATTAATCATGATAACTGCTTTTGGAATTATCGCGATAAATAAAAGTCTACGATTATCAATTTTATCACGATAATTCTCTTTATCATGATATTTCTCTTTATCACGATAGTTATTTATAATCGTGATAATTGTAATTATCATGCACCATAATAAAGGATTGGTTAGAGGATAGGATTTCTAGTGAAAAATAGGGGGTAATAGCCATCTGTAATTTCTCCTCAGTTTGCAGGTGGGTTCTGTTGTCACTTAATAAGACACTATTTATGTTAATCAATCAGTCCACTACCCACCCATCTAAAGCCATCCGATAAAAAACAAAAGTCGATTCACTTTTCAATTTATTTTAATAATAATGTAATACATTATCTATTTAAAATATCCAAAAAAAGTAAACTGTTAAAACAGTAATAGCGGAGACAAAGATAAAATAAACAAAACTAGATAGTAGATAGATATCGATGAACCTGAGTGCGGATTCATAACTTGAAAAAAGCGGCTGGATGACTAAGTCGAGTTACTTGGTTGCTTTGTTTTGGCGGGTTAAACAACCAGACGTACAGTACTAACTTAACATTGAAATAAACATAATATTTTCAGTCTTGTTAACCGGGGATTCGCCGCACCGTTGCTACGGTACACCGATGTCGCGTGCGGCTTTGTTTACAAAATGTGTTTCGGGAACTTTCTCTCACCGATTTTTATTGTATAATTTTACAAGTAGTAATTAAACTATTATTTCGAATTCGATCCGGCCCCCGCACCGGTGAAAATGAACTTTGGATTTATTGCACCGACCTCCGCCCAAAAAAATCCCAAAATACCGGGGATTGCGATTATTCAACTTTGGCCGATACGATATCACTTGAAAAAAAATAATCGCGATAATGCGGCATCCCCGGGGTATCGCTGCAACCTTACCATACAGAAGTAAAAAGATCAATTGTGTAATTTGACTTTTAACTCATTGATATCTGCCTTATTCTCTAAAAAACCGATTATAGAGGAAAAAAGATATACAGGATTTTAAAATCCCCTTAAATAGTATCAAAGTTAAAGTGTAAAAAAACATATATTAAGATTAATAGTATAATGAAAAGAACAAGTCTGTATTAAACTAAGTATATATATGATCTGGTAAAATTAATCATTAGTCGAAAAATTATTTTTTTATTATAGCCCGACATCAAAATTTTGCTCTTTAAAAAATAAAAAAAATAAGACACTGACATCTTTTTTTTTTTTTTTATTTCGACCGACATCATCAATTCTATGTCCTAAAAATCCGTGAACCTAATAATCAAAAATGGGTGGCCTAATGCAATATAGTTTGATTTAGGTGTAACAAAAACCGTTGTACTAAAGTCAACATTTTATTGACCCAAATCCCGCGATTACGTAACATCAAGGCACCAATCATTGAAGCGTATTTCCTGGGTGACTTCTTTTGGCGCCAGTACATGTCTAACTATCTCGCGGGTCTATCGCACCGCCATTGTGGGGTTGACTTCTGACCACATGTACACGTTAATTCATTTGTGATTTAATGAAGATGCATTACCTATGTGATTTACCGAGTTCTGATTGTATAATTACCCGGGACGAGATTTACCAATTTTTGACGTATTTGTCAATGGTGGAATACTATTTTTAATAGGATAACGGATAATATATAGTACGGCCACGGTAAGGTGAATATCGTGATTTACCGATTTTTGACGTATTTCTCAATGGTGGAATACTATTTTTATAGCCTAATGGATAATATATAGTACGACACGGCAAGGTGAATCTCTATGTGTGCGCATTTTTTTACACTCAAATTTTTATTCGTACTTTGTATGTAAATAATCGTAATCAAAATGAATTGATCGGATAAACGGCACGCGGGAAATTACAAGTTTTATCTTATAAAAAACCATAGATAAATTATTCGTATGTTGATTTATATACGTATCTCGGGAAATTCGACGTATCTCGGGAAATTCAACGCCTCGTCTAATAACTGGACATCATAGATAAGTGAACGGGAAGTCCATTTTTAAACCCATCTCGGGGAAACTCAACCGCTCGGCCAATCAATGATTGCCATAAATAAGTGCACGGATCGTCCATTTTTAAACGCATCTCGGAAAAACTAAACCCATTGCTATTAATCTAAACCATGGTACTAATTAAACCATTTTTGTTATTTTCAACGAGTTTTATCATTTATTGAACGATGTTTTGAAATTACACGGTATGAATAGAAACTATTGCTAAAACTACGATTTTAGACGATACCATACTTGTAGTGTACTGAAAGTAATAAAACCACGCGATATCGTTCAATATTTTCGATTTTTTCATGAATAGAAAGTCGAAATACTTGGATAAATACGTTTTGTTGAGATTTTATTTAATATCAGAAAAAAAATCGGCTTTTCCGTATTTTTCCGTGTGTGATTTCAAATTCCGTTTTGAGTGCCGAATTCCGCGATATCCGCGTTTTTTTCGCGATCGCGGAAAATCATCACCCCTATATATCCCAAAAATTTCCTAATTTTGGTTGCCATTTTGGTTATGTGGGACAAGTGGCAAAATTTTAAAGGGGACAGGAAATGAATCTTCTGTGACCCTTCTACAACATATCAAAAATCCAAAGTTGGCCCGTGTTTGTTGATATTTTTAATTTTCATCTGAAGTTTGTAAATATACATGTTTTTGCCGATTTTCGCATTTCATGAAAAATTGCCATTTTATGATCTCTGAAAAAAAGCTTCCAAATAGTTTAGACCTACCAAATCCACCATTCTAGATGAATTTTGTGCGTAGATCATGTACATAACATCAGTTCGGACGTAGGATGTAGCAGTGAGCTTTAATTTCACCTTCAAAATGCAACTTTTCGTTATTACAGGTACAATAATATTAAGGAAAATTAATGAAAAGTTTGGTTTTCAAGACCAGTTTTTAATTACTACTGGATGATGTATTGTAGTCAAATTTACCAATCTAGGAGAACTTTTTACGAATACCAGACAACTCATCCCAAAGACAACTCATCCCAATGAATAAAAGACAACTCGTCCCACATTTAAAGACAACTCATCCCAAGTCATAAGACAATTCATCACAAGTTAAAAGACAACTGGCAGATTCTATTCTAAAAGGTACCAAAAATGATATTTGACGAGAGATTTATCAGATTCATAACCTTGCAAATGTGATTCACACTTTTTAGTCTTAAAAAAACAAAAAAAGGAACCCCTCGAAACTGACAAAATCAATTGAAAGTATGTGAGACCATAATTTGTTAATGAAAAAAATGAAATAAAATTCATAGCATTGGAGAATCTGACGGACGCAACTCCCTTTTTATGCCTCCATGGTAAAGTGCAGTTGCTATCGTCACTTCGTTTCCGTCAGCTTCAATGACGATAGAAACATCTTGACTAGGCATCGTAATTCACTTCATATTTCACTTGTAAACAGTTATTGTAATAAAATATAGATTACTGTTGGAAAGTAATGTGTTCTGTGTCGATTCCTGTCGTAAATCAGAAATTAACTTGACATGACCTAGTTCTATCGTTATTCTGTCAGATCGCCAACACTAACGGTAGCAACAATCAGGTCACCTGCCACAATTTATCAGAGACTGGTCAAGCGAGACTATACTGCGCATGCGAGATCTGGGCCGCTGAAGGTCAATTTCCGGTCGGGAGATCGTGATTATTTTGGATAGTTTTCACTCAAATGCAAGGTAAGTATCTCTGTCAGAGTTTATAACGGTAGAAACACATGACGATAGCATACTATGGAATCTAATTAGATGGTTTGTAGGAATGTTCTAGAGTTGAAACTGCCGAAAGTAACGTGAAATGTGTCGACCTTGTCAACAAATAGAAATGCTTGCTCGAATGCACTGCGTCGTCTGCTTGGTGAATGCAGAAAGGTTTCTATCGTCAGCTGCCTGACGGACACTCTTGTGTCTCTCGTCATTATATGACAGACTTCTGGTTGCTATCGTCATTATTTCATATATATATTTCAAAGTTTTTATTTTGGGGGGGTGGGGAGGGGGTGTTCCAGTCCAGAATTAAAGTTTTATTCATAAAATCGCATTCCCAGTGGCTTCGAAATAGCGTTGTTCAGCTGTATAGTTTTACCTTTGTTCCATTCATTTTGAAAATGTTATATAATACTTCATCTGTTCCTATTTCAAACCATGTTGCAAATACTTCTTCTTTAAGTTAGTACTACTCATGCTATTGTTAAATTTATCTAAATACTTGATCATAATTGGAAATGCTCTTAAATAAGTTTGTTACTTTCACAAAGGTGAAAAGTTATAATCTATAGTGAGTGCACTATTAGAATTTTCAGAAATGTTCAATCTTGCAGTCAGACAATTTTAAAAGATAGGTTGCCAGGCAACGAAACATACGCCCACAGCAGCTAAATCGTCCGGGCAGTCAACAAGGGTTGTCGCATATTTTTACTTTTTTTTGGTAATGAAACATTTGTAATACACTAAAATCTGAGTAACAACTCATTATGTAATTATCTGAAAATCATTAGAATTTGTTTGCTTTTTATAAAGTTTTGCCCCAAGCTAACAATTAGTATAGGAAACATTTAATATCATGGATTTAGCTGTTCAGTTATCAAAATTCATTGAAAATCAAAATAATTGTTCGATTCAACACCTTAAACTCTGTGTATCAATCTGAAGTCAATCGGATGATAAGTTTGGCATCTACAGTGCCACAAGGTTTTTTGAAGTGATCAAGGAAGATAACTCTGGAAGTCATTATATGAAATCGATGAAAATCAGTAGGCTTCTTCCTCTCATGACAGGACACTTTAGAAGTATATAAACAACGGAGCTGAAAACATAAAAGAAATAAGAGAATTTTTATTACCAATTGGCAACCTTTTTTCAAATGGTGATATCTCCGCCAATATTTGACCTAGGAAGCTGAAAATTGGTATTTGGTAGTTTTAGACCATGTACTTCAACATATATTTTTTCCAGATTTTTTTGAGGGGGTCAGTTTCCCACCACTGGTCCACTTGACATGGAATGACCCTTTAGAAATCCACTTTTTTCCACAATAAATTTGTTGCTTCCTCTTCCACCAAAAGCTTTGGAAATGAACATGATTTGCCCGTGTGGAGATATACCGACAAGATATTTTGCGGTGTTGTGAGACTTGTAATTACTAAAAGTCTCACACCTGCTCTTTAAATTTGTAGGTCTCTGAATAAATGTTTCTGCACAGTCTATAATACAAGTCGTCTTGGGATAATTTTCCTTAAAAGATTCCGGGCAACATGCTCGTATTGTTTCTCTGGGTACCCAAGCTACAAGTCCCTTCAATTTGTCAGCAAGAACCGGAAGCCATGTGTTGAAAATTTTACAGGCTAAACTTGTCGATATTCCAAATCTGCTGGATAAGTCATCAAATATCAAGTGCAGTTTAAGTCTCATTAAAACAAGCATAATTTGATCAGAAAGATTCATTTTGAAACTAAATGTGTTAAATTCTGTCATTGTTTCCACAAGAGTGAAAAATACCTGCTTATTTACACCTGTATAGAGCAGTGAGTCACTGTCAATATATTAGCATTTGCTGACATTGTCCCTCCTTCAATCGATATTTGTACACCCTTTATCTGCCGTCATTGTTTCATTTGTCTGAGTATAACTTGATTTTAAAATATCTACCCAGGGCTGTGCATATGAATAATTACTGTGGACAACAAGGTCGTTTTCATCATACTGAGTGGAAGTAGAAGTTTTGGGAGTATTTTCAACATTAACAGTGATACTAACTTCTGGGTAGTTTTCGATATCATCATGAGATATGGTACTTAAATTGCTGCTATCCATAACATCAAACTCCGATAGTTCGTCTGCTTCGTGTAACCTTCGCCTTTTCACATTGCTGAAGTCAGTGCTTTTTGCAGAATACGTCGACATGGTGTATGTTTGGTTTCGCAACCTCTTTTTTACTTTTGGATACGGATTTGTCTGTTGGTGCCCCGTCTAGAAAATGATCAGAACAAAACGAAAACTCTTTTAGGTAATGACTGTTAATAGCTTTTATCCACTCCAATTTCTTGGCGTTGTCAGACGGCATATCGTGAAACTTGAATGGAAGTAAACACGCACAATCGTTGTGTAATTTCTGGTGCATTTCACAAACCGGTTCTTTCCATATATTTAACTTGCGCCGATTATTCGTACACGAATACAGCACAAGAAGATCCTCTGCCTCTTCTATACTTTGGTTCACTTTCCATAATAATTAAATGTAAAATATTAATGAAGACAAAAATGTAGCAAGTAAACAAAACTTCGGGAAAATGGTATGAATGTATCACACATGCGCGGCGTCATAAGAATTTTCACCACCGGCATGGAGAATTGATCAACAATGGCAGAGCCCATGGAATCTGGGTCAAGTGCCGATAAAAGGGTCTATAGGCTAGTTAAATAATCGACATGGCTGAATGAATTGGCTGTAAAAAAAATCATTCCAGTGGCTGACACGTAATTATCACATGCTCTATAGAAAACACACTGACCTGGATAATTATGAGTTGTAATAAAATAACTTCGATATGAAGATAAATATATAATTATCCACGGCATATTTCTTACATTTATTGGTTTTAGACCATCTCTTACAGCATTACGGGCCGCAGAATTGTGACGTAAACCCTGATAATAAAGTAAATCCTAACTAAATACCTAACGCCTAACGGGCAGCTAACTTCGCTGTTTACCGACACTAGCGGTCCGAGATTTTCGTCGTGTATAAGATGAAACCATTATACACGACATCTTTGTAGCACGTGGAATTATCAATATGGCTACATGTAGAAATATAGAAATTGGAAGATTAAAATGGCCATTCATATTCTCCAAAAATTAACAGAAAATATTGTGTATATTAAAATGAAACAAGCCAACAGTGAGGCTGATGTCCCCCGCCGAAATCCCAAAATAAATAGAAGACACATATTAATTAATCGCACATTTATTTTTTTCAATGTATCGAGCAATCAAACTGTACACGAAGTGTCATCCAAAAGTGTTTTATAAAGAAAAATGCTAAAGGCAGACAAAAGGGCCCCTCTGGCCAAGGAAAAGGGCCCTCGTGTCCAAGTCAATCGTTTCTATACACTGTTACTGTCGAATCGATTACTAAATGAGAATGCAGTCATTGTATTGGCATAAAAATCATCAATCAAGATGAACCTAAGTTATCTTGTCCAAAAGTATCAACCAATCAAATTGCTTATCTCTGCTTACCCTAAGCGGAAAATGCTCATCTTCGAACTCCATCAAGGCATTGACCTAATAAGCATATACACCAAGTTTGAACATTTTAACTCAATTAGAAGGAGAGTTATTGTGTTCCAAAGTCTCGACTACTCTCGACCAATCAAATTGCGTATCGCTCTGCTTACCTTGAGCAGAAAATGCTCATTATCGAACTTAGTCAAGGTATTACTGTAATGAAACTATACACCAAGTTTCATCACTCTCACTTAATTAGAACTAAAGTTATCGTGTCCCAAAGCATCAACCAATCAAATTGCTTATCTCTGCTTACCCTAAGTGGAAAATGCTCATCTTCGAACTCCATCAAGGCATTGACCTTATAAGCATATACACCAAGTTTGAACATTTTTACTCAATTAGAAGAAGAGTTATTGTGTTCCAAAGTCTCAACCAATCAAATTGCGTATCGCTCTGCTTACCCTAAGCGGAAAATGCTCATCTCCGAACTCCATCAAGGCATTGACCTAATAAACATATACACCAAGTTTGAACATTTTAACTCAATTAGAAGGAGAGTTATTGTGTTCCAAAGTCTCGACCAATCAAATTGCTCTGCTTACCCTGAGCGGAAAATGCTCATTATCGAACTTAGTCAAGGTATTACTGTAATGAAACTATACACTAAGTTTCATCACTCTCACTTAATTAGAACTAAAGTTATCGTGTCCCAAAGCATCAACCAATCAAATTGCTTATCTCTGCTTACCCTAAGCGGAAAATGCTCATCTTTGAACTCCATCAAGGCATTGACCTAATAAACACATACACCAAGTTTGAACATTCTAGCTCAATTAGGAAGAGAGTTATTGTGTCCCAAAAAGTGTGACGGACAGACGGACAGACAGACAGACAGACAGACAGACGGACAGACGGACGGACGAACCCATTTTAATAGTCCCCCAACTTTCTTCGAAAGGCGGGGGACAATGAAACTGGCAGCCTAAGGATTTATATCACGTGAATATTTATTCTTGGCTTAATGACAATAGGCCTACGATAGATGGACTGACCTAGTTTAGTAACATAAGTGTTTGGTTCACTCCATTGATTGAAGGAATATAATATACCAGATTATGCATATGTATTCAATATCGGATAAAAACAAATAAGACAGTAAGTAACACATTCTATCGGAACACACACTAATCTATTCCACACTTGATCAAAATGGTCAATCTCGAAACCAGAAAAAATTTTGAAGAAATTTCTCTGGTGAATCGGGGTAGCCATTTTCCCGGAAAATGATATGTAATTCCTACGCGCGAAAGTTCTCGTTTATTTGCGTCGTATGCCCCCGATTTTACGTGCCTGGATGACCGAATCACTTAAAAATATACCCACGCGTAGAAAAATAGATCTTTACAAATACTTGACTTTGTTCGTTTATGTCAGTGAGTTGACTTTGACTCAAGGATCATTTTACAACAAACGAAACGACGATCCGACCTCTAGTTTTCGAGAAATCGACCCAAAAAGATTGACCAATCAGAGGTCAGAATGGGCGGGGCTTAGGTTTGAAAAAAATTGGAAAAAATGGACGGTCTAACGTGCCAGAGGCCTACGGCTCTGCGGCTGCCTCTGGGAACAAGATTGCAAAATGGTGAAATAATATTTTGGGAGCGTGCTGATATTTGCAAGTGTGACTTCACTTTTACCGCCATAATTTGGTTCAGTGGACAATTTTATTTTCATTTCCGGTAATGAAATACTGTTAAATATCTGGATAATATATATATATCGGATATAAATAGGGGCAATATAAATATTTTCAAAGAAAAATTTGATACTAATAGAACCATGAACAAAGTATCCCTGACAAAAACAGTCGGCTCACAGGGCCGTCCCACCATCTTCAAAATAAAAAGATGTCGACCCATCCAGCTATTTATTGGCGACGGACCGACCCATCAACTCTTGAGTTTTAATCTAACCGATAATTGATTGGTAATTGCTTGATTCACACCTGATTGACAAAGGGGTCGATGCGATGAAGTAATAAGGAAATAAATCGGGACATGAAAATTATGTCGGAGTGATCAGAGTTCAGATGAGATAAAGTCCACTGTACTTTGGAGGTGATTTACCGATTTTTAATGTATTTGTAAATGGCGGAATACTATTTTTATAGGATAATGGAATAATACTACGACCATTGTAAGACGGGCATTTTTTTTTTATATACTCACCTTTTTATTCGTATTTCATATGTAAATAATCGAAATCGAAATGAACCATTGATCTATACACGCGTCTCTGGGAAATTCAACGGCTCGTCTAATAAGTAAAGGCAGTAGATAATTTAATCATGTGTTGATTTCTATAAAAATTGTGGGAAATTAAACATCGTCTGATTAGTAAACACAATAGATAAGTGAAGAGATTGCAGTTTTTAAACGCATCTCAGAGAAACTAAAGGCCTTGCCATTAATCTAAACCATAGTATTAATTAAACCATTTCTGTTATTCTTAAATGATTTTTATCAATTATCGAACGTTCTTTTGAAAGTAAACGGTATGATTATTTACTAGCGCCAAAAAAAACCTGCTGTTTTAAACGATACCATATCAATAGCCTACTACAATATAACAATTTCAATGCTGGGGTATAAATAATCTGTAATTAGGAATATTCTCTTGACAATAAAATAGTGTCAAGAGATGATACAAAGCACAAAATAAATGACAAGCAGATGTCATACTGACAATTCAAAGCTTTGGTGCCGCAAAAATAGAAGAATGTCACATCACACTGTCATCAAAGCTGGCTGTGATAGGAATGTAAGCTAAACCAATCACAACCACTTTGATGCTAGTGGAATTAATAACGATATTATTCAATCTACATGTTTTTGATCCATAACAAACTATGCAACAGGGCCTTGTAGTGTCAATGTGAAATGTTTCAAGTCATTCTGACATCAAAGCTGGCTGTGATATGAGCACATAAAACACATCACAGCTACTTTGACTTCAGGAAAACGTAATTCCCCCCTCCCAGAGTTTGTTTTTCTTCCCAACGTTCCTTTTGTGTAAAAAAAATAATATCTATATCAAGGGCTCATGCAAACTGGCTGTGATATGATTAATATCTTTACACATCACACCCATTTCCAAGCTCTCCAATAAGATTTTTCTACCAGTAAATTTTATTTACCAAAACAATAGGAGAGGTATTATTCCACGAAGCTCATCAAAGCTGCCTGTGATATGATTCAATTTAACAAATCACAAACACTTTGATGACTTTGTGAATAATAAAATAATAGATTGCCACCGCAGACGAATCTTCTGAGCACTCATTACTTTTTAGATAATTGGAACTTTCAAAAGATACTAAACTAAAAAAAAACAAAAAAAACAAGACAACAGTTAGACTGATGTCCCCCACCGAAATCACCCAAAAAATAGAGGACACATACAAATTAATTGCCAGATTATCTTTTTAAAGGTAGGTTGCCAGGCAACAAAACATACGCCCACAGCAGCTATGCCGTCCGGGCAGTCAACAAGGATTGTCGCATATTGTTGATTTTGTCAGTAAGAACATTTACAACACATGATAATCTTATTACGAGTAATAGCCCATTAAGTAATTATCAGAAATGATTTGAATTTGAATTGTTTTGATTGTCTCAAGGCCTTCGTCCACAAGATATTTCAAAGTGATCAAGGGTCATAACTCTGGTAGTAATTATCAATAGGCTTCTTCGTCTCATGACCTTAAACACTGTGTATAAATTTAAAGTCAATCGGATATTAACTTTAGCCTCTAGAGCGTCCACAAGACGCATTGCATTCACACGGCAAACCTCGGAAGATACCGGGGATCCGCCGAGGTTTTCCGAGTGACATATTAAATTTAAAGACGTTTGTCGTGGAGACATCATTATGACTTTTCGGACGAGGTGAACAACGACAATAAATGGACAATACTGATATGTACATGTTCAACAATGAAATAGAATATGAAGCAAGGTGACGGGTCACGGTTTTGACCAGGTTCCCACGCCCGGTCCTTAATTTCAGGCCTGTGATCAAGGGCCATAACTCTGGCAGAAAAAATAAGATATCGTTGCAAATCAATAAACACTAACACAAAGTTTGAACATTCTAGCGGAAGTAGGAAGATAGTTATTGTGTCCCAAAAAGTGTGACGGACATATGGACAAACACACCCATTTTAATAGTTCCCTGCTTTCTTCGGCGACAAAAATAACTAACGATAATATACAACATTTCAAGGTGGTAATATAAAAACCATTTTAATACTTTTGACTATTAGAACCCCAAAAGCTCATCAAAGCTGGCTGTGATATGATACCATATCTTAACACATAACAACCACTTTGATGCCTTCAGGTAAAGTTCTTGGGTACCATCAAACTGTTGAAAATAACTGTTTTAAGTCGAATGTAAGAATGGTCTATGCTGATCCAAGCAGGCTGTGATAAGATGGATCAAACATATCACAACAACCTGGTCAGAAGAGACATTTTATCACCAACATATAAAGGACTAGCTGTACAATGGATGTGGCTCATCAATACTGGCTGTGATAGATCTACAAATACCACTATAACATCCAGATTTGACAACTCACGAACACTGTTTAATATCAACACTAACCGATGACTTCTGCTGATGTAATTAGTAGAATCCGCCACACCTCTATGCAAAAGACAGAGTAGTAAGATAATACAACAACATCTCACTACCCTTGTCTTTCATACAGCAGTAAGCAAATTAAATTGCATCTCATACATACACTTTCAATCAAATTCCTCCAACCTAAAATCCTGGTAAAGCCAAACTTCGGGGGGGGGGGGGGGGGGGGGGGGGGCGGGGTCTGAATTCCTTTTTGAAATGAACAAGTCTGAATACAGTCAAAAGCGTTCCCAGTGTAATCATAACTCCAATTATCTTTAATCCTTTGTTACATGAACACCCAAAAATGCCTGTGACACCCGATGTCGCCCGAAATGAAAACCTGACATATAGATTGGATTCTGATGACGTTGAATGGCACGAATAGGAGCAAAAAGATGAGATTTTGAGATTATGATTATACATTTGATTTTATTAGTTTTTCAAGTGTTTTTTGTGATGCCATATTTCATTTCATATCAAAACTATCAAAGATAGGTTGCCAGGCAACGAAACATACGGCCACAGCAGCTAAATCGTCCGGGCAGTCAACAAGGGTTGTCGCATATTTTTACTTTTTTCGGTGATCAAACATTTGTAATACACTAAAAACTGATTAAGAGTAAAACCTCATTATGCAATTATCAGAAAATCATTAGAATTCGATTGCTTTTTATAAAGTTTTACCCCACACTAACAATTAGTACATACATGAAATAGCATTACCAAATGACGTGACGTCAAATTGAATGACAACGTTATTTTGACAAAAAGTTGTCTGAATACAATTGCCTAAAGCTACCTCAAATACAAATAATATCATCTAAATTTTGCATACTGTATTAACAATAGAATATACGTTTTAATGATATCAAATATGTCTGCTTGATATTTATTGGTGACACGGAATACGCTTGGAAACTCGGGCTGATTCGTTCAGTGAAAATTCCACGACTTTTCGTTGAGTGGTCAACTAAAAATAGCTCGGGTTTTCTCATTTTCGGCAGCCAATCAGCCGAGGATTCCCGCAAGACACCGCAACTTCCCTTGCGGAAATTGATTCTCTAGCTGACGACAAATAGACCGATTCAGCTAAGGTTGTCAAGGACGTCACGTGACCTGAATTGGGTGCTAACCATTATAACAATATGGCGTCGCCTTCGTTTGTTCTTGTTTCGTGTTATATCCACTGATCTATATAGATCAGTGGTTATATCCCAGAGGATAACGTAACAAAAATAAAAGGCCCATCCTTTTAGTTGACTAGTCTGACATAGCCCACCTATGTGTTCAGCAACTATCGCGTAGGCTAGCTACCGGTAATCAAAAACAGCGCAAGGGGCCGGCCGCTTATAATGATGCCGATCAGGGCTTATTATAATAGGCTAGGCCCTATAGCCTATAGGCCTACAATTATTTTTTTAAACAAAATTCAGTTTATTAACTGACTAACCTATCCTACCTGTTTAACTACGGTATTTAATAAATATTGTCGCTTGTAGATATGTAGGCCTACTTTTGACAATAATATGGTTTGAATTTATAAAGCAGGCATATTCAGGCCTATTGTTTGTAGACTACTTTCTCTGTAATACTTATAGTACACCTTTGTCATTTCATTCTTTACCTCTAAAAATAACACTTTATTTAATATTTGTAATTTTAAAATAAAAAGAGACCTTCATTAGGCCTACTTCAACATTACAAAACACACATAGGCCTATTGACATAGACCTAAGTGTTCATTTTTTGCCCGATGCTTTAATTGAGCACGATGCCAAGAAAAGGCGCTTATAAAGATTATAATTGAAGAAGGGTGTCGTGCCACACCTTTTTGAATGGCTGAAGGAGAAACCTAGCCGTAATTAAAATTGTCCAATAGAAAATATAGACTCCGTGGAGTGCCGTTATTTTTCAAGGTCTTATCTTACGTGGTAGGCTACGGTTATTTAGGTTCATTTTCCCGACAGACGCGGATTTAAAGGGCGCATTTTCATTTTGGTCACAATAATTTGCTATTTTAACTAAAATGCCAGGAAATTGACTAAAATTTCTAAGACCAGTCCCCAATAATTGAAAGCTCCTTTCCATATTATAGGCCCAATACGTAAATATGTAAAATTATTTCACGCCTACTATACGGCACTCGATTTCCTTATTTCATGATTATTCCACCACTCTGCAATCTTATAGACCTACTAAACTATGTCATCAGTAGGCCTATCATATTCACGGTTACCTCGAGATTCTTGCCCATTTATTATCCTATTGTTCATAAGAGTTATTTGCTCCCAAGACAATGACCTTAAATGCCAGGAAATGGACTTAAATTTTCTAAATTGTATGTGCTTCCATTATACAAGATTACAAGGTTGTTTTGCAGCGAAAAAGAAAGCTTTCAAAACATGTAAACGTATCTGTATTGTGTTTGTATTAAAAGTCTGTGGTAAAGGGACATAGCCTACCAATTTGAGAAATACACACTAATCTATCAATGGCTAGATTTTCGAAAACCTTCCGTCGTTGCTTCAGGAACAGGGTAGACAACTATAGGTATACGACATGCTTGTTTTAGCTACGATTTGGTGCCCTTAGTTCCAAGTAGCAGACTCAATTTTCTTTTTGCATACACACTACTTATTACACATACGCAGTCCAATCTGCTGAAACCACATTGATGTATCAGCAAATATTAACAATAAGGTAAACCGAGCGTTGTTTTAAACAAAATTGATTCCGACATACATAATTACGGCGTATTACTCTTGCGCAAATCTGATCAGGTTAGTGCTTTGATTGGCTATTGCACACGAAACCCCACCTTTATCAACTTATAGGCCTACGTACGACGTAAATTTAAAATGTTGGAAAAGCAATCTACTATCCCTTTTATTTGAAGAAGAGGGAATTTGTACCCGTGTTAGGTAGGATTTTCTTAATTGTAGATGGATGTGTCAGAAATGTTAGAAATGACAATAATCTTATCTCGAAATACGGAGGGTTGAGAGATGAGGTTTGTTATCTAGACAGGCAATACGATATAATTATGTTGTACCGGAATGTTAAAATACATTGTTGTTTGGGGTTTTGGGTGGACAGCGCCCGCATTTGGACAACCACCCCTAGTCACAGCTTCATGTATCCTGTACTTCTACTTGTTCCGGGCGATGTCGCTGTATTGGGAGGGGGGGGGCGAAAGTGACGCAGCCCACCAAGAAAATCGGCCGGTATGCCTATGAGTCAAGACAGATAAAGCTTCAAAGGGATAACGTACGTAACTATTTTACGAATAGCAGAAGTTTTGTATCAATGAAAACACAAATGGTCAATCAATGACGAAATTTTAGTTGCACGCTTCTTTGTACAATCAACGTAGGCTAGTATTAGTAAGATTAAGAAATAGGCTATATATAGTAGGCTAGTATAAAAAGGTAGTTAAATAAAGTTAAATTATACTCAAGATGAAGAAATAAATGTTATTTGTTCTCACTAAATAGTTATTAAACAGTATCAATACTGACAAAAACAATAAAAGTTATAAATATGTGGTAATATGATGAAGAATATACTCGAAGGCAAACACGTTACTTTAAATGGAATTTAACGGGTCAGCGAGGACGTCACGTGATGTAAACACCCATTTCAAGTCACGTGATATCTTAGCTGAATCGGTCTATTGACGAGTTAAAGATTTCAAAGTGAAATTTTACACAGATTTGGTGAAGCGGGTCGAATTTTTTTTGACGAGGTATGTATTTTATAATGTCTATTTAATTTATATACACTGAATTAAACACATTTAAGTCGGTATAAAACGCGATCGAAATAGACCCGTGAGCGTGAAAACGGTACCAGTTCAAAGCGGCCATGTTTAGCGTGTTTTGTCACGTGACGCGCTGTCAATTGTTTTATCGAGTGGCCCGCTATTCTTCCGAGATTTTGATACAAACCGCAATTTTTACCCATCACGAAATACATCATTAAAACGACAATTAAATTATCTATAAGTAGAAATTGTTAAAGTTTTTTAAAATTGATGATGATTTTAGAACGAACGAGTTGAAGATGTGTTTACGTCAAAGGAATTAACACGTACCGATAATGTCAAATCATCAAATTACTGGCGAATGCATTGTTGTTACGTATATTATTCTTTGTAAGTTTGTTTACGGGTTATTCGCTTTCATTTTCTGCAAATATTTGTAAATGCAACCAATATTGTAACTTAAATAGAACATTGATGAGCATGGAAGTAGAAATTTAAAAAGTATATATTATCAAAAAGTGGCAAAAGTATGCGACCCCTGTTGAAGCACAGATAATACCGTACGGTATTATCTATGGTTGAAGTTAATAAAGTACCGGTATTCAGGTTTTATTTTATAATAAATTTTAAAAATTTTCCTCACAAACTTAAACAGAAAATTATCTTACTTAGATAATAAATTCTACTAAAAAATATAATTAAGTTAATCATTATTTTACTTTTCTTTACACAGATTGTGAAATTAAAAAGGAAAAAGAAACCCACCAAAATTACACAGGAAATTTTGCTGATGCTGTTGGAACATATCCGAATTCAATTATGTTTGAAAAATTTATTATCTTAAAAGACCACCACCCAATGAAACATTTGTAATACAATAAAATCTGATTAAGAGTAACAACTCATTATGTAATTATTGTCTTATGAACAGTTAAAACAGTATTACTAGTACACGTAACCTATTAAAAAGTGTTAATTTATACACTCTGTATTGTAAACTAGTTATAATAAGCATTTTGTGGTGTTAAATAGCTCCCGCAAAATATATGGCGAACACATTTTATCACACCAGCGTGATTTTCAGATCTCAAGGCCTGTAGGAATCATTTAACATCATGGATTTAGCTGTTCAGTTATCAAAATTCATTGAAAATCAAAATACTTGTTCGTTTCAACACCTTTTAAACTCTGTGTATCAATCTGAAGTCAATCAGATGATAAGTTTGGCATCTATAGCGTCACAAGGTTTTTTTTGAAGTGATCAAGGGAGATAACTCTGGAAGTAATTATTTGAAATCGCTGAAAATTAGTAGGCTTCTTGGTCTCATGACCTTAAACACTGTATAAATTTAAAGCCAATCGGATATTAACTTTGGCCTCTAAAGCATCAACAAGATTTTATGAAGTGATCAAGGGCCATAAATCTGGCAATAATTATAAGAGATCGCTGAAAATCAATAGGCTTCTTCGTCTCATGACCTTTACACTGTGTATAAATTTGAAGTCAATCGGATATTAACTTTGGCCTCTAGAGCATCAACAAGATTTTATGAAGTGATCAAGGGTCATAACTCTGGCACTAATTATCGGAAATCGCTGAATATCAATAGGATTCTTCGTCTTATGACCTTAAAGGCTGGCACTGCCAGGCAGGATATGCCCACATTTTCGAGAGATGGATAGAGAACAAGCAATACCAAAAGTGATTTTTCCTAAATCATTAAGTCCTGTATTTCATACTGTATTGGGAGCAGCCATTTTGTTGGTCAGTTCCAATCTGATATTCATGAAATTTGAAGCCGACAATGATTATGGTGTGACGGTACACAACCTAAAAATGTGACTTTTCACCAAAATCGGATAAGAATTGTGACCTGTAGAGAGTCCACAACCATGATATACCATATTTTTACACTATTCGCATACAAGCGGCGACCATTTCGTCCGGCAATTTTGGTACGATTTTCACGAAATTCGAACTCAACCTTCCTCATCAAAATCGAATTAAAATTGTGACCTATACAGGGTCCACAACCATGATATACCATTTTGCCCGATCTCTGGCTATGCCAAAATGTATCGAAAGTTAAAATCCAATAATTATTGTTAAGATAGGTTGCCAGGCAACGAAACATATGCCCACAGCAGCTAAATCGTCCGGGGGGTCAACAAGGGTTGTCGCATATTTTTACTTTTTTTGGTAATGAAACATTTGTAAACACTAAAATTTGATTAAGAGTAACAACTCATTATGGAATTATCTGAAAATCATTAGAATTTGTTTGCTTTTTAAAAAGTTTTGCCCCACCTTAACAATTACTATAGGAAACATTTAACATCATGGATTTAGCTGTTCAGTTATCAAAATTCATTGAAAATCAAAATACTTGTTCGTTTCAACACCTTAAACTATGTATCAATCTGAAGTCAATCGGATGATAAGTTTGGCCTCTATAGCATCACAAGGATTTTTGAAGTGATCAAGGGAGACAACTCTGGAAGTAATTATTTGAAATCGCTGAAAATCAGTAGGTTTCTTCGTCTCAAATATTAACTTTGGCCTCCAGAGCATCCACAAGATTTTTTGAAGTGATCAAGGGCCATAACTCTGGCACTAATTATCGGAAATCGCTGAAAATCAATAGGCTTCTTCGTCTTATGACCTTAAACACTGTGTATAAATTTAAAATCAGTCGGATATTAACTTTGGCTTTTACAGTGTCCACAAGATTTTTTGAAGTGATCAAGGGCCATAACTCTGGCACTAATTATCGGAAATCGCTGAAAATCAATAGGCTTCTTCGTCTTATGACCTTAAACACTGTGTATAAATTTAAAATCAGTCGGATATTAACTTTGGCTTTTACAGTGTCCTCAAGATTTTTTGAAGTGATCAAGGGCCATAACTCTGGCACTCATTATCGGAAATCGCTGAAAATCAACAGGCTTTTTCGTCTTATGACCTTCAACACTATGTATAAATTTAAAGTCAATCGGATATTAACTTTGGCTTTTAGAGCATCCACAAGATTTTTTGAAGTGATCAAGGGCCATAACTCTGGTAGTTATTATCGGAAATCGCTGAAAAACAATAGGCTTCTTCGTCTCAAGACCTTAAACTCTGTATAAATTTAAAGTCAATAGGATATTAACTTTAGCCTCTAGAGCGTCCACAAGCAATTGTGGACGCCGGACCGACCGACGGATGGACGGATGGGAACGACGACAATATACAACCACATTTCAATGTGGGCGTATGAAAATAAAGTGTTGTTTTAATAAGTTAATAAATGCATTTGTATTAATGACTACTCGAATCAATAATAAAGTGTTATTTTAATTGTTGTTTTAATAAATCGATAATTGTGGGGTTTTTTTAACATGCATCTGTTTTCATTGAAATAATAAAGTGTTATGCATTTACCCAAGGTATTTTTTTCATCAGAAAGCACATCAAAGAAAATCAGTTAAAACAATGATAACTGAGTAGTGATTAATTCGTATGTATCTGTACTCATCCATGTTACTAGCTGCAATATTTGATTCACTATTCAAGGCTTTTGGCAAGTAAAATTAGATTCAACTGCAAAATGATCACAGTTTGCATGGAAATTATACTGAGCCCCACAGGAAATGCATCACTTAGTTTTTCATATAACAAAATGATCCTGTAAACATATCTTATTTATTTTGCTTCTTATTGTGAACAATATTAAAATGGGAACACATCAGTAACAACACCTGTTAGGTTACCATGCGGTATTTTGTGGTAATCTGTAACTAGGTTACCATGCCCAATCATTAATTCCAGGCCTGAACGTTTCTTTCTATTGAGGATTTATGTTTTTCCTGGGAAAGGAGACGGGTACTGAAGTTAGCGCTTAGTATACAAAACATTCAAAATCATGAATTTAGCTGTTCAGTTATCAAAATTCATTGAAAACACTGTGTGTAAATTTAAGGTCAATCGGATATTAACTTTGGCAGATATTACAGGAATTCGCTGAAAATCAACAGGTTTCTTCATCTCCTAACCTTACGCACTGTATCAATTTAAATTCAATCGGATTAGCCTCTAAGGTGTTCACAAGAAATTGTGGACGACAGACCGAAGACAATATACGACCACATTTCTATATTGGTGTATAAAATTAATTTAATACTTCTACTTACAGCGACCGCTTCTGTTCTATGATCATCGAGACTCTCAGGACACGCCAATTCTAATATCACATGTACAACTTGTTCTTCAACATCACCTAAAACCAAAAAAATACACCTATTTTTTTTTATTTACTCAATAGTCAAAAATGTACTGTAACAACAGCATTTCTGAGAAAAAGTTAAGATAGGGTGCCAGGCAAACAAACCAAACGACCACTGCAACTAAGTCCTTTGGGAGTCAAAAATAGTAGTCACATTTTTTTTTTTCTTATCAGTTAAAAAACATTTACATACTAAATTCAGATTTAACTTCATCTGTCCTATTATCGTTAGCCTTCAAACTAATTAGCTACTGAATTTTATGCCGTTGGTCTTAGTGTACAGTTAGTTTACTTGATGTCCTATTTAATTGACCAAAAGACCAACTGGCTTTCGAAACATATAATTTGAAGTTTAAACTAAATATTAATCAAAAAGAATTTTACATCACAAAGGCAGTGCTTCACGTGTGAAGTGAGCTCTTGCTCTTCTTGGTCTAATACACGTATCCAGTCAATAGATTGCCGTCTAGAATGTGTTAAATTCCGTCAAGATTTATCCAAAATAGGTTGCCAGGCAACGAAACATACACCCACACAGCAGCCAAATCGTCCGGGCAGTCAACAAGAGTTGTTGCATTTTAAGTAATCATCAGAAAATCATAATTCAAACTCATCCATAACTACAGTGTAACTGTGATATAATCAAACATTTTTTAAAATCAGATAATAATTTTGACCTCCAGAGAAACCAAAAGCTAACAAACGCGATTTTTCGGAAAATCCGGGGACATAATTCAGGAAGTTATGATCCGATGGGCGCAAATATCGAAAGGAACCAAGATCTTTGGGTTATAAACATACATGTCAAGTTTCATCAAAATCGGTTCAAAATTGTGACCTCTATAAGGTCTACAACCTTTATATAACTAGGTACCGGCAGCTAAATTTTCAAACTTCAGAAATGTTGATTTTTTTGTCATATATTTACTCATTTGTGACCCAAATAGAAGCACAGAAAATTTGAGTCAATTATCTTTAACGGTTTTTGAGATATGGGGGTAGGTATTTCGTGCCCCCGCCCAGGAGTGTCAAAATATCACGAAGTGGCGTTTTCTTAGCACAATAAAAAGAAAAATAAATACCAAAACACAGTTGTTTTGTCATTTCCTGGTAGACTTAACCCTAAGGTACTAGTAAAAGTAATATTAGAACAATGGGAGGTCAATTTTTTGATTGAGGGACTTTCAAAAATGCCGATTTTGTTCATTTTGAGGGTCGTAAATAGCCGCAGGGCATTTTCGGATGGTATTTATTTTTCAAATAGTCCTTTCAATACAGATCAAATCACATTTTACCATACAGATCTGCAAAGGAAATCAGTCTAATTTGGGGACTCGTTATGAAAAATTAAGGGGATAGATAAGGGGCAAAACCCTGTGTCGGACGCTTTTTTGATCACGTGGACAAAATGCCAAAAAATGAGTAAAAATGGCAAAATACCAACATATTCAGTATGCTACCAAAATGTTATTTCTTGACCGATTTGAACAAAGATAGGTTGCCAGGCAACGAAACATACGCCCACAGCAGCTAAATCGTCCGGGCAGTCAACAAGGGTTGTCGCATATTTTTACTTTTTTCGCTAATGAAACATTTGTAATACACTAAAAACTGATTAAGAGTAACAACTCATTATGTAATTATCAGAAAATCATTAGAATTTGATTGCTTTTTATAAAGTTTTAACCCACGCTAACAATTAGTATATACATGAAACATTTAATATCATGGATTTAGCTGTTCAGTTATCTAAATTCCTTTAAAATCAAAATACTTGTTCGTTTCAACACCTTAAACTCTATGTATCAATCTGAAGTCAATCGGATGGTAACTTTGAACTCTATAGCGTCACAAGAATTTTTGAAGTTATCAAGGGAGATAACTCTGGCAGTAATTATTTGAAATCGCTGAAAATCAATAGGCTTCTTCGTCTCATGAACTTAAACACTGTGTATAAATCTAAAGTCAATCGGATATTAACTTTGGCCTCCAGAGCGTCCACAAGATTTTTTGAGGTGATCAAGGGCCATAACTCTGGCACTAATTATCGGAAATAGCTGAAAATCAATAGGCGTCTTTGTCTTATGACCTTAAACACTGTGTATAAATTTGAAATCAATCGGATATTAACTTTGGCCTCTAGAGCGTCCACAAGATTTTTTGAAGTGATCAAGGGCCATAACTCTGGCACTAATTATCGGAAACCGGTGAAAATCAATAGGCTTCTTCGTTTTATGACCTTAAACACTGTGTATAAATCTAAAGTCAATTGGATATTAACTTTGGCCTCTAGAGCGTCCACAAGATTTTTTGAGGAGATCAAGGGCCATAACTCTGGCACTAATCATCGGAAATCGCTGAAAATCAATAGGCGTCTTCGTCTTATGACCTTAAACACTGTGTATAAATTTAAAGTCAATCGGATATTAACTTTGGCCTCTAGAGCGTACACAAGATTTTTTGAAGTGATCAAGGGCCATAACTCTGGCATTAATTATCGGAAATCACTGAAAATCAATAGGCTTCTTCGTCTTATGACACTGTGTATAAATTTAAAGTCAATCGGATATTAACTTTGACCTTTAGACCGTCCACAAGATTTTTTAAAGAGATCAAGGGCCATAACTCTGGCACTAATTATCGGAAATCGCCGAAAATCAATAGGCGTCATTGTCTTATGACCTTAAACGCTGTGTATAAATTTAAAGTCAATTGGATATTAACTTTGGCCTCTAGAGCGTCCACAAGATTTTTTGAAGTGATCAAGGGCCATAACTCTGGTAGTTATTATCGGAAATCGCTGAAAAACAATAGGCTTCTTCGTCTCATGACCTTAAACACTGTGTATAAATTTAAAGTCAATCGGATATTAACTTTAGCCTGTAGAGCGTCCACAAGCAATTGTGGACGCCGGACCGACGGACAGACCGACGGACGGAAGGGGGCGACGACAATATACGACCACATTTCAATGTGGGCGTATAAAAATTGGCATCTAGGTTAATATGAGGCTTTTCTCTTCAATGAAACAATCAGAATTGGACTATCTATTACGGTTTGGGGGTGAGGGCAGGGGCAAGGGGGTATGAATGTCAAAAATCGCAAAATTTGCCGAAAAAGACCTACTTTCAAATGACCACCAAAATTTATTTTATTGGCAGATTGCATTAAAAATTGTCATCTAGACTAATATTGAGCTTCTGAACCCAATGAAATAACCAGAATTTAGCTATCTGTTATGGTTGTGAGTGGAGGGCATGGGGAAGGGGGTTATGATTTCCAAAGTTTGAACATGACAGAGCGTAGAGAAAAAGGCAATTTCAGATGGCCACCAAATTATAACTTTTTTTGCAGCATCATTAATCACCCTAATCCAATAAAATCCACAAAACTGAGCTAGGACTACATTACATGTGATTGTTTTGAAGTATGAACAGCTATTTTTTCTTATTAAATTGAAAGCTTTTTTTTAAAAAAAAATTCATCTAAAGATCAGTATCGTATCAATAACTTTGATTTTGAATTGGAATTTTTTACAGATAGATATTTCAAAATTTATCTTATTTTTAAAGTGAGTACTCATGGATAATAAATAAATCTTTATTCCGTGGTCATAGAGCAATAGTAAATATACAGTATGATTAATATTATAATAAAGTTACCTGTGGAGGAGCTAGTATTGTTTGCATAAGTAATAAACTAATATTACATACATGCAGGGCTCGACACTGCCGGAGGCCACGGCGGCCATGGCCTCCGAATTTTAGAATTTGGCCGCAGATTCGCGGCCGATTTTCAATTATCCACGGCCATGTATGACCGCTGATTAGAGCTGGGTATCGATAGTTATTCTTACTATCGATAATGATAATCGGAAATGAAGTGTCGATTGATAATATCGAAACAATCTTATTTTCACGGTCGTAATCAAGACTGGATTGCGTGTTTAAAAGTCAAAACCATAATATGTTTTGCGATAGTTGTTTTTTCGTTCGTCTAGTTAATAATAATCCGTCTCATATTACGTATAAATTGTACTTAATTTTTAAATAATGTAGCCGTGGTTCTGAATGACGAAAAACCGTTGATAGGCCGATGTATGTGGAGGAACCAAAATAAAATGAACACCAGTCGATTCAAAACATTGCGTACGTGAGCGCGACAAATACCAACATGGCGGATAATTCGTTGTCGATTCTCGTGCAAAAACTATGGAAAAATGAATTGTCTAGAGTAAGGCTAAAGAGCTTGTTATCATAAATTGTTCATTGAGATTGGATTGAGACTTTGGAATATAAAGTGACCGATGTAGGCTATTGTATTATTATATTTACGAAGGATTAAGTCACGGAAAACATCGAGTCGACTCCTAGCTCAGTCCTCGACACACGCACGAAAAATAGACGAAGAGAACGATACTCGATAGTGCTTTTTGGCATATCTTATCAATACTATCGATTTGTATTGATATTTTACGAAGCTCTACCAATGATATAGTAATACTTTCAACTCCTAATAAAAATGCTGATTTTTTAAAAATATTTTTTAGAATAAAAAATCGTACTAAAAACGGTACGATAAGAGTTTTATCCCCCTCCCCCTAAACTGTACGGATGCATTACTTTTGTAAAAATAATAAATAACAACCTGTAACAAACATTTGAACGAGAAAAAGGCTCTACAATAAACAGATTTATAACGTAATATTACATATTGAGCTGATAATATAATAATTTATGACTTGGCCTTGGATTTTTAATTTTTGGCCTACGATCAAGGTTGCACTTTGGCCTATCGTAGGCCAATGTTGGCCTTCGATCGAAAAAACGAATTTCGAGCCCTGCATACATGCATTTCAAAATGATTTGTACACTTTCAGAACTTAAACATCAAACATAATGTATATCAAAAAATCTTTTTATTTATTAAAATATCATTGTATCCAATCACAATTTTATTATTTATTAACACAGTTGAATAATTTCGACTATATACATGTATTTTAAGATAAATTATGGAACATTAGATAACAAAAGCTGGCAGTTCTCACTATAATAGTTAAAGATAGGCTGGCACTGCCAGGCAGGATACGCCCACATTTTCGAGAGATGGACAGAGAACAAGCAATACCGAAAGTGATTTTTCCTACATCTTTAAGTCCTGTATTTCATACTGTATTGGGAGCAGCAGGGCTCACACTGTCGGTCGCCAAAGTCGCAATTTGCGATTAAATTATGAAAGTGGCGAATTAATTTTCATTTTGGCGAAAATTTTTGCGATAAAGTTTTGGGGTACTGGCGATTCTTTTTTAGAATTGGCGAAATTTTTTTTATAAAATTCTAACCGTATTTATCCTTGATTGACCAATAACCATATAGCGCCAATAGCGGCAAACTATAAATCAATCAACTTGTTGATAATCCCGAACGTGTCATGAGTAACACTAAACACTCGTCTAGGATTAATGGTTTCAACTGATTGATAATTGTCGATCATAAAGCATATATCTAGCCATTGTTCATCATTAATTAACCCTAACAAATAGATTAGCGGTGACTATTTGATGTTGTGTAATGAAAACAAAGGGGAGTAATCAAAATGGCTGATCATTGCCGGCAACTCTTTTGAAGGAGAGTTACATGATTTGATAGTTGAATTTCGTTTACTGTACATGGCTAACATGGCTTCATACATCATGTATAAATATTACAGCATGGCTAATTGGACATTATTATTCCAAATTATATATCGCAATGGGTCGAAAACGAAAGAGTGAGTTGAATAGCGACGATTCTGGAGTGAGAAAACTGTCTGCCTTTTTTTCGTTACCGCCGCCAAAGTGTTCTAAAGTTAACGAAGAGTCTGACGTCGGCTCCTCAAGACGAAATGAACTTGATACTACGATTAACGATTCAGATGCTGATACCGTGACCGTACCCGGAGCAGCCATTTAGTTGGTCAGTTCCAGTCTGATATTGATGAAATTCGAAACCGACAATGATTATGGTGTGACGGTACACAACCTAGAAATGTGACTTTTCATCAAAATCGGATAAGAATTGTGACCTGTAGAGAGTCCACAACCATGATATACCATATTTTTACACTATTCGTGTACAAACGGCGACCATTTCGTCCGGCAATTTTGGTACAATTTTCACGAAATTAGAACTCAACCTTCCTCATCAAAATCGAATTAAAATTGTGACCTATACAGGGTCCACAACCTTGATATACCATTTTTTAACAGTATTCGCGTACAAACGGCGGCCATTTTGTCTGTCAATTTTAGTCCGATTTTCCCAAAATTCAAACTCAACCTTCCTTACAGTGTAACGGTGATATAATCAAACGTTTTTTTAAATTGGATAATAATTGTGACCTCCAGAGGGACCACAAGCTAAAGAAAGGGGGATTTTGCGTATAACCAGGGGCCATAATTCAGGAAGTTACGATCCGATATGCGCAAATATCGAAAAGAACCAAGATCTTTGGGTTATAACCATGAATTTCAAGTTTCATCAAAATCGAATTAAAATTGTGACCTTTACAGGGTCCACAACCTTGATATACCATTTTTTAACAGTATTCGCGTACAAACGGTGGCCATTTTGTATGGCAATTTTCGTCCGATTTTCCCGAAATTCAAACTCAACCTGCCTTAGGGTGTAACGGTGATATAATTAAACGTTTTTTTAAATCGAATAATAATTGTGACCTCCAAGCTAAAAAAAGATAGGTTGCCAGGCAACGAAACATACGCCCACAGCAGGTAAGTCGTCCGGGCAGTCAACAAGGGTTGTCGCATATTTTTACTTTTTTCGGTAATGAAACATTTGTAATACACTAAGAACTGATTAAGAGTAACAACTCATTATGTAATTATCAGAAAATCATTAGAATTTGATTGCTTTTTATAAAGTTTTCCCCCACGCTAACAATTAGTATATACATGAAACATTTAATATCATGGATTTAGCTGTTCAGTTATCTAAATTCATTGAAAATCAAAATACTTGTTCGTTTCAACACCTTAAACTCTATGTATAAATCTAAAGTCAATCGGATATTAACTTTGGTCTCTAGAGCGTCCACAAGATTTTTTGAGGTGATCAAGGGCCATAACTCTGGCACTAATTATCGGAAATCGCTGAAAATCAATAGGCATCTTCGTCTTATGACCTTAAACACTGTGTATAAATTTAAAGTCAATCGGATATTAACTTTGGCCTCTAGAGCCTCCACAAGATTTTTTGAAGTGATCAAGGGCCATAACTCTGGCACTAATTATCGGAAATCACTGAAAATCAATAGGATTCTTCGTCTTATGACCTTAAACACTGTGTATAAATTTAAAGTCAATCGGATATTAACTTTGACCTTTAGACCGTCCACATGATTTTTTAAAGAGATCAAGGGCCATAACTCTGGCACTAATTATCGGAAATTGCTGAAAATCAATAGGCTTCTTCGTTTCATGACCTTAAACACTGTGTATAAATCTAAAGTCAATCGGATATTAACTTTGGCCTCTAGAGCGTCCACAAGATTTTTTGAAGTGATCAAGGGCCATAACTCTGGCACTAATTATCGGAAATCGCTGAAAATCAATAGGCGTCTTTGTCTTATGACCTTAAACACTGTGTATAAATTTGAAGTCAATCGGATATTAACTTTGGCCTCTAGAGCGTCCACAAGATTTTTTGAAGTGATCAAGGGCCATAACTCCGGTAGTTATTATCGGAAATCGCTGAAAAACAATAGGCTTCTTCGTCTCATGACCTTAAACGCTGTGTATAAATTTAAAGTCAATCGGATATTAATTTTGGCCTCTAGAGCGTCCACAAGATTTTTTGAAGTGATCAAGGGCCATAACTCTGGTAGTTATTATCGGAAATCGCTGAAAAACAATAGGCTTCTTCGTCTCATGACCTTGAACACTGTGTATAAATTTAAAGTCAATCGGATATTAACTTTAGCCTGTAGAGCGTCCACAAGCAATTGTGGACGCCGGACCGACGGACGGACGGACGGACGGACGGACCGACGGACGGACGGGGGCGACGACAATATACGACCACATTTCAATGTGGGCGTATAAAAAGGCGATTTTGCGTATAATCAGGGACCATAATTCAGGAAGTTACGATCCGATATGCGCAAATATCGAAAGGAAGCAAGATCTTTGGGTTATAACCATGAATTTCAAGTTTCATCAAAATTTAATCAAAATTGTGACCTCCACAGGGTCCACAACCTTGATATACCATTTTTTAACAGTATTCGCGAACAAACGGCGGCCATTTTGTATGGCAATTTTCGTCCGATTTTCCCGAAATTCGAACTCAACGTTCCTTAGGTTGTAACGGTGATATAATCAAACGTTTTTTTAAATCGAATAATAATTGTGACCTCCAGATGGACCACAAGCTAAAAAGGGTGATTTTTCGGACAATCAGGGGCCATAATTCAGGAAATTACATTCTGATAGCCGCAAATATCGAAAGGAGCCAAGATCTTTGGGTTACAAACATGCATGTCAAGTTTCATCAAAATCGGTTCAAAATTGTGACCTCTATAGGGTCCACAAGCTAAAAACGTGATTTTTCGTACAATCAGGGGCCATAATCCATGAAGTTTTGATCCGATACATGCCAATATCGAAAGGAACCGAGATCTTTTGGGGATAAACCTATATTTCAAGTTTCGTCAAAATCGGATAAGAATTGTGACCTGTAGAGAGTCCACAAACAAATTGTGGACGGATGGACGTCCGGACGGACAGGGGCGACGACATAATACGTCCACATGAAAATGTGGGCGTATAAAAACTAGATATGCAAAGGGAATTTGCTGCAGTGCAGCCCTTCTTGAATTCTTCCACTTGCCCACAAATGCTGGATGAAGATATCAAAGTTTTCATCACCTGAAAATAGTTAAAATCAAGGTGAACAAATTTGTGACAAGTTCATCTATGTGTTGATTTTTATTATTCTATCCAGTATTTATTAATATTATTTATATTACTATTACCAGCATAGAACTAGAAAATGAAACTAGAATAGAACTTGACAGAAGTGGAATAAATATTGGCGAACTATTAATGTTATCACTGACTATGTTGTCTCTGACTCTATATTCTGCCTTGTTATTCAATATTTATTAATGAAATAAAGATTACAGGTCTTGATAACATTGATTGCGAATTATTTTTCTTAAATACAAGCCAACAGTGAGGCTGATGTCCCCCGCCGAAATCCCAAAATAAATAGATGACACATATTAATTAATCGCACCAATCAAACTGAACACGAAGTGTCATCCAAAAATTGCTTATCTCTGCCTACCGTAAGAAGAAAATGCTCATCTTCGAACTCCATCAAGGCATTGACCTAATAAGCATACACACCAATTTTGAACATTTTAACTCAATTCGAAGGAGAGTTATTGTGTTCCAAAGTCTCGGCAAATCAAATTGCTTATCGCTCTGCTTACCCTGAGCAGAAAATGCTCATTATCGATCATAGTCAAGGTATTACTGTAATGAAACTATACACCAAGTTTCATCACTCTCACTTAATTAGAACTAAAGTTATCGTGTCTCAAAGCATCAACCAATCAAATTGCTTATCTCTGCCTACCCTAAGCGGAAAATGCTCATCTTCAAACTCCATCAAGGCATTAACCTAATAAGTATATACACTAAGTTTGAACATTTTAACTCAATTAGAAGGAGAGTTATTGTGTTCCAAAGTCTCGACCAATCAAATTGCGTATTGCTCTGCTTACCCTGAGCAGAAAATGCTAATTATCGAACTTAGTCAAGGTATTACTGTACACCAAGTTTCATCACTCTCACTTAATTAGAACTAAAGTTATCGTGTCCCAAAGCATCAACCAATCAAATTGCTTATCTCTGCTTACCCTAAGCGGAAATGCTCATCTTCGAACTCCATCAAGGCATTGACCTAATAAGCATATAAACCAAGTTTGAACATTTTAACTAAATTAGAAGGAGAGTTATTATGTTCCAAAGTCTCGACCAATCAAATTGCGTATCGCTCTGCTTACCCTGAGCAGAAAATGCTCATTATCGAACTTAGTCAAGGTATTACTATAATGAAACTATACACCAAGTTTCATCACTCTCACTTAATTAGAACTAAAGTTATCGTGTCCCAAAGCATCAACCAATCAAATTGCTTACCTTTGCTTACCCTAAGCGGAAAATGCTCATCTTCGAACTCCATCAAGGCATTGACCTAATATATACACCAAGTTTGAACATTTTAACTCAATTAGAAGGAGAGTTATTGTGTTCCAAATTCTCGACCAATAAAATTGCGTATAGCTCTGCTTACGCCCTGAGCAGAAAATGCTCATTATCGAACTTAGTCAAGGTATTACTATAATGAAACTATACACCAAGTTTCATCAATCTCACTTAATTAGAACTAAAGTTATCGTGTCCCAAAGCATCAACCAATCAAATTGCTTATCTCTGCTTACCCTAAGCGGAAAATGCTCATCTTCGAACTCCATCAAGGCATTGACCTAATAAACACATACACCAAGTTTGAACATTCTAGCTCAATTAGGAAGAGAGTTATTGTGTCCCAAAAAGTGTGACGGACGGACAGACAGACGGACAGACAGACAGACAGACGGACGAAACCATTTTAATAGTTCCCCAACTTTCTTCGAAAGGCGGGGGACAAAAATTAAACTGACGGAAGTTTGGACCGAACCAAGCACTCGGAAGTCGAAAATCGAATCGACATTATCGAGCGCGTGTTCGCTAAAATCAGCTAAACATTGAACATCAATGACATACAAGCATATTCTAAGAAATTATTAGACTCGTCTACGATATTTACAAATCATTTACTTACGTAAAACGGGTGCAATCCACTCTAAAAAAGGGGATATTCTGTTCGCTTCCCCTTTCATACATGGGCGCCGCCATTGTAGCCGGTCGTTAACGTCATAGGAAGTGGCAGCGCGCTTGCGCGACCTGGGATTAAAATACCTCGCGCGAATCCGCCGTTGATAAGAGAAGCTCGATACGAACTTCATTTTAAAGTTCTTTTTAAGGGCTTTATTTCGGTACTAAATATGTAGGGGGTATTTATATTGGTTCTTGCCGAATTTTCGCCTTGAATCTAACCCATGACTTTGATGATAAAATTAAGGATTTTAGGGAAATAATTTTCTACGCAAATAAGATACGAAACGATTGCTTGTTTCAAGACCTAACTATTCATCTAGGTCATAATGTGTCAAGGTCATTGGCGGTGAAGCGCAACAAGTTTTTATGAACCCCCTATCATTGTATTGTTGACAAAACGTCACTAATTAGAACAATAAATGAGTAAAAACAAGAAATGACGCAACTTTGGACATAATTATTAATGATAAGATAATAAATGAATATTATAATGTTTGGTATTTTTGAAAAGGTTAATTAACCAACTTTTTACATATAAAAAATCAGTTTATTTTGATGAAGTGTCAACTCGCACTAAAAGTTGCAAGCCAGCTGACTTTTAGTATTGATTAGCGCGTTCATTGTTTTCCAGCCAGCTGACGTCATGTTTGCCGGTACCTAATATAACATATTTTCACACTATTCGCGTACAAACGGCGGCCATTTTGCCCGTCAATTTTGGTCCGATTTTCACAAAATTTAAACTCAACCTCCATAATCATGGAATGGTGATATAATCAAACGGTTTTTTAAATCGGATAACAATTTTTACCTCCAGAGGGACCACAAGCTAAATAGGGCGCTTTTTCGGACAATCAGGAGCCATAATTCAGGAAGTTACGATCCGATGGGCGCAAATATCGAAAGGAACCAAGATCTTTGGGTTATAAACATACATGTCAAGTTTCATCAAGATAGGTTGCCAGGCAACGAAACATACGCCCACAGCAGCTAAATTGTCCGGGCAGTCAACAAGGATTGTCGCATATTTTTACTTTTTTCGGTAATGAAACATTTGTAATACACTAAAAACTGATTAAGAGTAACAACTCATTATGTAATTATCAGAAAATCATTAGAATTTGATTGCTTTTTATAAAGTTTTACCCCAAGCTAACAATTAGTATATACATGAAAAATTTAATATCATGGATTTAGCTGTTCAGTTATCTAAATTCATTGAAAATCAAAATACTTGATTCGCGTACAAAGGGCGACCATTTCGTCCGGCAATTTTGGTACGATTTTCACGAAATTAGAACTCAACCTTCCTCATCAAAATCGAATTAAAATTGTGACCTATACAGGGTCCACAACCATGATATATCATGGGTACAAACGGCGGCCATTTTGTCTGTCAATTTTGGTCCGATTTTCCCGAAATTCAAACTCAACCTTGATATAATCAAACGTTTTTTAAAATTGGATAATAATTTTGACCTTCAGAGGGACCACAAGCTAAAGAAAGTGGGATTTTGCGTATAACCAGGGGCCATAATTCAGGAAGTTATGATCCGATATGCGCAAATATCGAAAAGAACCAAGATCTTTGGGTTATAACCATGAATTTCAAGTTTCATCAAAATTGAATTAAAATTGTGACCTTTACAGGGTCCACAACCTTGATATACCATTTTTTAACAGTATTCGCCTACAAACGGCGGCCCTTTTTTATGGCAATTTTGGTCGGATTTTCCCGAAATTCTAACTCAACCTTCCTTACAGTGTAACGGTAATATAATCAAACGTTTTTTTAAATCGGATAATAATTGTGACCTCCAAGTCGATTTTGCGCATAATCAGGGGCCATAATTCAGGAAGTTACGATACGATATGCGCAAATATCGAAAGGAAGCAAGATCTTTGGGTTATAACCATGAGTTTTAAGTTTCATCAAAATCGAATCAAAATTGTGACCTCCACAGGGTCCACAACCTTGATATACCATTTTTTAACAGTATTCGCGTACAAACGGTGGCCATTTTGTATGGCAATTTTCGTCCGATTTTCCCGAAATTCGAACTTAACCTTCCTTAGGGTGTAACGGTGATATAATCAAATGGTTTTTTAAATCGAATAATAATTGTGACCTCCAAGCTAAAATAAAAGGCGATTTTGCGTAAAATCAGGGGCCATAATTCAGGAAGTTACGATCCGATAAGCCCAAATATCAAAAGGAAGCAAGGTCTTTGGGTTATAACCATGAATTTCAAGTTTCATCAAAATCGAATCAAAATTGTGACCTCCACAGGGTCCACAACCTTGACATACCATTTTTTAACAGTATTCGCGTACAAACATTTTGTATGGCGATTTTTGTCCGATTTTCCCGAAATTTGAACTCGACCTTCCTTACGGTGTAACGGTGATATAATCAAACGGTTTTTTAAATCGAATAATAATTGTGACCTCCAGAGGGACCACAAGCTAAAAAGGGTGATTTTTCGGACAATCAGGGGCCATAATTCAGGAAATTACATTCCGATAGCCGCAAATATCGAAAGGAACCAAGATCTTTGGGTTACAAACATGCATGTCAAGTTTCATCAAAATCAGTTCAAAATTGTGACCTCTATAGGGTCCACAAGCTAAAAACGTGATTTTTCGTACAATCAGGGGCCATAATCCATGAAGTTTTGATCCGATACATGCCAATATCGAAAGCAGCAGTGATCTTTTGGGGATAAACCTATATTTCAAGTTTCGTCAAAATCGGATAAGAATTGTGACCTGTAGAGAGTCCATGGACGGACGGACGGACGGACAGGGGCGACGACATAATACGTCCACATGAAAATGTGGGCGTATAAAAACACATATGCAGTCCAAATTTGTAGGCTAGCACTATACCAACAATATAGCATCTTTCTTCAAACAATTGGAGGATGATATACGAAGATTTAGCTATGGATAATTCTTCAACATAATTCTCTACGAAGCTAATTCTAATAAAAGTCGCCTCCTGAAGATAGCGACGGTGCTAAAATGGCTACGAGAAGATCTTGCAAAATACGATCCAGATTTATGGTTGTTCTATGAAGAACAAGGGATCGAGTTCTGTGGATCATCACATAGTTGTATCTGACGATAATAATAATAAACTAGACCTGCATGCAGGAATGACGGGTTTCACTGGTGCCACGTTACCCTTAAACATGTCACTTCCGGTGCCAAGTTACCCTCGAACATATGTCAATTCCGGTACCAACGAAACCACTAAACAGGTTTCCAAATTAAAATTGCACTCAAATAAAATGGATGCAGAATCAACCAACTCCAGCAATATCATTTCATTTTATAAATTTGTTACTTGTAAATGATCTTGACAAAATTAAATTACTTCTGGTGTTAATGAAAATGTTCAATTAGTTTTATAAAATCAAAGATAGGCTGGCACTGCCAGGCAGGATACGCCCACATTTTTGGGAGATGGATAGAGGACAAGCAATACATCATTAAGTCCTGTATTTCATACTGTATTGGGAGCAGCCATTTTGTTGGTCAGTTCCAGTCTGATATTCATGAAATTCGAAGCCGACAATGATTATGGTGTGACGGTACACAAGCTAGAAATGTGACTTTTCGTCAAAATCGGATAAGAATTGTGACCTGTAGAGAGTCCACAACCATGATATACCATATTTTTACACTATTCGCGTACAAATGGTGACCATTTCGTCCAGCAATTTTAGTACGATTTTCACAAAATTCGAATTAAACCTTCCTTACGGTGCAACAGTAATATAATCATCAGAGTTTTTTTTTAAATCAGATAATAATTGTTCGAGAGATAGACAGAGAACAAGCAATACCGAAAGTAATTTTTCCTACAATCAAAGGCCATAATTCATTAAGTTACAATTTGATATGCGCAAATATCGAAAAGAATAAAGATCTTTAGGTTATAAACAAGCATTTCAGGTTTCATCAAAATCGAATTAAAATTGTCACCTCTACAGGGTCAACAACTTTGACATAGCATATTTTTACACTGTTCGCGTACAAACGGCGGCCATTTTTTCTGGCAATTATGGTCCAATTTTCTCGAAATTCGAACTCAACCTTCCGTAGGGTGTAACGGTGATAGAGTCAAACGTTTTCAAATTGGATAATAATTGTGACCTCCAGAGGGACCATAGGCGATTTTTCGGACAATCAGGGGCCATAATTCAGGAAGTTACGATCCGATATGCGCAAATAACGAAAAGAACCAAAATCTTTGGGTTATAACCATGCATTTCAAGTTTTATTAAAATCGAACTAAAATTGTGACCTCTACAGGGTCCACAACCATGATATACAATTTTTTAACAGTATTCGCGTACAAACGGCGGCCATTTTGTGTGGCAATTTTTGTGCGATTTTCCCGAAATTCGAACTCAACCTTCCTTACGGTGTAACGGTAATATAATCAACCGTTTTAATAAATCGGATAATAATTGTGACCACCAGAGCGACCACGAGCTAAAATAAGGCGATTTTGCGTATAATCAGGGGCCATAATTCAGGAAGTTATGTTCCGATATGCGCAAATATCGAAAGGAACCAAGATCTTTGGGTTATAACCAAGAATTTCAAGTTTCATCAAAATCGAATAAAAAATGTGACCTCTACAGGGTCCACAACCTTGATATACCATTTTTTAACAGTATTCGTGTACAAACGGCGGCCATTTTGTATGGCAATTTTCGTCCGATTTTCCAGAAATTCGAACTCAACCTTCCTTAGGGTGTAACGGTGATATAATCAAACGGTTTTTTAAATCGGATAATAATTGTGACCTCCAGAGGAACCACAAGCTAAAAAGGGTGATTTTTCGGACAATCAGGGGCCATAATTCAGGAAATTACATTCCGATAGGCGCAAATATCGAAAGGAACCAAGATCTTTGGGTTATAAACATGCATGTCAAGTTTCATCAAAATCGGTTCAAAATTGTGACCTCTATAGGGTCCACAACCTTGGTTCCATGTCGGCCGTATATGCCGGTCGGGACCTAGGGCTATGGAAAATGACCGTAACTAGATGTGACCCAACGGTCATTTTGCACGCCGGAAAAATAACCTTTTTACAAAAACTCAATTTTCAAACATGGCTACCATCGACATCCACTATGTAACTATAACACTGTACGGCCAGTGCAGAATATTGTGTATGTAAAGATAGAAGAAGCCACATTATCTCGTGATTGGTGTTATAGAGTTGTATACATAGTCGTCAGTAGATTATACTGGGCATTATGTTGATAATTGATGATGATTGTCGTGTAGTAGAACAATAAAAGTTAATTGATATTCGGGAATCTTATCAAAGGCGTGAAACAGTCCATTTTTAGTCAATCACGTATTGTCCACGTGTCATAAGAACTTTCTAGAACAAAGCCGTTTACCGCTATTACAGTCACGCACTATGTAAACGAGAATGTTACGATCTTCGAAAAAAGGAAAATTAATATGAAGTACTGCTCTTCGAATCCAACCAACTGCCATATTAAATATAACAGCATAGAAATTACGTAAATTCTTAACAACGTACATGTTGGGAGAAAATTGAATTATAATTTTTTATAGTGATATTACTGCCTTGTGGGAATTGTAGAAATAATATCTAGAGATTAGTTAACTTGCTTACCGACAAATTAAGAATATTACGTATTCCAGTGCTATTGCGTAGCAATATTGATAATTCCACGTGTTAGAAAAATTGTCGTGCATAAATATATTGTAAATCTTATACACAACGATATTCTAGACGGCGCTAGTGTAGCTTGAAGTTAGCAAACATGAATGCCAAGTTAGCTACCCGACAGTTATTCATTACTAAGATTTTCTTCAATATTCTGCGGCCCGTAACGCCGTAAGAGATGTTCTAAAACCAATGTGAAATATATGACGTGGATAATTATATATTTATCTTCATATCGAAGTTATTGTATTACAACTCATAATTATCCAGGTCAGTGTGTTTTCTATTGAGCACGTGGTAATTACGTGTCAGCCAGTGACATGTTTTTTCATCAGCAATTTCAATTATTTAAGTACCGTAGCCAAAAGAGAATATTTAACTTATAAATAATTATCACAAGCCTTACAATAAATATTTCCTTTTTAAGTCTAATATATAATTTTTTGTGTTCCTCGTGCTGACAAAGTGGTATAGACACGTGAATTCACCATACCCGACCGAGAATAAAAAACATGAAATATGGATTTGTTTTGCAAAGTTTTCGTGCGTTATCAAAAATGACCGGTAGTGAAAATTTTGAAGTGGAAGCCCTGGTCCACAAGCTAAAAACGTGATTTTTCGTACAATCAGGGGCCATAATCCATGAAGTTTTCATCCGATACATGCCAATATCGAAAGCAGCCGAGATCTTTTGGGGATAAACCTATATTTCAAGTTTCGTCAAAATCGGATAAGAATTGTGACCTGTAGAGAGTCCACAAACAAATTGTGGACGGACGGACAGGGGCGACGACAATATACGTCCACATAAAAATGTGGGCGTATAAAAATGGCATACGATATCATATAGTGAATATTTTATATAAATCGAATAATAATTGCCACTTTTAAAGAGCAAAAAACTTGAAAAGGGACTTGTAGAAAATCGGCTATTTCTCTGCAACCGTAAAAGTTAGAAACCATTTTGTGGTATCTGTATGATCGTATGGGTTCATTCTATCTGTTGATTGGCATCAAATACCATAATTTGAAAAAGATTTCAAAACAGACTCATTTGAATAAAATATCTGTTTTGAAGGCTAAAAATACAGTTTTTGCCAAAATGACGTTACTTCCGGTGATAATGAAAATCTTAAATTGCTTGTATGAAATCCTAAATGGCATTAGGTATAACATGGTGTAACGTTTACGAAAATCGAATAATAATTGACACTTTTATGGCCCCAAAACCTTCAAAAGTGACCTGTAGAAAACCGTCTATCTCTCGGCAACCGAACAAGTTAGAAACAAGTTTATGATATCTATATGACCATATGAGTTGTGTTTATATGTGAATTTAAACCAAAAGTTAAAATTATTAATACATATTAAGTAATTCTTGGTTGAATAAAACATTGATTTAAAAAGTTTAAAATGCAGTTTTTGACAAAATGGCGTCACTTCCAGTGTCAATTTTAAATTGTAATCAACTTGATATGACGCTACATGCTTTTTGAATCAAATGATGTCACTTTTATAAAGATAGGTTGCCAGGCAACGAAACATACGCCCACAGCAGCTAAATCGTCTGGGCAGTCAACAAGGGTTGTCGCAAATTTTTACTTTTTTGGGGTAATAAAACATTTGTAATACACTAAAATCTGAGTAACAACTCATTATGTAATTATCTGAAAATCATTAGAATTTGTTAGCTTTTTATAAAGTTTTGCCCCAAGCTAACAATTAGTATAGGAAACATTTAAAGCCCCAATAACACTCTCGTTGTAACTGAAAAATATGTCCCAATCTTCATTCTGGTCAACAAATCGTATTATTTCAGAATATTCCAATTAAATGATGATATAAATTTCATCTTAACACACCTAATTTAAAAAATTGGAAAAATTCAACCAATTGATTTGAAAAGTCTAACGTAAACCTTTTCAAATGTGACTTGGATTTTAAAATATTTTCGAATCCTCTGGACAAATAAAATAGGTTGTAATGGATAATTTACACAACAGGTAGGACATTTAAACATCTAGTACTTAGAATAAGGGTATTATTTATTTTCTGGAGCTACCAAGCCAGCAAGAATGTTATTGTCCCTTTAACATCATGGATTTAGCTGTTCAGTTATCAAAATTCATTGAAAATCAAAATACTTGTTCGTTTCAACACCTTAAACTCTGTGTATCAATCTGAAGTCAATCGGATGATTTATAAGTTTGGCATCTACAGCGCCACAAGGTTTTTCGAGGTGATCAAGGGAGATAACTCTGGAAGTAATTATTTGAAATCGATGAAAATCAGTAGGCTTTTTCGTCTCAGGACCTTAAACAATGTGTGTAAATTTAAAGTCAATCAGATATTAACTTTGGCCTCTGGAGCATCCACAGGATTTTTTGATCTGATCAAGGGCCATAACTCTGGCACTATTTATCGGAAATTGATGAAGTGATCAAGGGCCATAACTCTGGCACTAATTATCGGAAATCACTGAAAATCAATAGGATTCTTCGTCTTATGACCTTTAACACTTAGTATAAATTTAAAGTCAATCGGATATTAACTTTGACCTTTAGACCGTCCACATGATTTTTTAAAGAGATCAAGGGCCATAACTCTGGCACTAATTATTGGAAATTGCTGAAAATCAATAGGCTTCTTCGTCTCATGACCTTAAACACTGTGTATAAATTTAAAGTCAATCGGATATTAACTTTGGCTTTTAGAGCGTCCACAAGATTTTTTGAAGTGATCAAGGGAGATAACTTTGGCACTAATTATCGGAAATCGCTGAAAATCAATAGGCTGTGTATAAATTTAAAGTCAATCGGATATTAACTTTAGCCTCTAGAGCGTCCACAAGCAATTGTGGACGCCGGACGGACGGACGAACCGACGGACGGACGGGGGCGACGACAATATACGACCACATTTCAATGTGGGCGTATAAAAATCCAATAATAATTGACTATTTTACAGGCAAAATAACGAAAACAGTGACTTATGCAGAACTGCCCATTTCTTGGCAACTGCTTATTTTACAAACTAATTTTCACATACATTCTCTTGTTATTGATTATAGCTACAAGTCTATAAGAGTTATGTAAAAATATTTTAAAATCTGAAAAGCCTGAATGGGTTGTAAATAGGTCAATTTTACGCCTTTCTTACCTCTTAATCCAATTTGCTAGAAAATGAAATAGAAATTAAAAAAACTGCTTCCGCCATTTTTTGCGCCTTGAAAGGACACACTCTTTGAGTCATAATTTTTCAAAAAAATAATATTTGTTTTCGAAGAAGGAAAATAACTGTTAAAATTGTAGTTTTTGGTAAAATTATGCCACTTCCGGTGCCGACAGATAACAGTATCGGTAACAAAAAAGATAGGCTGGCACTGCCAGGCAGGATACGCCCACATTTTTGAGAGATGGATAGAGAACAAGCAATACCGAAAGTGATTTTTCCTACATCATTAAGTCCTGTATTTCATACTGTATTGGGAGCAGCCATTTTGTTGGTCAATTCCAGTCTGATATTCATGAAATTCGAAGCCGACAATGATTATGGTGTGACGGTACCCAACCTAGAAATGTTACTTTTCGTCAAAATCGGATAAGAATTGTGACCTGTAGAGAGTCCACAACCATGATATACCATATTTTTACACTATTCGCGTACAAACGGTAACCATTTCGTCCGGCAATTTTGGTACGATTTTCACGAAATTCGAACTCAACCTTCCTTACGGTGCAACAGTAATATAATCAGAGTTTTTTTTTAAATCAGATAATAATTCTTCGAGAGATAGACAGAGAACAAGCAATACCGAAAATGACTTTTCCTACAATAAAAGGCCATAATTCATTAAGTTACAATTTGATATGCGCAAATATCGTAAAGAATAAAGATCTTTAGGTTATAAACAAGCATTTCAGGTTTCATCAAAATCAAATTAAAATTGTCACCTCTACAGGGTCCACAACTTTGACATACCATATTTTTACACTGTTCTCGTACAAACAGCGGCCATTTTTTCTGGCAATTATTGTCCAATTTTCTCGAAATTCGAAATCAACCTTCCGTAGGGTGTAACGGTGGTAGAGTCAAACGTTTTTTTAAATCAGATAATAATTGTGACCTCCAGAGGGACCATATTTTTACATTGTTCGCGTACAAACGGCGGCCATTTTTTCTGGCAATTATGGTCCAATTTTTCTCGAAATTCAAACTCAATCTTCCGTAGGGTGTAACGGTGATAGAGTCAAACGTTTTTTCAAATCGGATAATAATTGTGACCTCCAGAGGGACCATAGGCGATTTTTCGTACAATCAGGGGCCATAATTCAGGAAGTTACGATCCGATATGCGCAAATAACGAAAGGAACCAAGATCTTTGGGTTATAACCATGCATTTCAAGTTTCATCAAAATCAAATTAAAATTGTGACCTCTACAGGGTCCACAACCATGATATACAATTTTTTAACAGTATTCGCGTACAAACGGCGGCCATTTTGTATGGCAATTTTGGTCCGATTTTCCCGAAATTCGAACTCAACCTTCCTTACGGTGTAACGGTAATATAATCAACCGTTTTATTTAATCGGATAATAATTGTGACCACCAGAGGGACCACAAGCTAAAATAAGGCGATTTTGCGTATAATCAGCGGTCATAATTCAGGAAGTTACGTTCCGATATGCGCAAATATCGAAAGGAACCAAGATCTTTGGGCTATAACATTCTATTTCAAGTTTCATCAAAATCGAATAAAAAAAAGTGACTTCTACAGGGTCTACAACCTTGATATACCATTTTTTAACAGTATTCGCGTACAAACGGCGGCCATTTTGTATGGCAATTTTCGTCCGATTTTCCCGAAATTCGAACTCAACCTTCCTTAGGGTGTAACGGTGATATAATCAAACGGTTTTTTAAATCGGATAATAATTGTGACCTCCAGAGGGACCACAAGCTAAAAAGGGTGATTTTTCAGACAATCAGGGGCCATAATTCAGGAAATTACATTCCGATAGGCGCAAATATCGAAAGGAACCAAGATCTTTGGGTTATAAACATGCATGTCAAGTTTCATCAAAATCGGTTCAAAATTGTGACCTCTATAGGGTCCACAAGCTAAAAACGTGATTTTTCGTACAATCAGGGGCCATAATCCATGAAATTTTGATCTGATACATGCCGATATCGAAAGCAGCCGAGATCTTTTGGGGATAAACCTATATTTCAAGTTTCGTCAAAATCGGATAAGAATTGTGACCTGTAAAGAGTCCACAATAAAATTGTGGACGGACTGACGGACGGACAGACGGACAGTGGAGATGACAATATACGTCCACATAAAAATGTGGGCGTATAAAAATGACAATTGAGACAACGAAGCATATGAACTTTGTTTTATACAAATCGAACAATAAAAAAATAATCTAGGACTGAAAAACTGAATTAGCCAATGGCGGCCAAGGAAAATTACTGAGACAAAATTTTTTAACATTTTTGCGCAAGTCAGATGACTCTTTAATTCTGTGTACAACACGACTAAAACATATTCATAAATAAAAAAGTTTTTTGTAAAATTTTAAATTTTCAAAATTTGGCGCCTAATATCTTTGAAGATTTGCCGAAAATCAAAAATCGAAAGTAGCGTACCTATGTGCCATGTCTCCGGCGATGCCAAAATGTATCGAAAGTTAAAATCCCATGATTATTGTTAAAATTACAGCAATATTTTAAAAGATAGGTTGCCAGGCAACGAAACATACGCCCACAGCAGCTAAATCGTCCGGGCAGTCAACAAGGGTTGTCGAATATTTTTACTTTTTTTGGTAATGAAACATTTGTAATACTCTAAAAACTGATTAAGAGTAACAACTCATTATGTAATTATCAGAAAATCATTAGAATTTGATTGCTTTTTATAAAATTTTACCCCACGCTAACAATTGAATTAGTATATATACATGAAACATTTAAAATCATGGATTTAGCTGTTCAGTTATCAAAATTCATTGAAAATCAATATACTTGTTCGTTTCAACACCTTAAACTCTGTGTATCAATCTGAAGTCAATCAGATGATAAGTTTGGCCTTTAAAGCGTCCACAAGATTTTTTGAAGTGATCAAGGGCCATAACTCTGGCACTAATTATCGGAAATCGCTGAAAATCAATAGGCTTCTTCGTCTCATGACCTTAAACACTGTGTATAATTTTAAAGCCAATCGGATATTAACTTTGGCCTCTATAGCGTCCACAAGATTTTTTGAAGTGATCAAGGGCCATAACTCTGGCACTAATTATCGGAAATCGCTGAAAATCAATAGGCTTCTTCGTCTCATGACCTTAAACACTGTGTATAAATTTAAAGCCAATCGGATATTAACTTTGGCCTCTATAGCGTCCACTAGATTTTTTGAAGTGATCAAGGGCCATAACTCTGGCACTAATTATCGGAAATCGCTGAAAATCAATAGGCTTCTTCGTCTCATGGCCTTAAACACTGTGTATAAATTTAAAGCCAATTGGATATTAACTTTGGCCTCTAGAGCGTCCACAAGATTTTTTGAAGTGATCAAGGGCCATAACTCCGGTAGTTATTATCGGAAATCGCTGAAAAACAATAGGCTTCTTGGTCTCATGACCTTAAACACTGTGTATAAATTTAAAGTCAATCGGATATTAACTTTAGCCTCTAGAGCGTCCACAAGCAATTGTGGACGCCGGACCGACGGACGGACCGACGGACCGACGGACGGACGGACGGACGGACGGGGGCGACGACAATATACGACCACATTTCAATGTGGGCGTATAAAAACGATAACTTTGGTGATTTCGGACATTTCGCATTGTTGCAGAATGTTCAAAATAGCTTTATCCTCTAAGTCACACCCACTTTCCCAGTAAAACTGAAGAAATCGTAACGATGCGACAAGCAGTTGCTGAGATCTACTCAAAACAAAAGAAGAATAATAATAATAAGAAGAAGAATAATTTTAACAAAGATAGGTTGACAGGCAACGAAACATACGCCCACAGCAGCTAAATCGTCCGGGCAGTCAAAAACGGTTGTCGCATATTTTTACTTTTTTTGCTAATGAAACATTTGTAATACACTAAAAACTGATTAAGAGTAACGGCTCATTATGTAATTATCAGAAAATCATTAGAATTTGATTGCTTTTTATAAAGTGTTACCCCACACTAACAATTAGTATATACATGAAACATTTAATATCATGGATTTAGCTGTTCAGTTATTAAAATTCATTGAAAATCAAAATACTTGTTCGTTTCAACACCTTAAACTCTGTGTATCAATCTAAAGTCAATCGGATGATAAGTTTAGCCTCTATAGCGTAACAAGATTTTTTGAAGTTATCAAGGGAGATAACTCTGGCAATATTTATTTTAAATCTCTGAAAATCAATAGGCTTCTTCGTCTCATGACCCTAAACACTGTGTGTTAATTTAAAGTCGATCGGATATTAACTTTGGCCTCTAAAGCTTCCACAGGATTTTTTCGAAGTGATCAAGGGCCATAACTCTTGCAGCAATTATTGAAAATCACTGAAAATCGATAGACGACTTAGTCTCATGACTGTAAACACTATGTATAACTTTGGCCTCTAGAGCGTCCGCAGGATTTTTTGAAGTGATCAAGGGACACAACTCTGGCACTAATTATCGGGAATCGCTGAAAATCAATAGGATTCTTTGTCTCATGACCTTAAACACTGTGTATAAATTTAAAGTAAATCGGATATTAACTTTGGCCTCTAGAGCGTCCACAAGATTTTTTGAAGTGATCAAGGGCTATAACTCTGGCACTAATTATCGGAAATCGCTGAAAATCAATAGACTTCTTCGTCTCATGACCTTAAACACTGTGTATAAATTTAAAGTCAATTGGATATTAACTTTGGCCTCTAGAGCGTCCACAAGATATTTTCAAGTGTTCAAGGGCCATAACTCTGGCACTAATAATCGGAATTTGATGAAAATCAATAGGATTCTTCATCTCATGACCTTAAACACTGTGTATAAATTTAAAGTCAATCGAATATCAACTTCAGCCTCAAGAGCATCCACAAGATTTTTTGAAGTGATCACAGGCCACAACTCTAGAGGGAATTTTCGATATAACCAGCGAAAAAGAGCCTATTCTAAAAAGATAGGTTGTCAGGCAACGAAACATACGCCCACAGCAGCTAAATCGTCCGGGCAGTCAACAAGGGTTGTCGCATATTTTTACTTTTTGGGGGGATGAAACATTTGTAATACACTAAAACTTTAGCCTCTTGATCATTCACAAGATTTTTCAAAGTGATCAAGGGTCATAACTCTGGCAGTAATTATCGGATATTGCTGAAAATCAATAGGCTTCTTCGTATTATGACCTTGAACACTGTGTATAAATTTAAAGTCAATCCAATATTAACTTTAGCCTCTAGAGCGTTCACAAGATTTTTCAAAGTGATCAAGGGTCATAACTCTGGCAGTAATTATCGGATATTGCTGAAAATCAATAGGCTTCTTCGTCTCATGACCTTTAACACTGTGTATAAATTTAAAGCCAATCGGATATTAACTTTGGCCTCTAGAGCGTCCACAAGATTTTTTGAAGTGATCAAGGGCCATAACTCTGGTAGTTAATATCGGTAGTTAAAGTCAATCGGATATTAACCCTGGCCTCTAGTGCGTTCACAAAAAATTGTGGACGATGGACGGATGGACGGACGGACGGACGGACCGTCAGACGGACGGACGGACCGACAGACGGACGGACGGGGGCGACGGCAATATACGTCCACATTTCTATGTGGGCGTATAAAAATAGTAATATTTTTACTATGACTCGGTTCGTTGATATAACCAGCGGAAGAAAGGCGATTCTAATAATTATTGATTATATTATCCGCGGTCGGCAGAGATATAAATAGTAACATTTTCACTATGACTCGGGTCGCTGATATTTTTGGGCCTGGATTTTGAGCCGATTCTATAAAAAAATAGCAATATTTTTACTAGGACTCGGGTTGTTGATATAACCAGCGTAAAAAAGCTGATTCTAAAAATTATTGATTATTTTATCTGCACGCTGCCGAGATATAAATAGTAACATTTTCACTATGACTCGGATCGTTGATATTTTTGTGTCTGGATTTTAGCAATCGACTCGAATTCGCAAATGAAATTACTATTTTTGGCTTACTGTTTTACCCATAATCGGTCGGACATTTATGTCCGGACGAAAGGCAATTCGGTCTGTCAAAGGGGGTCAATTCGCCCGGACATTGTCCGTGTCCGGCCCCTTATTTCAGCGCTTGTCTACAAATGTATTGGGAGCAGTCATTTTGTTGGTCAGTACCAGTTTGATATTCATGAAATTCGAAGCTGACAATGATTATGGTGTGACGGTACACAACCCAGAAATGTTACTTTTCGTCAAAATCGGATAAGAATTGTGACCTGTAGATATACCACAACCATGATATACCATATTTTTACACTAATATAATCAGAGGTTTTTTTTAAATCAGATAATAATTGTTCGAGAGATAGACAGAGAACAAGCAATACCGAAAGTGATTTTTACTACAATCAAAGGCCATAATTCATTAAGTTACAATTTGATATGCGCAAATATCGAAAAGAATAAAGATCTTTGGGTTACAAACAAGCATTTCAGGTTTCATCAAAATCGAATTAAAATTGTCACCTCTACAGGGTCCACAACTTTGAGATACCATATTTTTACACTGTTCGCATACAAACGGCGGCCATTTTTTCTGGCAATTATGGTCCATAATTCAGGAAGTTACGATCCGATATGCGCAAATAACGAAAGGAACCAAGATCTTTGGGTTATAACCATGCATTTCAAGTTTCATCAAAATCGAATTAAAATTGTGACCTCTACAGGGTCCACAACCATGATATACAATTTTTTAACAGTATTCGCGTACAAACGCCGGCCATTTTGGTCCGATTTTCTCGAAATTCGAACTAAACCTTCCTTACGGTGTAATGGTAATATAATCAACCGTTTTATTAAATCGGATAATAATTGTGACCACCAGAGGGACCACAAGCTAAAATAAGGCGATTTTGTGTATAATCAGGGGCCATAATCTAGGGTGCCCCACCATATATAAATATCTCCAAATAGCTAAACAATTACACCACAATATTTATATATATAACATGTCTTAAAACTATTTCACAAATTTATAGTCACTAAATAAACGGTCATGTTAAACTTAATAAGCTATGACCATTTAAACATCATAAATAATACACTGAAAAATGGTTCGGAGCGTCGTCCATAACATCCAGACACTTTCGAGTAAAAAATAGGTTACGTGCCCTTGTTTTGAAACTAGTCTCACTTCACCAGCCTACCGACTATTCTCCGTCTGATTGACGGGCCGGGATAATCCAGACTACTTTTTACGAAACGTGACTGAAAGCTGGAACAAGAAATCGAATTTATAAATAACACACAGTGTTGACTCAACAATTGTTTTTTCTAACCTTGTAAAAGTAAAACGAAACTGCTGCTGGTATCATGATTCTGTACAACCCAAGTTATTCATAGATATTATTTGTACTAAACCAAAATATGTCGCTTCTAACGGTTATGCGAAGGATAAAGCAATTTAAAAAATAAAACGAACGTAATTTTTAAAGATGCCGTAATAACCAAAACGATAAATATTACTGCTACTCAGAATCGTCAACAATAGATTTTTTACGACTGTAATAGTTACCAGTGTGTTTAGAATTTCCACGGGCTGTTGCTATTTATAGACTCAACTAGTGTGCGAGACTGTCAGAAAATTAGTAGTAGTGAACCAAGTAAAGCGTGCATATTCAACGTGTCTAGTACAACTTTTCAGTAGGCACGTGGGGCACCCTACCATAATTCAGGAAGTTACGTTCCGATATGCGCAAATATCGTAAGGAACCAAGATCTTTGGATTATAACCATGAATTTCAAGTTTCATGAAAATCGAATAAAAAATGTGACTTCTACAGGGTCCACACAACCTTGATATACCATTCTTTAACAGTATTCGCGTACAAACGGCGGCCATTTTGTATGGCAATTTTCCTCCGATTTTCCCGAAATTCGAACTCAACCTTCCTTAGGGTGTAACGGTAATATAATCAAACGGTCTTTTAAATCGGATAATAATTGTGACCTCCAGAGGCACCACAAGCTAAAAAGGGTGATTTTTCGGACAATCAGGGGCCATAATTCAGGAAATTACATTTCGATAGGCGCAAATATCGAAAGGAACCAAGATCTTTGGGTTATAAACATACATGTCAAGTTTCATCAAAATCGGTTCAAAATTGTGACCTCTATAGGGTCCACAAGCTAAAAACGTGATTTTTCGTACAATCAGGGCCATAATCCATGAAGTTTTCATCTGATACATGCCAATATCAAAAGCAGCCGAGATCTTTTGGGGATAAAACTATATTTCAAGTTTCGTCAAAATCGGATAAGAATTGTGACCTGTAGAGAGTCCACAAACAAATTGTGGACGGACGGACGGACGGACGGACAGGGGCGACGACATAATATGTCCACATAAAAATGTGGGCGTATAAAAAGGTGATTTTTCGGCCAATCAAGGGCCATAATTCAGGAAGTTACGATCCGATGAGCGCAAATATCGAAAGGAACTAAGATCTTTGGGCTATTAACATACATGTCCAATTTCATCAAAATCGGTTCAAAATTGTGACCTCTATAGGGTCCACAAGCTGAAAAATTGATTTTTCGTACAATCGGGGGCCATAATCCATGAAGTTTCGATCTGATACATGCCAAAATCAAAAGCAGCCGAGATCTTATGGGGATAAACCTATTTCTTCAAACTCGGATAAGAATTGTTACCTGTAGAGAGTCCACAAACAAACTGTGGACGGACGTCGGGACGGACAGGGGCGACGACAATATACGTCCACATGAAAATGTGGGCGTATAAAAACCATAAAACCATAGTTTATATTCTACTAGTTCTAAATAAAGTAGAACAGAGCGTTCACAAGAAATTGTGGACAATGGATGGACAGGGTTTTGTAGGTAAGTGGATCAAAGAATCTTTACTAACCTTTATCGACCAATTCTTGCTCGAGTAAAACTAACAATGCTGCTTGACTGGTTTTTCGTACCTATTTTAATAAACTAGAGTTAGTAACCTATACAAAAGCAAGGTTTGTCACTTAGGGAATTATGACGTAGGTCAGACCCCCCCTACCCCCATAGGTCAGACACACCCCCCCCCCCCCTGTTACAAGAAAATGTTCAAGTTGACTATGGATGTAATTAGGGAGAGACTTTTTATACGAAAATTAAAATATCTCACTTTATTGGACACTTCCGATGTGAATGTAAATAGAAGAGCTTTTCATCTGCACATGTGGTCGTGTGATAATCTCGCGAGACTTGTATACTGGCGCCAAACGTCGATCTCCATAGACGAGCTATCGCTCAGGGTGGTGCGTGTCTGTTAATCCCACAATCTTTTCACCCTGGGCTGTTTCATCCCAATGTTGTTGTATATTACAGATTTAACGTCCAATACATTTAATATGATATTAAGTTGATTAAATTAAATTATTTACTCTGCGTGGGTTGGAAGTTGGTAAAAACATACAATTGGTTAACACAAAAAAATAATAATAGGTTGCCAGGCAATGAAACATACGCCCACACAGCAGCTTAATCGTCCGGGCAGTCAACAAGAGTTGTCGCATATTAACTCATCGGGTCCGATAGCTTGAATATACGGGCCAATTAAACCCCTCTCCTATACCGATAGCTTGAATATACGGTCCACTGATTATTAGTGGCATCCCCGAGCGACTTAAATTCGCGGTCTATTTTTTACATTGTTTCCTGGAACCATAAATTGTTAAATTAAAGCCAATTGACTAACTAAAAGTAGTTAATCTAATCAAATATAGTTTTAACTAACGAATGATCATAAAAAATGCATACGTCACAACAAAACTTCAGGGGTTATAAGGTCGTGAGCTCACGAGAATATTCTGTTCATATCGGTCGCCATTTTGGACGGTCGACCGCTTTGATGTACTGTTTAATTGACCAATAAAGTTATAAAAAAAACCGCTTGACATTCCAAAAGTTGTAATTCCCTAAAACAATGGCTTCAACTAATGATTGGTATCATAAAATGTCTAGGTCACAACAAGGTGTTAGGTGTTATAAGGTCGTAAACTCACAAAAAAACTTTCCCGGCAACGACTGCTGTCGGTCTCTTTCATATGTACGTTTGATTGATCAATAAAGTTTTTAAAAAACGTCGATTCGCTTTCCAGACGTAATTAGCCAATAAATATATAGTTTTAACTAATGATTGAACTTGATTGAAGTCGTAAACTATACGTCACAACACAGGTTTTAGGGGTCATAAGGTCGCGAACTCTAAAGGAAAAATATTTTCAGGGGTCGCCATTTTGTTAAATGAATGTCAGTTTTGTACGCCTAGATTGTTAATAATTTCGTCGGTATGGACAATGATTCCGACTCAGACTCCGAAGGATTTTTACTGGAAGATATATTAGACGCAGAAATTAGCAATAATAATATCCTGGACAGCGAATTGACTGACAATTCGAGTGAGGAACACGAAGGCTCCGAAATAGCTAGTGACGAAGCGAACCAAAATGGCGGCCAATCTTCGAGATTCAACTTTCAACAAGGATTTTATTTGGAATGATGCACTTAATTCCGTTAAATGCCCATCATTTTTAGGAGATGGCTAGGCCCATAATACATATTAGAACGCGAGAAAAACAAATTTAATTTTTTTTTTTTAGTATATCTTTTTGACCAAACTTGCTTGACGAAACCAATGGGCAATAGATATCACATTGAGAAATTCAATGGAGTTCGAAAAAAAAAAATGCAGGAACATAACGGTTGACGAAATTTGTGATTGCCAACATTATTTACAGTGCCAATCCTAAAAACTGGTTATGGACTAAATTAATCAATTGTGCTTACTGTGTGATGCATGGATCAGTAAAGTGTAACTTCATACTTCATAATTATTAAATTAAACGTACCCGGTAATGTTATTTTACATTCATAGTTCTTTTTATGATAAGGAATAACTTTGTTATTATTTGGTATTTTTGTTTCAAAAAAACACCCTTGTAAAGCTTGTTTTTAATTCTACATTTGGTAATATAAATATTTTTTGATTGGAGTAATAGTTTTTGTTTTGTTTTGGGATATCTGCAATAGGTGAGATTAGTGGATAATCTTTTAATTAACACTAGGGATAGAAGCCATAGTCTGGTTAATTGGCTTAGGAGATTAAGCATTATATATAACATAATTAGCTCTAGGGGTCAATGAGTTAAGGAATTATCAGAAAATCATTAGAATTTGTTTAGTTTTTAAAATCAAACATTTTTTTAAATCAGGTAATAATTGTGACCTCCAGAGGGACCACAAGCTAATAAAGGCGATTTTTCGTACAATCAGCAGCCATAATTCAGGAAGTTACGATCCGATATGCCCAAATATGCAATGTAACCAAGATTTTTAGGTTGTAAACATGTATTTCAAGTTTCATCAAAATCGAATTAAAATTGTGACCTATATTTTAGGGTCCACACCTTGATATAACATACTTTCACACTATTCGCATACGGCAGCCATTTTGTCAGTCAATTTTGGTACGATTTTCACGAAATTTGAACTCAACTTTCATTACCATGTAACAGGGACCACAAGCTAAAAAGGGCAATTTTCCGGACAATCAGGGGCCATAATTCAGGAAGTTATGATCCGATGGGTGCAAATATCGAAAGGAACCAAGATCTTTGGGTTATAACCATACATGTCAAGTTACATCAAAATTGGTTCAAAATTGTGACCTCTATAGGGTCCACAACCTTGATATAACATATTTTCACACTATTCACGTACAAACGGCGGCCATTTTGTCCGTCAAAATCGGATAAGAATTGCGACCTGTAGAGAGTCCACAAACAAATTGTGGAAGGCTGGACGGATGGATGGATGGACGTCCAGGGGCAATGGCATAATACATCCACATGAAAATGTGGGCGTATAATAAAAACATTTTTCATAGAAATTAAAAAGACAGCGTTATCTTTCTGCCATGAAGCACCTACAAAACCCAAATCAAAATAATCCAAGATTACCAATAATAAATATTTGTGTATGATTTCTTATTAGTATTACTATATTATAACATCAAGGCATACTTTCAAGTGAGGGCAGTGGTGAATTAAACTGATGTTTTCACTGTATGACTTGAAAAACGAATTGAAAGTATAGTTAACACTATAAACCTCAGAATGCCTCATTCTGCATTTCTGTCCAAACAAACAAGGTTTTTTAAATTAAAATTTTTAGGCTTACAGTCTAATATTAACTTGAACTGTAGATGCAGAGATTATACGGTAGCTTATACATTTAATCGAGTCAAATGCAAGGAAATGGATTTTAAAAATTTTCTGTGGGAGAACCCCCCATGCAATCATTTTAAGCAACATACACTGTGACTCAAGACCATTTGTCAGTGACATAAAATTACTTGGATATTATCTGTGATTTCCTTGATTAAATTAAAAGGGAATGAAGCAGTTTCTGTAACAAATTAAAAATAGGTTGCCAGGCAACGAAACATACGCCCACACAGCAGCCAAAATCGTCCGGGCAGTCAAGAGTTGTCGCATATTAAGGAATTATCAGAAAATCATTAGAATTTGTTTGGTTTTTATAAAGTTCTGCTCCATGCTAATGTAAAGTATACGAATATAACCTTGATATAACATATTTTCACACTATTCGCGTAGAAATGGCGGCCATTTTGTCCGTCAATTTTGGTCCGATTTTCACGAAATTCGAACTCGACCTTCATAACCATGGAACGGTGATATAATCAAATAGTTTTTTAAATCGGATACCAATTAGGGTGATAAACCTATGTTTTAAGTTTCATTGAAATCGGATAAAAATTGTGACCTGTAGACTGTTCACAAACAATTGTGGACGTCCGTCCGGACGGACGAACAGGGGCGACGACAATATACGTCCACATGAAAATGTGGGCGTATAAAAAGTCCTTGTATGTTAAAAAATCAATTATATCACACTTATAAGACCGCTCCCTTTGTCATAATAAAAACATGTTTCACCTCAACGCAGACAGGTACTACAAGTGGGAATTGAAGGAACAATAGCATTTGACCAATCAAATAATGAATGTAAATAAAAAAAAAACACATTACAAAGGACATTTATGACTCAACTGTATATTCAAAGGCATGATTTTGTATGGCACCCAGACAGGTGAGCACAGGTGATAATTAATAAAACGAAAGCTTTCGACCAATCTCAGGATTAACCCATACTGTACTAACATACATGTATATGGGTCATTCCTATGGCGGTATATTAGTGCCAAAATTCTAACATGCTTTCGTCTAATTTCTTACTTCTATTCATGTAATTTCTAACCTCCATTCATGTAACTTCTAACTTCTATTCATGTAATTTCTAAATTAAGACAATGTATAATTCAACTTCTTTATTTGTTCAGTGTAAATATCAATTCTATTTCATCTTATTTCTAATATTGGGGCCAAAAATGTCTACTTCATTGTGGTATTACATGTTAAGCATGAACGGCAAACAAATTTAGAACTTGGGAATTTACATCTACCTAGCAACCATCATTATGACATCGTTTGGTGTCGCCACCGTGTGCTCAGTTTGGGAATTGAGCACCTGATCGGGACCATTCTATTGATACAAACGACTCCCTCTTCGTCAGATTGAGTGGCTTGCCTGAGTGTTAAAATTGAAAACATCGGGAGAGAGAGATGGGGACATGGGGTTTAACATCAACTCGACACCAACCAGGTCATTTCGGTATTAACACCGTTCAATTGTATTTCAATAATTCGCTTGCGCGTAGGAGTGTTTAGCAGTGGGAGGAAACCGGAGGACCCGGAGAAAACCCACGAGGTTGGAAAGGCGGCTCTGCTCCATGTCACGTAAAAACGGGAAATCGAAACCACGCCAGTTTATTCAATGACAGACCTTATGTTACAGCGTGCACATGCTAACCATTCGGCCATCCTACCCTCTAAACAACATTGAACGTGATATAAATGTATGGTTTGCAAATATTATTTCGAATACCATGGCTAAGTGGGTAAGACGCAAGCTCGCTAGGCTGTGGGTCGGGAGTTCGATCCCTGCATTGGTCCAAAAAAGTTCATCCAGATTTTCTGGCGTGGTTCCCACTTATTAGTGTCTTGTCGTTCCGATGGGATGAAAACCAGAGGTTCCATGTACATGTTGGCGTGCACGTAAAAGATCCTGTGACCGTTAGACTTCGATATAAGTCCACGTCGTAGATCGGCTCTCCGGGCAATATTTCCCTAAAGCACACTGTATGGTGTATGTCCGTCTCCATTAGCCCGGTTCGGAACAAAACAGTAGGGCGTTAAACCCTCTTTCATTTCATTTCATTTTCTATTTCAAATATAAGCTAAATGGGATTTGGAGAATTTTTTTTTATTTTTTTTTACGGTTGAGCCAATAATTAATATCTATACAGTAGAATCCGTATGAGCAGCCACTCCTATTCAGCGACATCTCCTTGTAAGCGGTCACAATAAATTCCCCCCGTAAAAATTCTATTGTTTCATCTCTTTATTCAACGGTCACTCCTCTAACGCGGCCAGCGGTCACTATTTTGCACATGAATTTAACAAAACATCGCTCATTCAACGGCCATTGTTGGATGATACCATCTTGTCGTTCTTCGAAACACCCCCGCTAATCCCGTGAGTAGTAATCAATTAACTGGACTCCCACAAATCAGATAAAAAGAAATGTGAAAATACCAATTAACCCGTGATTATCTGTTAATTAATCTTTTGTTTTATTAAACGACAAACCTGATCATTGTTTTCACACATTATTTGATACTGATTGAATAAACTGAAAGTACCGACTAAAAGCCGCTATGTTGTTAAATAGACGTTTTTAGCGCCACCTGTAATACAGAGTTACACCCCCTATGATTCGGTAGCTAAATCAGCGATGTTTTTTGGTTTGTGTGCTTCTTTGATAAAATAAAATTAATTCATCGATTTTCTTCACAAAAATGGATAAATATTATCGAATACATCACTATGATAGACAGTAGTATTGAAGGTTGGTACAAAATGACAAGTTTACAGAAGTTATGTCCGCGATGGCCAAATTTACCGATGCAATTGAAGTATTGCATTGGTGTTTGCTTCCAATGCATTCAAGCGTAATATTAATTGATGTCAGTACAAAAAATAGGTTGCCAGGCAACGAAACATACGCCCACACAGCAGCCAAATCGTCCGGGCAGTCAACAAGAGTTGTCGCATATTAAGGAATTATCAGAAAATCATTAGAATTTGTTTGGTTTTTATAATCAAACGGTTTTTTTTTAAATCAGATAATAATTGTGACCTCCAGAGGCACAACAAGCTTAGCTAAAAAGGGTGATTTTTCATACAATCAGGGGACATAATTCAGGAGTAATGACCCGATGGGCGCTAATATCGAAAGGAACCAAGATCTTTGGGTTATAAACATACATGTCAAGTTTCATCAAAATCGATTCAAAATTCTGACCTCTATATGGTCCACAACCTTGATATAACATATTTTCACACTATTCGTGTACAAATGGCGGCCATTTTGTCTGTCAATTCTAGTCCGATTTTCACGTAATTCAAACTCTCTCTTCATTACCATGTAAGGATGATATAGTTTAAAGTTTTTTTAAATCGGATAATAATTTTGACCTCCAGAGGCACCAAAAGCGAACAAAAGCGATTTTTCGGACAATCCGGGGACATAATTCAGGAAGTTATGATCCAATGGGCGCAAATATATCGAAAGGAACCAAGATCTTTGGGTTATAAACATACATGTCAAGTTTCATCAAAATCGGTTCAAAATTGTGACCTCTATAAGGTCCACAACCTTTATATAACATATTTTCACACTATTCGCGTACAAACGGTGGCCATTTTGTCCGTCAATTTTGGTCCGATTTTCACAAAATTTATGCTCAACCTTCATAACCATGAAATGGTGATATAATCAAACGTTTTTTTAAATCAGATAACAATTTTGACCTCCAGAGGGACCACAAGCTAAAAAGGGCGATTTTTTTTGACAATCAGGGGACATAATTCAGGAAGTTATGATCCGATGGGCGCAAATATCGAAAGGAACCAAGATCTTTGGGTTATAAACATACATGTCAAGTTTCATCAAAATTGGTTCAAAATTGTGACCTCTATAAGGTCCACAACCTTGATATAACATATTTTCACACTGTTCGCGTACAAACGGCGGCCATTTTGTCCGTTAGTTTTGGTCCGATTTTCACGAAATTCGAAGTCGACCTTCATAACCATGTAACGGTGATATAATCAAACATTTTTTTAAATCGGATAACAATTTTGACCTCCAGAGGGACCACAAGCTAAAGATAGGTTGCCAGGCAACGAAACATACGCCCACAACAGCTAAGTCGTCCGGGCAGTCAACAAGGGTTGTCGCATATTGTTTCTTTTATCAGTCAGGAGAACATTTACTATTTACAACACATGATAATCTTATTACGAGTAATAGCCCATTAAATAATTATCAGAAATGATTAGAATAGTTTTGATGGTTTGTCTCAAGGCCTTTGTCCACAAGATATTTCAAAGTGATCAAGTGCCAGAAATTATCAGATATCACTGAAAATCAAATAGGATTCTTCGTCTCATGACCCTAAACACTGTGTACAAATTTAAAGTCAATCGGATATTAACTTTAGCCTCTAGAGCGTTTACAAGATTTTTCAAAGTGATAAAGGGTCATAACTCTGGTAGTAATTATCGGATATCACCGAAAATCAATAGGCTTCTTCGTCTCATGACCTTAAACACTGTGTATAAATTTAAAGTCAATCGGATATTAACTATAGCCTCTAGAGCGTTCACAAGATTTTTCAAAGTGATCAAGGGTCATAACTCTGGTAGTAATTATCGGATATCGCTGAAAATCAATAGGCTTCTTTGTATCATGACTTTAAACACCGTGTATAAATTTAAATTCAATCGGATATTAACTTTAGCCTCTAAAGCATTCACAAGATTTTTCAAAGTGATCAAGGGTCATAACTCGGGCAGGAATTATCGGATATTGCTGAAAATCAACAAGCTTCTTCCTATCATGACCTTACATACTGTGTATAAATTTAAAGTCAATCGGATATTAACTATAGCCTCTAAAGCGTTCACAAGATTTTTCAAAGTGATCAAGGGTCATAACTCTGGCAGTAATTATCAGATATCGCTGAAATTCAATAGGCTTCTTCGTCTCACGACCTTAAACACCGTGTATAAATTTAAAGTCAATCGGATATTAACTTTAGCTTCTAAAGCGTTCACAAGATTTTTCAAAGTGATCAAGGGTCATAACTCTGGCAGTAATTATCAGATATCACCGAAAATCAATAGGCTTCTTCATCTCACGACCTTAAACACTGTGTATAAATTTAAAGTCAATCGGATATTAACTATAGCCTCTAAAGCGTTCACAAGATTTTTCAAAGTGATCAAGGGTCATAACTCTGGCAGTAATTATCAGATATCGCTGAAATTCAATAGGCTTCTTCGTCTCACGACTTTAAACACCGTGTATAAATTTAAAGTCAATCGGATATTAACTTTAGCTTCTAAAGCGTTCACAAGATTTTTCAAAGTGATCAAGGGTCATAACTCTAGCAGTAATTATCAGATATCACCGAAAATCAATAGGCTTCTTCATCTCACGACCTTAAACACTGTGTATAAATTTAAAGTCAATCGGATATTAACTATAGCCTCTAGAGCGTTCACAAGATTTTTCAAAGTGATCAAGGGTCATAACTCTGGTAGTAATTATCGGATATCGCTGAAAATCAATAGGCTTCTTCGTCTCACGACCTTTAACACCGTGTATAAATTTCAAGTCAATCGGAGATTAACTTTAGCCTCTAGAGCGTTCACAAGAAATTGTGGACGATGGACGGACGGGGGCGACGGCAATATACGACCACATTTCCATGTGGGCGTATAAAAAGGGCGATTTTTCGGACAATCAGGGGCCATAATTCAGGAAGTTAGGATCCGATTGGCGCAAATATCAAAAGGAACCAAGATCTTTGGGTTATAAACATGCATTTCAAGTTTCATCCAAATCGGTTCAAAATTGTGACCTCTACACTGTTCACAACCTTGATAAAACATATTTTCACACTATTCGCGTACAAATGGCGGCCATTTTGTCCGTCAATTTTGGTCCGATTTTCACGAAATTCAAACTCAACCTTCATAACCATGAAACGGTGATATAATCAAACGTTTTTTTAAATCGGATAACAATTTTGACCTCCAGAGGGACCACAAGCTAAAAAGGGCGATTTTTCGGACAATCAGGGGCCATAATTCAGGAAGTTACGATCCAATTGGCGCAAATATTGAAAGGAATCAAGATCTTTGGTTTATAAACATGCATTTCAAGTTTCATCCAAATCGGTTCAAAATTGTGACCTCTACACTGTTCACAAGCTAAAAGATAGGTTGCCAGGCAACGAAACATACGCCCACAGCAGCTAAATCGTCCGGGCAGTCAACAAGGGTTGTCGCATATTTTTACTTTTTTTGGGAATGAAACATTTGTAATACACTAAAAACTGATTAAGAGTAACAACTCATTATGTAATTATCTGAAAATGATTAGAATTTGTTTGCTTTTTATAAAGTTTTGCCCCACGCTAACAATTAGTATAGGAAACATTTAACATCATGGATTTAGCTGTTCAGTTATCAAAATTCATTGAAAATCAAAATACTTGTTCGTTTCAACACCTTAAACTCTGTGTATCAATCTGAAGTCAATCGGATGATAAGTTTGGCATCTATAGCGTCACAAGGTTTTTTGAAGTGATCAAGGGAGATAACTCTGGAAGTAATTTTTTGAAATCGCTGAAAATCAGTAGGCTTCTTCGTCTCATGACCTTCAATCGGATATTAACTTTGGCCTCTAGAGCGTCCACAGGATTTTTTGATGTGATCAAGGGCCATAACTCTGGCAATAATTTTCAGAGATCGCTGAAAATCAATAGGTTTCTTCGTCTCATGACCTTAAACACTGTGTATAAATTTAAAGTCAATCAGATATTAACTTTGGCCTCTAGATCATCCACAAGATTTTTTGAAGTGATCAAGGGACACAACACTGGCACTAATTATCAGAAATCGCTGAAAATCAATAGGCTTCTTCGTCTCATAACCTTAAACACTGTGTATAAATTTGAAGTCAATCGGACATCATCTTTGTCCTCTAGAGCATCCACAAGATTTTTTGAAGTGATCAAGGGCCATAACTCTGGCACTAATTATCGGAAATCCGTGAAAATCAATAGGCTTCTTCGTCTTATGACCTTAAACACTGTGTATAAATTTAAAGTCAATCGGATATTAACTTTAGCCTCTCGAGCATTCACAAGATTTTTCAAAGTGATCAAGGGTCATAACGCTGGCAGTAATTATCGGATATTGCTGAAAATCAATAGGCTTCTTCGTATCATGACCCTGAACACTGTGTATAAATTTAAAGTCAATCCAATATTAACTTTAGCCTCCACAAGATTTTTCAAAGTGATCAAGGGTCATAACTCTGGCAGTAATTATCGGATATCGCTGAAAATCAATAGGCTTCTTCGTCTCATGACCTTAAACACTGTGTATAAATTTAAGGTCAATCGGATATTAACTTTAGCCTCTAGAGCGTTCACAAGATTTTTCAAAGTGATCAAGGGTCATAACTCTGGCAGTAATTATCGGATATTGCTGAAAATCAATAGACTTCTTCGTCTCATGACCTTAAACACTGTGTATAAATTTAAGGTCAATCGGATATTAACTTTAGCCTCTAGAGCGTTCACAAGATTTTTCAAAGTGATCAAGGGTCATAACTCTGGCAGTAATTATCGGATATTGCTGAAAATCAATAGGCTTCTTCGTCTCATGACCTTAAACACTGTGTATAAATTTAAAGTCAATCGGATATTAACCCTGGCCTCTAGTGCGTTCACAAGAAATTGTGGACGATGGACGGACGGACGGACGGACGGACCGACGGACAGACGGACGGACGGGGGCGACGGCAATATACGTCCACATTTCTATGTGGGCGTATAAAAACGTGATTTTTCGTACAATCAGGGGCCAATATCGAAAGGAACCGAGATCTTAGGGTGATAAACCTATATTTTAAGTTTCATTGAAATCGGATAAAAATTGTGACCTGTAGACTTAACAATCAATTGTGGACGGACGGACGTCCGGACGGACAGACGAACAGGGGCGACGACAATATACGTCCACATGAAAATGTGGGCGTATAAAAAACATGAGATTTTACAAAGAGGGGTTGCCAGGCAACGAAACATACGCCCACAGCAGCTAAATCGTCCGGGCAGTCAACAAGGGTTGTCGCATATTTTTACTTTTTTGGGGAATGAAACATTTGTTATACACTAAAATCTGATTAAGAGTAACAACTCATTTTGTAATTATCTGAAAATCATTAGAATTTGTTTGCTTTTTATAAAGTTTTGCCCCACGCTAACAATTAGTATAGGAAACATTTAACATCATGGATTTAGCTGTTCAGTTATCAAAATTCATTGAAAATCAAAATACTTGTTCGTTTCAACACCTTAAACTCTGTGTATCAATCTGAAGTCAATCGGATGAAAAGTTTGGCATCTATAGCGTCACAAGGTTTTTTGAAGTGATCAAGGGCCATAACTCTGGCATTAATTATCGGAAATCCGTGAAAATCAATAGGCTTCTTCGTCTAATGACCTTAAACACTGTGTATAAATTTAAAGTCAATCGGATATTAACTTTAGCCTCTCGAGCATTCACAAGATTTTTCAAAGTGATCAAGAGTCATAATTCTGGCAGTAATTATCGGATATTGCTGAAAATCAATAGGCTTCTTCGTATTATGACCTTAAACACTGTGTTTAAATTTAACGTCAATCCAATATTAACTTTAGCCTCTAGAGCGTTCACAAGATTTTTCAAAGTGATCAAGGGTCATAACTCTGGCAGTAATTATCGGATATCGCTGAAAATCAATGGGCTTCTTCGTCTCATGACCTTAAACACTGTGTATAAATTTAAGGTCAATAGGATATTATCTTTAGCCTCCAAAACGTTCTCAAGATTTTTCAAAGTGATCAAGGGTCATAACCCTGGCAGTAATTATCGGATATTGCTGAAAATCAAAAGGCTTCTTCGTCTCATGACCTTAAACACTGTGTATAAATTTAAGGTCAATCGGATATTAACTTTAGCCTCTAGAGCGTTCACAAGATTTTTCAAAGTGATCAAGGGTCATAACTCTGGCAGTAATTATCGGATATTGCTGAAAATCAATAGGCTTCTTCGTCTCATGACCTTAAACACTGTGTATAAATTTAAAGTCAATCGGATATTAACCCTGGCCCCTAGTGCGTTCACAAGAAATTGTGGACGATGGACGGACGGACCGACCGACAGACGGACGGACCGACAGACGGACGGACGGGGGCAACGGCAATATACGTCCACACTTCTATGTGGGCGTATAAAAATGGATAAATATTATCGAATGCATGACAATGATAGACAGTAGTATTGAAGGTTGGGACAAAATGACATGTTTACGGAAGTTATGTCCGATATTCAGCGACGGCCAAATTTACCGATGCAAATGCACCCAAGCGTAATATTAATTGATGTCAGCACAAAAAACTCCAGATTTTATTAAGAGGCCACTCCTGTTAAGCGGTCAATCCTAAAATTTCCCGTGGGTGGCTGCTTAATGCAGATTCTACTGTATGCAGTTGGTCTATATTAACACACAGGGTATAAATGTTATGTATAGGCCTACACAGATACTGAGTTTAATAGTAAGTGACCTCTCTCTCTCAGCACTCCTTCCAACCTTCAACCAAACGAAGAATGGATCGTTTATACCAATTATGGTCCCGATCAGGTGCGCAATCATCCAATTGAGCACACAGTGGCGACACCAAACGATGTCATAATGATGGTTGCTAAGTAGAAGTATCAAAATTCTAAATTTGTTTGCCGTTCATGCTTAACATGTAATACCACAATGAAGTAGACATTTTTCGCCTCAATAATAGAAATAAGATGAAATAGAATTGATATTTACACCGAACAAATAAAGAAGTTGAATTATACATTGTCTTAAATTAGAAATTACGTGAATGGAAGTTAGAAGTTACATGAATGGAGGTTAGAAATTAGACAATAGCATGTTAGAATTTTGGCACTAATATACCGCCATACATTCCATGAAGTTGGCACCTGAAGTGTGACATGGGCATTAAAATTTCAAAATGTATTTGGAGAGAAAATAACACTCTGTTTTGTTTTCAATGTCACCTGATGTACCAATGTAGTGAAAAGATAAAAACTTTACAATTTTCTGTAAAAACGCTGACAAACCAAAATGAATGCGTGTAACATTGACAAAATATTGTCTTCTTTTTCTTCTTGTTAAGATAAATAAATCATGATCAAAGGCAACTCAGTACTTAAGTGTCTATCATTTTGTGGTATCAAAATGTAAAACAAATGTAATTTATTTTACAACATCTCTCAAAATGAGTGTGCGGGTAACAATGACCAAAAACACACATTAAAGTTCTATAAAACAATACTCGTAAAAAAACAGGTTGCCAGGCAACGAAACATACGCCCACACAGCAGCCAAATCGTCCGGGCAGTCAACAAGAGTTGTCGCATATTAAGGAATTATCAGAAAATCATTAGAATTTGTTTGGTTTTTATAATCAAACGTTTTTTTTTTAAATCAGATAATAATTGTAACCTCCAGAGGCACCACAAGCTAAAAAGGGTGATTTTTCGTACAATCAGGGGACATAATTCAGAAAGTAATGACCCGATGGGCACAAATATCGAAAGGAACCAAGATCTTTGGGTTATAAACATACATGTCAAGTTTCATCAAAATCGGTTTAAAATTGTGACCTCTATAGGGTCCACAACCTTGATATAACATGTTTTCACACTATTCGTGTACAAACGACGGCCATTTTGTCCGTCAATTCTAGTCCGATTTTCACGTAATTCAAACTCTCTCTTCATTACCATGTAACGGTGATATAGTCAAACGTTTTTTTTAAATCGGATAATAATTTTGACCTCCAGAGGGACCAAAAGCTAACAAAAGCGATTTTTTGGACAATCCGGGGACATAATTCAGGAAGTTATGATCCAATGGGTGCAAATATCGAAAGGAACCAAGATCTTTGGGTTATAAACATACATGTCAAGTTTCATCAAAATTGGTTCAAAATTGTGACCTCTATAAGGTCCACAACCTTTATATAACATATTTTCACACTATTCGCATACAAACGGCGGCCATTTTGTCCGTCAATTTTGGTCCGATTTTCCCAAATTCAAACTCAACCTTCATAACAATGGAATCGTGATATAATCAAACGGTTTTTTAAATCGGATAACAATTTTGACCTCCAGAGGGACCACAAGCTAAAAAGGGCGATTTTTTGGACAATCCGGGGCCATAATTGAGGAAGTTACGATCCGATGGGCGCAAATATCAAAAGGAACCAAGATCTTTGAGTTATAAACATACATGTCAAGTTTCATCAAAATCGGTTTAAAATTGTGACCTCTATAGGGTCCACAACCTTGATATAACATGTTTTCACACTATTCGCATACAAACGGCGGCCATTTTGTCCGTCAATTTTGGTCCGATTTTCCCAAATTCAAACTCAACCTTCATAACAATGGAATCGTGATATAATCAAACGGTTTTTTAAATCGGATAACAATTTTGACCTCCAGAGGGACCACAAGCTAAAAAGGGCGATTTTTTGGACAATCCGGGGCCATAATTGAGGAAGTTACGATCCGATGGGCGCAAATATCAAAAGGAACCAAGATCTTTGAGTTATAAACATACATGTCAAGTTTCATCAAAATTGGTTCAAAATTGTGACCTCTATAAGGTCCACAACCTTGATATAACATATTTTCACACTATTCGCTTACAAACGGCGGCCATTTTGTCTGTCAATTTTGGTCCGATTTTCACGAAATTCGAACTCAACCTTCATTACCATGGAATGGTGATATAATCAAACGTTTTTTTAAATCCGATAACAATTTTGAACTCCAGAGGGACCACAAGCTAAAAAGGGCAATTTTTCAGACAATCAGGGGCCATAATTCAGAAAGTTACGATCCGATGGGCGCAAATATCGAAAGGAACCAAGATCTTTGGGTTATAAACATACATGTCAAGTTTCATCAAAATCGGTTCAAAATTGTGACCTCTATAAGGTCCACAACCTTTATATAACATATTTTCACACTATTCGCGTACAAACGGCGGCCATTTTGTCCGTCAATTTTGGTTCGATTTTCACAAAATTCGAACTCGACCTTCATAACCATGCAACGGTGATATAATCAAACGATTTTTTAAATCGGATAACAATTGTGACCTCCAGAGGGACCACAAGTTAAAAAGGGCGATTTTTCGGACAATCAGGGGCCATAATTCAGGAAGTTACAATCCGATGGGCGCAAATATCGAAAGGAACCAAGATCTTTGGGTTATAAACATACATGTCAAGTTTCATCCAAATCGGTTCAAAATTGTGACCTCTATGCTGTTCACAATCTAAAAAGATAGGTTGCCAGGCAACGAAACATACGCCCACAGCAGCTAAATCGTCCGGGCAGTCAACAAGGGTTGTCGCATATTTTTACTTTTTTCGGTAACGAAACATTTGTAATACTCTAAAAACTGATTAAGAGTAACAACTCATTATGTAATTATCAGAAAATCATTAGAATTTGATTGCTTTTTATAAAGTTTTACCCCACGCTAACAATTGAATTAGTATATATACATGAAACATTTAAAATCATCGATTTAGCTGTTCAGTTATCAAAATTCATTGAAAATCAATATACTTGTTCGTTTCAACACCTTAAACTCTGTGTATCAATCTGAAGTCAATCAGATGATAAGTTTGGCCTTTAAAGCGTCCACAAGATTTTTTGAAGTGATCAAGGGCCATAACTCTGGCACTAATTATCGGAAATTGCTGAAAATCAATAGGCTTCTTCGTCTCATGACCTTAAACACTGTGTATAAATTTAAAGCCAATCGGATATTAACTTTGGCCTCTATAGCGTCCACAAGATTTTTTGCAGTGATCAAGGGCCATAACTCTGGCACTAATTATCGGAAATCGCTGAAAATCTATAGGCTTCTTCGTCTCATGACCTTAAACACTGTGTATAAATTTAAAGCCAATTGGATATTAACTTTGGCCTCTATATTGTCCACAAGATTTTTTGAAGTGATCAAGGGCCATAACTCTGGCACTAATTATTGGAAATCGATGTAAATCAATAGGCTTCTTCGTCTCATGACCTTAAACACTGTGTATAAATTTAAAGCCAATCGGATATTAACTTTGGCCTCTAGAGCGTCCACAAGATTTTTTGAAGTGATCAAGGGCCATAACTCTGGTAGTTATTATCGGAAATCGCTGAAAAACAATAGGCTTCTTCGTCTCATGACCTTAAACACTGTGTATAAATTTAAAGTCAATCGGATATTAACTTTAGCCTCTAGAGCGTCCACAAGCAATTGTGGACGCCGGACCGACGGACGGACGGACGGACGGACGGACGGACCGACGGACGGACGGGGGCGACGACAATATACGACCACATTTCAATGTGGGCGTATAAAAACGTGATTTTTCGTACAATCAGGGGCCATAACCCATGAAGTTACAGTCCGATACATGCCAATATCGAAAGGAACCGAGATCGTATGGTGATAAACCTATATTTTAAGTTTAATTGAAATCGGATAAAAATTGTGACCTGTAGACTGTTCACAAAAAAATGTGGACGGACGGACGGACGGACAGGGGCGACGACAATATACGTCCACATAAAAATGTGGGCGTATAAAAATTTACATATCCTGGGTAAAAAGAGTTGGTAACATTGACCACATCAAATCTTTTGGAATCGTGATATATTGTTCAGTAATCGGGGATAAAAAATTGAGTTAACCGTCCGAAGGAGCTATGGCCTTCAAATACAAATGATAACGTTGATTTTAGTCATGTATGTGACAAGCACAAGGGTCATTTGTCTAACCTTGTGCCTTGTGAGTTTTGCCAAGGACTATCATTTACCCCCACTGCTAAAAGCCCTCACAAGCCACGTGTTGCAATAACCTAGAGTCAAGTGACCGTTAAAGTCCATCTTTCTCGAACAACCATCATTAAATAAGTAACGACTTTGGAAATATGATTCAATATTTCATTTATTATTCAACATGTAACATGGTGATCAGTGTAAAAAAAAAAGACAAAATAAAAATGACATAACAAATAAAATAGGGTTTAATGTAAATGACATTACAATAATGGTAAAATAATTGGATGGATAAAGCCTCAACATTGTACTTATTTAATTAATATGGACAGATACAGATAAAGCATCAATACTGATTTAATTAAATTGGACAGATAAAGCATCAATACTATTCAATTAAATTGGACTGATAAAGCATCAATACTGATTTAATTCAAGTAACGACATGAGATTTGCATTTTTCAGAAAATATTTTCTTCTTCATAACCAATGCTGAAACTCAACATTGACTGACTTAATAGTATAACTAAGAAATCAAAACATCAGCACTATACAATTTCCCTGCATAGATTCAATCAGATTAAATGCGAAACAAAGATGACGAAAGGCTCTTTTGGTCATCATATTTTGCGAAACAAAGGTGACGGAAGGCTTGTTTACATAGGGAGCAGCATTTTTAAGTTGTCAACAGAATCAAATCAATTTTGGACTGCTATCCCTATTACAGATTCAAATAACAGTTCACTTTCCAACCAAAAATTCTCTGCTGGTTTGTAGTACTTGACGCAAGAACAACCAACAACCTAGAAATAGTAGAAAAAAATTAATCTAAACACAAGGTTAATTCTACACTATTTTGCAATTCAATGTTAAATAGCCTACAACGTGTTCAGTACATGCAAATTAAATAAGTACATCCATTATTGCATAAAATCTAAACAAGAAATATAACTGAGTTGGTAACAAAAATTTCTCAAGGGCAGTTATTTGGTCATTGTTACCAACAGTCACCATCATTTTTATCAACAGTCTTGAACAGGTGTAGGTACATAAGGGTGACAACGAAGTCGTAATGCCATTTATAGAACCACGAACTATTTCAAAAGATAAGCTTTTGTAAAGATCTAACAAATAATTAAATAAATGTGCCAGTCAGAGGTTGTCAAGTTGCCAACCAATGCAATCCCAATTTGTTCCCGGGATCGGCGATGACAACCATTTGTTTTGCGGGCAAAAAGTTTGCATAACAATATTCTATACTTATGTATATAAAGAAAAGGAACATTCATATTGAATAAGTATTCATATGTTGTTCGTAACTTGACACAGGCGATTCAAATGTACGTAACAAATTGACAAATTCCATTTTCCTTACCGAATTCCATGCTTTCCATTGTTTTTGCGGCCATCTTGCCGTTAACAAGTCGTCTATGCTGTAAATACTTTGTATGATGTCGTTAAATTGTCGATCACCCTCGACGGCGTAAAAAGAGAAGGAAATCGCGCGAAGGTAATATTGACCGAGACGCAAGTCTTTTCATATTGACTTCAGTTTAAAACATTTCAAAGGTATTCCCGATAAACATTTTGCCTTTTCCAAGATAAAATAAGAGTGGTTACATTTTCCGACATTATTTAAGTTGATCACATGCTATCTGATGTAAAGATAATATTTAAATGTCATTTTGTGAAATTAAAAGTATTCACTTGAAAAAAAGATGTGTCAAATGCATTTTCTGCAATTTGACATGCACCAAAAGTGTGACATTTTCATACTCCTGAACTTTGATTTGCTCCCCTCTTTTTATTATGTGTTTAAATCTTCTATCCGAGGTGCAGTTGCAAAGATTTAATGTCCAATTTTTCAAATACTGCACAACAAACGAACTGATTTGGCTATATGTTCAGATATCGTCACCCAAAAATAAAGAAAAAATCGTAACTCCGTCGGTCAACCAAAGTTACGTACGCTACTATTCTAATCACATGCCGAGAACAGCTGATCGTTCCCCCTGGAATTCCTTTCTCGCATTCCGACAAATTTGCGATAAAAATTATATGTGACAGAATGATATTACAGAAGAGCAATGAAGACATAGATCAGTAATTAATTTTAATTGTTAGGTTATCTGGCTTCTTACTTAAATGTGTGAATACAACTCAACCCTCGCCGCATGTTTTTATTACTAATCCAAAACAAATAATTACGTGTTATTAAATAATAAATAAAAACATGAAAATGTGGGCGTATAAAAAGTAGACGTTTGTTTAACTATAAGTAAGTGCTTAACAGTTTAGTTAATTAACTGCTATTCTAATAACCAACTTTCAACCTATGAAGTGTAAATAATTTAATTTAATCAACCTGTCCATAATATCATATTTAATGTATTCGATGTTAAATCTATAAACAATAACAAGGGCGGTGGGGGTGGGAGGGTGATACAGCCCGGAATGAATAGATTACTTGTCATTTCGATCCCGCGTCATTTCGGACTCAAGAATAAAAACTCGACGTTTCAGACTCAGGTAAGTGACATTTCTGACTTGGGTAGGTGACGCTTCTGACTCGGGGAATAAGTTTAAAGGAAAGGTTTAACACAACTGTCAAATCAATTTATAATAAGCCCCCCCCCCCCCCCAAATAACATGCTGGTTAAATTATATAATTTACACCTCGCCATCAAGTACAGCACCTGGAGTTGTGCATAACCAACCTACGGCAAAATTTCAAATGTTGAATGTTTACGAAAAGAGCGTTTTATTTTTTTTATATCTGTACTATGTATATAAAAATGTTGTTGATGAATTTATTTGAAATAGGCCAATTCAAAACACGAAAGAAAATATTTATTAACACGAAACACGTGGTTAGTAAAAGGCTCCACCAAACGTTAAATCATTAGTGAATAGTTGCACTTGCGGTTCTTTGATAATCATCGTTTCCCGTAAAAAGTAATGCATTTGTTTAAAACGAATAATATGCCGATGAATTTATTTGAAAATGACCTACACAAAAATTAAAATAAATATTTACACGACATGCACTCTTTTTACAAGTATCTAGAAATTGTTAACGATAATCCGCGAGCTGCACGTTGACATGCATTGTTGCCCGACAAGCTTGGCAATACCAATCGATAAATTTGTGCGTACAAAGCAATGTTTTTCTATGGAAAATATTAGAAATAGCAACGATCAAAGCGGAATAATTAAAGCTGATTAGCCGATAATCCCGATGTTATGGTTGTGGCTGTGCAAAGAAATCTTACGGTTGTTTGGTGGATGAGGAAAAACGTGAGTTGTCAATCATCGATAATGGCGGCCGTGTGTTGATTGCAATTTTTCCGTTTCACAAAAAAACCCAATAGCAGTGATTGGTCAATCAAGCTCGTTTACTATTTGATAAATGAAAGATAGGCTGGCACTGCCAGGCAGGATACGCCCACATTTTCGAGAGATGGACAGAGAACAAGCAATACCGAAAGTGATTTTTCCTACATCTTTAAGTCCTGTATTTCATACAGTATTGGGAGCAGCCATTTAGTTGGTCAGTTCCAGTCTGATATTAATGAAATTGGAAACCGACAATGATTATGGTGTGACGGTACACAACCTAGAAATGTGACTTTTCATCAAAATCGGATAAGAATTGTGACCTGCAGAGAGTCCACAACCATGATATACCATATTTTTACACTATTCATGTACAAACGGCGACCATTTCGTCCGGCAATTTTGGTACGATTTTCACGACATTAGAACTCAACCATCTGCATCAAAATCAAATTAAAATTGTGACCTATACAGGATCCACAATCATGATATATAATTTTTTGAACAGTATTCGCGTACAAACGGCGGCCATTTTGTCTGTCAATTTTGGTCCGATTTTCCCGAAATTCAAACTCAACCTTCCTTACAGTGTAACGGTGATATAATCAAACGTTTTTTTAAATTGGATAATAATTGTGACCTCCAGAGGGACCATAAGCTAAAGAAAGGGGGATTTTGCGTATAACCAGGGGCCATTATTCAGGAAGTTACGATCCGATATGCGCAAATATCGAAAAGAACCAAGATCTTTGGGTTATAACCATGAATTTCAAGCTTCATCAAAATCGAATTAAAATTGTGACCTTTACAACGTCCACAACCTTGATACAGTACACTTCAGGGCTAAGTATGAAAATCCCCCCTGTGGGTGTTTTTTCCACTCAAAAATCGCGGTGTTTTTCTCATGTCCACTCCGCGGAATTTGCGACGTTCTGGGCGGAAAAAAGTCCGCGAAAAGATAAAATTCGCGGAGGATTATTGTCCGCGAAAATTTGAAATTCGCGGCGGATAATTGTCGGTGGAAACATAAAATTCGCGGAGGATTATGTTCCATTGTGATTCAAAATAGTCTGAGTAATTTAGTCAATATTGTCACAGCATTATTTAATAGTTAATGGAATAATATCACGAGTATATTAGTCGTTTTAGTTAACCTGTAATTTATATATTCATAAAACTATTTTCAAATTGTTTTTTGAAAATTAACTAAATTGTACCAAAGTATTATTTTATTCATATCCTAAAATATCTGTTATGCTCGATTCATTTATAATGTACATGTACATCGGTATTCAATTCGTAAATCGCACCACAGAGTGCATACACATATCAATTTTCTATGTCATTAGTTCATCCGACAAGCAGACAATGAAACCATGTTTCGTGAATTCTGATAACATTGTCTGAAAATGGATGACAATAAACATAATATCTAGCGATTTGCAGGTGGGCGTCTTAAAATATGCTGTCGATTTTTTATATACTGATTTATTATCGATTTTAAATATGAAGAAGAATTTAATGACAATCGTAGAAATAAACAAATTAGCATTATTTCTTGGAAGGTATATTTTCTCCCCGATATTTAATTTAACGGTAATTCGATTAAAATGACGATTGGGCTCCCAACGTTCAAATAATACTTTATGTCCCGAGAATCAAATATCATGTAATGTATAGAAGCTGAAAGATTCTTTACTTATTTCAGTTTCGTATTTGACTTTAAGATACAGAGTCCCTATTCCCCACATTTCAATACAGATCAACATGTCAAATCGTTTCAGATAGCGCTATATGTATATGGCTTAAAAGTATCATGTCTCAAATGGTCGCTTCATAGATATATTATTTTATGCTTTAACTTATAAATGCAACACACAAACTGCTTACCGTATTTATACAGTTGACGATAAATATCCTAGATAATAATCCGGTTCTGTTTCTTTCCAATAATTATCACAGAAACAAATATTAAATTTCATTTTTCCAGTGAACATATCGATGAAGCTTTCAATAAATAAATCACCTAACAACCAGACCATATGAATCGAATCTTGTGCGGACTGAACTTAGATTTATAGGATTAATTGTCGCACCAAAGAGTACAAAGGAAAATGCTTAACAACAAAAGCATGCATTAGTTAAAGCGGCTTGGCGTGATATAAGGGATGATTTTTGTGCCAAATTAAAAATACACTGAAAGGGCCTCACTAGTCCGTAGGTGCTCTACTCTCTAGTCTGTCGCTGTAAGAAATACGTGTACTATAAATGTGGGTATCAATAAAGCCTAACCCTAATAACAGATATCGGTTGACCAATGAACCCTAACCCTAACACAACCCTAACCCTAACTAATGAACCCTAATAATATATTATAGAACCCGCGGGCTAGTGAGCATTCCCCTTATTACCACCGGTTAAAGGAATAATTCTATTGACAGAATATGTCAACTGCGAATTAAGTATTGATTTCATAATTTGCATGCGCCAACCTTCAAGTCTGTACCGATTCAAAAATTAAATTATCTCTTATTTTAATATCCATAATTTTTAAAGCCTGAGTTTTATGTTATCGTTAATAAAATTAATAGAATCTTATGCAAATTACTGGTAATACGTGATGTAAATTGTAGGAGGTGGGGAGGTGCTATTCATCGTAGCCCGTTCGTAATTTAGCCATGTGTGTGTTAAAGGGGTTTGTATTTTAGTCAATTATCAATTCCTTTTGATGGCACGTGTGAATTCGCCTAATAAAGAAAGTTGATTGACAGTATGCATTGACTCAGACTCCTTGGTGCCTAAATGAAATGTCATCACGGTATTTTCCGACTGATAGTTTTAATGTGCATGTGTTCAGTAAGGTTGACGGTGAATTTTGGCGATGTGTGCTTAAAAACAGGAGATGAAGGCGTTTCATTCATTTGGGAATTAAATCAGAATATATTACTTGAGGTGTGAATTTTGTAACTTATTTGTCAGAATGGAAATGGCTATTTTAATGTACAACACTTTCGCCCAAGGTAAGGCCAGCATTTATGTGTGTAAATTTTGAAAATTTCCTAATTTGAATGAGTTTGAAATAGTCGAACGATTCAAGTTTTAAAAATATCGAACATATTAATGAAGTAATGTATCGATATAGGGTGAAACGATCGTGGGATGAACTGACCCATATTCGCCTGTTTTTAATATTCCATTTTTGTGATTTATAGTTAAGTCTAATAAAACAATACTTGAATAGTATAAACACTTACAATTACCGTGCCAACGCGTTGCGGATTGAAACCACGGCTTTAAAACTATGAGTGAGCTCACTTTTTTTAATTATTTGAATAGAGGCTCTAGAACCACTTGTAATAACATGCTCAACACATTTCGGATTGAAACCACCGCTTTGTAACAATGAGATTACTCACTTTTCTTTATTCTTTGCCGACATACATAAACGGTAAACGGCTTCGTAGCACATTGTTGTTTTAAAAATCCATAACAAAAACATAGTAACAGAATACAGACTACATGTGAACGTACATGTGTAAATGTATAAGTCATTAATGGGCAGTCAAGCGGACGTTAAAGGGACAATAACATTCTTGCTGGCTTGGTAGCTCCAGAAAATAAATAATACCCTTATTCTAAGTACTAGATGTTTAAGGAGGGTCGCGGCACCTACGAATATGAAAATTATTAAAAAATTTAATTTTTTACTACTTTCGGGTTTTGTCATTTTCCTATCAAAAAATTATTAAGAATTCATAAATAAATCACTGTCTGTCTCATTATCTACTAAAACATCGATATTTTTAATGTTTCTTGCCCTACCTCAATTTAATTATCGCTAAATTTGTCTCAATTTCTTTAAAATAAGCTCAAAAGGGTCGATTTTGATCGCTTCTCCGCGTTGTTGTTTATTTACAATGGCCGCCATGTTCGGTATGGCTTGAAAGCTTATCACGTGATCTTTCTGTTAAAAATAGAATTTCCCGCGACTTAATCTTTGCCAATGCGAGGTTTGATCCCGAATTTACTAGGATCTTTATACGGAAAATACCGATTTTAGCTGATTGTGACGTAAATCGTGACGTAGTCATCTCTCATTGGCTACCGGACAATTCAACTCAAGGTCACGCATGCGCACTTTCCGCTAGCGATCTTCGGTAATTTCCGCTAGCGATCTTCGGTAACATCCGGTTTACTACTATTTACTATACTTTCGACATTTTTTATCGTTTTTAACGCGAAATTATTGCATAAAGTTGAATGAAATATCGTTGTAAACGGTAAAATAACTATGCCTCCAAAAAAAACGTTTACCAAGCATCAATTTAGAGGACGAAAACGTAGAACTAAAAAGAAATTAGCACCTAAACAACATGTCTCTGAACTGACAGCTGACGATAAAAATAGAGGTCAAGCAGACGAAATTCAACATGATCCTATTATTACTACCGGCATTAGTAAAAGTGCTCAGAAAATTCAATATCATGCTGACTTGAAAGAATCATGTGAACAAAATGATCCTGTGTGCTCCTCTACCATTTCTTCTTACGTTTTGGCTGACACAAATCAATTATCACAGCTTGTCACTAATTGTTTATGTCCCACCTGTAAACAATCATCAATGACTGTTCAAGCTAGTGGAAAAAATTATGGTTATGCTGTTCCCCTCAAACTGTTTTGTATAAATTGTAATAAAGATATTAATTCAAAATGGTCCAGTCCTCAAATTCCAGCTGATAATGTTTTCGGTCTTCAACCATTTGACATAAACCGCAGAATTGTTTTAGCCGGCAGGGACATCGGGGTGGGCTGTTCCGGTATCTCTAGGTTTACTTCTGTGTGTGGTGTGAAAGGCGATTTGCATCATAAAACATTTTCTCATATTTCTAAAGTGATTAGTGATAAAATTAATAATTTGCCAACGTTGGAGAACTCCAGGAAGATCGTAAAGAACTTTTATTCCACATTATATCCCGACAAATCAAACAATGCAGAAATTAATCATCACGACCTTATTGTTAGTTTCGATGGAAGTTGGCAGAAACGAGGGTACTCTTCAAATTTTGGATTTGGGGCCGTTATAGAAGTAATGACTGGTCTAGTAATAGACTACGATATATTAAGTAAATACTGCCATGAGTGTTCCACGTACGGTTTATTTTTAGAAGGCCCCGAAAAAGACCTCTGGCAAGATTCGCATACATGTGACAAAAATCATAATGGTTCTTCTGGTGCCATGGAGACTGCCATAGCTTCAACACTTTGGCAGAGATCTGCTGACTTTGGATTCAGATATACTACTTTGCTGGGAGATGGGGATACTAACACGTTTGATCATTTAAATAAGTTAAAAATTTATGGGGATGATGTCGTATTGCAAAAAGAAGAATGTATTAACCATATATCAAAACGAATGTACAGGGGGCTAGAACAGGTATCAAAAAATGAGTTCGCCGAGGCCAAAGTAAGGGGCGAGAAGAGAAATCCCATTTCTGGAAAGGGGAAAATGACGAAAGAGAGGATGAAGAAATGGTCCAGTTACTATCGAAATGCCATCATGAAACATTCAGATAATTTGGATAACATGAAAAATGCTATTTGGGCCATCATCTTCCATTCAACATCTACAGCTGAAGATCCCCACCATAAATTCTGCGACGAAGAGTGGTGCTTTTACAAACAGGCAATTTCAGCTGGGCAGAATCCAGAAGAGTACCGGAAAAAGAAACAGCACGATCTTCCACTCCCCCGGAATGTTGCGGAAAAATTTCAAAATTTATTCCACCACCTAACCAACCCTGACCTATTAAGTAGATGCTGCAAACAGCTAACATCCAATGCTAATGAAAGTCTACATGGCTGTATTTGGAGACATTTACCTAAAGCAGAAAACCTGATGTCACTTAAAACTTTTAGGTTTGGTGTTAACCTGGCTATTGGCAAATTCAACCAGGGTCGATCTGTGGTTTCACATATATCCGAAGTTTTGTGTTGTTCCCCAAATATTGAACTTAAAAAATATAATGAAAAATGTGACAAACAGAGAATACAGAAGGCTGAAAAGAAAATGAAAGATAGTAGTAAAGAATCGAGAAAACGAAAGGCCCAAACTGACATAGCTGAAGAAGAGAAACGAGTTAGGGAAGAAGGGGGACCATCATATTCTGCTGGTTTAGACACTGTTAATTGTGTGAAAAAACTCATATAACTTTATGTAATAGTTTATTGATAAGTGTATTAATGAATTATGTACAAAAATATACTTCTTCTGGTCAGTTGTGTAGTCGCAACAAATCCGGAAATCTTTAACGTCAAAATTCTCAATTGTCATTTTTTGAACACCGGACATACTTAGGAATAGCTTTTTGGAAAAATGAATAGAGCTACAGCTCTGATCTTTCAAATAAATATACATGTAATATCACTGTACATTATTATCTATATTTGGGGGATATACATTTTTAATTTTTCAAAAAATTTGACCTTGAACAACAAAACGATAATAAAAAATTTGACCATGTTCACATTTTTAAAAATTTCTCAACTAATACTACTTATATAAAATTGACATATAGATAATAATGTTCTAGACACCTTTACGATGATTTTGACATATTGCAAGGTGGGGTGCGATGAATTTTAAAAATTTGCGGATTTTCCTCGTCCGAGGATGGCGGCCATCTTGGAAAATAAAAGTGGGCGTGGCAATTTCCGAAAAAAAGTCATATATGACAATAACTTCGTAACTTGAACACATACCCAAAATATTATAAGTCTAGGTCAAATAGAATTTAAGATATTAGATTTGCTCATTTAATTGGAGCCACCCCCCTTAAATGTCCTACCTGTTGTGTAAATTATCCATTACAACCTATTTTATTTGTCCAGAGGGTTCGAAAATATTTTAAAATCCAAGTCACATTTGAAAAGGTTTACGTTAGACTTTTCAAATCAATTGGTTGAATTTTTCCAATTTTTTAAATTAGGTGTGTTAAGATGAAATTTATATCATCATTTAATTGGAATATTCTAAAATAATACGATTTGTTGACCAGAATGAAGATTGGGACATATTTTTCAGTTACAACAAGAGTGTTATTGGGGCTTTAAATAAAGCTGAATAATACATTTTTACGAATGTTCGTCCATATGATTATTTGTAAGGTTTGTTATATATGCCGCACATGTAACAAACGAGTATGCGATGTTGTAAATTATACATCGATAATATATGCATATGGATACGAATACAATGTAAAGCATACGTGTAACAATAATTTCATCAAATTAAATTTCGCGCTGGGGTCGGTGGTTTATGCATATATTTTATTTCAAAGTTTTAAAAGCATGCCGATAATGCTGTTTTCGGGATTGGACTACTGAATTATGGATACGAATACAATGTAAAGCATACGTGTAACAATAATTTCATCAAATTAAATTTCGCGCTGGGGTCGGTGGTTTAACAATTCCGCGGCAGTCGGTGGTTTAACAAATCCGCGGTGGTCGGCGGTTTACTCAAATTCGCGGCGGAAATTTAGAGCGGATTTTACAGCGGGACCTGAGCGGATTAATAGCCTGTACTCCGCGATTTTTCAATTCCGCCCAGGTCGGACCACGGAGGAATTTCACACTTAGCCCTGAAGTGTACTGTATACCATTTTTTAACAGTATTCACGTACAAACGGCGGCCATTTTGTGTGGCAATTTTGGTCTGATTTTCCCGAAATTCGAACTCAACCTTCCTTACGGTGTAACGGTAATATAATCAAACGTTTTTTTAAATCGGATAATAATTGTGACCTCCAAGCTAAAAAAAAAGGCAATTTTGCGTATAATCAGGGGCCATAATTCAGGAAGTTACGATCCGATATGCGCAAATATCGAAAGGAAGCAAGATCTTTGGGTTGTAACCATGAATTTCAAGTTTCATCAAAATCGAATCAAAATTGTGACCTCCACAGGGTCCACAACCTTGATATACCATTTTTTAACAGTATTCGCGTACAAACGGCGGCCATTTTGTATGGCAATTTTCGTCCGATTTTCCCGAAATTCGAACTCAACCTTCCTTAGGGTGTAACGGTGATATAATCAAACGTTTTTTTAAATCGAATAATAATTGTGACCTCCAAGCTAAAAAAAAGGCGATTTTGCGTATAATCAGGGGCCATAATTCAGGAAGTTACGATCCGATATGCGCAAATATCGAAAGGAAGCAAGATCTTTGGGTTATAACCATGAATTTGAAGTTTCATCAAAATCGAATCAAAATTGTGACCTCCACAGGGTCCACAACCTTGATATACCATTTTTTAACAGTATTCGCGTACAAACGGCGGCCATTTTGTATGGCAATTTTCGTCCGATTTTCCCGAAATTCGAACTCAACCTTCCTTAGGGTGTAACGGTGATATAATCAAACGTTTTTTTAAATCGAATAATAATTGTGACCTCCAGAGGGACCACAAGCTAAAAAGGGTGATTTTTCGGACAATCAGGGGCCATAATTCAGGAAATTACATTCCGATAGCCGCAAATATCGAAAGGAACCAAGATCTTTGGGTTACAAACATGCATGTCAAGTTTCATCAAAATCGGTTCAAAATTGTGACCTCTATAGGGTCCACAAGCTATAAACGTGATTTTTCGTACAATCAGGGGCCATAATCCATGAAGTTTTGATCCGATACATGCCAATATCGAAAGGAACCGAGATCTTATGGGGATAAACCTATATTTCAAGTTTCGTCAAAATCGGATAAGAATTGTGACCTGTAGAGAGTCCACAAACAAATTGTGGACGGACGGACGTCCGGACGGACAGGGGCGACGACATAATACGTCCACATGAAAATGTGGGCGTATAAAAACAATGAAGTATTACTAAATATACACAAATTTTCAACAATATTTTATTACCTAATTCATTACTCGCCGATAAAACAAAACAAAAGAGAACTAGCAATGTTAATCGCGATCTCAACAGTCGCCGATCAACTGAATAAGGCAACTATCAGCCTCCCATAAAACGAAAAGATAAATGGCTGTACTGTCACATACATTTTCCACAGTCTTAATTAATTATTAATCCGAAACGTCGCTAGCGTAATTCGAAATGAAACAGCCCGGGATGAACAGTCCGATAAAAAATTAGGTTGAGATGAAACAGCCCAGGGTCATGGGATGAACAGACCCGCACCTCCCCTGGGCGACAGCTTGTCTACGGAGATCGACGAATAGCAACGTTTGGCGCCAATATACAAGTCTAGCGAGATGATCACACGACCACATGTGCAGATGAAAAGCTGTGTTCATTCATTTGTGATTTAAAGAAAATACTTTACCTGGAATGTGCTTTACCGATTTCCAATGATATAATAACATTGGACGTGATTTACCGATTGTTGGATGTATTTGTCAATGGTGGAATCATTGCCAGCTCTTCTAGTCACGTGTACACGTGGAAAGCTATGTTCATTCATTTGTGATTTTTAGAAAAATACATCACCGGGGATGTGCTCTACTGATTTCCGATGGTATAATAACAATGGACGTACCGATTTTTGATGTATTTGTCAATGGTACCATGAATCATTATTTTTAATGGATAATAATACTACGACCACGGTAAGTTTAGCATACCTTCGTGTGCATTTTTTTATATCCACCCTTTTTATTCGTACTTCATTTCATATGTGTAAATAATCGGATAAACGACTCGCGAGAAAATAAATTTTTCGTCTAATATTTAAACACTTAAATTAATCGGCAGCTCGGAAATTAAAGCAATGTCTAGTAATCAAACGCATTACATAATTCGACAGTTCGTACATTTTTAACCCCCACTCGGAGATATCAAGGGTCATAACTCTGGCAGTAATTATCGGATATCGATGAAAATAAATAGGATTCTTCGTCTCATGACCTTAAACACTGTGTATAAATTTAAAGTCAATCGGATATTAACTTTAGCGTTTAGAGCGTTCACAGGGTTTTTCAAAGTGATCAAGGGTCATAACTCTGGCAGCAATTATCGGATATCGCTGAAAATCAAAATAGGATTCTTCGTCTCATGACCTTAAACACTGTGTATAAATTTAAAGTCAATCGGATATAAACTTTGGCCTCTAGAGCGTCCACAAGATTTTTTGAAGTGATCAAGGGCCATAACTCTGGTAGTAATTATCGGAATTTGATGAAAATCAAAATAGGATTCTTCAGCTCATGACCTTAAACACTGTGTATAAATTTAAAGTCAATCGAATATCAACTTCAGCCTCAAGAGCATCCACAAGATTTTTTGAAGTGATCACAGGCCACAACTCTAGAGGGAATTTTCGGAAATCGCAGAAAATCAATAGGCCTGGTCACAAGACAGCGGTTCCTGTTTCCTGTTGAGTTCTTGATTGCTCACAGCCCACCGTTCTGAAAATCCTGGATCCACCCCTGAACAGTAACTGTATTCTGTAGCATTGTGTAGTAATCAAAGGAGTAATTTACCTGATTATTGCTATCATTGAGATATTTCACCACCATTGGTAGAATAAATGTAGGAACAGCTGACTGGAAACGTGGACTACTTTCTCTACAATAAGCTGCCACATGGGGAACTTGCTCCATTAATTCAGACCTTACTGAAGGTTCTGTAAATATTAAACCATCATTATAACATCTACTGTTTAGATCAGATTGTGCTTTTATGACAATCGCTGCAAATACTTTTTTTTGCTATCTAAATCAGTCAAGGTCGCATCGGCAGATGTCCGAGTCTCTTTATTAAATCATTTCACTTGTGTCTGCCGATTGAGTCTCGTAAACTATCCCGGAAAAAAATGGGGTGTCAAGAAAATCGTCGTATGATTTCATACATTTTGAATGTATTTTTCACCAAAAGTCACACAGTCATATAAAGCAGCCATGATACACCGATGCTTCGAAGTTGTCGGGAATTTATTAACATGTGTCTAGCATAAGCCTATTTGTGATTTTTGTCATAGGTAGTTTGTTACAGTTCCCAAATTATAGGGGTACTTGTCCAATCCAATGCTGGATAGCAAATCATCCGTGGACGATATCTTGCAGGGCTCAGTCTCAAATCTAAAAAAAAAATAAGTCCGTCGATCAAAGAAATGAAATGAAATGGGGTTTAACGTCCTACTCTTTTGCACCTAACCTGGGCTAATGGAAGACAGGCATACGCCATACAGTGTGCTAAGGGATCTTTTACTTGCATGGGACCTCGGTTATTCGTCCTATCCAAATGACTAGGCAGCTGTCCTTGTCAGGCCCTCCTTCTGCATCACTGACAAGAGGAAATCACGCTGGAACCGTCGATCAAAGCCTATGCAAACAGGATGGTTAGATAATATACTATGATTATAAAAATAATTTACACCATGTTACCGAAAAGTGTCTGGAAAATAAAGACTACAAATAAAAAGTTTGTTTTCGATTATTTTCCGGTCTCAAATAGTTCTGCGTATATAGAGCTAGCAAATATTTATTTCCTAACCAGGAGAGATCGCCGCGAAAACCAAGATTGTAACCACTTAACGTAAATCTCGAAAGGTTGTAGTGAATTTATCTGGGCGATTTCACCTGCTTGAAAGTTAGAAATGAAACAAAGCTATTACAGCTAGCTCTGTATTTAAATCACCAAAATCAAAAATTAAATCAAGGAGTGAAATCGAAATTTTTGCTCACGTTCGCTATTAAATAAACACCTAAGTCGAAGCCCGCAATGAGTGTATTTTTTACTCGGCGTTATATACAAATACATGTTTGTAAAAATACCTTGTGTGACGTAGATTTGCTGCGACATCCTAAACCATGTGCGCGGCACTAACTTCTGCTCACTTCAGAAGATTTCTTGACGGAGCAATCACACAGTGATTATCAGTTTTTATAAGGACAAATATTGCGTCTCTGAACCACTCTATCTAGAGGGACCACAAGCTAAAAAGTGCGATAAATTCCGATGATGTGACCATAACTGACTTCCAGTCATTTTTTTATTAAGTTCTTCACCCCCAAAGAAGGTACTATTTTTACTGACAAAACGTTGGATAAAACGATGGATTTTTGATATAGTATTCTATTAATTATTTTACATCACATGAAAATGTGGGCATATAAAATTGACCTTTAGAGGGTCAACAAGCTAATAACATGAATATTGGCCGCCCTAAATAATAAATTTCTAACCTGAGTCCTCCGACAGTTTTGTCATAGCCATCAATACCGATTTGCAATCCTCTTCATTGTCACATACAGCTCTCAAGGTATCTAACAATCCCCGTGCAACCATTTGTCTAAAAATAGCATTCTTCATTTCAAAATCAAATTTTCAAAATAATGCCACACGGTCATTCCATGTCCAATTGAACCAGTGGTAACCTGCAGTTGCAAGGCAAGATATGTCAACAGTTTGCAAGAGATGGATTGAGTACAAGTTGTGTGTAAATAAAACAGCTCTGAGTATATAATATTTAAAGATGGGTTTCCCAGCAAAGTATTTATCGGGTGGTTATTGCCAATAAATGTATGGCACTTTTTGTATATATATTATATGGAAAGAAGAGATATCCAATCTTACTAGAAAAATACTGGATTCCCTGAAAAACACTCATTGAGCATATACAGGACAAAAATGTAAGGGTTCCCTTAAGATGGGTTCCCACCAAAGTATTTATCGAGTGGTTATTACCAATAAAAGTATGGCAATTTTGGTATGGATATCCAATCTTACTAATAAAAATATTGGATTTGGATTCTCTGAAAAACACTCATTGAGCGTATATGGGACGAAAATGTAAGGGTTCCCCTAATCGACAGCCCGACGATTAGGGCTATACCCACGCGTGACATCGAAGGCTTAGGGGTGATGATTTTCTGTTTCAGAAAATTGTAAATTCCGTTTTAAATGTTTTAAATTCCGTTATTTTCCGTTTCAAAGCTGACCATATTCCGTTTTTTTCCGGATAAAATGCAATTTCATAAACTGGCCATTTTAAACTAATGACAATGATAACAAATTATGAACTGTGAATGACTTTTATTTTTAATTCAAATAATTGTCCATGACTAGCTGTTCTTCCATTTTAACACATTATATTTACTGGTAATTAGTCAAACGGAACGAAAAGTTAATTTTGAAATTCACATCCTTCCACATGACCATTGCCTGCCTAGCGAAGACATCATTTTTGTGCCGGCCACTCGCTGACTTTTTTGTGTAGCTCGATGCTTTTTGGAATAAATGTGGTCTTTAATTTTATCAACGCGTCAAATCTACGCTGTGACAATCTTCATAAAAATCTGCAGGGAATTGCCGGGCGCTATTGGCGGCAGAAAGGCTTACAACCCTGTGGGCGCGTTTCATCTTTTTAAGCAGACGACGCCATTAGGATTTCGCTCGACTGCTTGTTGTAGTCGCGATGTATCCAGACAAGCTTCGTAATTTCTACGGGAATAAAGGCTGGGTGCACTAGACTACGATATATTTTTGATATCACATGGTTAAAGCGGATAAACACGAGCCACGAACCCAGCAATAAAAAAGAAGCATAAATGAAATGATTTTTACTTTTATAAAATTACTATATAAAAACATAAGAAAGAAATAGATAGATATCATTATTGAATTCATTCAACTACTAAACAGGAAGACAGGTTTTCATCTCGAGTAAATTCATGTTACAAAATGATGAAATGAAAGTAGCCTATACTAAATACTGAAAGTAATAAAACCACGCGATATCGTTTAATATTTTCGATTTTTTCATGAATAGAAAGTCGAAATACTTGGATAAATACAAAGTTTTGTTGAGATTTTATTTAATATCAGAAAAAATCATCACCCCTAAAGGCTGCACAAGCACATTGGGTGCTTTGTGTACATGTTAATAAACTTTATAAAGAGTTAGACATACAACACTTTCTGAGATAAAAATCACGAAAAAAGACGCAGGCAGTGGATAATCCTAGAATTTAATTAGGATTCGCTATTTGTAATAAACAGTCATTGATTAAAGACGTCTTGTGTATACAATGAATTCTCACCCGTCTCCACCCGCGGTTGCCATAAGGACGGAGAAGGGTAATCCCCCCCACCCCGACGGCTGAAGCAAATATGGCCTTTTCATAGCAGGATATACAGTGTACCCGGGAAGCCAACTTCAATCGACAGCCCGACGATTAGGGCTATCCCCACGCGTGACGTCGAAGGCTGCACGAGTACATTGAGTGCTTTGTGTACATGTTGATTAACTCTATAGGGAGTTAGACCTACAACACTTTCTAAGATAAAAATCACGGAAAAAGACGCAGGCAGTGTATAATCCGAGAATTTAATTAGGATTCGATATTTGTAATAAAATAGTCAGCGATTGCAGACAACAACGTCTTGTAAAGAGAATTCAATTTCCTTTCAGAAAATCACAACTTGTCTTCTTTGAAAGTTGATAGGTTTTGAGCTATAATCACATGAACATTTCACATATTTTTTCAACGTTTTTTCTGAATATTGTCAGGATTTGGCGTCATATTATAAAACTCACTAGTAATGAAAGAGTTAAGAGTAACAACTCTTTATGTGATTATCAGAAAATCATTAGAATTTCTTTGCTGTTTGTAAAGTTTTGCCCCACGCTAAAAATTTGTACATGTATACGAAACTTATAATATCATGGATTTTGCTGTTCAGTTATCAAAATTCATTGAAAATCAAAATACTTGTTCCTTTCAACACCTTAAAATAGCATTATGTAAGAGCAGAGTCTGCTTATTACAGGTCTTTCTTTAGGCCTGAGATGTTATCTAAATAATCAATTAGACATTAATTAACATATCCAGACCATAATAAACTCTTAAAGTCAAGGCTAGCCTTCGATATTGGCGGATTGAATTCCTATATGCCGCTTAATGGCCGTTGATAATTAAATTAATCAAGTGGATAATCGAGACTATGCTGTTTATATTAATGATTTGAGTAATGATGACCGAGGCTATGTGAATATTTCAAACGCTTTTTTCTCGGCTAATAGTGGACCAATGACTGAAATTTTCAGCAAATTACCTTTACACTATCTAGTTTTTAACTATTATAGTGAGAACTGCCATCTCTTTATCTTATCTCCCATAATGTAACTTTAAGCTCTGTGTATCAATCTGAAGTCAATCGGATGATAAGTTTGGCCTCGATACTGATAGTGTCACAAGATTTTTTGAAGTGATCAAGGGAGATTACTCTGGCAGTAATTATTTGAAATCGCTGAAAATCAAAAGGCTTCTTCGTCTCATGACCTTAAACACTGTGTATAAATTTAAAGTCAATCGGATATTAACTTTAGCCTCTAGAGCGTCCACAAGCAATTGTGGATAGACGGACGGGGGCGACGACAAAATACGGCCACATTTCAATGTGGGCATATAAAAATTGGAGAGGTAGAACCTTTCCCATAGGCACAGAAAATGTGAAATAATGACTTTCTGGGTCAATAAATTTTCAAAAATGGTCATCAAATAGGCAAGCAATCCTATTTGGGACCTCCGCCATACAGTGAAAAATTGATTTTTTGGGCATTTTTGTTGGTCAATTACAGAAAAAGTAAGCCACCCATGCCTCTGAAACCTTATTGAATAGGGGGGTCCCAAAAATTATACCTTATACTACCCCCCCCCCAACGCCCATAACCATGGAAACAGTAAAGATAGGTTGCCAGGCAACGAAACATACGCCCACAGCAGCTAAATCGTATAGGAAACATTTAATATCATGGATTAAGCAGTTCAGTTATCAAAATTCATAAATTCATTGAAAATCATTAGAATTTGTTTGCTTTTTATAAAATTTTGCCCCACGTTAACAATTGGTATATTAAACATTTAATATTTAAGCTGTTCAGTTATCAAAATTCATTGAAAATCAAAATACTTGTTCGTTTCAACACCTTAAACTCTGTGTATCAATCTGAAGTCAATCGGATGATAAGTTCGGCCTCTATAGCCACGTTTCTCAACCTTTTCTCATCCCTAAATTAATTCTCAACCAACCCATTTACCCCCAGAGTTTTGAGAAGGTTACTGACCGCGGAGCCGTGGCCGGCGAAACAGATCATCGTGAGCGCCTTTGGCGCGAAGCCCGTCGAAGAGGGTCAAGGGTCTCCCCCTAGGAAATTATTAGAAATTGGAGCCCAGAAAGGTGATTTCCAGCCATTTCAGGCGTTTCATAGGAACTTGAAAATGGCCTTTTTCTATAGAAGCCATCCGAGAATGAACCACGGATCCTTGCACGGACCTGCACCCCCTGACCACATTGACAATACGGATCGAAAGTGAGATTCAATAATCATCAAATTTATATTTTAATGAAAATACGTCGTTTCCAGTTCAGTGCGAAATTTGCTCCTGGTGATTGTCACAAACAATTTTTTTTTTATTCTCGGGACAGTGTTTGAGAGTGCTAATCTCAACTGCACAACCTTTATATGATCATTTTTGAAGTTACTAGGAGTGTGGTCATTCACCCCCTGGACGCGAGCCATTCCCCCCGTGGGGGTGAATTCACCCCAAGTTGAGAAACGCGGCTCTATAGCATCACAAGGTTATTTGAAGTGATCAAGGGAGACAACTCTGGAAATAACAAGCCAACAGAGAGGCTGATGTCCCCCGCCGAAATCCCAAAATAAATAGATGACACATTAATTAATCGCACATTTATTTTTTTCAAACGTATCGACCAATCAAACTGAACACGAAGTGTCATTCAAAAATTGCTTATCTCTGCCTACCGTAAGAAGAAAATGCTCATCTTCGAACTCCATCAAGGCATTAATAAGCATACACACCAATTTTGAACATTTTAACTCAATTCGAAGGAGAGATATGGTGTTCCAAAGTCTCGGCAAATCAAATTGCTTATCGCTCTGCTTACCCTGAGCAGAAAATGCTCAATATCGATCATAGGCAAGGTATTACTGTAATGAAACTATACACCAAGTTTCATCACTCTCACTTAATTAGAACTAAAGTTATCGTGTCCCAAAGCATCAACCAATCAAATTGCTTATCTCTGCTTACCCTAAGCGGAAAATGCTCAGCTTTGAACTCCATCAAACACATACACCAAGTTTGAACATTCTAGCTCAATTAGGAAGAGAGTTATTGTGTCCCAAAAAGTGGGACGGACGGACAGACAGACGAACCCATTTTAATAGTCCCCAAACTTTCTTCGAAAGGCGGGGGACAATTATTTGAAATCGCTCAAAATGAATAGGCTTCTATGTCTCATGACCTTAAACAGTGTGTGTGTATTTAAAGTCAATCGTATATTAACTTTGGCCTCTAGAGCGTCCACAAGCAATTGTGGACGATGGATCGACGGACGGACGGGGGCGACGACAATATACAACCACATTTCAATGTGGGCGTATAAAAATGTTCCCATTTTCTTATCTTGTCCGATTTTAGCAAATGAGGTGTTGTTGGACTCGTAACAACAACCCCAATATGATAAGATAGGTTGCGAGTAGGGGTGGGTATTGCCAAAAAAATCGTATTGCGATATATTGCGATACGATTTGTCGTATTGCAATACATATTGCAATATATTGTGAAAGTGCTAGTCCAGATTTATTGCAAAAGTACAGCCTTACATGTATCTCATAGCAACACTGAAACTCATGTGAAGGTCTTTGGACATGCAATTCCTCTATTGTACAACTAGTCAACTACAAGAACAAGATATCCACAAAACACATGTTTTTATTTACCTCACTTCTGCGTTACATTTATTGCATAATGCAATATTCAACATTAAACGCCCTGAGCCAATTAAAAGATTAGCTACCCTAACCCTAAGCTCATTAAATCAGCAGGGCCCATCTCCCAAAGCCAATTAGAGAATTATTGTTAATCCTAATACCCTCTACAAAATTGAAAATAACTAAAAAAATATTTTCTATACATAAAGATAGGTTGCCAGGCAACGAAACATACGCCCACAGCAGCTAAATCGTCCGGGCAGTCAAAAAGGGTTGTCGCATATTTTTACTTTTTTCGGTAATGAAACATTTGTAATACTCTAAAAACTGATTAAGAGTAACAACTCATAATGTAATTATCAGAAAATCATTAGAATTTGATTGCTTTTTATAAAGTTTTACCCCACGCTAACAATTGAATTAGTATATATACATGAAACATTTAAAATCATGGATTTAGCTGTTCAGTTATCAAAATTCATTGAAAATCAATATACTTGTTCGTTTCAAGTGATCAAGGGCCATAACTCTGGCACTAATTATCGGAAATCGCTGAAAATCAATAGGCTTCTTCGTCTCACGACCTTAAACACTGTGTATAAATTTAAAGCCAATCGGATATTAACTTTGGCCTCTATAGCGTCCACAAGATTTTTTGAAGTGATCAAGGGCCATAACTCTGGCACTAATTATCGGAAATCGCTAAAAACCAATAGGCTTCTTCGTCTCACGACCTTAAACACTGTGTATAAATTTAAAGCCAATCGGATATTAACTTTGGCTTCTATAGCGTCCACAAGATTTTTTGAAGGGATCAAGAGCCATAACTCTGGCACTAATTATCGGAAATTGCTGAAAATCAATAGGCTTCTTCGTCTCATGACCTTAAACACTGTGTATAAATTTAAAGCCAATCGGATATTAACTTTGGCCTCTATAGCGTCCACAAGATTTTTTGAAGTGATCAAGGGCCATAACTCTGGCACTAATTATCGGAAATCGCTGAAAATCAATAGGCTTCTTCGTCTCATGACCTTAAACACTGTGTATAAATTTAAAACCAATCGGATATTAACTTTGGCCTCTATAGCGTCCACAAGATTTTTTGAAGTGATCAAGGACCATAACTCTGGCACTAATTATCGGAAATCGCTGAAAATCAATAGGCTTCTTCGTCTCATGACCTTAAACACTGTGTATAAATTTAAAGCCAATCGGATATTAACTTTGGCCTCTATAGCGTCCACAAGATTTTTTGAAGTGATCAAGGGCCATAACTCTGGTACTAACTATCGGAAATCGCTGAAAATCAATAGGCTTCTTTGTCTCATGACCTTAAATACTGTGTATAAATTTAAAGCCAATCGGATATTAACTTTGGCCTCTAGAGCGTCCACAAGATTTTTTGAAGTGATCAAGGGCCATAACTCTGGTAGTTATTATCGGAAATCGCTGAAAAACAATAGGCTTCTTCGTCTCATGACCTTAAACACAGTGTATAAATTTAAAGTCAATCGGATATTAACTTTAGCCTCTAGAGCGTCCACAAGCAATTGTGGACGCCGGACCGACGGACCGACGGACGGACGGACGGGGGCGACGACAATATACGACCACATTTCAATGTGGGCGTATAAAAATGTAAACATTGTCGTGTTCTTCCCAATGATATAAAATTCAATTGTACAAAGTAGCATTTATATTACTATAAATTATATTGAAAAGCCAATTATGACTTTTCTCTATCATATTGGCAAAATAACGTGAAAAAGTATCCCTTACGATTTTTTTTTTAAAAATAAAACAAAAATATAGTACTTCATGTTGGCAGCAGTGTTGGCAGCAGTAAATATAAATATAACTTTTAAAAAGAAACATCACCCAAATAACGGTTACTTCATCGCCTTCGGCATTTAACATTTCTGCCTTTCTTTGGATTTATGACGGGAATTGTCGTTTTCTTTGCTTCACTGAAAGCTTCGACAGTGTAATTTTCCTTAATTTAGCTTGTATTAAATCCTAAAAGTTTTGATTCAATTTAGCTTTCCAAAGTCGAGAATTATTAGCCGTAAGTTTTGTTATCATCTGTTTGATCGAACGTATTCAAGATGGCGGCGACACGGTTGATCTCGGCTCGAGAAGACGCATTCTTCGAATCATAACGTCAAAAAAAATAATAAATAGTTGATTTCTTCGACATTATCATATTCCACAATATGCCTGGCAGTAAATTATAAAATCGGATTCTATTTCACTCTCAATATCATATAATTATTAGCCGTAAGTGACAGCGCGAAAATATTGGAATAGCACCAAAGTGATAGGCACGGTGTGAATTTTCACCTCTGACCTATTACTTTTATTACCCAATCACCATTAATCAATGAATTAGAAACAATAGAAATAAGTTGATTGATTTCTCGCTTGGGTTCGCTAATGCCGTTGCCAAGTACGAAGGGTCCGCGAGTTGATTCACTACCGCCAGGCACGTGCCGTCAAAAATGCGTCGAGGAAATTCTCAAGTTTTCAATAGAATTGACAATCTCACGGAATATTCCGATGATTATTACGGAAGTTGCCGATCGTATTGACTGAACCGGTTCTTGGACGTGTATCACGATATGATGTATTGGCAAGTTTGAATCGCAATACACCGGTATATCGGTTACATCGCCCACCCCTAGTTGCCAGGCAACGAAACATACGCCCACAGCAGCTAAATCGTCCGGGCAGTCAACAAGGGTTGTCGCATATTTTTACTTTTTTTGGTAATGAAACATTTGTAATACACTAAAATCTGATTAGGATATGTAATTAGCAGAAAATCATTAGAATTTGTTTGCTTTTTATAAAATTTTGCCCCACGTTAACAATTAGTATATTAAACATTTAATATTTAGCTGTTCAGTAATCAAAATTCATTGAAAATCAAAATACTTGTTCGTTGCAACACGTTAAACTCTGTATCAATCTGAAGTCAATCGTATGATAAGTTTGGCATCTATAGCGACACAAGGTTTTCTGAAGTGATCAAGGGAGATAACTCTGGAAGTAATTATTTGAAATCACTGAAAATCTGTAGGCTTCTTCGTCTCATGACCTTAAACAGTGTGTAAATTTAAAGTCAGATATTAACTTTGGCCTCTAGAGCGTCCACAGGATTTTTTGATGTGATCAAGGGCCATAACTCTGGCAATAATTATCGGTAATCGCTGAAAATCAATAGGCTTCTTCGTCTTCTGACCTTACACACTGCGTATAAATTTAAATTTAATCGGATATAAAACTTAAGCCTGTAGAGCGTCCAACTAATTGTATCGTGTTAAAATTTATTTCTAAATTACCGTTTGGTTACGTTAGGCTATCAGTCAAACTAAACGCTGTGAAAGAGTCCGTCAAAATTCAATAATTAACGGATGAATCAACTAGAGGTTATAACAAAATAAAAGATAGGTTGCCAGGCAACGAAACATACGCCCACAGCAGCTAAATCGTCCGGGCAGTCAACAAGGGTTGTCGCGTATTTTTACTTTTTTCGGTAATGAAACATTTGTAATACACTAAAAACTGATTAAGAGTAACAACTCATTATGTAATTATCAGAAAATCATTAGAATTTGATTGCTTTTTATAAAGTTTTACCCCAAGCTAACAATTAGTATATACATGAAACATTTAATATCATGAATTTAGCTGTTCAGTTATCTAAATTCATTGAAAATCAAAATACTTGTTCGTTTCAACACCTTAAACTCTGTGTATCAATCTGAAGTCAATCGGATGGTAACTTTGGCCTCTATAGCGTCGCAAGAATTTTTGAAGTTATCAAGGGAGATAACTCTGGCAGTAATTATTTGAAATCGCTGAAAATCAATAGGCTTCTTCGTCTCATGACCGTAAACACTGTGTATAAATCTAAAGTCAATCGGATATTAACTTTGGCCTCCAGAGCGTCCACAAGATTTTTTTAGGTGATCAAGGGCCATAACTCTGGCACTAACTATCGGAAATCGCTGTAAATCAATAGGCGTCTTCGTCTTATAACCTTAAACACTGTGTATAAATTTAAAGTCAATCGGATATTAACTTTGGCCTCTAGAGCGTCCACAAGATTTTTTGAAGTGATCAAGGGCCATAACTCTGGCACTAATTATCGGAAATCGCTGAAAATCAATAGGCTTCTTCGTCTTATGACCTTAAACACTGTGTATAAATTTAAAGTCAATCGGATATTAACTTTGACCTTTAGAGCGTCCACAAGATTTTTTAAAGAGATCAAGGGCCATAACTCTGGCACTAATTATCAGAAATCGCCGAAAATCAATAGGCTTCATTGTCTTATGACCTTAAACGCTGTGTATAAATTTAAAGTCAATCGGATATTAACTTTGGCCTCTAGAGCGTCCACAAGATTTTTTTAAGTGATCAAGGGCCATAACTCTGGTAGTTATTATCGGAAATCGCTGAGAAACAATAGGCTTCTTCGTCTCATGACCTTAAACACTGTGTATAAATTTAAAGTCAATCGGATATTAACTTTAGCCTGTAGAGCGTCCACAAGCAATTGTGGACGCCGGACCGACGGACCGCCGGGGGCGACGACAATATACGACCACATTTCAATGTGGGCGTATAAAAAGGTAGGCTGGCACTGCCAGGCAGGATACGCCCACATTTTTGAGAGATGAATAGAGAACAAGCAATACCGAAAGTGATTTTTCCTCATTAAGTCCTGTATTTCATACTGTATTGGGAGCAGCCATTTTGTTGGTCAGTTCCAGTCTGATATTAATGAAATTCGAAGCCGACAATGATTATGGTGTGATGGTACATAACCTAGAAATGTTACTTTTCGTCAAAATCGGATAAGAATTGTGACCTGTATAGAGTCCACAACCATGATATACCATATTTTTACACTATTCGCGTACAAACGGCGACCATTTCGTCCGGCAATTTTGGTACGATTTTCACGAAAATCGAACTCAACCTTCCTTACGGTGGAACAGGGCTCGAATTAGCGGGCGACGTGGGCGAAGTAGTCGCCTAAACCATGGCTGACTTCGCCCTAAAAGGCAATAGGGCGAAGCTGAAGTCGCCCTCACTTCACCGTACATTTGTGTAAGGGCAAAGTAGTAACCGGCATCGATATCAACAGCAAATAAAGCATTTTCAAAACAACACCACACGTGGTTCACATTGTGAGCTTCGAAAGGAAAAAGGAAATTTAGAAGAGTTGTGAAAAGCAAAACATGCATTTAATATTTTGTTTTTCGACTCTCTGTATTAGCTGTGATAATGTTTAATAGTTTCAATAATAAACATTGTATTTGATGTCAACAGCAAATACAATTCTTTAAAACAAAGCGAAAGACTTGAATCATAAATCTCCGTTACAACCTCTAGCTTAGTCCAAAAATAACAGCCAATCAAAAGCCATTATGGTTAATATGGCGGCGAATACAATGTTTTTCATGTATTTCTGTCTAGATAAAGACAAAATGCTGATTTGAAATAATTTAATGATAAAAAGAATAATAAAATATAAATATGCGATGAAAGAGGGCAAAAGGTGTATATATTGTTCTATCAACATACGATACACTCAGTAAAGATCAAGACGTTTGTGATGATACCGGTAGTGACAATTTCTGTAGAACGATAGAGATAGTAAAACAATTTGTCAATATTGTTATCAAAATGAAAACAAATTTAACTAAACGATAAGTATAATGTCGGGTTGATGATTAAAGCTACAGAAATATTTTTAGTTCCACTAAGCTAAACACATGAACGTAAAACAATGTAAATGAGTGTGTGTGTGTGTGTGGGGGGGGGGGTGTCAAAAGAATAAATTTCTTACTTATTACCGTACTGACTGAGTTACGTATACTGTCGTAGGAAATAAATATATATTTGCAGCTAAAAGATGTTTGTTAATTTATTTAGCATGTTGTGTAACTTATTAAAATTGGTGGTGTCAATGCATGAAATTTGACATCTCCTTTGAGTCTTCCTATGTCTCCCTCACTTCTCCCTATTCTGCCTGTAGGGAGAAGTGACTTCTCCCTAAAATTTGTCCCTAGTTTGAGCCCTGCCGTGGAACAGTAATATAATCAGTTTTTTTTTTAAATCAGATAATAATTGTTCGAGAGATAGACAGAGAACAAGCAATACCGAAAGTGATTTTTCCTACAATCAAAGGCGTATCGTTCTGCTTAACCTGAGCAGTAAATGCTCATTATCGATCTTAGTCAAGGTATTACTGTAATGAAACTATACACCAAGTTTCATCACTCTCACTTAATTAGAACTAAAGTTATCGTGTCCCAAAGCATCAACCAATCAAATTTGAACATTTTAACTCAATTAGAAGGAGAGTTATTGTGTTCCAAAGTCTCGGCCAATCAAATTGCATATCGCTCTGCTTACCCTGAGCAGAAAATGCTCATTATCGATCTTAGTCAAGGTATTACTGTAATGAAACTATACACCAAGTTTCATCACTCTCACTAAATTAGTACTAAAGCTATCGTGTCCCAAAGCATCAACCAATCAAATTGCTTATCTCTGCTTACCCTAAGCGGAAAATGCTCATCTTCGAACTCCATCAAGGCATTGACCCAATAAGCATATATACACCAAGTTTGAACATTTTAACTCAATTAGAAGGAGAGTTATTGTGTTCCAAAGTCTCGAACAATGAAACTATACACCAAGTTTCATCAATCTCACTTAATTAGAACTAAAGTTATCGTGTCCCAAAGCATCAACCAATCAAATTGCTTATCTCTGCTTACCCTAAGCGGAAAATGCTCATCTTCGAACTCCATCAGGGCATTGACCTAATAAACACATACACCAAGTTTGAACATTCTAGCTCAATTAGGAAGAGAGTTATTGTGTCCCAAAAAGTGTGACGGACAGATGGACAGACAGACGGACCGTCGAACCTATTTTAATAGTCCCCCAACTTTCTTCGAAAGGCGGGGGACAATAATGAATAATATTGAGAATCGGCTCTTTTACGGTGGTTATTCGAGTCTACGTGTAGTAGCTAGCTTTGCGTTACTTTCGTATATGATTAGCTCTAAATCACACTAACATGACAATTATACAAATTATTAGTAATAAAAGTAATAATATTTAATATGTTACAAGAAAATGTTCAAGTTGACTATGGGTGTAATCAGGGAGAGACTTTATACGAAAATTAAAATATCTCACTTTATTGGACACTTTCAATGTGAATGTAAATAGAAGAGCCTTGAAAACACGTTGAATAAAATAACTTCTTATTTTTCCCAACCCTCGGACATGGGATATCCCAGCTAGTGGGACCGTTCCAGAAAATTTTAAGACTGGTACTGTGTCTAATGTCCCTCAAAATCAAAATGACACTTCTAAACGGGGACCATCGCTGTCACTAGTTTGAAAATTACATACAAAAAGAACCGCAGAAAAGTGGGTCAAAAATTACGTAGCAAAATCCAATGCTGTCGTGTGGTTAACATACGAAGAAAACGATGGTTTTGTGACTACACTAAAATGTGAACTCTGTATAAAGTATTCTAAAATATCAAATATATGAGGGAATTTTCTACAGTATGGAATAATGGTGTTTGTCAGATTTTCACGAAATTTGAACTCAATCTTCATTTACATGTAACGGTGGTATATGCAAACATTTTTTTAAATCGGATAATAATTTTGACCTCCAGAGGGACCACAAGCTAAAAGGGCGATTTTTCTGACAATCAGGGGCCATAATTAAGGAAGTTACCATCCGATGGGTGCAAATATCGAAAGAAACCAAGATCTTTGGGTTATAAACATACATATCAAGATTCATCAAAATCAGTTCAAAATTGTGACCTCTATAGGGTCCACAAGCTAAAAACATGATTTTTCGTACAATCAGGGGCCATAATCCATGAAGTTTCGATCTGATACATGCCAATATCGAAAGCAGCCGAGATCTTATGAGGATAAACCTATATTTTAAGTTTTCGTCAAAATCGGATAAGAATTGTGACCTGTAGAGAGTCCACAAACAAATTGTGGACAGGGGCAGGGGCGACGACAATATACGTCCACATGAAAATGTGGGCGTATAAAAAGGCACCTGGATTGGGATTTAGGTGAGGAAAGGAGCGTGAGAGCGATAGCTCGCCTCAAACGTGAAGGCGTGGACGACGGCAAAATACATTCACATTTCCAATAGTAGATTTTGCCATACAGCCAAGGCTAAATGTTTGGATGACCTTATGCATGTAATATGTCCACGAAGAAATTTCTATAGGATTTTAGAAATTGAAGTCATGATTTACATTCTTACCTGTTAAAAATGTTATCACTTTCCAGATATTTCTCCAGTCTTTGGAGTGGACCAAGACTATCATCTTCCTCACCATAGCCGTCATCAAATCCATATCCTGAAAAACATCACTTCAATTTAAAATTTTTCATCAGGGTTGTAAAAATCAATTAGCCCAACACCCTAGGGCTACAACAACTAACTCACGGGCTATTGATGTATTTAGCCATACTACAGTAGTTGTGGACTAGTGCAGTAGTGCTCTTTCACTGGTTTTAGAATTAAACTAATGACGATATAAATAAACTGTAAAACATCCCACATTTATTTCTGAAATTCAAAGAAAACCGAATCAAAATAATATTTTTTGTAGTACAACCTAAAACCATATGGACATATTTTGTACCCCTTCTATTCATTCATTCTTGACATTTCATTTCTCCATTTTGCTCTCTTCGACAGGTCAGTATCAGGGTTCAATTTAAGCGGTATCGCATTGCAAAAAGCGACCCAAATCGCGGTAAAGGCAATAGAATTATTTTATTCATTAGCCAAAAATTGCTATCAAACTTGTGAAGTGTGATTCATTATATTTTGAATGAATGTTGAGTATAAATAGGCCTACGAAAAAATCAATTTATAAATGCTGGACTAACTTGTTTAATATTATTAATATCCCAAGTTGTGGTCGTGATTAATTTGAACCAGTTTTTATTTCAATATATCCGATAACTAGAAGACAATGCATATGCAGACTCCGTTTTTAATCACATGTGTTTATAAAATATGTTACTAAAAATAGAATAAAACAACGCAGTATAGTATGATTGAATAACTTAACTGGAACTAAAAGTAAACATCCCGCGAGACACGTGAACCGATGGCATAGGCCTATTCTCGGGTTAATATTTTGAAGGCGGAGAGGGGGATGTTTTGTTTTAGACGATTAGTGCGTCCGGCATTGTGGAGAGAAGGTAACTGATTTTTTTTTTTTTTTGATTTTTTTTTGTTGAAATGTCAGGTTTTTTTTTTTTTTACCTTCATCCGCACATAAGGCGAAGCGGGGTATACAACGAAAGCCAGACTTCGGCGGAAAAAGTATCCACTTACTTACTATGACTTACACCACGAAAAATCAGAATTGCAAATTTTACTGCTCCTCAATTCTGAGCAAATGCTATTCATATTTTGAATTGATTAGCCAAAATGTGAATCTGTCACAAAAATTTGCTACTCATTGGTTTTAGACTAAATTGAACCCTGGTCAGTATAAACCAGTTGAAATGTTAAGATTAGTTCTGACATACATATTTGAAAGCATACCTTTGTATTTTTAATTCAAGATACATGTATTTATAATAATACAAGATATTTATAATACAAGATATTTTTGATTACAGTGAAATCCCTCATGGTCTCATTACTGGGTGAGCATGCTTGATGCAATCTCAAAAGAAAAACAGTGTTAGGTAAATTATATACAAGTACAGTAAAGAAATGTACTTTATTACTAATAATACATTAAAACACATGAAAACATACATGTAACTAGACCTGCATAGCAGTTATGACGGGTTTAACAGGTGCCATGTTACCCTTGAACTCATATCACTTGCAGTACCAATTCGACCGATAAACAGTAGTTCCAGTGATAATGAAAATGTTCAATTAGTTTCATGAAATTAGAAATGGTGAAAATTTTATATAAATCGAACAATAATTGCCAATTTTACAGACCCAAAACCTTGAAAAGTGACTTATAGAAAATCTATTTCTCGGCAACCATACAAGTTAAAATCTAGTTTTTTCTATCTATATGATCGTATAGGTTCAATTATTTTTGTTGATTGGAATCAAATATCATAATTTTAAAAATAGGTTGCCAGGCAACGAAACATACGTCCACCCAGCAGTTAAATCTTTCGGGCAGTCAACAAGAGTTGTCGCATAGTAAGTAATTATCAGAAAATCATTAGAATTTGATTGGTTTTTATGAGGTTCTGCCCCATGCTAATTTAATATTATTGATTTAGCTGTTCAATTATCGATTTTCAAGAAATTCACACTCAACCATCATTATAGCATTACCACATCAAAATTTCAAATAACAGAAAATGTGTTTTTCTGTTTTACAGTATGCAGGCTGCTTTAAACATGAAGAAACTTTTTAAATTTTCAAAATCGGTTAATAAATAAGTGTGCTATGAACATTTTTCTCATCGAAATTGGCAGTATATTTGTGACAAAATGTAATGGACTTCTCTATAGGCTAAACACGCCCTTGAATTATGGCATCTTGGGGCCAAAATTCTATTTCAAAGATCCTACAATAACTCTGGTAATAATGAAAGAAATTAGTTGAAAATTTGAAACCCAGATGAAAGATAGGTTGCCAGGTAACGAAACATACGTCCACAGCAGCTAAATCGTCCGGGCAGTCAACAAGGGTTGTCGCATATTTTTACTTTTTTTGGTAATGAAACATTTGTAATACACTAAAATCTGATTAAGAGTAGCAACTCATTATATAATTATCTGAAAATCATTAGAATTTGTTTGCTTTTTATAAAGTTTTGCCCCACGCTAACAATTAGTATAGGAAACATTTAACATCATGGATTTAGCTGTTCAGTTATCAAAATTCATTGAAAATCAAAATACTTGTTCGTTTCAACACCTTAAACTCTGTGTATCAATCTGAAGTCAATCGGATGATAAGTTTGGCATCTATAGCGTCATAAGGTTATTTAAAGTGATCATGGGAGATAACTCTGGAAGTCATTATTTAAAATCGCTGAAAATCGGTAGGCTTCTTCGTCTCATGACTTTAAACAGTGTGTGTAAATTTAAAGTCAATTGTATATAAACTTTGGCCTCTAGAGCATCTACAGGATTTTTTGATATAATCAAGGGCCATAACTCTGGCAATAATACAGGGTTCCCGCGGTCCTTGAAAATCCTTGAATATCCTTAAATTTAAAATTTCATTTTCAAGGTCTTGAATATCCTTGAATTTCGCGGAAATAGGAAAATATCCTTGAATTTCAGTTGAGATCCTTAATTTTGTTGGCAATACTGGTAAGTTGATCTAAAAAAAAAAACGTTTAGATTATAAGTAATGCTGGTTATACTAAACAATAACTCTGACGTATACCTGTCAATCAACTGATCTAAATAAACAGCTGTGTTTTGTCACGTAATAACAAGACAAGCCAATGACATTTACCGTTAGGCAACCAAATACTCTCACGTGACTCTATTGTCCAATTAACATACTAGAAGCCACTACACTGACTAATCAAAATCGGTATTAGTAATTACATTAAACAATGCATAATAAGGAAAAGGGAAATAACACTGTTTTAAAAATGGCGGGAGTTTTCCCCGGTGTGCCGAAAGTCGATGTGTAATAATAAAAAACAGTTTATGTCTTCAATGTTTTTAAGATGAAAAATTGTAACTTTAGGCTAAAATGTCCTTGAAAATCCTGGAATTTGACGTATAATTATCCTTGAATATCCTTGAAAAAATGTTTGACGAAGCCGCGGGAACCCTGTAATAATCAGAGATCGCTGAAAATCAATAGGCCTTCTTCGTCTCATGACCTTAAACACTGTGTATAAATTTAAAGTCAGATATTAACTTTGGCCTTTAGAGCATCCACAAGATTTTGTGAAGTCATCAAGGGCTACAACTCTGGCACTAATGATCGTAAATCGCCGAAAATCAAAAGGCTTCTTCGTCTCATGACCTTAAACACTGTGTATAAATTTAAAGTCAGATATTAACTTTGGCCTTTAGAGCATCCACAAGATTTTGTGAAGTCATCAAGGGCTACAACTCTGGCACTAATGATCGTAAATCGCCGAAAATCAAAAGGCTTCTTCGTCTCATGACCTTAAACACTGTGTATAAATTTGAAGTCAATCGGATATCAACTTTGGCTTTTACAGTGTCCACAAGATTTTGTGAAGTGATCAAGGGCCATAACTCTGGCACTAATTATCGGAAATCGCTGAAAATGAATAGACTTCTTCATCTTATGACATTAAACATTGTGTATAAATTTAAAGTCAATCGAATATTAACTTTGGCTTTTAGAGCATCCACAAGATTTTTTGAAGTGATCAACGGCCATAACACGGGCACTAATTATCGGAAATCCCCGAAAATCAATAGGCTTCTTCGTAGGGTTCTTAATCCATTTTGAAATGAACCGGCCACGGGCACCCCTAACGGATAGTCGTCTTTTGAACAACAGACATGTTCGTTTATGCATATTTTATTCATGTAAATAATTGCATAACGTTACGGTATTCAGTGTAATATTATAATAATAAATTCTAATAAACAAAGCCTGCGTTGTTATTCCATACTAGTATTCATATATCCATACATTATCGTAATTTATAGTCAAATTTTGGCAACTTGCATAATGCATAATCTACTTTTGCTTTCATCCAAACAAACGGAAGTTAGAATTAATTTAGTAAAAGTTGTTTATTTACGAAATGAGCCGAGAAGAATTGACACTGAAGGTATTCATTGCATTGATTGACTCTGTGATGGGTTAATTAATCGACTAGTAATAATTACCTCTTTGTAATCGGCCGAAAATAGATTGATGTATGACACCGTAGTGGCTTATTGTTCATTGTTTTATCAATCAGCATGATAATTAACTCTTTGTAAATCGGCCGAATGTAGATTGATATATGATACCATAGTGGCCGATTCATTCTTTTACAATTCTGCTAGATTAAAGATCAATCAGCTAAAGCCGACAAAAAACAGCGACAATATAATAAAACGATTTTAATTGAGTTACATTTTAATCAAAATAATAATATTAATAAGCCTTCTTGATTGGTAAATAATTAAAGTTTTACATAATTTTATTAATTATTTTAATATCTAAAAATAGATAGGTTTATCTAATTATTGATGAAATGTTTGGTAAAAAATTAAAATTTTACTAATTCAATTAATATCAAAAATAAAATTAACAAAAAATGGATTTATTTTGCATGAAATAATCGAAAATAAGTATTACTGCCGCAAAATGACGGCGCGAAACCTCCCGCCTAAAGTATTATCAACCGAATACACCCGATTTGTGGAATACCTTCTACCCCTACATGATATACGTGTGACCCAATTTACACATGCGCAGAGTTAATGTTTATGTTCTGAGAAATTGAATGTTTCGAAAAATGTGAAATTTACAAGAGAATAGATGAATTTATCGAATTTATTGGCGTTAAGGTTCAACGAAGAAAGTAATGGGGTGACCATTCCAGGTAGGTCGTTAAGTTTTACCCATTTTAATTAAAAACTGAAGAAATAGCAAGCAATTTTCGAGTTGTAGTGTTGGCCGGGACAGACAGTAATTTGTGAGACATGTATGTTTGTCTTTCGGTTTCAAGACAACTGTCAAGTCAAATCCACTAATGTCAAAATAATAAGTTTTTTTGTTTATATCCTGCGTGAAATAGCTTCCGTCGAAGGATTTACCCACCTTCCACCCCCTATTGCTGAATTGGCATGCGAGCTTGTCTAATCAGACACAACAAAGTCAATCACGTGACTTCAACCATGCCCGTCATAGGGTATCGTCGTTTTGCTATGAATGGAATCTCCCGTGAATTTTTCGCTGTAAGAATTCATCTTGGCAACCAAACTTCTGCAGCTTATTCTTCGATGAAAAGAGTTTTTTTTACCGATGACACTTATATCACTATAATCTACGATATTTCATAAAGGTACTCAGCGTTTTAAAATTCAACCCGCAACATTGGATTTTAGAGAATTTTCGCTTCAAACTTTTCAAACAGTTGTATCTCAAAAACTATACCCGCCATTTTCATCGGGGAAGCCGTGGAACCTTGCGGGGGGTCTTCCTTGTGATTCGTGCAAAGTTTCAATGACGTACAGGCAGAACTTTCCGAGCTATGAAAATCCCCACCTAGATACCGCTCAAAAATCCGGGCGTGCCGTGAACAATAATTAATTCGCTAATGGAAAGATAGGCTGGCACTGCCAGGCAGGATACGCCCACATTTTCGAGAGATGGATAGAGAACAAGCAATACCCAAAGTGATTTTTCCTACATCATTCAGTTAGAATTTGATATGTGCAAACATCGAAATGAATTAAGATCTTTGGGTTATAAAGGTGCATTTCAGAAGGCTTCAAATTCGACTGGGATCATGTTGCTAAGTGGGTCAGATGCTGGCTCGGTAGCCTTGAGGTTGGGTGTTTGATCCCTGCATTGGGTGACAAAGTTCATCTAGATTTTCTGGCGTGGTTTCCCCTTGTTAGTGATGAAGGATGGATGGCCTGACAAGAACAGATGTCAATTTTGGTCCGATTTTCACGAAATTCGACCTCAACCTTCATTACGATGTAACGGTGATATAATCAAACAGTTTTTTAAATGGGATAATAATTCTGACCCGAGAGGGACCACAAGCTAAAAAAAAAGAGTCATTTTTCGTACAATCATGGGCCATAATTCAGGAAGTTACAATCTAATATGCACAAATATCAAAAGGAACTAAGATTGTTAAGTTGTAAACATGTGTTTCAAGTTTCATCAAAATTGAATGAAGATTGTGACCTCTACAGGGTTCACAACCTTGATATACCATATTTTTACACTCTTCGCGTACAAGCGGCGTCCATTTTTTCCGTCAATTTTGGTCCTATTTTCACGAAATTTTACCTCAATCTTCATTACGATGTAACAGTGATATAATCAAACGGTTTTTTAAATCGGATAATAATTTTGACCTCCAGAGGGACAACAAGCTAAATAGGGCTATTTTTCGGACAATCAGGGGCCATAATGCAGGAAGTTACGATCCGATGGGTGCAAATATCGAAAGGAACCAAGATTTTGGGGTTATAAACATGCATGTCAAGTTTAATTACAATCGGTTCAAAATTGTGACCTCTATAGGGTTCACAAGCTAAAAACATGATATTTCGTACAATCAGGGGCCATAATCCATGAAGTTCCGATCCGATACATGCCAATATCGAAAGGAACCGAGATCTTATGGGGATAAACCTATATTTTAAGTTTCGTCAAAATCGGATAAGAATTGTGACCTGTAGAGAGTGAACAAACAAATTGTGGACGCACGGACGTCCGGACAGACAGGGGCGACGACATAATACATCCACATGAAAATGTGGGCGTATAAAAACAATGGTTAACTGTGAGTGACTTAATATTAGGGTTGTCGCGATTAATCGGTTTAGTCGTAGCCGATTCGGTTTCTAGCTCAAACCGATTCACACTTTGAAAAATCGGTAGTCGTTTCATCCAATTTATATTTATACAAATACATATAAATTTTGACTTTTAGGCTCGTATTTTCGAAAGTGGTTTAGTGCTAATCATAGATTTAATCAATGATTTTCCTACCAGCCAAATTCTGAAAAGCTGATTAAATTTTAAGCTAAGATTTTTATAAACTTTGATTTTTATAAACTTTGATTAGCCAAATCATTGAGTTAATCATTGTTCGAAAATAACATAAGATAGGCTGGCACTGCCAGGCAGGATACGCCCACATTTTCGAGAGATGGACAGAGAACAAGCAATACCGAAAGTGATTTTTCCTACATCTTTATTAAGTCCTGTATTTCATACTGTATTGGGAGCAGCCATTTAGTTGGTCAGTTCCAGTCTGATATTAATGAAATTTGAAACCGACAATGATTATGGTGTGACGGTACACAACCTAGAAATGTGACTTTTCATCAAAATCGGATAAGAATTGTGACCCGTAGAGAGTCCACAACCATGATATACCATATTTTTACACTATTCGCGTACAAACGGCGACCATTTCGTCCGGCAATTTTGGTACGATTTTCACGAAATTAGAACTCAACCATCCTCATCAAAATCGAATTAAAATTGTGACCTATACAGGATCCACAATCATGATATATCATTTTTTTTAACAGTATTCGCGTACAAACGGCGGCCATTTTGTCTGTCAATTTTGGTCCCATTTTCCCGAAATTCAAACTCAACCTTCCTTACAGTGTAACGGTGATATAATCAAACGTTTTTTTAAATTGGATAATAATTGTGACCTCCAGAGGGACCACAAGCTAAAGAAAGGGGGATTTTGCGTATAACCAGGGGCCATAATTCAGGAAGTTACGATCCGATATGCGCAAATATCGAAAAGAACCAAGATCTTTGGGTTATAACCATGAATTTCAAGTTTCATCAAAATTGAATTAAAATTGTGACCTTTACAGCGTCCACAACCTTGATATACCATTTTTTAACAGTATTCGCGTACAAACGGCGGCCATTTTGTGTGGCAATTTTGGTCTGATTTTCCCGAAATTCAAAATTCATACTTAACCTTCCTTACGGTGTAACGGTAATATAATCAAACGTTTTTTTAAATCGGATAATAATTGTGACCTCCAAGCTAAAAAAAAGGCAATTTTGCGTATAATCAGGGGCCATAATTCAGGAAGTTACGATCCGATATGCGCAAATATCGAAAGGAACCAAGATCTTTGGGTTATAACCATGAATTTCAAGTTTCATCAAAATCGAATCAAAATTGTGACCTCCACAGGGTCCACAACCTTGATATACCATTTTTTAACAGTATTCGCGTACAAACGGCGGCCATTTTGTATGGCAATTTTCGTCCGATTTTCACGAAATTCGAACTCAACCTTCCTTAGGGTGTAACGGTGATATAATCAAACGGGTTTTTTAAATCGAATAATAATTGTGACCTCCAAGCTAAAAAAAAGGCGATTTTGCGTATAATCAGGGGCCATAAATCAGGAAGTTACGATCTGATATGCGCAAATATCGAAAGGAAGCAAGATCTTTGGGTTATAACCATGAATTTGAAGTTTCATCAAAATCGAATCAAAATTGTGACCTCCACAGGGTCCACAACCTTGATATACCATTTTTTAACAGTATTCGCGTACAAACGTCGGCCATTTTGTATGGCAATTTTCGTCCGATTTTCCCGAAATTTGAACTCAACCTTCCTTAGGGTGTAACGGTGATATAATCAAACGGTTTTTTAAATCGAATAATAATTGTGACCTCCAGAGGGACCACAAGCTAAAAAGGGTGATTTTTCGGACAATCAGGGGCCATAATTCAGGAAATTACATTCCGAAAGCCGCAAATATCGAAAGGAACCAAGATCTTTGGGTTACAAACATGCATGTCAAGTTTCATCAAAATCGGTTCAAAATTGTGACCTCTATAGGGTCCACAAGCTAAAAACGTGATTTCTCGTACAATCAGGGGCCATAATCCATGAAGTTTTGATCCGATACATGCCAATATCGAAAGGAACCGAGATCTTATGGGGATAAACCTATATTTCAAGTTTCGTCAAAATCGGATAAGAATTGTGACCTGTAGAGAGTCCACAAACAAATTGTGGACGGACGGACGTCCGGACGGACAGGGGCGACGACATAATACGTCCACATGAAAATGTGGGCGTATAAAAATGTGGTATTCTCGAACGTTAACTTGTACTTAATCATTGACTAAATCACCTCAATATTTAGTCATCCCAGAGGGGTAGTTTAAGGAATGATTAAGTGCATGGATATGCAATTACAATGTATTGAATATTATAGAAATGATTTTTCATTGAATTCAGGCACATTTCACTTATATTTTGCCACGAAAGTAACAAATTCACATTCACAGTAAATTCTGTTGAAAAGGTTGTTTTTTTTATAAATTAAATATAAAACTTTCTCTATAATATAAGATAGGCTGGCACTGCCAGGCAGGATACGCCCACATTTTCGAGAGATGGACAGAGAACAAGCAATACCGAAAGTGATTTTTCCTACATCTTCAAGTCCTGTATTTCATACTGTATTGGGAGCAGCCATTTAGTTGGTCAGTTCCAGTCTGATATTAATGAAATTCGAAACCGACAATGATTATGGTGTGACGGTACACAACCTAGAAATGTGACTTTTCATCAAAATCGGATAAGAATTGTGACCTGTAGTGAGTCCACAACCATGATATACCATATTTTTATACTATTCGCGTACAAACGGCGACCATTTCGTCCGGCAATTTTGGTACGATTTTCACGAAATTAGAACTCAACCTTCCTCATCAAAATCGAATTAAAATTAAGACCTATACAGGGTCCACAACCATGATATACCATTTTTTTAACAGTATTCGCGTACAAACAGCGGCCATTTTGTCTGTCAATTTTGGTCCGATTTTCCCGAAATTCAATCTCAACCTTCCTTACAGTGTAACGGTGATATAATCAAACGTTTTTTTAAATTGGATAATAATTGTGACCTCCAGAGGGACCACAAGCTAAAGAAAGGGGGATTTTGCGTATAACCAGGGGCCATAATTCAGGAAGTTACGATCCGATATGCGCAAATATCGAAAAGAACCAAGATCTTTGGGTTATAACCATGAATTTCAAGTTTCATCAAAATCGAATTAAAATTGTGACCTTTACAGAGTCCACAACCTTGATATACCATTTTTTAACAGTATTCGCGTACAAACGGCGGCCATTTTGTATGGCAATTTTGGTCTGATTTTCCCGAAATTCGAACTCAACCTTCCTTACGGTGTAACGGTAATATAATCAAACGTTTTTTTAAATCGGATAATAATTGTGACCTCCAAGCTAAAAAAAAAGGCGATTTTGCGTATAATCAGGGGCCATAATTCAGGAAGTTACGATCCGATATGCGCAAATATCGAAAAGAAGCAAGATCTTTGGGTTATAACCATGAATTTCAAGTTTCATCAAAATCGAATCAAAATTGTGACCTCCACAGGGTCAACAACCTTGTTATACCATTTTTTAACAGTATTCGCGTACAAACGGCGGCCATTTTGTATGGCAATTTTCGTCCGATTTTCCCGAAATTCGAACTCAACCTTCCTTAGGGTGTAACGGTGATATAATCAAACGGTTTTTTAAATCGCATAATAATTGTGACCTCCAAGCTAAAAAAAAGGCGATTTTTCGTATAATCAGGGGCCATAATTCAGGAAGTTACGATCCGATATGCGCAAATATCGAAAGGAAGCAAGATCTTTGGGTTATAACCATGAATTTCAAGTTTCATCAAAATCGAATCAAAATTGTGACCTCCACAGGGTCCACAACCTTGATATACCATTTTTTAACAGTATTCGCGTACAAACGGCGGCCATTTTGTATGGCAATTTTCGTCCGATTTTCCCGAAATTCGAACTCAACCTTCCTTAGGGTGTAACGGTGATATAATCAAACGGTTTTTTAAATCGAATAATAATTGTGACCTCCAGAGGGACCACAAGCTAAAAAGGGTGATTTTTCGGACAATCAGGGGCCATAATCTAGGAAATTACATTCCGATAGCCGCAAATATCGAAAGGAACCAAGATCTTTGGGTTACAAACATGCATGTCAAGTTTCATCAAAATCGGTTCAAAATTGTGACCTCTATAGGGTCCACAAGCTAAAAACGTGATTTTTCGTACAATCAGGGGCCATAATCCATGAAGTTTTGATCCGATACATGCCAATATCGAAAGCAGCCGAGATCTTTTGGGGATAAACCTATATTTCAAGTTTCGTCAAAATCGGATAAGAATTGTGACCTGTAGAGAGTCCACAAACAAATTGTGGACGGACGGACGTCCGGACGGACAGGGGCGACGACATAATACGTCCACATGAAAATGTGGGCGTATAAAAAAGAGAAACAAACCTGGAAAGATTTGACCTATTTCATTAATACTATCAAACCACCTTCACTTAGTAATTATACAGAGCAGCGAATAAATTATTTTGGGACGAAAATCTTATTAAAAGTTGCATTACTGTCTAAAAACAAGAATGTAGAGGAATTAATGTCTTTAAAAACATCTATGTTTTTCACTTATACCAGTATGAATGCACACGAAAGTTCGGAAACCATTTCTTCCAAGAATGCAAAAGTTAAAGAAACACAAAAGTTGTCCAAATATCTTGAAACTGAAAAGGAACAACTCATAGACCATAACCATGCACTAAAAGAAATAATTAACGAGCAGAAACAGGAATTAGTAGAAGTCAATATTGACAAGGCTGCAACTAAAAGCAAAGTACTGCATATGAATGATCTTAAAAATGAAAATAAAAGCCTCATAGAAAAACTGAGCATGAAGCAGAAGCAAGTTGTTTCTATGAAAAAAGAAAACTTTGTGAAAAGATGTAACAGGAAACTAAGACAACTTAATAACAAATGTTTGACACGTGAAAAAAAGGTGAACAAAGTAAACAAAAATTAAAGACAAGTAAAATGATAAGAGAAAATATGAAAAAGCAACTTAAGAGTGTCACAACTGAACTACAAACAAAACATGAAATTTATTCACAAAGCTACACTAAATAAGCAATATTCAAAATTAAATTATTGGAAAACTAATTCTGTTAACAGAAATCTTAAATTACATAAACTGATGGTTGAGAATGAAAATTTAAAGCAAAACAGTTTAATTCGAAGCAAAGAACTTATAATACAAGTAAATGAAAATGAACAACCGTTAGTTACAAAGGAAAACAACAAATACACTGATGACATGAGGACATGTGTAATGGATTTACAAAGCATAGATATTCCAATAAAATAAAATTTCAAATGTTATGAAGTCAGTTGGTCAACATTTATTCCATGAATGTATAGAAACACCGTCAAAAACAACAATTCAAAATATTGCAGATGAAGCCTTATTTATTTCAAAACATCATGTTGCAGAAAAAATAAAGAATGCAGTAAATTTCAGATTTTTTTCTGATGGTACAAGCAGAGAAGGAAGAAAAATTATGGACATTGGAGTTCATTTAGATGATGCTTCCCTGAGCTTAGGATATATAACTGTAGATTGTGAAGATGCACGTACTGTTACAGAGATGTTAAAAGATTCAGTGGAGGAGTGGAGACGGAAGTACAACTTGTAGTAGGAATGCATTGTTAACAAAGTTATCTACTTTAATGTCAGATAGGTGTAGTGTAATGAAGTGCAGCAATAAAATGTTAAATGAATGGCGTAAATCTGCATTATCCAAAGATGAAAATGAAAAAGATGTTCGTGATATTGAGTTTTTCTATTGTTCTGCCCATGTTCTATTAGGTTTTTTTTCTAAAATTGAACAAAAATACAAATCAAATAATACTATTCCAATTGGCAGAGATGCAGATTCAAAATTTGTTAGATTCAAAAATAATAGCGAACCGCCAGCATTTCGTCTCATACGCTCAGCATCAGAATGTTTTGGACCCCGAGGTGACGAAAAAAATGGGGCACGCCAGCAATGGTTATCTTACTTAAGTGAAAAGAAAAAAGATCTGAAATTATCAGCTATCGATCTAACCGTTTTAATAATTTGTTTATGGGAGCTGTATCTATTGTGGTACACCGTAACGACATTATAGATTTTATAACAAATTACACTGAAAACCCAAATTTAAAATTACAATCTGTATTAGCGGATGTAAAATGTGATGTTTTATACAATCAAGTATTAGCACTGGCAATAATTTGTAATCGTGTGACTTCTCCTTACTGGGATCTTGTTAACAGTGAAGAACATTATCTTGATTTATATAAATTCTTCCAACCGCTACACAGAAAACTAAAATTATGGGAAACAAATTCATCAGAATTGTTGGAGACAGATATGCAACCTGTATTTTCAAAATATCCTCACAATAAAAATGATTGTCTGTTGTTAGAAATTGGTAAACAGTGAAAATGTGAAACCAGAGGTTTCGATTATCTGTTGTTGTTTATCTGATATCATGGAAAAGCAGTTAGATTTTCTTTTCAATGGAAAGTACAGCCAAGAAGCATCTGAAATGTTGAAACAAGAAACAAAACACTGTAAACTAACAAATATACCAGCAGAAAACCTCTTTGGAGACTTAGACTTTTCAATGAGAAAAAAACCACATGCAACACTGCGTCGCCACTCGTCAATCATAATGCTGAAAAGAAATAAGACCGTAAAATGGTTAAATAAAAAATCTAAAGAAGCAATAAAAGATATTGCAAGAAACCAATTATGTATGACTCGTACGTTAAAAGAGTTGAGACAAAATTTATTTGAAGTTTTAAATTTAAATATTGTGCCTGAATTTTGTACTGGTATGTTTGTTGCTGTTGCATATATAAAGATATCTGGTACCCAGGTGAAATATTTAATGTTTTGGATGAAACTCTAGAAATTACATTTTTTACATCCAAAGAGAAAAGGTGGTATGTCATATATATGGCCACAAGTTAAAGACATTCAACGTGTGGATAAAAAGTTTATATTTTTTAGGGATTTATCAGTTGAACCAACACCTGGATTACGCTTTTGGATAGTTCACGAATTTGATGATATACAAGATTCTTTCTTGGAATATTGCAGGCGTTTTTTTAGCAAATAAGTAGTAACTTGAAGTTGAACTTTATATTATACCTCACCACTGAAGTGCATGCCTGAAATTTAATTATATCCATTTATTTTCATACCGGGTAATTAAATACTGCTAGTGTTATAATATAAAGATAGGTTGCCAGGCAACGAAACATACGCCCACAGTAGCTAAATCGCCGGGCAGTCAACAAGGGTTGTCGCATATTTTTACTTTTTTTGGTAATGAAAAAAACTCATTATGTAATTATCTGAAAATCATTAGAATTTGTTGGCTTTTTATAAGGTTTTGCCCCACGCTATGTATAGGAAACATTTAATATCATGGATTTAGCTGTTCAGTTATCAAAATTCATTGAAAATCAAAATACGTGTTCGTTTCAACACCTTAAACTCTGTATCAATCTGAAGTCAATCGGATGCTAAGTTTGGCATCTGTAGCATCACAAGGTTTTTTGAAGTGATCAAGGGAGATAACTCTGGAAGTAATTATTTGAAATCACTGAAAATCAGTAGGCTTCTTCGTCTCATGACCTTAAACAGTGTGTGTAAATTTAAAGTCAATCAGATATTAACTTTGGCCTCAGCGTCAACAGCATTTTTTGATGTGATCAAGGGCCATAACTCTGGCGGTAATTATCGGATATCGCTGAAAATAAATAGGCTATTTTGTATCATGACCGTAAATAGTGTGTATAAATTTAAAGTCAATCGGATATTAACTTTAGATTTTTCAAAGTGATCAAGGGTCATAACTCTGGCAGTAATTATCGGATATTGCTGAAAATCTATAGGATTCTTTGTATCATGACTTTAAACACCGTGTTTAAATTTAAATTCAATCGGATATTAACTTTAGCCTCTAGAGCGTTCACAAGATTTTTCAAAGTGATCAAGGGTCATAACTCGGGCAGGAATTATCGGATATTGCTGAAAATCAACAGGATTCTTCTTATCATGACCTTACACACTGTGTATAAATTTAAAGTCAATCGGATATTAACTTTAGCCTCTAGAGCGTTCACAAGATTTTTCAAAGTGATCAAGGGTCATAACTCTGGTAGTAATTATCGGATATCACCGAAAATCAATAGGCTTCTTCGTCTCCTGACCTTAAACACTGTGTATAAATTTAAAGTCAATCGGATATTAACTATAGCCTCTAGAGCATTCACAAGATTTTTCAAAGTGATCAAGGGTCGTAACTCTGGTAGTAATTATCGGATATTGCTGAAAATCAATAGGCTTCTTCGTCTCACGACCTTAACCACTGTGTATAAATTTAAAGTCAATTGGATATTAACTTTAGCCTCTAAAGCGTTCACAAGATTTTTCAAAGTGATCAAGGGTCATAACTCTGGCAGTAATTATCAGATATCACCGAAAATCAATAGGCTTCTTCGTCTCCTGACCTTATACACTGTGTATAAATTTAAAGTCAATCGGATAATAACTATAGCCTCTAGAGCGTTCACAAGATTTTTTCAAAGTGATCAAGGGTCATAACTCTGGTAGTAATTATCGGATATCGCTGAAAATCAATAGGCTTCTTCGTCTCACGACCTTAAACACCGTGTATAAATTTAAAGTCAATCGGATATTAACTTTAGCCTGTAGAGCGTCCACAAGCAATGTGGGCGTATAAAAACCGTCAAAGATAATTGACTCAAATTTTCTGTGCTTCTATTTGGGTCATAAATGAGTAAATATATGACAAAAAGATAGGTTGCCAGGCAACGAAACATACGCCCACAGCAGCTAAATCGTCCGGGCAGTCAACAAGGGTTGTTGCATATTTTTACTTTTTTCGGTAATGAAACATTTGTAATACACTAAAAACTGATTAAGAGTAACAACTCATTATGTAATTATTAGAAAATCATTAGAATTTGATTGCTTTTTATAAAGTTTTACCCCACGCTAACAATTAGTATATACATGAAACATTTAATATCATGGATTTAGCTGTTCAGTTATCTAAATTCATTGAAAATCAAAATACTTGTTCGTTTCAACACCTTAAACTCTATGTATCAATCTGAAGTCAATCGGATGGTAACTTTGGCCTCTATAGCGTCACAAGAATTTTTGAAGTTATCAAGGGAGATAACTCTGGCAGTAATTATTTGAAATCGCAGAAAATCAATAGGATTCTTCGTCTCATGAACTTAAACACTGTGTGTAAATCTAAAGTCAATCGGATATTAACTTTGGCCTCCAGAGCGTCCACAAGATTTTTTGAGGTGATCAAGGGCCATAACTCTGGCACTAATTAATGGAAATCGCTGAAAATCAATAGGCGGCTTTGTTTTATGACCTTAAACACTGTGTATAAATTTGAAGTCAATCGAATATTAACTTTGGCCTCTAGAGCGTCCACAAGATTTTTTGAAGTGATCAAGGGCCATAACTCTGGCACTAATTATCGGAAATCGCTGAAAATCAATAGGATTCTTTGTCTTATGACCTTAAACACTGTGTATAAATTTAAAGTCAATCGGATATTAACTTTGACCTTTAGAGCGTCCACATGATTTTTTAAAGAGATCAAGGGCAATAACTCTGGCATTAATTATCGGAAATCGCCGAAAATCGATAGGCTTCTTCGTCTCATGACCTTAAACACTGTGTATAAATCTAAAGTCAATCGGATATTAACTTTGGCCTCTAGAGCGTCCACAAGATTTTTTGAGGTGATCAAGGGCCATAACTCTGGCACTAATTATCGGAAATCGCTGAAAATCAATAGGCGTCTTCGTCTTATGACCTTAAACACTGTGTATAAATTTAAAGTCAATCGGATATTAACTTTGGCCTCTAGAGCGTCCACAAGATTTTTTGAAGTGATCAAGGGCCATAACTCTGGCACTAATTATCGGAAATCGCTGAAAATCAATAGGATTCTTTGTCTTATGACCTTAAACACTGTGTATAAATTTAAAGTCAATCGGATATTAACTTTGACCTTTAGAGCATCCACATGATTTTTTAAAGAGATCAAGGGCAATAACTCTGGCATTAATTATCGGAAATCGCCGAAAATCGATAGGCTTCTTCGTCTCATGACCTTAAACACTGTGTATAAATCTAAAGTCAATCGGATATTAACTTTGGCCTCTAGAGCGTCCACAAGATTTTTTGAGGTGATCAAGGGCCATAACTCTGGCACTAATTATCGGAAATCGCTGAAAATCAATAGGCGTCTTCGTCTTATGACCTTAAACACTGTGTATAAATTTAAAGTCAATCGGATATTAACTTTGGCCTCTAGAGCATCCACAAGATTTTTTGAAGTGATCAAGGGCCATAACTCTGGCACTAATTATCGGAAATCGCTGAAAATCAATAGGCTTCTTCGTCTCATGACCTTAAACACTGTGTATAAATTTAAAGTCAATCGGATATTAACTTTGACCTTTAGAGCGTCCACAAGATTTTTTAAAGAGATCAAGGGCCATAACTCTGGCACTAATTATCGGAAATCGCCGAAAATCAATAGGCGTCATTGTCTTATGACCTTAAACGCTGTGTATAAATTTAAAGTCAATCGGATATTAAGTTTGGCCTCTAGAGCGTCCACAAGATTTTTTGAAGTGATCAAGGGCCATAACTCTGGTAGTTATTATCGGAAATCGCTGAAAAACAATAGGCTTCTTCGTCTCATGACCTTAAACACTGTGTATAAATTTAAAGTCAATCGAATATTAACTTTAGCCTGTAGAGCGTCCACAAGCAATTGTGGACGCCGGACCGACGGACGGACCGACGGACCGACGGACGGGGGCGACGACAATATACGACCACATTTCAATGTGGGCGTATAAAAATCAACATTTCTGAAGTTTGAAAATTTAGCTGCCGGTACCTACTATGATTAGCACTAATCCACTTTCAAAAATATGGGCCTTTATGTTTAATTAATAGTTTTTATATTAACATTTCAGGCCTAAAGACCTACAATAGGCAGATTTTGCTCTTGCATAATGCATGTTAGTTTAAGAATACAGTAGAACATAGTTAATTGCTATTCTATAGTAACAAACAAGGCAGCTCAGCTCTGAAAGTAGGTCTCATTACACTCACCAGTACTACATCCAGGTCTCGTGCCATTCAATACATGTCGAAACTGGAATCTGCCCGATTCAATTTTAATAGGCAACATTTAACTGCTAAACGGCCGTGGTTACCCTATCAATGGGCATGGCATCGGCCAAGTCGTCTAGAAGACAGAGACATATTTTTTGACAGGGTGTGTAGTGTCGGACATACTGGTTCTAGCGAGGTAAGCAAGGTGTTATTTTATCACCAAGATGTTCATTTACATTGTTCAGGCATTCACACAGACTGAAACCTGCCGTTAAGCAGTAAAAAGTTGCCTAGTAAAATTGAATGGGACAGATTCCAGTTTCGACATGTATTGAATGGCACGAGACCTGAACGTGAAATGATTAATGAGACCTACGTACAGAGCTGAACTACAAACAAGGGGGATGAAACAGTCTGATTAAAAAATAGGTAGGGATGAAACAGACCTGGGGCAGTTTCACAAAAGTTTGTAACTTTAAGAAAAAAAATAGGTTGCCAGGCAACGAAACATACGGCCACACAGCAGCCAAATCGTCCGGGCAGTCAACAAGAGTTGTCGCATATTAAGAAATTATCAGAAAATCATTAGAATTTGTTAGGTTTTTATAATCAAACGGGTTTTTTTTAAAATCAGATAATAATTGTGACCTCCAGAGGCACAACAAGCTAAAAAGGGTGATTTTTCGTACAATCAGGGGACATAATTCAGGAAGTAATGACCCGATGGGCGCAAATATCGAAAGGAACCAAGATCTTTGGGTTATAAACATACATGTCAAGTTTCATCAAAATCAGTTCAAAATTGTGACCTCTATAAGGTCCACATCCTTGATATAACATATTTTCACACTATTCGCGTACAAACGGCGGCCATTTTGTCCGTCAATTTTGGTCCGATTTTCACAAAATTCATATTCAACCTTAATAACCATGAAATGGTGATATAATCAAACGTTTTTTTAAATCGGATAACAATTTTGACCTCCAGAGGGACCACAAGCTAAAAAGGGCGACTCTTTTGGACAATCAGGGGCCATAATTAAGGAAGTTACGATCCGATGGGCGCAAATATCGAAAGGAACCAAGATCTTTGGGATATAAACATACATGTCAAGTTTCATCAAAATTGGTTCAAAATTGTGACCTCTATAAGGTCCACAACCTTGATATAACATATTTTCACACTATTCGCGTACAAATGGCGGCCATTTTGTCCGTCAATTTTGGTCCGATTTTCACGAAATTCGAACTCAACCTTCATAACCATGGAACGGTGATATAATCAAACGGTTTTTTAAATCGGATAACAATTTTGACCTCCAGAGGGACCACAAGCTAAAAAGGGCGATTTTACGGACAATCAGGGGCCATAATTCAGGAAGTTACGATCCGATTGGCGCAAATATCGAAAGGAACCAAGATCTTTGGGTTATAAAGATGCATTTCAAGTTTCATCCAAATCGGTTCAAAATTGTGACCTCTACACTGTTCACAACCTTGATATAACATATTTTCACACTATTCGCGTACAAATGGCGGCCATTTTGTCCGTCAATTTTGGTCCGATTTATACGAAATTCGAACTCAACCTTCATAACCATAGAACGGTGATATAATCAAACGGTTTTTTAAATCGGATAACAATTTTGACCGCCAGAGGGACCACAAGCTAAAAAGGGCGATTTTTCGGACAATCAGGGGCCATAATTCAGGAAGTTACGATCGAATTGGCGCAAATATCGAAAGGAACCAAGATTTTTGGTTTATAAACATGCATTTCAAGTTTCATCCAAATCGGTTCAAAATTGTGACCTCTACACTGTTCACAAGCTAAAAAACATGATTTTTCGTACAATCAGGGGCCATAACCCATGAAGTTACGGTCCGATACATGCCAATATCGAAAGGAACCGAGATCTTAGGGTGATAAACCTATATTTTTAGTTTCATTGAAATCGGATAAAAATTGTGACCTGTAGACTATTCACAAACAATTGTGGACGGACGAACAGGGGCGACGACAATATACGTCCACATGAAAATGTGATATAAAATAAGTAGTAGAATACAATATCAAAAAACCATCGTTTTATCCAACGTTTCGTCAGTAAAAATACTAACTTCCTCAAGGTAAAGAAACTAAATACAAAATGACTGGAAGTCAGTTATGACATCATAGGAAGTTATGACATCGTGGGAATGATGACGTCATAGACTTAGATACATAACAAGAAAGGTTAGCTTAACTAAAACTATTAATGATTTTGAAACCCCCTTGATTTAACTCATTTAAACCATTAGGCCAAACTGAATTAAGTCTATGAATCCACAGACTTTCTGCTGTGTTCAATTTTTTCTGATCATTATCAGGAATTTTTTGTACTATGGCACACACGAAATCATGACCAGGTATATTAAAATGGGAGGCTACATGGGGGGAATGGCCAGGTTTTTTAAGCTTTATATTGCTTCTATGCTTATTAAGTCGAGTGCTGAAAGAAGTAATGGTTTGACCTACATATTGCATATTACAGGTTTTGCATGTTAAACAATATACAACATAAGAACTGGCACAGTTGACAGAGTCTCTAATCTTGAATGATTTCATGTCTTTACTGGTTACTTCTTGAATATTGCACATAGTCTCGCATGATTTGCATAATTTTCGTAAACAAGGTTGACAGCCGTATGAAATTTTGTCCTTAATATGGTTCTTACTAGTGTCAGAAGTTCTCAACTTATTTTCTTTCAAGATATTGCCAATAGTATGATTCTTTCTCTCTGCTATTATTATTTTGCTGCTATTCATAATTTTTGTCATACGTGAACTTGTGTCTAAAATACTTCTGTCTTTAATCATTTGGTGAAGATGAGGTTGTCGAGGGTCAAAGGTAGTTGTCCAAGGAATAATGTTCACATTAGTATCGGTCTTGGATTGGTAGGTCAATAGTTCAGTCCTGGTCTTCTGATCTGCTCGGTTAAATGCCTTTAGAATAATTTTCTTAGGATATCCGGATTGTTTAAGATAGGATCCAAAACTTTTTAGGTTTGATTTGGTCCAGCTAACTTTACTACAAATACGTTTTATACGTAAAGCACCACTGTAAGGTATAGCGTTAAAGGTGTGTTTGGGGTGACAACTTGATGGAGGAAGATAATGATGGCAATCTGTTTTCTTGGAATATAGATTAGTCTCTAACTTTTCCTTTTCTTTGACAACTTTTACATCTAGGAAATTAACCGAGTTGCTGTTTATATCTGCAGTAAATTTGATCTTAGGATGTTGTTGGTTCAATTTTGAAACAAAATTATTGCATTCTTCTTGAGGGAGAGAAGATAAAGCCCAAATATCATCTATGAATCTGCATGAAATATCTGGTTTATTAGGTAATGGTTCATAGTAGGTTTTCATCCAGTATGACATATAAATATTAGCATATGTTACAGCAAACGGAGTACCCATGGCAGTCCCCGATATCTGTCTATAAAACATACCAGAAAATTCAAATTCATTGTTGTGAAGAACAAAATCTGCAATTTGTAGAATTGATTCAGAATCTTCATTGGTCACAATTTTAGTTTCTTGTAATGCATGTTTTAGTGCTTCTAAACCTTCAGAAATAATAATATTTGGATATAAACTGATAACATCAAGAGTCATAAGATTACTATTACTAGGAATAGGTTTGCGGTTTATAGCTTCTAGATGTTTCATACATTCTTTAACATGACCTATTGACCTACCAATCCAAGACCGATACTAATGTGAACATTATTCCTTGGACAACTACCTTTGACCCTCGACAACCTCATCTTCACCAAATGATTAAAGACAGAAGTATTTTAGACACAAGTTCACGTATGACAAAAATTATGAATAGCAGCAAAATAATAATAGCAGAGAGAAAGAATCATACTATTGGCAATATCTTGAAAGAAAATAAGTTGAGAACTTCTGACACTAGTAAGAACCATATTAAGGACAAAATTTCATACGGCTGTCAACCTTGTTTACGAAAATTATGCAAATCATGCGAGACTATGTGCAATATTCAAGAAGTAACCAGTAAAGACATGAAATCATTCAAGATTAGAGACTCTGTCAACTGTGCCAGTTCTTATGTTGTATATTGTTTAACATGCAAAACCTGTAATATGCAATATGTAGGTCAAACCATTACTTCTTTCAGCACTCGACTTAATAAGCATAGAAGCAATATAAAGCTTAAAAAACCTGGCCATTCCCCCCATGTAGCCTCCCATTTTAATATACCTGGTCATGATTTCGTGTGTGCCATAGTACAAAAAATTCCTGATAATGATCAGAAAAAATTGAACACAGCAGAAAGTCTGTGGATTCATAGACTTAATTCAGTTTGGCCTAATGGTTTAAATGAGTTAAATCAAGGGGGTTTCAAAATCATTAATAGTTTTAGTTAAGCTAACCTTTCTTGTTATGTATCTAAGTCTATGACGTCATCATTCCCACGATGTCATAACTTCCTATGATGTCATAACTGACTTCCAGTCATTTTGTATTTAGTTTCTTTACCTTGAGGAAGTTAGTATTTTTACTGACGAAACGTTGGATAAAACGATGGTTTTTTGATATTGTATTCTACTACTTATTTTATATCAACTTATCTGAATATCATATGCATCATTTTGACTTTCTCAAAATCGATCCCATCAAATCGTCTGTATTTGGTTTGTGTTTCCTGTTTCTATTGATTGGAAGTTTCACATGAAAATGTGGGCGTATAAAAAGTGCGTAAAGAAAAACTTACGAAAAAGATACAAATTATTTACGTCGGTTTTACAAAGGCCGGCGTAAGTTTTTTCTTAACTTTTTCACGTATCTTTTTTCGTAAATACGTCGTGACCATTCATGGCGTCATGTTGCGTCACTTTATTCAAACTTCTGTAAAAATTTCCACGGTCTAAATGTTGACAATGTCGGCATTATAGCTGCTATGTTTGATTTGATCATTACCTTTTGAAACATAAACCATTACCTTTTGAAACATAAACGACGAAATATATATATATATATATATATATATATACGCTAAGATTTAGCACTGTATTTATTAATAAACTGATATTTTCAAGCCTTTTGTTTACTTGTTTTTGTTTGCTATGTCATAACGCATGTCAATAGTAGCATGCGCTTCGTCTGTCAGTCTGCCAAACGCCGAAATGGCTCTAAAATTGGACTCCTGCAATTCTTAAAGGAAAATTGAGCAGCAGCCTGACCAAGTCATCGAAAGTGAGAGTTTGGGAGAATATTTGTAAGCTTACTGTTAAGGCCCTAGTTAGTTATAGGCCTACAGGGTCTAGCAGTAGTTATACTAGGCATAATAATAGTAATACTGAGCGTTGGCCATAATCTTGTTTAATGAAAACTAGCCTACTGAGATTTTTTTTCCCTGGGTTCCTGTTTGTGATAAATCAAATTAATTACTACGCTGTAGGCCTACTTGTAGTGCAAATGCTTGCCTTCAATCGAAGGCCCACGAGACCCTAGTTTTAAGCCTTAGTATGCCAAGTCTGACCAGAAAACTTAAAAGGCGATTAGTCTAGTCACTGATGGTACGCTAACACCTTGTGCCATCAGCAATGAGTTTTTGGAAGCTACCTGTGGCATAGTAGCCTATCGTTATGCATGAAATGAAATGGGGTTTAACGTACCACTCTTCTGCACCTAACCTGGGCTAATGGAAGACGGGAATACACCATACAGTGTGCTATGAGGGAAATTTTGCCCGGTCCGCGGCACTACGGACTACTCTTTTACAACGAATTCCAACTGCCAAGCGATCTTTTACATGCACGCCAATGTGTACACGGGAATTCGGTTTTACGTCACATCCGAACGACTCGACAGCTGTCCTTGTCAACCCCTCCGTTCTGCATCACTTTCTCAAACAATGCAGGGATCAAACCCGACTTCCAGGCTAGCGAGCCAGCGCCTTAGCCACGTGATCACCCCTATCGTAATGCAATCTGGACTTGTACTGTAGTTTGTACACTACAGATGACAAGGATTTCGATCGGTGAGTTGCGGGTTCGATATCATAATTAATATCAGTCATTGTTTTTTGAGGCGCGAGATCACTCTCGAGCGCCTGCCGCACACCTGAATGTCGCCCAAGGGGAGGTTTTTCTAGCTCGCCTTAAAATTGAAAATCACTCTCCACATTTGTAAAGAGCGAGAAGGACTCGCATTCATTCCGATCGCCCCCATACTGTCATTGTGAACATTTATTTGATGTATTCGATTAGTATAATGTGATCGCACATGGTAATAAAATTCTGATGAAACAGTTGCTAAAAATAGATAGCGCCTATGCACCATTGGGTAATTTAACTGAAATGAAAAGTAGAACTCTCGCGAGAAATGAAAAATTACGAGAGATGGCACGTAAAATTTCCAATGAGAATAATTCCGGAAGAAATAGATTATATTTTGATGGAATCGTCAAGCGTGTACGATTATATTTTGAATAGGGGTTATGTTTTTAAAAAAATTTTTACCAGCTATATATATTTAGAAATATCGACAAGTATTTCTATTGTAATACCGTATTATAGACGTTAGCAGAAGTTTTACTTGACCATACGGCTACGATTACGAACGAGTGCTAGGGCCTATTACAGTAGGTAGCTTAGCAGACGACGTTTATTATCATTTATGTAACCAGGAATATGACCCCTTGCACCAAGTTATTGATCTTCAGAACCATTTTCCATATACAGAAAACTAATCACTCTACTTAATATCAGATCACTCCCCTTAACTTCTAAATCAGTCTTCTTGTCGAAACTGGGAGAGCTTTTTTTAGGAGAGCGATTTTTTTCAATTTCCTGGTTACATAATTGATAATATACATCGTCTACTAAATAATAGCATTCGTTCGTAGTCTACGGTCAAGTAAAACTTCTGCTATCGTCTATAACTACTTACGGTATTCCAATAGAAATACTTGTCGAAATTTGTAAATATATTTAGCTTGTATAATTATTTTTTTAAAAAAAACATAACCCTCATTCAAAATATAATCATAAACGCTTGAAAATTCCATCAAAATATAATCTATCTATTCCGAAATTATTCGCATTGGAAATTTTTACGTACCATCTCTCATAATTTCTCACGTCTCACAAGAGTTCTACTTTTCATTTCAGTTAAATTAACCAATGGTGCATTGGCACCATCTATTTTAAGCAACATATTCATCAGAATTTTATTACCATGTGCGATCACATAGACTACATGTAATCGAATACACCAAATAATTTAATTTCACAATGACAGCATGGCGGAGATCGAATACATGTCCATGATTTACAAATATGGAGAGCGATTTTCAATTTTAAGGCAAGGGAGAAAAACCTCCCCTCGGCCGACAATCGGGTGCGCGGCAGGTGCTCGCGAGCGACCGCGCGCCTCAAAAAACAATGACTGTTTTTCGGCTCTCCTCTAAAATACAAAAAACAACGACTGTAATACAGTTAATAACATGTCATATATTGGTCCGATCAAGTCTGTAGATATGGATGTCGAGAGGGTTTATTCTCTTCCAACGAAGTTCCTGAGGGCAGTTGTAAAAATTTGTAAATTTAAGAAAAAACGCTACGTTAAAAAAAACCTACGAAAAAGATACAAATTATTTACGCCGGTTTCACAACTTTTCATAAATTTTTTCTCGTATCTTTTCACGTAGATACGCCACGAATGGTAGTGATGTCATTTCATTCAAACTTCTGTAAACATTCCCCCAGTCATAATGTTGACAAATTCGGCATTATATCCGTTATGTTGGGTTTTATCCTAACCATTTGAAACATAAACGACGAAATGATATATTCCTTATATATACGCTAAGATGTAGTTGTGTATTTATGCATAAAAAGCTATTTTCATGCCTTTTGTTTACTTGTTTTTCTTTGCTACGTCATAGCGCGTGAGACACAGTAGCATACGTTGTCTGTCAAAAGCCGAAATAGAAAGCATGAAAATTAAAATCGAAAACCAAATTGGAACAGCTCTCGGTGTTTCGATTGAGGGCGTAGAGCTGAATTGTGGAATTCTGAAAGGAAAATCAAAAACAAAATTGGAACAGCTCTCGGTGTTTCGATTGAGGGCGTAGAGCAGAATTATGGAATTCTGACAGGAAAATTGAGCAGCAGTCTGACTAGGTAATCGAAAGACCGAGCTTGGGAGAATATTTGTGTCGGTCTTTGCCGCGATGGGCGTAGGCCCACTCTTTAGGGGAAATTTATTGATAATTAATCGTTAACATGGGCTGTTATTGCTCGTGAAACACGATAGATTACTCTAGACACTGATGGTACACTAACCCCGTGATCATGTGCATCAGTGATGAGTTTTTGGAAGCTAGGTGTGGCATAGTAGCCCTACTGTAATGCAACCAGGACTTGTAAGTTGTACAGTAGGATTTCGATCAGCAAGTTGCGGTTTTGATATTAATACAGTGAACAACTACGAGGCCTACTGGTCCAATCAATTTGTTACGTGAAACTAGGGAATCACGGTGGCTAAGTGGGAAAGGCGCTGACTCGCTAGCCTGGAGGTCGAGAAGTTCATCTCGATTTTCCGGCGTGGTTTCCCCTTGTCAGTGATGCAGAAGGAGGGTCTGACAAGGACAGCTGCCTAGTCGTTCAGATGGGACGAAAAACTGAGACCCCGTGTACACATTGGCGTACACGTAAAAGATTCCTTGGCAGTTGGAATTCGATATAAGAGTAGGCCGTAGCGCCGCTGCCCGGGCAAAATTTCCCTCATCGCACGCTGCATGGCGTTAGGTGCAAAAGAGTAGGAAGTTAAACCCCATTTCATTTGTAAGTTTAATAGTAAACAGTATAAGCCACTCTTGATAGCATTATACATACATGTACTGAAAATAACTTTCGGATTTTAACCCTTTCTTTCACCAATAAATGTTTTGAATCATATAAATATATATATCTTTATTATCGAATTGTCTGCATTTTTTAAAACCAGATAGTTATCCAGTTCGATACTTCTATAAGGAGTGATTCGTCGAATAGCTTTTCCGTCACAGCACACTGTGTGGCATATGCCCGTCTTCCATTAGGCCAAGTCAGGCATAGAAGAGTAGGACGTTAAACCCCATTTCATTTTATTACGTGAAACTAACTAGCCCCATTTAATTTCATTACGTGAAACTAACTAGCCCCATTTCATTTCATTATGTGAAACTAACTCCTCGTCCGTACGGGTGTCACTAAATATTCTCTCTTGCCGAAGTTGCCAATTCGCATAAAGCAATGGTTGCCAACATTTCTGTGATAGAGTACCATTTGGAGGGCTACCACCTGGTTCCAGAAAAACTCAATTCGATCAAATAAAATAAAACCAAGTGCAGACAATCCAAACCATAAGTCCTAGAAAAACGTAAAAGGCAAAATAGTGTCAGAAAATGGACTGCTCCCCGTGTACAAGATACACGACAAAAGTGTAACAGGTGTCCGGAAGAGTAAGCTTACCCTGCCTGGCGCCACATCCGCACTTTATCGGAATACTTTTACAAGTAGAACACACAAAAGAACTAAAAAAAAAAACAAACTGCTTCTTTCCCCAAAAAAGATTAATCAATCGAGAAAAAGATAAAGAAGTATAGAGATAAAATATAAGTGTGCGTAGGCCTATACAAAATAATAATAAGAATAGTAACATAAGTAGAACACACAAAAGAACTAAAAAAAAACAAACTGCTTCTTTCCCCAAAAAAGATTAATCAATCAAGAAAAAGATAAAGAAGTATAGAGATAAAATATAAGTGTGCGTAGGCCTATACAAAATAATAATAAGAATAGTAACATATACAAACTGAGGAAATAATGGGTATTATCTTGTGTTAGGCAGTAAACATTTTTGTGAAGTAAAAAATAACTAAAAAACGTTCATGCAGACATTTTGTCCAAGATACGTAAAAAAAAATCCAACTTACGACAGGGTGAGAGTTGCCGTAGACTTTACGATCAAATTTACGAATTTTGTAAGTTAAGAATTTTAGTGAAACGCAATTTTTTCTTAAGTTTACGTTAAGGATAAATTTTTCATCGTAAGATGCCTTGTGAAACTATCCCCTGATACGCATAAAGGCGTTCATTTTGTCAAAGTACGATAAAAATTTCCAACTTACGACAAGGTTAGAGTTGCCTTAGACTTTACGATAAAAGTTACAAATTTCTTAAGAAGTTTAGTGAAACGCGATTTTTACGCAAGTTTACCTTACGATTAACTTACGCAAATTTTTCATCGCAAGTTGCTTTGTGAAACTGGCCCCTGGACGAAACGGTTGTTGGATGAACTGACCCGCATCCCCATACCCTAAGTGTACTAACGTCATAAGACTACTATAAAATAGTAGTAACAGAGTTGGTAATAACTGGCAAACTTAATGGGTTACCATAAATCATTTCCGGTATTTTGTGGTAACCTTTAACCAGGTTCCCACACCCGGTCCTTAATTCCAGGCCTGTAGTAAGTTGTAGTACTAACCTTTGGTTGGGTTTATTCATATTGGCTACACAACAACAACTGACTCAAAACTAAACAGGCTACAGGGCTTATTTGTTGGCTTTTAATAATAAATAGTACTTAAATTGTTAACAATGACGTAAAAACCAATAATACATTTCTTGCATTCAAATGCGTTCGCTGCTGGCGCCAAACTATTAGAGCCAAGTTCAAAAGGTCGGCAGGAAACCCCTTTTGGTCACATGACTTCACCATCATAGTCTGAAAAATCTCTCAATCGTGTGTTACCTTTGAGATAGGAACCTAATGTAAACATGCTTTCGCAATTAAGAATAGTAACCATCTTTCACGAAAAATAAATATTTTAAAATTAACTTAAATAGAACATTAACCATGTGACCGTCGCATTGTTTGGTAACAATCAACGGCGCGAAACGACATACTTTTATCATTCGGATAGAAAGCACATTTTCATCATTGTCCCACGTTGTTTCACGCGACAGTCGCTAAACGAATTAAATATTTTGTCACTCACCATCGTCTTGGTTTTCATCCGCGTCATCCTGATAAAAGTCTATGTCTGAAATAAAAATAGCTTACATCAGAAATGGCGCAAAACTTCAAATTTACAGAAACAAAGTAAGTAATCTGAGGTGTACTCACCCGCCATCTTGTAAAAACCACGAGGTATGGATTGGAGGATATGGTTGGTTGTTTGGATAAAGTTAAGACAACCTGATTGGCTGGAATTAAAATGTTTTCCCCTTGTCTTACGGAAGGTCCCGAATTACATTACGAAAATGGCCGATGAGTCATAAAAACTATTATTTTCTTGTGAATGGCATTACTATTTTACTACGTTATTTGACAATGTACTATACTTGAATCCGAACTTATTGTATTTCCAACATCCACAATGAATGAGAATATAGGCCTAGTTTGCCTTCACATTGATAAAGCTGAGTTTTTGGCTAAGCGCGTTTTAATAAACGACGCTTCGCTGAGGATTTTATTTGTAAACTGGGGTGTCTAGAACAAAGAACTCGTCTCCTTTCGTTTCAGAGCAACCACGCGAAGATATTATTGAATTCGTGAAAACACACATGACGATAGGCCTGTACCCGTCACAAGAATTGATTCAACTGACTAAAACCGTGTCTTCTAAAAGCACTAGACTAGTAGCTGTAATATTACTAATAATACTAAAATAATAGGCTACGACTGTACGATAATCTGGAATCACGTCTCTGTCTCCTTCAACATAAAAATGATCAAACGCCATGTTATGGATTCTACTGATGATGCTGGATTTTAATAAAATAGTAACTCAGAACGTTTTCTACACAAACACAGTGTCCGGAAAATGGGTTTAGGATAGGCCAAGCCAAATTCTCGCCAGTCTGTTGCCTGTAATAATTCAATATAATAATTGCTTCGTCATTTAACATTATTTTATAAAATATTGAAGTGTAAAGTTACGTCAACTCAAACGGCCTACGATATTGCCTTTGAATGACGATAGGCCTAACATGATCTTTCAATTTAAAACTACCGAAACACATACACGAAAATCGATTTTTTTAATAACTAGATTTGCCTGGCAGATATAAAAGCTTTCACATTCACCGTCACCTGTCCTGTAATGGATAAGTAAAAAGAATTGGCTAAAGTGTGTACGTGAAATGGCTTTATTTAATGTCCGCTTCCACCGAAGTGATATCGCAGACAAGTTGGCTAATAGTAAGTGCAGGAGGACCGCCTGTAGTAAAGTTTTTAGGAGGGCACACCCGGCACAGTCTACAGTAGTTATTTTCGAGGTGTGGGAGGCAAATTTTCTTTCGCTGGGGGGGGGGGACATTTTTTCAGGGGAGGGGGGGGGCATTGGTTATAACGAGAAACATTTCACCTGGGCGAAATAATCTAAAACTAATAATGGGAGATACAGTGGACTCTGTCAAATCCGACATCGTACGGGATCGTTACAATATGTCGGATGTCACAGAGATCCGGAATACCCAGTTTTGTCAAAACCGGAATTATTGTAACTTAGAAAACCGGAAGTAATCAAGTATTATTATAATTTTGCTTCGAATTACCAGAACGTTATTCCATTTAAAAATGATAAACTTTTCTGTACATTCAAAATTTTCTAACATTAATATTAATTTCATTCAACATGCGTATGCATTTTGAATAGGTCGAGTCTGGCGTTAATTTTCTATTTCGTCGTCTTCAGTTGGGCTTGTGTTTGCTATTATTATGTGTTCATTGATAATATTCCGTTCTATGTCAAGGTCGTCGTCACATGGTTCAGTGAGATCCGTTGTAGAGTGAACAAACAATGGGCTGAAGTGAGCGGACGTTTTATGACCTTGACACTCATCGGCGAAAGCATTCAGCTCAACCATAGAGGTGAATATATGGACGAATGTTTCTAGCAGGTGCTAGGAATATTTGTACGACCGAATTTGTGGGGAAAATTCGTAGATATCCTTGATTACTGTCTTAAAATAGCATTATGCAAGAGCAAAATCTGCTTTTTACAAGTCTTTCTTTAAGCCTGAGATGTTATCTAAATAATCAATTAGACATTAATTAACATATCCAGACCATAATAAACTCTTTATGTCAAGGCTAGCCTTCGATGTTGGCAGATTAAAATCGTATATGCCGCTTAATGGCGGTTGATAATTAAATCAATCAAGTGGATAATCGAGACTATGCTGTTTATATTAATGATTTGAGTAATGATGACCGAGACTATGTGAAAATTCTAACGCTTTTTTCTCGGCTAATAGTGAATCACTTTAACTGAAATTTTCAGCAAATTATCTTTACACTATCTAGTTTTTAACTATTATAGTGAGAACTGCCATCTCTTTATCTTATCTCCCATAATGTAACTTTAAAAGAGATTATAAAATTGTCAAGGTAATCGATAAAGACTGTAAGTGAAATTTATATGAAGGCAAACTACCATTAATTTCCACATTGACTTCAATGTTAATTCTGGCCTCTTTTCCCACCTCCACCCTTTCCCCAAATTTTCGTTGGGCTAAATGCTTTTCACTACAGACAACAAAAGGAACAAATGTCTCTTGAGTAACTAGTTAGATGGATATTTAGCGCTTTATAAATAGATTATTATACCACCACCAAACATTTTTGATTCTCAAAATAGAAGAAGCACACTTAAAACATGTAACTAGTTGCCGTGCCGTAGCCAACCTGACAACTGTGTTATACTTCCGAGCTTCAAAATCATGAATATTTACCCAAACCTTGTAGAAAATATTAATTCAAACCCTTTTCGTCCATTCTAGACCAACAAAAACCCAACAAAAATGAGCATGTAAAAGGGGAGAAAAGAGACAAACTACAATTTTTGGGTACCAAGATGGTGAAATTTAATGATGGTCTGCCTCCTATATGGTTTTAAAAGTTCATATATCATCAAACTTCTTTTCTTTGTCGATTCCCATTTATTTTTGCAAAATTATTACAATACAGAATCCAAAAAAAATATATAAAATATTTACAGAAGAAATGGTGACCCTTTAAAGTTATGTACTGTTTTGTATACCCGGTTGAAGCTACGGTACATGGGCCTTTTGTTCTGGAATTGGAAATTCTTTCTTAATTTTGTCAAAATGTGAGTTCTGCCAAAAAAATATAAAGCGTTTTAACAAAGGTCCTATCAGAAATATTCAAAATATTGGAATATTTTTCAAAAATTGGCTCCCTTTTACCTTATTCTACAAAATGGGCCATTTTTACAACTTTGTATGTCTCAAAATGCGAATATTTCCCTTTCGCATCGGTACGAAAACGAACACCAAAACGAACATATGTTCGTTTACGTTATCGTAATCGTATCGGTTTCGCAATCCGACGTACGATAATAGCTAGATGGCGTTAATTTCCACTGTGCGAACTTCTCTGTCCAGACAAAGTTCAATCCATATTTTGGTAGATGCAGGCCCGTAGCTAAATGGGGAGGGGACAAGGAGGGCAGCTCCCCCCCCCCCCTGGAAAATTTCGGCGCGCCCATTGGGAAAAATCGGCTCCTTCAAAGGACGCTATAGGAGGCCAACGACCAACGTCTCCATATTAGCATGGGCTACACATAAAGCCGAGTGACATTGGTTGGGTGCCCACGACAAGATTGGCGCCCAACCAATGTCACTTGGCTTTATGGGCGCCTCGCCAATCATGTCGTTGTGTATGAGGCGCTCAAAATTTCAGAAAGATCCTATGGATAGATTCTGAGAAATCCGATTTGCAGAAAACACACAAAAAAAGATAAATAATAATAATAACTTTAACAGAAACAATAAGCTTAATAATCTTAACAGAAACAATAAGCTTTCATATGTAATATGAAAGCTTAATAATCTTAACAGAAACAATAAGCTTTCATATGTAATATGAATGCTTAACTAGATCTGCTAAGCAGATATTAAAAGCTTTTATATTCACAGTCACTTCCTGCAACATGTCATGGGTGATATAAATAATCCAAACAAGAAAAAAAAAATCATTAAAATCGGTCACAATCTAGTGAAGTTAATGTGATTTTTCAGTCGTTAACAAATTTTTCGGCACGAAAAACGTCCAAGGCAAAATTTGAATTTTTGAAATAGTCAAATACCAAAAATTCGACCCGTTATACCCGGCTATCCTGAAATGTATTAATTTCAGAAAACGGAGAAGTATTGGACACACTGTGCCCTATTGTGTTCGTTTAGAAGGCCTTAAATGTCGATTTTTTTCACTATTTTTCATATTCACTTCAAAATGTCAGCCATCAATTGATCTAAATAGAAATTCTGATCTGAACGTTTTTTAGACATTTCTTCAAGGATTCAGAAAATATAATTCCCATGTCTGTAAGTAAAATATCAAAAGCGTCCTGTTAAATTATTAAAGCTTTCATATTCACAGTCACTTCCTGTCACATGTCATGGGTCATATAAATAATCCGAACAAGAAAAAAAAAACCCATTAAAATCGGTCACAATCTAGTGAAGTTAATGTGATTTTTCACTCGCAAACAACTTTGTCGTCACGAAAAACCTCAAGAACGAAATTCGAATTTTTGAAATATTTAGGCACCAAATATTCGACTGGTTTCCCGGCGATCCTGAAATGTATTAATTTCAGAATTAGGAGACGCATTTAACATACTATAGCCTATTGTGTTTGTTTACAAGCCCGTAAATGTCGAGTTTTCACTATTTTTCATATTCACTTACAACTCCCATGTCTGTAACTAAAATATCAAAAGAGCCTTGTGGATTTTTCACATTTCAAGATGAAGGCACTCCCGGTTTCAGCTACAAGCTCCATTTTTTGTGTACGAATCTGTAGTCTCGTAGATAGTAGACAAAATAATCCAATTTTTTTTTTAAAAAAACAAACTTTGAGCCTTAATTTCTCCAAGGGGAGATAATTTAGAAAATTTCTATTGATATCGTTGAAGTCGCGTCGGTAAGATCTACTCACATACTAAATTTCATAAAAGTCAGTTTTCAAATTGCATCAGTAAGATCTACTTGCACACTAAATTTCATGAAAATCGTACAACTATTAAAGAAGTTGTCAAGTTTCAACTTCTGGTTCGGAATCACAGCGACGAATTTTCGAAATTCGAATATCCGGAATTGCAAATTTGAAGTGAATGTTTCAAGGTACATGTACTCAAAAAAAAAGAATTAGTAAAATAGGTCAAATAGTCACAAAGTTACAGCATTGTAGGTCCAATGCATTCGTTCGTAAAATTCGGTGATTTCGGATTCGTAAAACGTTTTTAATCAAGGTTCACACCCCATTCTTTTATTTTATTTGGGGGGGGGGGGCGTGCACGTGAAAATACTTTTAGCTGTACCCTTTCTATCTGTTGTTAATGCTGTTAAATAAAATTCTGATCTTCATGTAAAGAGCTTATTTTACTTCTCAAGAACCCAGTCAGCGTTTATGGGGATAAACAGTAGACATTCCTGTCATCACCAGAAGCGATATGGTATCAAATATCCACCTTATATGACTGCTTCCAGTAATTATTAACGACTGTTGATGACAGTTAACTACATGTATACACAATATCACGGACTGAGACGGACAGAGGCGGACGGAGACGGGCGGACGGAGACAGACACTAGGGGGTATATCGGCGTCTGCCTGTTCTCCAATCCAGTTTCTGTGAATAGATATTGTTTAGAAAAAAGTAAAACTATACATTAAACTTGTACAATCTAAATATAGAGCAATGTTATATGATACTTAAAGTTACATTATGGGAGATAAGATAAAGAGATGGCAGTTCTCACTATAATAGTTAAAAACAAGATAGTGTAAACATAATTTGCTGAAAATTTCAGTCAAATTGATTCACTATTAGCCGAGAAAAAAGCGTTTGAAATTTTCACATAGCCTTGGTCATCATTACCCAAATCATTAATATAAACAGCATAGTCTCGATTATCCACTTGATTGATTTAATTATCAACGGCCATTAAGCGGCATATAAGAATTTAATCCGCCAACATCGAAGGCTAGCCCTGACAGAAAGTTTATTATGGTCTGGATATGTTAATTAATGTCTAATTGATTATTTAGATAACATCTCAGGCTTAAAGAATGACCTGTAATAAGCAGATTTTGCTCTTGCATAATGCTATTTTAATATACCATCTGTATCAGATAATTAGGTGACAAAGGTCAAATGTCACTAATTAGTGACTGTAATCAAAATTTAGAGTCCATAACTGAAACAAAGCCTAAAAACTAGCTTATTAAGCCAGGAAACCAAAAATATAACTTAAGAGCGACAAAAGTTGAACAAACCTTGCGTAAGACTGCTTCAAAGGTGACAAAGGTCAATTTTGGGGTCTCGTAATAGGGTTTGAGTGGATTTGATTGTCTTGACCAAGATTATTGTCGTTTGGAAAATATTTATATGAGTTTCACTGCACAAAATTGACGACTTATGAGCATAAAATGTTGTACTAATGTTACTTAAGAGCTAATTAATTAGCACTAATTTGTGACTGTAATTAGAATTCAGAATCTGTAGCTGAAACAAATCCTAAAAACTAGCTTACCATGTCAGGAAACCAAAGATATAACTTAAGAGCGACAAAAGTTGAACAAACCTTGCTTAAGACTGCTTCAAAATTGAAAAAGGTCAGTTTTTGAATCTCGTAATTGGGACTGAGTCTTTAGCTGAAACAAAGCCTAAAAACTAGCTAACCAGGCCAGAAAGTCACAAATATCACTTAAAAGTGACAAAAGTGGAACAAACTTGGCTTAAGACTAGTTCAAAGGTACGGAAGCCCATAAGGGTCAATCAAATGAAAAACAATTCTGACTATCTTGTAATTACAAGACAGCCTAAAATAACATATCTTGTAATTACAAGATAGCTATTTTGTATTAACAAGGTAGCCTATTTTGTAATTACAAGATAGCAAAAGCCCATGGGTAACACAATTTTAAGGTCGCCATACACCGATTTCATGCTCCCATAAATACCACTGACTTCATACTTTTACCAACTACATATTTATATCATAAGTCATAATCTTAATGTGCCCCTTGAAGCCACAGAACGCTATTTATATTTTTCGGAAAACTTGTTTAAATTTTTAATTATAGATAATGAGTAAGGAAAAAAATATTCTAAAAAATGTACCCTTCCTCAATGAAATGAGCTGACTGACAGATCGTTTATTTATAGCTTGTGGTATCTCCCGACGAATACAAAGTTTTGAGAGGGATTTGAAGCAAAATTTTGATAGATTAATTAGCTTGAATATATTTTTAGGCCAAATATATCATCAAACCACACAGTTTGTACGCAGGAGCAGGTATCTTTAAGGAGAACATGAAATCAATATATCATTAATAAATGATATCAATGACGGAATGAAGTTAATGAGAGCTTGAACTTCATGGATAGCTTTTAATGAGGGCACGATCATGTAACATACAAAAGTTCTTCGTTGACCATGACGCTTGGATGATCGATTGGTTAGCACGTGTCATTGAGTCAACTGGCGTGGTTTTCGAATCCCCGTCTGTACGTGACAAGGAATAGGGTCGCTTGCCAACCTTGTGGGTTTACTTCCACTGCTAAAAAGAGAGAGAAATGTGGTTTAACGTTCATTCGACACAAACTAGGTCATTTCGGAACTAACATATGGGCTAATTTCATTTCAATAATTCTCTCTCAATGGCAGACTTTATGGTACAGCGCGCACGTGCTAACCAGTCGGCCATCAAACCCCTATCCCACTACTAAAGACCCCTACGCACAAGCGAATTATTGAAATAAAATTAAATCACATGTTAGCCCCGAAATGACCTAATTTGTGTCGAGTGGACGTTAAACCCCATCTCTCTCTCTCTCTCTCTCTCCCTCTTTCTCTCTCTCTCTCTTTATAGCTATCCGATAAATCAGTGTGGGACGCCCTTAAAATAAATTAGTTAGGCTATCTTGTAATTACAAGATAGTTATAAAGAAATGGCTATCTTGTAGTTACAAGATATTTACAAGAAAACTATCTTGTAATAACAAGATAGCCTAATTTAGCTATCTTGTAATTATAAGATACTCAGAAATTTTTTTTTTTCATTTGATTGACCCGTATAGGCTTCCGTGCAAAGGTGACAAACTGGTGATGAAGTTCATATTTTGGGTCTCACTATGACCAATCAACCATTCAAATTGCTTATCTCTCCTAGGCTTAAAGAAGCGATGAAAAACCTTGCGATAGGAAATGAAAAGAAAAAAACTGTGAAGATTTCCAATTATTCTAAATATTGAAAATGGAAGTATAAAACTGGACGATTCTCTGGTTTTAAAAAACGCAGACAATTAGATAATAAATTAGTCCACATGAAGATATATAATAATATATGATTCAAAACATTTATGTGTTCTCCTTAACATGGATATTTACGGGAAAGTCTTTGTGCTGTTATGACTTTGATATTATATAGCGAACATTTGTCATTTAATGTGGTCCGTTGTTTTCTTAAATTGAGTTCCGTCCCTTTGCTTTGAATATGACGTCATTTGCATTTATTTCTTATTTTAACAAATAGCTTGTTGATTTTAGTGTAGTAACTTCTTGACATATTTTTTATGCATTTAAGAAAACTCGGAATTATGGGATAGCAATTGAGAGAATTCCACGAGGTTTTAGATGTTTTGATAATTCTGAACTTGCGATCGTTTCACAGAGTTTTTCAAACTGATCCCGAGTTTTAACCTATGTTTTTACGTCAAGATACTGTATTAAATTTTGAGAAATGTTTGAATACTCTGACTTGTTTCTTGGCCGAATACATCGAGTCAACTGACTATTGTGTGTTTTTGGTTTCTCTGTTTGGCACAACAGAACAGTAAAAACTCCCAAGCCATTGTCACGCTTTGGATTATTCAGTCTCTTCGACCGAGACTATGTTTTGATTTGGACATTGTTGATTTGGAATGGATTTGAACTGTGTTAATTTGGATTTGGACATTGGAATTTCAACAACTCACTTGGTTTATAAATTTCTTTATTGACTATGGACACTATGGAGGCTCAAGACAAGAAATCCGCTCACGGTACTGAACAAACCCAGAACCAGAACGACGAAAAACGTTCCAGTTATTCGAAGTCTATTGGTAGTCGTAATTCAACCGGTTCTACTAGTTCTAATATGAGACTTGAAGTTAAAGCACGCCTAGCTGAGGAAAAAGCTAAATTTGAAATTGATGCGAAAATTAGACATATGAAACTTCAACAATTGCTACATGCTGCTGATGTGGAACGAGATAATCTTGTCAAACAGGCTGAAATTGACCAAATGACCGCAGTGAGAAATTTGCATGCTGCTCAAGCTTCAGCTGCAGTTTATGAGCAAGCAGAGGAAGACATTATTAATCCAGTCGATCCCAGACTTGAAGAAATTAATCGAGTGGAGGCTACACAGCATTGGGTCAGCAATAATGTAGAAACACAACAAATTGAATCTCATATTAACGATGATAATAATACTAACGTTGAGAATAGAATTCCATTTGAATCTCAATACGTCGACCAAGACAATTTGATACGACAAAATGGCGCTTGTCAAACTGATGGTTTTGAGGGTAACACACCACTTTTTCGGCCCACATCAGTTAATGCCAGTCCGGAATTAACTCTTCTCGAACATTGTATGAATATGCAACGAGATACAAAATTGGTAGCTTCCTTGGCCAAGCAATCTCTACCCAAGTTTGAACCGGACACCTTTGCAGGTGACCCCGCTTTATTTCTACCGTGGAAGACAGCATTTAAGGCACTTATTCAAGGTGTAGATGCATCAGCTGAGCAGGAAATAAACCTCCTTTTGAAATATACAGTCGGTAAACCGAAGCAAACCATAAATACCTTCCGCAAGAGAGTCGACCCAGATAATTTTATTAAACTGAGGGATCTTTGGAGTACTCTAGAAGATAGATTTGGCCATAAAGCTGGTATAACTAACGCACTCTTGAAAAACTTGAATGGTGCTGCCATCTTTAAATTTGACGATAGAGAAGGGTATCAGAAATTTTACGATGTGTGTGAGGATGTCAACCCCCAAATACCCTATTTGAACGACCTCTCCATCCTTAACTCGTCTTTCTATATGAAGTCGTTAATTGACAAGGTACCTAAGGCCATTAAGGACAAATGGGAAAGTAAGATTGCTAAACACATGGTTGGTGCTAACGCAGATGACTACCCACCGTTTTCAATGTTTGTAGAAACCGTGAAGTCGATTGCCCAGAAACGGAATCATCCTGCCATTGTTAAGATACCGGGTACTGATTTGGACCCATCAACTAGGCATCATAAACTGGGTTAACCTACAAACTTTCCTAGAAATAAACCAAAAAATACTAGATACACAAAATCTTATAAAACTGGTATTGATTCTACTGAAGCTCCATCGACAAAACCCCAAGTCCCTCGAGACAAACCCAAACCTGAGGATATTTGCTGTCCACTACATAACAGACCCACAGTCCATACATTGCCGGAGTGTGTCCTATTTTAGGGTGCCCCGAGCTCTCTAAGAAAGTTTGTCTTACCTCGAGAGGTGTTTACTCTGCCAAGACGAATTTCTCAATGATGACGAAACAGGCTCGGGCACAATGGGAGCACGTGCACGGACCAAATATTCACCGCATACAGCCATGCACGTGGTATTATCACAACATAAAATTGTAAATAAAGACAGGTTAAAAATATTTTCATCACGCGTTTGTCTTTCAATATTATTGGATCGCTAACTACGTTAAAAATTCTAAAAATGATTGTCGTTTTTATTTTTCAATTCGCTATTTATTTACAGAGTGCTGTCGTTTAGTTGCGGCGATTTAACATCTCCTAATAACACGTTTTGGAAAAGATAAGAGTACAACCGGTATTTTTCTTTTAATTTTGAAAGGTTCGTGAAATCGTCGTTGTACTCGACTAGATGTGTTATACCAAATTAGGAAATATAACAATTGTTTCGTATTTTTAAATTTGCTACCGGGAATTTATCGAAGCGAAATGTAGTCTCGATTGACCAGATTTCTGTTCGAGACTACTTGCTTTTAGGGTTAAGGGGAAACAAATCTTCTTATTTTGTTAAGGAATTGACCGACGGTCTTTTTAAAATTGTTGTCAATCGATTCAATTAGCAGGCATGACGTCCAACGATGAATTACTATCCAGCAGTGGTTCCGGCGATAACTATGATCTCGGCACAATAACAAAATTTGCCTTTGCAAGAACTACAGGCTAGTACTAGGTACCATTAATAAATTTCCGACCAATACAGAGCGCCAGTTTATAATTACTGCTTTACATGACGTCAGTGTGACGTTTGAAGACAATGGTATTCGAAAGAGACTGATCAGACTGAAGACAAAGGCTAGAAAGCTGGGTAAACATATACAAACTTCTAATAAATCTTTAAAATTATATAACGATTATCTCGACAGCCCCCTTTTCCCCGGGATAGTGGACAATACACCATCGAAAGATACCAGCAAGATACATTTAAGTAATAAAGAGACACAGACATCTGTCGATTCGACTTTGGCCAAATTAAATAGGAAAAATAGGTATTTAGTAAGTAGGATCAATAGGTATGAAAAAAACAATTTTCAGTTTAACAAATCGACTAAGGAAGACCTCAAACGAATTGATTCACACGAAGGCTAATAATAATAAAGTCTTGACAAATAAAAAAACTGGTTGTACGTCCCAACCTCGTGTGGAAGAAGTAATTTTGTATGATGTCGAAAATCAAAGATACGCTTCAGAATACCATAATTTTGCCATGCAACTAAAAATCCTCAACGTTCCCGATGGGAATATCGACGCGGTTATAACCGCATTTTTTGCCTCTCGCGAACTCAAATCTAATTACACTCCAACAGAAACTACAGTCCAAAGAATATCTTTAAAACATGTTTCGGAAACCCCAAAGTCAGCGAAAAACACCACTTTATATACGGACGAAACAACTAAATATGACTCCTAATTCGGCACATATGCAATAACCGCTGACTCAACTCATATGCCAATGATTATTGGTCTTCGAAATATGTCAGATGAATCTGCGCAAATTACTCTTGCAACTTTAAATGAAATTTTGGCAGATCTTGATGATATAGCCGGACCCATTAGTAAATACGTAATTTCGAAATTAGAAATACAATGCCGCAATTGTAAATTATATGGCCAAGCATATAACAAATTTTCTTGGTGATTTTAAAACAGAAAATAGATTGACATACCATTACGAAAGAAGATCTAACATACTGGCCACGAAGATATGTGTTTTTGTTAATGTAATCGATCGCTTTCAGTCCCTATAAAGTTATAGGAAATACACTGCCTTTATTAGCCCAGTCCGGAGCAGAACAGTAGGACGTTAAGCCCCATTTCATTTCATTTCATTTATTCTTGTGTAAATGCTATCATACAATAAGGCACGGGATCTCGAATTTGAATTTGTTCTTAATTATGTATCTTCTAGTTTGTATTCACTTATTCAAATCCAACTTCAAAATGCCAATGTACACCTCAAATCTGTACATAACTTGAACAGCTATTGCATATTTTTCATTCAGATTGATTAAAATAGTCTGTCATTATTTATTTAATACTGTTAATTATTCCATAAAACTTTCCTTAAATAAACATACTTCCAAACATTATACAAGGGGTATTTCGGGACCCCACGACATCGGACACCGGGGGTCTTTTGGAACCCGCCCCCCCCCCCCCTTGCTTTTTACAAGTGTCTAATCTGTTCTGTAATCGGTGCTAGCTTTGTATTAGGAATCTTTCTTACTGATGATATTGTTTTGGTTATTCTAGTAATCTAGATCTGAAAGCAAATCAAGGTACCCTACCGACCCCACCAATAGACGATTCTACATGGCACATGACAATTACGATATTAATTTAGATTTGTATGGTTTAAAAAAAATCTTATAATTCCTATCGTCAGTGACAATACCTGAAATAATTTGTTTTAGCCTGATTGATTATTGTTCAGTCTTGATATGAAGCTGAGGTTTGATAGTATTTGAATACAATTATTCATCCAAAACCTATTTATGTTTGAGGTCTAAGGTTACCCCTTGTTGCCGACAACATTTTTCGCGCGATGTGTACGCACAAGGGTTAAATCGGACATCAAATATAAATTTACAAAGGCACGTTCACATCTTTGGGTATAGAAACTATAAATAGATCGGTCCATTGTATCAACAAAAACTTAAACAATTGTAAATTGGACTGCACACATATAAATTACACAGGAATGGCCGATCCAAACACTGAGCCGTATTGCGCTTGCTTGGAGATCTGAAATCCAATCGATACATGGAGCAGATTTTGTTAGATAGCAAATTACGATATAAACGAAGAGTCCAGAATGGTTGTGGTGGTAAATTCTTATCGGAAAAGAAATCCATAATTTTCCATTTCCAAGAAAACATAACTCTGTCAACATTAAAATCCCAAAATACAAATGTCCGCCGCTAGTACACAAAAGTAGAGATTTTACCGTACAGTCGAATGAATATATCTTGTGAAATAAAGCACGCAGGTACAGTTTCTTGACAGTTTATAATAAAGGGTTATCTGGGGTTGTTGTTTGTATAGATATAGTGCCATAACAGTAAATAGTTTTCGAGATTTTTTTTAGCTCGGGGCACCCTACGTATTTGCATCTAAAGACATAGATGAAAGGGAGAAAATTGGCAAGTCACTTGGAATATGTTTCAGATGTTTAGTGAAAAAACATTTATCAAGATATTGCTCTTTTGATGTCAAATGTGATGTTTGTGGTAAAAGACACCAAACTTTGTTCCATCGCGAAGAACAATCGGCCAACCCTCCATCTGTCAATAGTGGGGAGAAGTCAAGTCTGGTCGACAGTGGGGAGAAGCCCGTAGAAGTGAGTACTGCTTGCTCTGCAGTTTGTAATAACGGAGTGAATGGAAAGTCCTGTGGTAAAATGGTTTTAGGAGAAATATTTGACAAGGGAAATCCACAAATCACCTTTAGGACTTACATAACACTTGATGACCAATCAAACCATACCCTTGGTACAGCAACCCTGTTTGATAGCCTGAATGTTAACAGTGATAGACAACTCTACATTATGGAAACATGTCATGGTAGAAAGGAGTGCTATGGTAGACGTGGTCTTAATTTGGCAGTTCAATTCTTAGACGGAAGAACGTTTGATTTACCTACATTGATCGAATCTAACAATTTACCCCAGGACAAAGGGGAGATTGCTACTCCAGAAGCCGTAAAATAAATCCCTCACCTGAAACCAATTGCAGATAAATTACCACCCCTCGAGAAATCTACAAATATAAACCTTTTGATCGGACGAGATGCTCCTGAATTACTTAAAATCAGGAAATCTATAAATGGCACAGCAGGAGCACCATGGGCTCAACTAACAGACTTGGGTTGGACTGTTAACGGAGAGCTGTGCATGGATCGCGTTGGAGGCAGAATTCATGTAAATTCTCGCCGTACCATGACAGAACCTGTTGAACTTGAACCTTGCGAGAACACTATTATTTATAAGGAACCCACAGTTGATGTATTGTCAATGATAGCTCAGGACGAGTTCTTCACAACTGACAAAGACTCGGAAATTGGCTTATCGCCAGAGGACCGACAGTTTCTAGTGTGTATGCAAGGGGGCTTCCATAAAAACGAAAATAGCAATTGGGAAGCACCGTTACTCTTTCGTAAATCGAATGTTTTGATGCCAAATAATCGTCACCAGGCGGAAAAACGATTCCAATCTCTGCAGAAAAACCTCTCCAGAAATAAACAACTACAAGAAGATTATTTCAAGTTCATGGGTAAAATTCTGCAAAGAGGTCATGCTTCCAGGGTGCCAGATGACCAATTAACAACAGAACCTGGCAAGAAATGGTACCTCCCACATTTTGGTGTGTACCATCCCCAAAAACCAAGCGAGATAAGAGTGGTGTTCGATTCTAGTGCAGAGTATGGTGGAACATCCCTAAATGGAGAGCTCTTACAAAGCCCAGACTTATATAACAGACTGATTGGCAGACTTTTGAGATTTAGACAGTCGAAAGTTGCATTTACCTGTGACATCGAACAAATGTTCCATAGTTTTTTCGTCAACAAAAATCATAGAGATTTTCTGAGATTTCTGTGGTTTTCCGAAGACACCTTAGAATCACAAATTGTTGAACATAGGATGAATGTACATCTTTTTGGTAATGGACCAAGTCCAGCTGTCGCTACATTTGGTTTGAGAAAAGCGGCTGAAGATGAACATCATAAACACAGTAAAAAGGTTCAGAAATTCATAAGAGAAGACTTTTACGTAGATGACGGAGTTTATTCGTGCGACACTTCTTCAGAAGCCATTGATTTGTTATCGTCAGCTCAACAGATGCTAATTGAATCTAACCTTAGATTACACAAGGTTGCTTCCAACGACAAGGAAGTAATGAAGACATTTCCTCGGACAGACCTTGCAAATGGTCTTATGGATTTGGACTTTACACAGGACGCTTTACCAACCAAACGTGCACTCGGAGTAACTTGGAATTTGGATGAAGATGTTTTCATGTTTCAAGTATCAGCCAAGAATAAGCCTTACACAAGACGAGGCATTTTGTCAGTCATAAACTCTGTTTATGACCCCTTTGGATTCTTGGCTCCTTACTCGATAACAGCTAAATTGATACTTCAAAACTTATTACATCTTGGAAGTGCCAATGGTAAGCTCCTCAATTGGGACGATCCGCTTCCACCTGATCTGGAGAAGGAATGGTACAAGTGGTTTGAAGATCTTGGATCACTTGCTGAATTGAAGATACCTCGTTGTTTTGTTCCTCAACATTTTGACCAAACTGCGAAGATACAGCTACACGCCTTTTCGGACGCAAGTAAAGACTCGATTGCTGCTGTTATATATTTAAGAATCTACGACTCAAATGGAAAATGGGTAGTTAGTTTTGTTAGAGGTTCTGCAAAAGTGAAACCTCAAAAACACTTGTCCATTCCACGAATGGAACTCTGCCCTGCAGTACTTTTGATAACCCTGGTTAGACAAACTGTAGCAGAGCTTGAATATGCCATTGATGACACAGTCTACTACACTGATTCCAAGGTCGTTTTGGTTTATATACAAAACGAGTCAAAACGATTCTACATCTATGTGGCCAATAGAGTAGAATTGATCAGAAGTTCATCATCACCCGATAGTTGGAGATACATTGATTCAGCTAATAACCCTGCAGATGTGGCCACACGTGGATATCCAGCTAGTAAACTGCAACATACAATTTGGTATTCTGGTCCAGAGTTTCTTCGAAATGGAGAGTCAGCTCCCTGCAGCACACATGATATTGAAGAAGACGACTTAGAAGTTAAAACAGCGAAAACCTGTAAAGTAAACGCTGACGCTAAGGAAGAGTGTCTGATATGTAAATTGTTTAGTCATTATGGTAGTTGGAGCAAATTGCAGAAAGTCATTGCTAACCTGAAACTAGTCATCAGACAGAAGACTGGTAAAACTCAAGATAATAACATTGATTTATTCTTGAAGAAAGAAGCTGAATCTTTTATACTTAAACATGTTCAGCAACATGCTTTTCCTTTGGAATACAGAGAACTTGCAAGAGAAAATGCTACCTGTCCACCAAAGTCTAACATCTACAGGCTAGACCCTTATATGGAAGATGAATTAATCAGAGTTGGTGGCCGCCTTCGCAAGGCAAATCTCCCTTTAGAAGAGAAGCATCCTGTGGTTTTACCAAAAAACAACCATGTCTCACATATGATTATTTACCATTACCATGGATTGGTATACCATCAAGGAAGGTCCATCAACCATGGTTCAATAAGGATGGCTGGATACTGGATTATTGCTGGGGCCAGTGTGGTAAATTCAGTGATTCACAAATGTATCCGATGTAAAATGCTACGCAAAATTCCAGATGTTCCAAAGATGTCTGATCTACCTCTCGATAGATTGTCAGCAACTCCTCCTTTTACTCATGTTGGACTTGATGCCTTTGGCCCTTGGCAAGTAACAACAAGGAAGACCAGAGGAGTAACAACCAACGCCAAGCGCTGGGGAATTATCTTTACTTGTCTCTATTCCCGTGCTGTACACATTGAGGTGGTCAATTCTATGGACACCTCCGCCTTTATTAACGCGATGAGAAGATTTTTCGCAATTAGAGGACCTGTTTCTACCATCAGGTCAGATTGTGGTACGAATTTCGTGGGAGCTCATAATGAACTCATTGGCGCATTGAATGGGGTAAAAGAAGATGAAGTGAAAAATTACTTATTGGACCATGATTGTCAATGGATATTTAACCCTCCTCACTCCAGCCACTTTGGAGGAATTTGGGAGCGGCAGATCGGAACAATCAGACGTTGAAATTGGAACAGCCCAGCTCACTGATGACTTGTTATCAACCTTAATGTTGGAAGCTGTTGCGATCGTCAACTCAAGGCCGATAACAGCAATTCCATCAGATTCGGACAATCCAGTTCCTTTGTCACCAGCAAACCTCTTGACCATGAAATCGAGACCATATAATCTTGCACCTGGTAATTTCACAAGGCCAGATTTGTACAGTCAGCATCGATGGAGAAGATCCCAATACTTAGCGGATCAATTTTGGCTGAGGTGGAGGAAGGAATACCTCCAAGAACAACAACGACGACGGAAGTGGAACAAAGACATACCAAATTTGAAAATTGATGACATTGTACTTATTCACGATAAAAACTCACCAAGAGGAGTTTGGCCGAAAGGTCGTATCAAGAAAGTTGTTCCAAGTGGTGATAATGTGGTACGCCAAGTTGAAGTTCTAGTTTACGAAGACGATAAACCAGAATCACCTACTCTTACGGGAAAAAGAAAAGTTTACTCAAGACCAACTTCTGAACTTATACTTCTCTACCGAGAAGGAACTTAGTAAAAGTTAAAACTTTTAAGTGGGGAATGTGCTGTTATGACTTTGATATTATATAGCGAACATTTGTCATTTAATGTGGTCCGTTGTTTTCTTAAATTGAGTTCCGTCCCTTTGCTTTGAATATGACGTCATTTGCATTTATTTCTTATTTTAACAAATAGCTTGTTGATTTTAGTGTAGTAACTTCTTGACATATTTTTTATGCATTTAAGAAAGGTTCATTATTTGATAATTTAATTATTTGCTAATTTGATAATTATTATTTGTGTATTTTCGTCTAAATTTTAGTAACTCGGAATTATGGGATAGCAATTGAGAGAATTCCACGAGGTTTTAGATGTTTTGATAATTCTGAACGTGCGATCGTTTCACAGAGTTTTTACCTATGTTTTTACGTCAAGATACTGTATTAAATTTTGAGAAATGTTTGAATACTCTTGTTTCTTGGCCGAATACAACGAGTCAACTGACTATTGTGTGTTTTTGGTTTCTCTGTTTGGCACAACAGAACAGTCTTTAACAAGACTAATGCTACCTTGGTGAAAAAAGGGGTTGAAATCCGAAAGTTATTTGCAGTATAATGCTATCAAGACTTGTTTATACTGTTTACTTACAAGATATTGTGCTAGATAAGATGTTAATTGCATAAAAACTTTCAATTGGGACACCATATATACATATTTAGACATAGTTGTATACTACAAATAATAATGCAATAACATAAAAAAAAACATATGTACACAAAAGGAATACATTCATATATACGATACTAGAGTGGTCTAGAGTGCCGCGCTTCGACCCCTAGCTGGCCGGTCACCCCTGCCTTAAGGCTGTGTCATCGATCACTGATGTGAGCGTATCCACGTGGCATGGAGATAGGGGCGCCTTCTCAACCTCGTGGGTTTCCTCCGGGCAGTCCGGTTTCCTCCCACTGCTAAAGACCCCTACCCACAAGCGAATTCTTGAAATAAAATTGAACCATATGTTAGTCCCGAAATGACCTAGTTTGTGTTGAGTGGGTTTTAAAGCCCATTTCTCTCTCTCTCTCTCATATTTGTAGTATAAGACTATGTCTAAATATATAATGTATACTGTACATCTCCTGAATGGATGTTCTGGTACAATGAACATCTTATCTAGCAGTAACATCTTGTAAGTTTAATGGGGAATCACGGTGTCTAAGTGGGCAAGGCGCTGGCTCACTAGCCTGGAGGTCGGGTGTTCGATCCCTGCATTGGCCGAGAAAGTTCATCTCGATTTTCCGGCGTGATTTCCCCTTGTCAGTGATGCAGAAGGAGGACCTGACAAGGACAGCTGCCTAGTGATTCGGATGGGACAAAAAAACGAGGTCCCGTGTACTTATTGGAGTGCACGTAAGATCCCTTGGCAGTTGGAATTCGATATAAGAGTAGGCCGTAGCGCCGCTGCCCGGGCAAAATTTCCCTCATCGCACACTGCATGGCGTTTGGTGCAAAAGAGTAGGACGTTAAACCCCATTTCATTTGTAAGTTTAATAGTAAACAGTATAAGCCACTCTTGATAGCATTATACATACATGTACTGAAAATAACTTTCGGATTTTAACCCTTTTTTTCACCAATAAATGTTTTGAATCATATAAATATATATATATCTTTATTATCGAATTGTCTGCATTTTTTAAAACTAGATAGTTATCCAGTTCGATACTTCTATAAGGAGTGATTCGTCGAATAGCTTTTCGTTGTCTCTTTAAGGCAAGCAGAGATGAGCAAGCAATTCGAATGGTTGATTGGTCATAATGTGACCCAAAATATGACCTTTGCCATCCTTGAAGCAGTCTTAAGCAAGGTTTGTTCAACTTTTGTTGCTCTTATGTGATATTTTTGGCTTCCTGACTTGTAGGCTTTGTTTCAGTTACGGACTCTAAATTTTAATTACAGTCACTAATTAGTGCTAATTAGTTAGCTCTTTTAAGAGTAACATTAGTGCAACATTTTATGCTCTTAAAACATGAATTTGGTGCAGTGAAACTCATAGAAATTTTTTCCAAACAAAAATAAACTTGGACAAAACAATTTAATCAAATCCACTCAAACCCTATTACGAGGCCCAAACATTGACCTTTGACACCTTTGAAGCAGTCTTAAGCAAGGTTTGTTCAACTTTTGTCGCTCTTAAGTTATATTTTGGGTTTCCTGGCTTGGTAAGCTAGCTTTTAGGACTTGTTTCAGTTATGGACTCTACATTTTAATTACAGTCACTAATTAGTGACCTTTGACATTTGTTACCTTTGAAGCAGTCTTAAGCAAAGTTTGTTCAACTTTTGTTGCTCTTAAGTGATATTTTTGGTTTCATGACATGGTTAGCTAGCTTTTAGGCTTTGTTTAAGTCATGGACTCTAAATTTTAATTACGGCCACTAATTAATGCTAATTGATTAAGCTCTTAAGTAGCATTAGCACAACATTTTATGATCTGCATTCTGTTTCAAAATGTTAAGTATGAAATGTTTGCAAGAAAATTGTGGATGGACATTGAATGTTAACTCCCATTAAATTTGAGAGGGTTAGGGGAGCGCTTCCAGGTATACGCACAGGTTACAAAACTTAAGAATTGCCTTTCCATAATGATCTAGAGGTAAAATATGTGTTGCAAACCTCAAACCCTTGGACTCAATATTTTGATTAAATCGCACCGGGCTCCCGGGTTATATTGTGTTTGTTTAGAAGCCCTTAAATGTCGATTTTTTCACTATTTGTCATATTCAATTCAAAATGGCGACCACCAGTTGACCTAAATCAAAATTCTGCCCTGAACGGTTTTTAGGTCTTCCTTCAAGGATTCAGAAAATATAACCCCCAAGTCTGGTAGTAAAATATCAAAAAAAGCCCTATTGATTTTTCACATTTCAAGATCATGGCACTTCCGGTTCGATAGACAAACTTCATATTTTGGGTACGAATCAGTAATCACTTACCTACTTATATGGAAGAAAGATGGCCGCCTAGTGGTTGCATTGTATTTTTCTCTCCAAATTTCTTACATTTTTAGTCCTTTAGAGATATCTTTCGATTACAGTTTTTGGTATCAGACAGGTTACTAATATTGTAAATTCTTATATTGGAAGTAATTTTTGAAATTGGTATTAGAGAGAGATGGTTTTATCTACTACTCGACACAAACTAGGTCATTTTGGGACTAACGTATGGTTCAATTTTATTTCAATAATATGCATGCGCATAGGTTTTTTTTTGGCAGTGGGAGGAAACCAGAGGACCCTGATAAAACCCACGAGGTTTGACGGGCGCCCCTTCGCGTACAATCGAGGAAATGGAAAACAACATCGGGCGTGATACGGTTGGCAAATACTATCTTAAATATAAGCTAAATAATAATTTTTCCTTCTTTTTGATTCCTTCCTTTACCGACCTGGGGCCTGTTTCACGAAATTTTAATTTAACTAAGATAAAATCCAAACATTAGTAATTTCATTGGATAAAATAAGATTGATTTTAGTGCGTGGCCAATCAAAATTGAAGTATCTACTAAAATTTGGATGTTATCTTTAGTTAAAATTTAAAGACCACATCAAATGGTTCAAAAAATGTTTCCATACGGGTACTCAATGGTTACAAACTCCATTTTACGGCAAGTTCAAACTAATCTGATTAAAATTAATTCAGATATTTGCGTTTTAGTATCCGACTGCCAAAAACGGTTTTCAAATTTTCAATGACATCCTTAATCCGGTTGATTGGTTGGTGACGTCACAGGCACTACACATAGTATACACATCATCTATACAATATATATCTGCCCGTGCAATATATCACTGTATGTACACACAGCCAGTTTACAAGTGTGTATTTGTCGGTCCAATTAACATTTGACTGGCGTAATCATTAACGTGTAATTATTTTCATGTAAGCTACATATCACTATGTAAGTCAAAGCATTTTCAAAAGCCGACATTTCTGGTCTTGAGTTGTAATAGATTATATATTTGTGACTAGAATTTTACCGAGTGTATTTCAAGATGCCATATTACCGTTATGTTATGGAGAGTTGTGGAAATTCCAGCAAGGGAAAGGGGAATAATGTACCGGCGTTTCTAAGACGTATATATCAAGGCAGTTGGACTGGAATCCGGGGTGGTCGGTTATACAATGTATTGGGTACTGCATTTCTTCGAAAGCGGCCATCTTATCTTTTGTACGCTGTATTTCAATGCAGCATACAGACTACAGACTCGTCTTCTGTGGGCATTAACGTACACTTTTCACACTGACACCTGTATCCGAATACAATATATTATTATTATGCAATGGTACAGATCTACAAAAAACTGTTTTTAATAGATATTATAAATTAATAAAATTTGAAGACTGTCATTCAGTCAAAAAATTCGAACACAAAAATAAGTGTATAAAATATTATGCATTCCGGTACGCACCATTCCAGAGAATCGCAACAATCGGGTGATTGACATTGTTAGATCCCGTATTCTCTACATCGCCATCCTCCACGGAACTACTGTCAGATAAATACGGCTCAAAAATATATGGCGCTGTATTAATCATTTCTCGCGACGTATCTCTGTACGATACACTGCCCGAGCTAAAAGAACTACTGCTACCGGATAACTCGAAATATTCTGCCTCCATTCTCTCGGTGTATGATAAAATGATCAATAACACAAATGTTGATGATTATATGAGTATTATTTGAAACCATTTCGTTTCTTAAAAGCCGACAATTAATTATTTCTATTGGCTTCAAAGATGTTCGTAGCGCCGGCTATGACAATTTTACACCAATCTTGTTTCAATCAGCGGCCAATTATTGTTGGCTTACGGTCGGCTTATTCTGATTAAAAACCCATGGCTACAACAATTGCCGTTTTAAAACAAATTCTAAATTACATCACAAATTATTCCGTAGTCAATTGTTTTATTTAATTGGGGGGGGGGGGGGATTAAGGAATCAGTTAGGCGTTAATGAATACACACGCCGATTGTATATAGGTAATTAAGGAATAAACATTCCGAATGCATAAACATTCACTGTGACGTCACTGGCGTCTAAGGGGATTAAGAGTGTTTTCGATAATTGGCAAAGTCGTTTTTACGGGAAGTCTATTTTTACGACTTTGAGTGAAGATAACTAAATTAATTTTAGTCGGATTGATGTGAATTTGCCGTACTGCAGTAGATAAAATAACCATGGAGTATACATATAAAAAAATTCCCAGGACAATTTTATGTGCACTTTAAGATTTCGAGAAACAAGGCCCAGACTAACTTTATGGAAGTGTTTTTCAAACAATATTTATTCAATTTGCATGAAGCGATACAGCATTTCATTGACGAAATTAACCCAAATATAATGGGTTTTATCGTCCTACTTTCCTACAACAATTGGCTAATGAAGACGGATTTATGCCATACAGCGTGCCATCTGTGATATTTAGCCCAGATAGACGGTCTACTTTTATTTCGAATTTACAGCTGTCAGGGGTTTTCGTACGATCCGAACGATTAACATTGTCTCTGCCTACAAGAACGACAGCCTCCGCAAATCACAAGGACGGAACTAATAATGTCAGCGATGCAAGCAGGGCTAGCGGTAATCCCAACATGGGATACACATTTGACGTCATTTACCAGAGTTATCTACCTTGCATCGCTAAGACGTTCCGCTAATGCCTCTTTTTCACTCGTGAACAACTTTGTTGGCACTGAAAATGTCAAAGGCAAAATTTGAAATTTTGAAATATTCAAATACCAAATATTCGACCATGAGCCAGGCTATCCAGAAATGTATTAATTTAAGAAATGCTAAACGAATTGACCAAACTACGGCCTATTGTGTTTTTTTACAAGCTCGTAAATGTAGACTTTTCAACGTTTTCCATATTCAATTCAAAATGCTGACCATCAGTTGGCCTAAATCAAAATTCTGCCAGGACCATTGTTTAGTCATTCCTTCTATGATTCAGAAAATATAACTTCCGTGTCTGTAAGTGAAATATCGATGGTGGTACTTCCGGATTGAGCTACAAACACCATTTTTGTGTAAGAATCAGTGATGTCTTAGTTAGTACTGAAAAAAAAAAAATTCAAGTTGATCTGACCTATATTTCATCGATTTTTTTTTTTGAAAACTTTGGTCGTTAATTTTTAGAAAATTTTTCAAGTCGCATCAATAAGATCTAATTACATATTAAATTTCATGAAAATCGTACAACTATTAAAGAAGTTGTCAAGTTGGTCTCAGCTTCCGGTTTGAAATCACAGCGATGAATTTTCGAAATTCGAAAATCTGAAATTGCAGATGAAAATTATTTGTTTCAAGGTACTCAAAGATTTTTTTTTAGTAAAATCGTCAAAAAAACCACATTTTTTTTCGTTCGTAAAATTCGGTGATTTCGAATTCGTAAAACTTTTCTAAAATATATGCATCCCAAAGCCACCACCCATTCTTGGGGGGGGGGTATGTATTGATAGGTTCAATCGCATGACATGTACGCCCATGCCCAGAAAAGTGATTTCTGGTAACTCATCCTTGAATACATCACTTGTACATCAGCTGTTATGTAATAAAGGTGTTCTCTACTACACTGCCTGGTTTGATTTCCCCAACCAGCCCAACTGATGTTTGCCCCGACTCCTGGTACATGATATTTGGCGACAAGGATATTGGTACAAATATGGCTACTTTTGGTCATATAGAACAATTTAGTGGAGTAAGATCTGAATGGGAACAATATGTTGAAAGGTTAGAGCAGTATCTTCAAGCTTACGATTTATCAAGTATTGAAGTCTCTGATGATGGATCGAACCGGGTTGCAGTCAATGCACGGGAAACGAAGCGACGCGCTGTTCTTTTTAGTGTCGTAGGACCAGATACTTATTCAATTTTAAGAAGTCTACTTTCTCCAGATAAGCCGGCAAGTACATCTTATGAAAATATAATACAAACTTTACAAAATTACTTTGCACCCACCCCTTCATAAGCTGTTCAACGTTTTAAGTTTCATAGTTGTATTAGGAAAAAAGGAGAGACAATTGCACAATCAGGGGTGTTTTAAGGTTTATCATGGCGGAGGCTATACTATTTTGAGGGCCCTCTTTCGCGGGGTCCGGATGGGGGGGGGGGGTCTTAATTGATGATTTTCATACAAGTGCAATGACTGCATTCTCATTCAGTAGTGGATTCGACAGTTATAGTGTAAAGAAAACGATTGTCTCGGACTCGTAGGCCTTTTCCCTTGGCCAGAGGGGCCCTTTTTTCAGACGAGAGGCCCTTTTGACTGCCTTTAGGGCCCTCCCTAACTAGGGTACATTTAATTTATTTCATCGGTTTTAGCATTTTTCTCCCGTTTGATTTCTTCAACTTTTTTGAATTTTTTCTCGGGAAGGCTGGCGCCTCCAGCGCCTCAGCTATAAAACGCCTTTGTGCTCAATATGTTTCTGAATTACGTAAACTAGCCGAGAAATGTAATTTCGGTGAATCTTTAAATGACGTTTTAAGAGACAGAATTGTTTGCGGGGTAGGTGATGAGCGTATCCAACGTAGACTTTTGTTCGAAACTGATTTAACGTTTGATAAAGCTTACACAATTGCAGTTGCACAAGAATTTGCGACACGAGATGCATCCGTTTTACAAGGTTCAAGTACCAGTGGTTTGTCTTTAAATAAGGTCGGGTTGAACAAGGGAACCTTTGGTTTTTCTAAGGAGAGGGATACTCGTAAAATTTTCAAACCATGTTTTCGCTGTCGTGATGATTCACATCAGCCTGATGATTGTCGTTTTATTAGTGCAGAGTGTCACTTCTGTCATTAAAAATGGACACATAGCAAAAGTTTGTTTGTCCAGGCGAATCAAGAATAAACAAAGTTCCAGAAAAAGAAAGAATAAAAAACAAAATTATGCTAATTTAGTTGTTGAATCTTACGCCACAGATGTTTTATTCCATGTACATTCATGTAGTGATAATTCCCCGTTACTGGTAAATGTTACGGTTGATACTAAAATTGTAAATTTTCAATTGGACACCGGTGCAGGTTGTACTGTAATAAATAAGGGAGATTTTGACAAATTGTACCCTAATGCCCGATTGTCTCGGTCTTTACTTCAACTAAACTCGTATACCGGAAATAGTATAAAAGTTATTGGTGAAAAACTAGTGTCCGTTGAATATAAGAAACGAACAATCACTTTACCGTTACTTATTATTGATGGTAAAGGCCCTCCATTGCTCGGAAGGTCGTGGATAAAGGCCCTAAATTTGGATTTAGATGAAATATTAATGTTACATACAGTTCAGTCCTCACCGAATTTATCTAGTTTATTACAGGAATTCGATGATTTGTTTTCTGATGAAGTTGGTCTTTTGAAAGATTACGAAGTAACTTTGGATATTGAAAAAGATGCGAAACCCGTATTTTGTAAGGCAAGGTCAGTACCATATTCAATGAAAAAACGTATCGATGATGAACTTCACCAACTGGATAAAGATGGATTGATCAGAAGAGTAAAGTATTCGGACTGGGCTGCACCACTTGTGCCCGTCATAAAACCTAATGGGAAATTGAGGTTATGTGGTGATTATAAACCAACTATAAATACGCATGCCAAATTAGATAAGTATCCTTTACCTTTAATTGATCAGATATTCGCAAATTTATCTGGTGGTAAATTGTTTTCGACATTAGACTTGTCTCAAGCATATCTTCAATGTGCCTTAGATGAAAGTTCAAGACATCTAACAACTATAAATACTCCTAGCGGTTTGTTTGAATATTTAAGACTTCCGTTTGGTGTGAGTTCAGCTGTTAGTTTATTTCAAAGAGCGATCGAGTCGGTTTTAAAAGGTTTGGATGGTCAAAGTGCGTACCTGGATGACATTATTGTTACCTGGCAGAATGAGGAAGAGCATCTACACAATTTACGGAATGTATTTACAAGGTTACGTGACTGTGGTTTGAAACTAAGAAAAGAAAAGTGTAAATTTCTTTTGCCTAATGTTGAATTTTTGGGTTTTAAAATTTCAGCCGAAGGTATACATCCTACTGAATCGAAAGTAAAAGCGATTAAAGATGCTCCTCCTCCAAATAACATATCACAGTTAAGGTCATTTATCGGTTTGGTGAATTATTATTCTCGCTTTCAATCTAACCTTGCTCATCCTATGGCACCATTGTATGAATTGTTAAAATCTAATAAGAATTGTATTTGGCAAGAGAAACATAATTCTACATTTCAGAATGTTAAAGATTTGATTACCAATGATATTGTACTAGTTCATTATGACCCTGAAGCTGATTTGGTATTATCTTGTGACGCTTCACCTGTTGGTATTGGAGCTGTATTACAGCAGAAACAGCATGGTAAACTTAAACCCGTAGCCTTTGCATCAAGAAGTTTAACGGTCGCCGAGAAGAACTATGCGCAAATTGAACGTGAGGCTTTAGCAATAATATTTGGGGTTCAGAAATTTAGACAGTATTTATTGGGTAGAGAGTTTTGTTTATTTACAGATCACCAGCCATTGGTCAAGTTGTTTGGGGAAAACAATGGCATTCCACAACTTGCAGCATCCTGTATTAAGAGATGGGCATTCATATTATCAGCTTATAAATATCATGTTAAGTATATTTCTTCCAAAGATAATTTATGCGCTGATTATTTGTCGCGCACGCCATTACAAGACGGTAGTGATGAATTTAGCGTATGTCAGTCTGATAGTGTTTTATTTGTTAATGCTCTAGGATTAAATGAAATTCCTCTAACTTCGAAAGTTATTGCCGCAGAGACACGGACTGATCAATGTTTAGCTAAAGTGCTCCAACTGACAAGAGATCGTTGGCCGCTAACTTGTGATGTAGATGATCTTAAAATATTTTTTGTAAGAAGATCGGAGCTGTCTATAGTACAAAACTGTATTTTGTGGGGAAGTAGGGTTGTCGTTCCTAGCACTCTGCGTGATTTGTTACTTTTAGATTTACATAGTGAACATATGGGAACTATGCGGATGAAGTCACTTGCCAGACAATATTTTTGGTGGCCTAATTTGGATAAAGACATTGAACAAATTACCAAACATTGCCTTAGTTGTCAGGAAAATGCTCCATTACCGTCACGTCCTCCGGTTGCATCATGGAATTGGCCGTCTGGTCCATGGAAAAGGTTGCATTTGAATAAAATGTCTAAGAAGTTTAGAAGAGAAACTGTATCGATTTTTATTGTCCTATCGCACGACACCTCATACGGCGACGAGTGAGACTCCGTGTTATTTATTGATGAACAGACAATTGCGCACACGTTTCTCAAGTCTTAGACCCTCACTTACGTCTAGAAAAGAAACAGAAGTATTTGAAAGGAATTTTGCTGTGCCTAAATTTAAATGTGGTGATTTAGTGTTTGTTTTAAACCTTCGACCAGGACCTCGTTGGTTAGCTGGCGTGATTATCAACGTTATGCAAAGTTCGTATGACGTTCAAGTTGGTCAGAACGTGTGGAAAAGACACGAAGATCAAATCCGTATACGAGAATTGAGTGTTCCGAATGAGCAAGAATTTATTGAAAATCCTATATTACCTGCAACTCATGGATCACTCATATTTAAACCACCAATGTTTAATGATGACAAAGTTTCTATTCCAGATAATTCTAAAGCAAATACAGAAGCTACTGGTGAGACGTCTGATGTTATATAGTCTGATGTTAATACACATCTTTCTGTTTTGCCTCGAAGAAACCCTTATCGCAAACGAAAACCTCCAGAAAGATTTAACCATTCATCGCAGTAATTTATTAAATTTATGAAGAATTTATTGTCCATTTATGATATAATGTATTCTTGTAAGGAAGGGGTAATTGTTATGTATTGATAGGTTCAATCGCATGACATGTACGCGCATGCCCAGAAAAGTGATTTCTGGTAACTCATCCTTGAATACATCACTTGTACATCAGCTGTTATGTAATAAAGGTGTTCTCTACTACACTGCCTGGTTTCATTTCCCCAACCAGCCCAACTGATGTATGCCCCGACTCCTGGTACATGATAGGGGGTAGGTCAAAGTTTCAGAAAGATCCCATTGTTAGATTGAACTGCTACTGTCCCATGCAGATATGAAAGCTTTCATATTCATCGTCACATGGCATGGATTATATCAAGATTGAAGTACAAGAAAAATAATTATCAAAATCGGTAAAAAAAAAAACATCGCGAAGTTATAAGTCTAAATATAGTGAGAAACATTGGGTATAAAAATAATCTGAAAACTAAAGGGAAATAACTGAGACTTGTGTTGCTGTAATCGGGATGACTTCCCACTTCAAAAGTTTCAGAAAAATAAAATGAAAATGGTAAGAAAACATCGAAAAATTAAATGAGATACGGAACTAATACTTTTTGAATCAAGTTGACCTCAACTGTTTGAATATTTAATATGTAAATTTGGAAAATTATAAAGACATAATTATCAAAATCGGTCAAAAACTCACAAAGTTACAAGTTTAAATATAGTGAGAAACATTGCATCCGGACAAAAAAATAATCTTTAAACTGAAGGGAAATGACTGAAACTTGTATAGCTGTAATCGGGCTACCAACATTAGGGATATGTTATATAATTATGGTTTCCAATATGTTTGGTTATGAGTAGGAATTCGTGACAACGTCTTAAGCATGTTTTAAACAATGGGTCATAGACTGCAATATACAAGAATGACACTCTGTAATAAAAAAAAAAACTGTTCATAGCAAGATTTCTATGCAGAAATTAAATAATTGCTAGAACCAGAAAAATATTTATCCACTATAATAAATAAGCAACATAGAGAAAATAAAATGAAATTGAATGGGGTTTAACGTCCTACTGTTCTGCTCCTAAAATGGTTTAATGAAGACGGGTATACGCCATAAAGTGTGCAATGAGTGAAATTTTACCCGGGCAGCGGCGTTACAGCCTACGAGGTTGGACAGGCGACCATACTCCTTGTTACGTACAGCCGAGAAATCGGAACAACGCCAGGTGACTCAATGACAGACGTTACGATACAGCGCGCACGTGCTTACCATTCAGCCATCCAACCTCCCTAAAATCGGCAAATTGCTGACCTACAGCGAGAAACATTTCAACCGGGCGAAATTTTCTATTTTAACAGTTTAATTTGCACGGTACCTTTAATTATCAACCGAATATTACAAAACTTCCAAAAAAGCTCCCACCGACCAGATTAATCGTTCGCAATAAACGTTTTGCCTGAACGGAAAGTTCTGCACCATTCAGTCATCCAGGTCCCTAAAATCGGCAAATTGCTGAATTTAAAGCGTGGAACATTACAACCGGGCGAAATTTTATGTTTTATCACTTTAATTTTTACAGTACCTTTGATTACCAACCGATTAATACAAAACTTTAAAAATAAGAGAGAGAGAGAGAAATGGGGCTTAACGTCCATTCGACACAAACTAGGTCATTTCGAGATAAACATATGGCTTTTAATTTTATTTAAAAAGTTCCCTTGCGCGTAAGGGTCTTTAGCCGTGGGAGGAAACCGAAGGACACGGAGAAAACCCACAAAGTTGGACAGGCGACCATACTCCATGTCACGTACAACCTTGAAATCGAAACGACGCCGATTGACTCAATGACAGACGTTACGATACAGCGCGCACATGCTAACCATTCAGCCTCCCTAAAATCGGCAAATTGCTGACTTATAGCGAGAAACATTTCAACCGGGCGAAATTTTCTGTTTTAACAGTTTAATTTGCACGATACCTTTAAATACCAACCGATTACTACAAAACTTTTGAAAAAAAGGTCCTACTGATCAGCTTAATCGTTTGCAATAAACGTTTGGCCTGAATTGGAAGTTCTGCACAGAGAAAGTTCATCTAGATTTTCCGGCGTGGTTCTTTTTTGTCAGTGAGGCAGAACTGAGGGCCTGACAAGGACAGCTGTCTAGTCGTTCGGATGGTAAGAAAAACCAAGGTCCCGTGTACACACTGGAGTGCACGTAATAGATTGTAGTCACCCACACTGCACGTTTCGCTTAGCAATGAAAGGGTGCCGTTTTCAATTTTCGATCCTTTTGTTCTTGTACTCCTGATATTTTGGACTGTTGATCGATGGTTTCATATAAAAGACTACCATACCAATGAGACTCTTTGTAGAAGAAGTTCGAAAAAAGTACTATGTTTACCTTACCATAAAAAGACCTCTAAAAAGCTCTAAATCGTAAAGCCTAATAATAATTATTTTTAAAAACAGTGTCTTTCAGACGAAAGTTTGAAAGCCTAATAATAATCTTGGTAACCACAATAGGCTTTCAGACGAAGCAGAAATGACGGGTTTCACGACTGCCACGTTACCCCTGAAGTTACTTCACTTCCGGTGCCACGTTACCCCTGAACTTCCGGTACCTATGAAACCGTTAAACAGGTTTCCACATAAGCATTGCAGACATGAAATACAATGAACGCAGAATCAACCAAATCCAGCAATCAATTCATTTTATATATTGTTACATGTAACAGATCCTGACACAATTACTTTCGGTGATAATGAAAATGTTAAATAAGTTTTATAAAATAATAAATGACATCATAACATGGCGAAAATTTTATGTAAATCGAATAATAATTGTCACCTTTATAAAGACCCAAAACCTTGAAAAGTGACTTGTAGAAAATCGTCTATTTCTCTGCAACCCTAAAAGTTATAAGCCATTTTGTGGTATCTGTATGATCGTGTGGGTCCATTCTATTTGCTGATTGGGCAACCTTCGGGTGCGCTTGTATGGTCACGACTAAACGACAGAGTATAGTTCACTACACCCGAACGAAAGCTAGTTCGACCATAGTCGTCAAAATGGACGCCATTACCTTCAATGAACTGCTACAGAATCTTTTACCTAACGAAAACGCAAATTTGCTTAATGAAAACTTTGATATGACCTCATCATTCTTCGGATGCAAATTCCCGGAACGTTTGCCAAAAGTTTCTGACTATGCTGAAAAAGCTGTACTTGAGGTAGAATATGATAACGATGATTTCAAGAAATCTACCCACAGTTGAGTTAGTGACAGAGTTATCCCCAGACAATAAAATAAACAGATCAACCAAATATCCAGAGTTTATTTACTGTTACATAATTTATATTTACAATGTATATCAAACGGATGTATTCAATGAACAAAATCGTTTGTTTATTACTGTTTTTCCAAATAAAATTCACAAATAGTTGAAATTTTTTTTACTATAATACCGTCACTTTCAGTGCTTTCACAATTTCAGTCTGACATCAGCCTTATGGTCAAATTGATTGACAAAAAATGATTTTCCACTTTATATAATGTAGAAACTACTTAAATAATGTTATATGAATTTAAATAACTTACAGGTTCTGGAGCAACATTGGTAGTATACGTTCTTTCTTCAAATAACAATTCCAACACAAAACATTTTTTGTGGCCAGCCGCCATTTTCAATCTGACCTGACCAGCCTCAACCGACCTCAAAAGGTTGGTTAAGCATGTTTTGAAGGCTTAAAATACATTACTTCCGGTGATACTAAAAATGTTAAAATTAAATTTATAACATGAAAATCGAAAAATAATTTGACACTTTTATGAGCCAAAAACCTTCAAAGGTGACTTTTAGAAAACCACCTATGTCTCGACAACTGAACAAGTTAGAAACAATTTTATGATATCTATATGACCGTTGAATTTTATCAATATGTGAATTTAAACCAAAAGTTAATTTTATAATTACATATTATTCTTGGTTGAAACAAGTATTAATTTAAAAGTTAAAAATGCAGTTTTTGACCAAATGGTGTCACTTTCGGTGTCAATTTTAAACTGTAATCAACTTGATATGATGCATACTTGCCTTTGGATCAAATGGTGCCACTTTTGTGAATATCCATTAATAATTGACTATTTTACAGGCAAAATTACGAAAACAGTGACTTATGCAAAACTGCCAATTTCTCAACAACTGCTTACATTACAAATTAATTTTCACATACATTCTCTTCGTATCGATTATAAAAGTTACGTAGAAATATTTTAAAATTTGAAAAGCCTGAATGAGTTGTAAATAGGTCAATTTTACACCCTTTTTCACCTCTTAATCCAATTTGCTCGAAAATGAAATCGAAATTAAAAAAAAAACTGAGCTCATACTTTTTGCGCCTTTAAAGGGCACACTCGTTTAGTTATGTCAGTTTAAAAAAAATAATAATTATTTTCTTTAGAAAAATGGTACCTAACTGTCAAAATTGTATTTTTTGGTAGTTTTTTGTAAATCTACGCCACTTCCGTTGCCGACAAATAACACTATTGGTAACAAATAAAAAGACAATTGAGACAACGGAGCATAAGAACTTTGTTTTATACAAATCGAAAAATAAATAATTAATCTACGGCTGAAAAACTGAATTAGCCAATTAGAAATATTTTAAAATCTGAAAAGCCTGAATGGGTTGTAAATAGGTCAATTTAACACCCTTTTTCACCTCTTAATCCAATTTGCTCGAAAATGAAATCGAAATTAAAAAAACTGAGCTCACACTTTTTTGCGCCTTTAAAGGGCACACTCTTTTAGTTATATCAGTTTTTAAAAAAAAATAATATTTCCGTTTGAAAAATGGTACATTAAAGGGCACACTCTTTTAGTTATTTCAGTTTAAAAAAAATAATAATTATTTTCTTTAGAAAAATGGTACCTGTCAAACTTGTATTTTTTGGTAGTTTTTGGTAAATCTACGCCACTTCCGTTGCCGACAGATAACACGATTGGTAACAAAAAAATGTCAGTTGAGACAACGGAGGATATGAACTTTGTTTTATACAAATCGAAAAATAAATAATTAATCTAGGGCTGAAAAACTGAATTAGCCAATGGCGGCCAAGGAAAATTACTAAGACAAAACAATTTCACATTTTTGCTCAAGTCAGATGACTCTTTAATTCTGTGTAAAACACGACTAAAAAATATTAATAAATAAAAAAGTTTTTTGTCAAAATTTAAATTTTCTAAATTTGGCGCCTATTATCTTCGAAGTTTTGTCGAAAGTCAAAAATCAAAAGAAACAAAGCTATGTCCCCTGTCTCCGGCTATGCCAAAATGTATCGAAAATTAAAATCCAATGATTATTGTTAAAATTACTGCAATTTGTTTTTAAAAACTATATCTTCGGTGATTTCGGGCATTTCGCATTGTTGTTGAACGTTCAAAATAGCTTTATCCTCTAAGTCACACCCACTTTCCCAGTAAAACCGACGAAATTGTAACGATGCGACAAGCAGTTGCTGAGATCTACTCAAAGTGGAATTTGAATAATAATAATAATAATAATAATAATAATTTTAACAAAAACAATAGTGTTTCACACACCCTAATAATAATTTTAAAAACATAACGCTCACGCTACAATACATGTCCACATTCCTGTTTGGTTTGTTTAGTGTTGAGGGTTGTGCCTCAACATAAAGATAATCCATTAAGAATTGTGGCTTTCAGACGCAAAAGGCAAAAAGTGGGCGTGGCTCTGACCCTGGGGATCGGGACATCAATAGTGGACGCCCTCGGGCTATAAGGAATACATATGCCAAGTACAAAGCTGATTCATTCAGAATTGCAGTCAAGCACAAAGCTGATTCATTAAGAATTGCAGCCTGTAACCGACAAGCACAAAAATTGGGCGTGGCTTGCCTCTGGGAGTCGGGACATGCACGTGTAGGTGACACACAGACACACAAAAAGAAAATGGGGGTGGCACTGTCCCTGGGGGTCGGCATGCACCAAAAACAATAGGGATTCCTTAATATACCAAGAATAAGTATGCAAAATTTCAAGATGATACGTTAAGAAATGCAGCCTGTAGATGACAGACAAACAAATACAAGAAATGGGTGTTGCTGTCCTAGGGGGTCGGGCATGCACCCAAAACAAAAGGGATCATCCTTAGGGTATACTATAAGGAATAAGTATTTTAAGTTTCAATGTGATCGATTAAGAATTGTGGCCTGTACGCAACACACAAATAGAAAATGGGCGTGGTTCTGTCCCTGGGGGTTGGGCATGCACCCCAAATGATAAGGATGTTCCTTATGGTACAAAGAATAAGTATTCAAAGTTTCAAGATAATTCGTTAAGAAATGTGGCTTGTAGACGACAAACAAAGAAATACAAGGAATGGGCGTGGCTCTGCCCCTGGGGTAGAGCATGCACCAAAAAACAATAAGGATCATCCTTAGGGTGTAAAGAGTAAGTATACAAAGTTTTGAGAAAATCCAGTAAGAATTGCCCTCTGTAGGCAACACACGGGTAAACAATAAGAAAATGGGCGTGGCTCTGCCCCTGGAAGTTGGGCATGCACCCCAAACGATAGGGATCACCCTTAGGGTGTAAAGAGTAAATATACAAAGTTTGAAGAAAATTCAGTAAGAATTGCGCCCTGTAGGGGACACAAAGACACACGAAAAGAAAATGAGCATGGCTCTGTCCCTGGGGGTTGGGCATGTACCCCAAACAATAGGGATGTTCTTTTGGGTACAAACAATATGTATGCAAAGTTTCAAGGTTATAAGTTAAGAAATGTGGCCTGTAGACGACAAACAAACAAATATTAGAAATGGGCGTGGCTCTGTCCCTGGGGGTCGGGCATGCACCAAAAACAATAGGGATCTTAGGGTATAAGGAATAAGTATACAAAGTTTGAAGAAAATCCATGGGGAATTGCACCCTGCAGGCCACACACACACACACACACGCGCACACACACACCCAAGTCTTTGTCAGGTCCTTGGCAGTAACCACACTTTTTTCTTATATTTTTATCTAAAATATATTATTGATCGGTCTAAAGTACCAACGGGTAATGAAAAATATGTTATAATAAATCTTTAATATTAAACAGTAATAATTGAGATTGTTGGGACTCTTTAGTGGGACGTTGTGTGACACTTAAAGAGCCGTACCGTCAAAGTGGTATAGTTACACTTATTATACACATGTTACATACCCAGGATTTAATGAACTGATGGGACGTCCTGATAATTACTTCTATTTAATTGTACACACCTATGTTTTAATGCACTATTGGAACGTCCGTATAATGACGTACATAATGGTTATCGGAAGGGTCCCGTTAAAGACGCACATTCAATTCACACACCACACATTTAATAAACTGTTGGTACTGAAGATGTCCTAATAACGATGTATATAACTAATTCACACACGCTGTTGGAACTGAACATGTCCAAGCTAGATTTGGTATGTATGAAATGTGACAAGGCCGCGATTAGCCCACATTACAGGCACACCAAGATTGGTCTCCCCTTTGACCACGAATCAATATAAATTTGTTTTGTCTTAAAATCTGGACACACACTAAGTCATTGTATCACTACTGGGACCAATTCGACTAAATTGTGAAGAGTCAGAAGGCAGTTAATAACGCTTCAGTCCATAAGAATTCTTAAATTGCTGGTGACATCTCCATCATTACAGTACAGTAAACTTTAATAAGGATCAAATTATAACGGCCCATGCAGGGGACCCAAAGTAAAATAGAAAATAAAACACAGGGCAAAAGCGACATAACCTAATGTGATCGCGGATTAAGCCACAAATGTATACACATTTCATTGAGTAGAAATACAATCAAAATAAAACCCAATGGGTTTTACATTCACTCAACACCAACTATGTCATTTTGGGGAAATTCTTTGATATTTCTATTAGATTAAATTAAAGGGCATGACTCTTTGGTGTGGGAAGGAAAGTGCAGAAATTATGCTCACTACTAGACTCACCCCCTCTTTACCCCGGACAAAGACAGATAAACTATCAGCTGCAAATATTACTAATAATTAAGCATGTAAATCAATAAATGACAATAAGGAAACACAGTTGGTTAGTCTAACAGGTAAATATAACTTGGGGTAAGGTAAGAGTCATTGTTGACTGTGCGACAAACTGAAAGGTGGTTTACCGTTGTGTTTTGTCTGACCTTTCCTCTAAATTCGCAAAACTGTGGCACACTGGTACACGTGTACTGTTGGATGTTCCATGGGCGGGTTTCAATCTTCGAAATGCCGTTGAAACTGGTTTGGGTAAAACAAAATACTTCATAATTCACTTTTTGTTTTAATTCTTTATGATTTTAACACAAAAGCAATTTCACTGAAGTCCAACAACATTTTGAATTTAACAATGGATACCCTCAAAAGTCAAATTTGTGACAACCTCTAGAAAATAATATTCTGGATTCTTTAATACATTTGAGTCAGTTTTTAAGAATTTAATTATTGGTTAAATAAATGTCCATTAGTCTGTTCACACAGGGCCAGTTTCACCACCTTAAAACCGTATTGTTTGTGATGCACATTTCACATTCAATATTTCCTACTTTCCTCTGCTCTTCACTAGACTGTGTTTTCATATTCACTGAAATAATAAAATAATAGTGGTCATTAACACTTGGGTTGGGCTAAGATTTGATTACTTCAAATCCATAGAGGGAGAGAGAGAATGAGACTGATGTCCACTTATCACTCAATTGGGTGAAGAGAAACTACCATCCACTCAACACTTATTATTTCTATTATTACAGCATATTTCTAGTACACCTTTTCACACCAAGGTTTTTTTTATTAAAGAAAAAGAATTTTGAGATGCCCAACATCTTAATCTTAAAGTTAAAATATTATTCTATAACACAGGGGCTTGAAACCCAGTTGAACAGTTTGGGCTTTAAGACTTGTTTATGAGATGAAGATAGTAGGTAAAGAGAGACCAAAAGAACGAGGAGAGAAGACAGAGACGCAAACAGAGGAAACAGATAGAAAGACAGGAGAAATAGAAAGGATAACAGAGAGAGGAGAGTCTGGTGCTCACCTAACACTTGAAAGGGGTGGGGTGAAAGGGGGGTGGAGGAAGTGAGAGATGGTATGGAAGAGAGAAAGGGAGCGAGATAAGATATTTCGCAACAAAATAAACCATATGGTGCAATTGTACTTATTGTTTTAATATCAAATAATTGCTTTAACTATATTTCGTATATATATCATTTCCACACGAAACTGTATATATGTTCGATTTTACAATTTATTATACCTAATCTTATTTTTATGTATATTATGTTTATATTTAATGATTATAATTTTTGTAAACCAGGGAAAGAACTTATATAGGCCTTGCCTGTTGTTCAATCCTTTTCAAATGAATAAAATATTGTTTAAACTAACCGTGCCAATCGTCTTCGTGCTGGAGATCGGGGCTTGCAACTAAGACCCGTGAAGGAGGAATTCCGAATAGGCGTCCGTCATCAACTGGCGCCGATTAAGTCCTTGCTTTTTGTACACACCGCCCGTCGCTACCTCCGATAGAATGGCTAAGCGAGCTTAATCAATCATTCAGAGGAAATAAAAGTCGTACAAGGTTTCCGGTAGTGAACCTGTGGAAGGATCATTACCCTACCTTCGGTCTCTTTCTTCTCTGTGCGAGAGACGACGGAACCAAAACCCTCGAAACTTTCTCGTTTCACCAGGTCGCTCCTCTTCTATTTCAGACGCTAGGAGGCTCGTCCAAAGCCAACCAATCTGGCGAGTCGTGCCGCCAACCCCCGTCCTGTCCTGCGCGCTGAACTTACGCATACCACTAAGCGGAGGAAAGGAAACCAACCGGGACTCCCTCAGTAGCGGCAAGCGAAGCAGGAAGAGCCCATCGCCGAATCCCCCGTCGGACCTCGGCGGTGCGGGGATTGTGGCGTAAGAGTCCGACGCAGTCGGTACCTGCGAGTCGAGTTGCTTGGGATCGTAGCTCAAAGCGGATGGCAAGCTCCATCTAAGGCTAAATACTAACTTGCATGTTTTCAAGATATTTACTTAGAGATTTTCATAACAAGACGAGCTTACATGTTATGTGTGTTTAATCGACATACTACTATTATGAAAACCGTTAATAACAAAACCCGGTATTTCATACAATTCTTTCGCACAATTTGGAAAATCGCAGATCACTAACTATATTTCACGAACCAATGCCTAGGTACCACTGGGGAAAAATCATCGACGATATGGAAATAAATATTCTCGATGTTTTTGCGCAGTTCCATAAAAATGAGAAATAGAACTTATTAAGCATTCTGGTGGCCCAGTGAATGTGCATTGACACTTCGGCAATTTCGGGGAATACCCTCTCCTCCCCGAGCAATTGCCGTGAATCATCGGGAATGACTCCCAATAATCGGGAAAGCTCCGGGGTACCATCGCCGATAATCAACATCATCGGTGAATATTCATGTCGGGAGATCTAGGTCTTACTGGACAATTGATAATTCCCAGGAAGCGTCGGGAACAGGTTTCCCGGTATGCAGGGAAAGCTTCGGGTCGTTGTGTTTCCAACGTTTTGTGGGGAAAACTGACCGGGGAGGCATCCTGACAGTTCTCCAGATCCAGTGAAACTTCAGCGAAATATTTTTTTACTGAAGCATCCTCGAAGGGCCGCTGATAAGTCAGCAAGACATCGCCGATACTTCGGTAATGCCTAAGGGGGCGATTCGGGGTCGTCGCAAGCCTCATGGAACCACAGTTTGTATTGAAAATTTTTCCGATACTTTCCGGATGGGGAAGCTCTGGGGATACTTCCCTGAAGCTTCTGCAAAATACTGTTTTTCAGAGGCATTCCCGGTTTTTATCCTCAAAAATCCCCTGACGCTAAGGCAAGACATCGCAAATGCTTCGATGATAACCCGGAGTTTCCTTGTGGATCTGGAAAGCTCCGGGAATGCCTCCCGGCCTGTTCTCCTAACAATGCAAGCACTGAAATTTTCCGCAGTTCTCCACAAAGCTAGCTATGCACCAGGAGCTCCCCTGGGGCACGGGCAAACCTGTTCCCGACGCCTTACCCTATTTCCCAAACAAGGCAATCATCATTGTGGATTTGCAAAGCTCCGATGAGGCCCTCCCGGCCTGTTTTCCTGACAATGCGTGCTTTGAAACTTTTCGCAGTTCTCCCGTGGCCTCCCGTTGAGTAAGCAGTAAAGCTGTTCCCGACGCCTTCCGAGACTCATCATTTTTTTCTGTAGTACAATGGTACCTTCACATTATATAAGACAATTGTAACTGTATTAATACGCCCCAATAAGTGCCACTACTCCATATTGTGCGAATTACTAATATTTCAATAGCTGTTGTTTAAAAAAATACACTTATTATTTTGACAATAATCTTATTGTATGTTTCGCAAGATAAAAATTTCGAAATGTCAGACAGAAATAATGTAATGACTAGATGGCTAGATTTTTTAAATAATACATGGGTTGAAAATAGTTATAAAGTTTAGATATGACAGAAATAAAAATGTATTTCTCCCACGTGACCATATATGATGTGTATGGTCGAAATCGGTTAACCGAGGACTTGACACACTCACTGTCCAATAAACACTAACTGCGGACTTGATACACACAATCACATTTTTGCATTTTCAGATCACACACACGAAAGATACACCTTAACTGTAGAATGCCGCCTAACGAGGAAGACATTAAAATCAATTGGGATATCAAATTCAGGCTTCTGAACATCGTAACAGTCGTGGCTTCAGTTCAAAAAGTCCTTGGTTGACACAGGTCCACGATTAGAAGGTGTGTATTCAGATGTGTGTCCTCGATATACACCATATACAAACGCACACACACACACACGCCATCACACACAAACACACAGACCGGGGCGACGGCATAATATGGGTCGCCGATTGCGACTTGATTGTCAACTCAAAATATATATGCTAAAATCTATAAATATGACAAACTTCGTTTTATTTCTTTGGTAAACTTTAAATTGATGCTAAACTCCAAATATATGACATGTGTGCTGAGACTTGATGGTAAATTCAAAATATATTTGATCAACTCCAAATATATGACGTTCTTCTTTTATAGATGACAAACTAAATATATATACGGAACTTTCTAAATACATGCTAAGTTAAGACTCGGATTACCGGTCTTGGAAGTTTACTTTATCTACGTCATGTTATTCGCCCCCAAACCTGTGAGGCTTTGACGTCAAATATAAATAAAATGAAATGGGTTTAACGTCCTACTGTTCTGCCTAACCTGGGATAATGTAGATGGGCATACGGCATACAGTGTGCTATGAGGGAAATTTTGCCCGGGCGGCGGCGCTACGGCTTACTCTTACATCGAATTCCAACTGCCAAGGGATCTTTTACGTGTGTACACGGGACCTTGGTTTTTCGTCCCACCCGAACGACTAGACAGCTGTCCTTGTCAGGCCCTCCCTCCTGCATTATTTACAAGGGGAAACCACGCCGAACGTCAAATAGAGATGACGCTGAGAGGTTATTAGATCCAAATTGCGTCTATAGTTAGGGTTCTCCACGTGCCAACTGAAAAGTTGTTCTTGACACGTTGATCCTGCACGTTTTAGTTCAATGACTTACTACTGATTTCTAACAGTCTCGCGCACTCGTTGAGGCTATAAATAGCAACAGCATGCGGAAATGTTCTGGATGTTATGGACGCCACTCCAAACCATTTTTCAGTATTATTTATGTATGGTTTAATGATCATAGCTTATGAAGTACAGCATGGTCGTTTATTTAGTGACTATAAATGTGTGAAACAGATTTAAGGCTTTCTAAATATATTAGTATTGTGGTGTAATTGTCGAGATATTTGGAGATATTCATTTAGGGTGGGGCACCCTACTATAGTAGTATATAACTATTATAATCCTAACCCAAAGTTAAAATCCGACTCAAAAATATGCGTCGGCAATACTGGACACGTAGGACTACCGTAGATGACGTTAATGTTGTGCGGTGGGGTGCAGCAGAGTGTTGGGGGCGCCAATATAATACCCAAGTTTCCACGCACTTGGAGCCGCATTCAGAGTCCCTAGCAAGTGATCCCGTGTGTCAATTTCGGCCGCGTTATTTCTTATTTTGATGTGAAACACACCAAAATGAGAAACTTTTTGTCCTCTAAACTAGAACTAGTCAGAAACACCAATAAGGCAATGTGGATACGGTGACCATAACGAGAATCTCGAATAATTTCATTTGATGGCGGCACCCCCAAAGAGCGATAAGGTCCTATCAAATGTGGATAGGACAACCAAAACGAACCCTCTAATGCCATGTGATGGCGCAGGTGCGGACCCAGAAAGGGTGATATGTGGGGCACGTCGCCTTTAGGGTGCGTGGAACCCATGTCTGGGGTTCGCCCTCGGAAGATTTTGAAAAATAACGCTGCTGGAAACACGTTTATCCGCCACTCTGGTGATCTTAAACGAAGCCTCTAATGTCATGTGATGGCGCAGGCGCGGACCCAGAAAGGGTGATAGGAGGGGTACTTCGCCTGTGCGGGTGGCATTGTGACAGCTCTCAGAAAAATTTGAAAACTAACGCTGCTGGAAACAATTTTTTCTGCCGGGGGAATCCGCCGCCTCGGAAATATGGCGAGTCCAGTATTGCCGACGCATATTTAACTTTGGGTTAGGATTATAATAGTTATCTATACGGTCATGTTAGACGCAGTTTGGATCTAATAACCTCTCAGCATCATCTCTATTTGACGTTAGAGTCTTAGAAGTTTGGAGGCGGGGGCGAAACGACTCCTAGACTCCAATAACAAGACGTAGACAAAGTGAACTTCTAAGACCGGTAATCCGAGTCTAGCTTAGCATGTATTTAGGAAGGTCCGAATATATATTTAATTTGTCATCTATAAAAGAAGAACGTCATATATTTGGAGTTGGTCTAGCTATGAGAACGTAGCTAAAAACGTTGAGATATACTGATGTGTTGTTTTTAGCTACGATTTGAGGCTTTTAGTTCCAAGTTGCAAATTCAATTTCTTTATTAATGCATGCAACATCTTTAAAATAAGATAAGTTAATACTATTATCACTAATTAAACTTACAGAGGCCAATGTGGTAGCACAACTATCGCCTAACTCCAAAAAGTCACATTTAAATTACTGAAGCGGTATTTTTGTTCAACATTCACCGTCATTGAAATCCACGTGGATGTCATTTAGTTTGTTTACGTTTTTCCACAGGCAATTGCGTTTTGGATTGGCTGTTATAAAGCTTTATATTTAGCCCCCGCCTTCATGTTGACAGCACTAGACATCTCTGGTCTAAAAAAAGATGGCGGTCTTAGTAACGGCTTAACGCCTCGATTTTAAATACGATGATTTATACCCGTTCCAGGTAGGATTATATGCTTAATTGTAATTGGGTGTGGCAGAAATATTATGAATAACAATAATCAATCGTTGTTTTGATGAAAAATATTGTCAATTTTTCATAGTAAGCGCGATTGCGAGGCACAATCGCACTTGCAATGCTGAACCAAATGGGACAAAATTTCATTTGGAAACACGGAGTGTTAACAGATGATTTTTTTATTTTTATCTAGAGTTGATCATACATATATATTTTGAGTTTAGCATCAAGTCTAAGCATACATGTCATATATATTTGGAGTTTAGCATCAATTTAAAGTTTACAAAAGAAATAAAACGAAGTTTGTCATATTTATAGAGTTTAGCATATATATTTTGAGTTTACAATAAAGTCGCAATCGGCGCCCCATAGACGTCCACATTATGAATGTGGACGGATGATAAAATTAAGATATTAGGCTCCATAATAATGGAATTAAGTTTGCCACGTGAAAATAAAGGTACCCAATTGGAAATGAAATGGGGTTTAATATTAATGCCCTACTGTTCTGCTCCTAAACTGGGTTAATGAAAACCCCTGCACCGAATCGGAGTTAAGACAAACACATCAGTAGTAAGCTATATAAATCTATGTTTTTAGCTACCGGAACCCGTGCTTCGCCAATAAAACCTTCAAATAGGCTCCGATTAGATGCTTGCTGTCAGGGGCGGATACAGGATTTTCAGAAAGGGGAGTGTGCTGCACCCACTTGAGAGTGCGAAGCCCCGCCCGTGATTTTTGAGTGGAAAAATACCCACAAGGACTAATTTCGTACTAGTACTGTAAATTACCATTTCCAACCTAAACGATTTTTGTTCTCCTCTCCCGGAAGAATATATGGAGCCAAAAAGTGTTCGCCACCACAAAAAATAGAGGGGGCGCACCCGGCGCACGCCCCCTCTGGATCCGCGCCTAGTTGTTTTTGTTTATACGTTTGAATATGACTATAGCAAAACTGACAATTGTTTGTCTTCTTGCGTTACAACGATCGCGTGGAATCGCGTCTATTATTAAAAAAAAAACGCTTTTCTGTTACACAACAATATGAATGCTATGCGCGCGACATTCAATCAATAGTTGAAGCGCGGTGAATTGTGGGATGTCACTCGGTAAACGTGATGTCAATGTATTGTGACTGTTACTGTGTATGCAAGGCGCCCTACAACTAGTGACCAGTACATAGGTGGATAAACCATGTCGTCAAGAAAGAGTACCTTCGTGCCTAATATACCAGTGGAAAAATGCGCTGCGTGTGATAAAACTGTTTATGCAATGGAAAAGACAGAAATTAATCAAAATCCATACCATAAAGCCTGCTTGCGCTGCTTTCAGTGCAAATGTCAGTTGACACCCAAAAATTTCGCGGCAAATGAAGGCGTTATGTACTGTACCAGTCATTTAAAACAACTGTTTAAATTGAAAGGAAATTACGACGAGGGTTTTGGCAGACAGCAACATAAAAATGAACTAAAATGGTCGGGTAAATAATAATAACTATCGTTTATTTGCTGTTCAGTGTGATAAATTCTCTGTATAAGTGTACATATTGTCGATCAGCTGGCCATTGTAAATACTAAACGATATTTATCTGTATTTAAAAAAAAATATTGATAGTGATTGTTTTTCCAAACTTCATAAAGAAATCAAAGAAGGAAGGCGTTGAATGTGATTAAAGTACCATAGTGCAGATTGATAACTCATCTCAGTGATCATTTGTTTTCGAATTTCAAAGTTTGATAATTGCCTTAATAAATTTAGAAATGTAGAAGCATATATATATATATAACAGTAGGCCTATATTTATCTTGGATATGATACAAATTATTATTTTTGTGTCAAGATATATTATTCTAATCCAAGGGATAAGATCAAGATTATAAACATGAAGAACATGCTTTTACTTGTTGAATGGGATCTGTAGTAAGTAAGTTTATAAGGGTGTTCATTTGGTGGATGGGTTTGTGTCATAATCATAGATGTACTGGTATCAATTTTCTACAGAGTAGGCCAAAGGGAGATTCACAATAGGATTACATAATTATGGAAAGTTAATATATAGCATCAAAAAATGTTGTGCCATATTCAGTCAAATATATCCATTTGTCTGTTAAAAAATAGCCTTTTTTTATTCATAATCATAGGGAAATACATGTCATAATGTTGAAATTTTTTCAATGTAATTTGAGTATTGTGCACTTGTTTGGAAATAAGTGGCTAGGTAAGTAAGATTTTGGCTCGGTAATCTGTAGTTAATTTAAGTAACATAAGATTTTGGCTCGGTAATCTGTAGTTACTTTAAGTAACATAAATTTGTTTCGGCTCTGCTCTCCACTACATTACAGACAGCTAATATGAAAATAAGGCTTTTCCCCCATCTCTGTTCTAAAACTATTATGGAATCCTTACTGTCTGTTTTTCACCGTGATTCTGTTTTGGTCGCCAAAAGGAATCATTTCTTGCAACATCCGACACAAATTTATAAAAATCCAACACTATTTTCATGTAGAATAGTGCGATACAAATACATAAACAACTTTCATTTGAATGGAGCTGCCATTTTCAAACTAATGCTCAGCCATTATTCCAAATTTAGTTTGAAAATGGCGGCACCATTCAAATGAAAGTTGAGTATGTATTTGTTTGTATCGCACATTTCTACATGAAAATAGTGTTGGATGCACATAAAAAAATCCCTTGACAGTTTGAATTTGATAAAAAAGTAGAATGTTGTGCAACCGTCCTGGCAAAATATCAATCTGTTTCCCAGAGAATTACTTACGAATTATCTCTGTAACAGACGACTGTCCACAACAGGTGTGTTGACTGCACGCGCCGTTAGTCATTGGCTCAACGGCTCGTGCAATGTTGACTTAAAGGACAATATTGGTGCCAGTCATTATCACATATGTGATAGAACTGATTAAACACTTTCCAAATATAATATTAACACAGAGATCATCGCTACCATAGAGGAGTAATAAAGGATTCATGAATCGGAAGTGACGAACGCCAAATGAAAAACACGAGTTATCTCTCTATGTGAATGACTGAAGTGACGAGTGATGACAGATAAACAGCCGAATTTCTGCTCACTAATAATTCCTTCGAAGACAAAAGGTTGTTATATGGGACCACAAGAGGTTATCTGACGATACAATAAAGTAATTAAGTGTCATAAGATAAGAGAACACGGGAAAAATAGAAATACTCCGTACAGCCACTTGTTTTTATTCATTCTATAGGGGAGACTGGGGCACATTGAACCACTTTGTTCACATACATGTTTGTCCTCATTTCATATCAAATGTGTTTATTAGAAGATCTCTTTATTTCATGATCAAAATTTAAAAAAAAAAATCAATATGCCCCCTTATATGGATCAAACCCCGGTTTATCTGGATTGTATAGATTAGACATATATATGAACTTAAGTACAAGAATTTCCTAAGCTAAAAAGTTAACATGTATGGAAAATTTTTCTCTTTTAAGCGCTTTTTTGAAAAATTCACTGCCTAAGAAAATAATTGACAGCATGTGGCTTATTGATGGAGAAATGGGTCTAAGAAGTTATCTCACTTCTGTACAGTGTTGGGTTGTATAGTATTATTTATAAAGGATATATCCATGGTGGTTCAATGTGCCCCGGTCTCCCCTACCTTATAAAAACATGGTAATGCACGGACTTTTAATCTGTTTTTCTTTCCTGTTCTCTTATCTAGTGGTAGTCAATTCTTTTTATGAATTGTAAGATATTCTCTCACAGTGTCACACAACAACTGTAGGTCTTCGAGAGAATTATTAGTGAGCAGATATTCGCCCATGTATCTGTTATCACTAGTCACTTCAGTTAGTTATATAGAGGAATAACTCGTGTTTTCCTTTGGCGTTCGTCACTTTCGATTCATGAATCCTTTATTACTCCTCTATGGTAGCGATGATCTCTGTGTTAATATTATATTTGGGAAGTGTTTAATCAGTTCTATCACATATGTGATAATGACTGGCACCAATACTGTCCTTTAACACCTAACTGCTTCGGGCAAAATGATGCATTTTACCCATCTTAATACCCATTTACACTAAATAGGAAATATTTTTGTCCCCAACTTTCTGTCTGTCTGTCCGTCTGTCTGTCTGTCCGTCACACTTTTTGGGACACAATAACTCTCTTCCTAATTGAGCTAGAATGTTCAAACTTGGTGTATGTGTTTATTAGGTCAATGCCTTGATGGAGTTCGAAGATGAGCATTTTCCGCATAGGGTAAGCAGAGATAAGCAATTTGATTGGTTGATGCTTTGGGACACGATAACTTTAGTTCTAATTAAGTGAGATTGATGAAACTTGGTGTATAGTTTCATTATAGTAATACCTTGACTAAGTTCGATAATGAGCATTTTCTGCTCAGGGTAAGCAGAGCTATACGCAATTTGATTGGTCGAGAATTTGGAACACAATAACTCTCCTTCTAATTGAGTTAAATGTTCAAACTTGGTGTATATGCTTATTAGGTCAATGCCTTGATGGAGTTGGAAGATGAGCATTTTCTGCTTAAGGTAAGCAGAGATAAGCAATTTGATTGGTTGATGCTTTGGGACACGATAACTTTAGTTCTAATTAAGTGAGAGTGATGAAACTTGGTGTATAGTTTCATTATAGTAATACCTTGACTAAGTTCAATAATGAGCATTTTCTGCTCAGGGTAAGCAGAGCGATAAGCAATTTGATTGGTCGTGACTTTGGAACACAATAACTCTCCTTCTAATTTAGTTAAAATGTTCAAACTTGGTGTATATGCTTATTAGGTCAATGCCTTGGTGGAGTTCGAAGATGAGCATTTTCCGCTTAGGGTAAGCAGAGATAAGCAATTTGATTGGTTGATGCTTTGGGACACGATAACTTTAGTTTTAATTAAGTGAGAGTGATGAAACTTGGTGTATAGTTTCATTACAGTAATACCATGACTAAGTTCAATAATGAGCATTTTCTGCTCAGGGTGAGCAGAGCGATACGCAATTTGATTGGTTGAGACTTTGGAACACAATAACTCTCCTTCTAATTGAGTTAAAATGTTCAAACTTGGTGTATATGCTTATTAGGTCAATGCCTTGATGGAGTCGGAAGATGAGCATTTTCTAATTAAGTGAGAATGATGAAACTTGGTGTATAGTTTCATTACAGTAATATACTATTAAAAAAAAGTAGGGGATATTTGATTTTTAAGTGTTATTAAAGTCACCTAATGAAACTGACGAAGAAACAAATGACAAAATGAAATGAAGTTCACATTCATCGATTTATTCCAAATGATCGTTAGACTAAGTAAGGCACAGACTGACCATTATAAGGGTAAAATGATACCCGGGGTCAAACAGCAAAGTTACTACAGCATCACAACAAAGTCAGTAACTGGTAAATCCTCCTCTGTTTGCCAAACAAACATTGATCCGACGTGGCATACTCCTAATGAGACGTCTAAGGTCATTTTGGTCCAGATTGTCCCATTCCTGTTGCAACGCAGCAGCAAGTTCTTGGACATTGGCAGGACGTTGTTGACGTTGACGTAACCTCTGTCCAAGCATGTCCCAGACATGCTCGATGGGGGAGAGGTCGGGACTCAGTGCTGGCCAAGGTAATGTGGTGATGTTCTGTTGTTGGAAGTAACCTGTAACGATCCAGGCCCTGTGACATCTTGCGTTGTCATCCTGGAAGATGAAACGGCGGCCATGACGCCGTGCGAACGGCACAACATGGACTGCCAAGATGTTGTCCCGGTAGTACTGGCCTGTAACACGCCCTGCAACAACATGTAAAGCCGTTCTTCCAGCAACAGTGATGCCTCCCCACACCATAACAGAACCACCCCCAAATCGATCATGTCTGATGACGTTAACGTTTCGACGACGCCACACCCTCCTACGTCTGTCCAAAAAATCAACAGTGAACCTTGACTCATCTGAAAACATCACATTGCTCCAGCGTCGATTATCCCAGTGTTGACGATACCTACACCAACGACGTCTTGCCTGAATGTGATGATCTCTCAAACAAGGGATCACGCGAGGACGTCGGGCGCGAAGGTGACCCCTATGCAGTCGATTCCGAATCGTCTGGCCACTCACTCTCACACCAGTGTCTGTTTGAAGACGAGCGCTGATCTGATTTGCTGTGATGACACGATTTCTAAAGGCCTAGGTACGGATAAATCGATCCTGGGCTTGAGTTGTCTCCCTTGTTCGACCTGAGCGTGGTGTGTCCTGTACAGATTGTGTATCATGGTATCTGGACCATAGCCTGCTTATGACAGACTGAGAAACATTCATCGTCCGCGCCACAACCGCCTGTGTTGTGCCGATCTGTAGCATGTAGGGCTGGGTATCGATAGTGATTTTTACTATCTATCAATAATCGGCAATGAAATGTCGGTCGATAATCGATAGTATCGAAAACAAACTTATTTTCACGGTCGTCATCAAGACTGGATGCAGTGACTGTAAGTTCAAAACCATGCGAAGTTGCGAAAGATCGTTTGCTCCTGTCTAAAACCCAAAGTGTTTCCACACAGCTTTTTTAGCTTTGCCGGGAAAATCAACAAGCGTTTTGTCGTCCATGTGTGCTATTTATTGTACCGGGTACTCTATTACTGAGGCACACGTACAGAAATAGTGAACTGTACAGACGAATTCTGAAGCTTGCAAAGGGAAATAACTCTAACTTTATTTACACATCCGGGTATCTCCGATTTGGTGATATTCAACAATAATTTCTTCAAAACTAAAGTAACGTTTCAATGAGAGTGAATATATGAAAACGGCTGTTCAATAAGCAGTCACAATTTTGTTATGTGTTACATTGATACTTGATAGTAATTAAAGTGAGCGGTGTATTATGATTAACTGAAAGAAAACATTGACATTTCAGACGCAAGAAAATTAGGCGATAATCGGTAGTAACCCACCGCTATCGATAATGCTTTTCTGGGCCGTCCAATCGATACTATCGATTTATATCGATATTTTACCCAGCCCTAGTTAGAGCTGGACGATATTAGTAAAATCAAATATCGCGATATTTCCCCAAAAAAGGACGATATATCACTATATCGCGATATTTTAGTTTTATTATAAAAAGCTAACGATATATCACGATATATCACAATATCCCGATATTTTAGTTTTATTATGTGATGTATTTTTAAATGAACGTAACAAGTTGCTGGTGTTGCTGCCTATTGCAGCTACACGACGCTTGCAAAATCTACATAAAACTTTTGTTTGCGCTTCGTTGTTCTCATCAAAACCAAAAGCCATATACAACTCGTGCAATGTTTTTTAGGCTTTATTATTACTAATGTTCAATCAGACTGAGCTTCGCAATGTTCCGCCATCTTTCAAAATGTTGAATAACATGTGGGTATGCCTATGAGTAGACTCAAAGAACCAGATGTAATTTCCCCTATTCGGTACACTACAACAGGATGTTTGTTTAAATCTCGTATATCAAGACGCAATAAGGTTTTATTTACAAATAACATTTTATTTTTATTTAATTCGGCTACAGTTTAAAAATTGGCAAAAAAACCCAACAACACCCAAACACACGCACAAAATGATAGTTAACTAACAAACGCCATCATACATAAAATGATAACAACTGTTTTCAAACAGTCCTAATGATAAATCGATCGAAGACGGCAAAGAGAAGATATTACACCATGACTTACCTGGCTGGTTATACAAGTGTTGCACAGCATTAGCAATGGGTTTGACATTATAATGACAAGTATAATAAGTTTAATAATCGAGAAAACTACTAGACTAGTCATGTATTTAGTAGGCCTTGTCAATGAACGAGTGACTAGTCATTTGAGTCATCGATCGTGACATAATGTCGTAAATATCGTGATAGTATCGTGTAAAGATACGATATATCATTATACCGCGATATTTTAGGTGGTTTATAAAATATCGTAATTCAAATTTTAATATCGCGATATATCGAATTACCGAAAATATCGTCCAGCCCTAGCCCTAGTAGCATGCCAAGGGCACGTAACCTTTCATTTTGGGTAAGCCGACGCATATCAAAATTTGTTTTCTGGTCACTAAAACAATTAAACTGATGTTTCCACCCTGGAATTCAATGCTACAATGACTGTAACATTCAAAGTCAGAGTCGTGCAAATCTTGGGTTGGACCCCCATGATGATCCCAAGCATCACCTGCATTCCATGCGATAGCTATTGGTGCGTTTGGGCGTCACATGTAACTGGAAATGTTTCTTCTGTTTGGTTCTATAGTGACTTTTTTCGTAGTCATTTGCATATTTTAGTATTATGCCCCCAAAATCAAATATCCCCTACTTTTTTTGAATAGTATACCTTGACTATGATCGATAATGAGCATTTTCTGCTCAGGGTAAGCAGAACGATAAGCAATTTGATTTGTCGAGACTTTGGAACACAATAACTCTCCTTCGAATTGAGTTAAAATGTTCAAAATTGCTGTGTATGCTTATTAGGTCAATGCCTTGATGGAGTTCGAAGATGAGCATTTTCTTCTTACGGTAGGCAGAGATAAGCAATTTTTGGATGACACTTCGTGTTCAGTTTGATTGGTAGATACGTTTGAAAAAAATAAATGTGCGATTAATTAATATGTGTCATCTATTTATTTTGGGATTTCGGCGGGGGACATCAGCCTCACTGTTGGCTTGTTTAACTACAAATACTTCAAACGTCTTTATTTATTTTTCTTTTACCTCAAAAAATGTTTGATAATTTAATTTGTCGGAATAAAAAAGTTAATATGCCGTACTCATTAAGCCTCGTCGATGCAGTGATTGCAGCGGCCAAGCGAATGTTCACTGCGGGATCAGTTTGGCAAAATATCTCTAGTCAGCCTTGAGGATAAGTAGTAGGGTGCTCTAGGCCTGTCTTCATGAACTAGATTTCATTTCATTTTGCTTGGATATTAGTTGCACTAAACTGTGACCTGGCTGACTGATGCTCCAGGATTATCAACACGTTTACAGACAGCTAGATAGAAATCTGATTCAGGAGATCAGGAGTTAGACAAGTCAATAAAGAATTTTGTAAATGACTGGGTAGCTTATTCATTCTTTAATTGCCTAAGGCAGGATATTCTGAGATATTCTTTACCACCACTAAACCAAAAGATGTCACTCCTAACAGTACAGTTAATAAACAGAAAATTAATGACTGTGTATTTATACACAGTGTAGAGTTTGAGGTCCTTAACCGAAGAAGTCTACTGGTTTTCAGTGATTTCTGATAATTACTGCCAGAGTTGTGGCCCTTGATCACTTTGAAAAATCTAGAAGATGGTCTAGAGGCCAAAGTTAATATCCGATGGACTATAAATTCACCGAAAAAAGAAAAAACATGCGATGCGACAACTCTTATTGACTGCCCGGACGATTTAGCTGCTGTGGGCGTATGTTTCGTTGCCTGGCAACCTATCTTTCAATTTGTAGAACCGTTTTAACCCTCTAACTGTGAAAATTGCAAACTGATCTATATGAAATTACTTACAAAGTATAAATCTGCGACACTCATAGCTGCTTTGGGCTATGTTTCATCGCCTGGCAACTTATCTTCATGACAACTGTACATGTACATAATCGAACTTATTATTTCCCTTTAAATATCTGCTAGAGAGCAAGCAAAAAACTGAATGTATGTGCATTTGAGCAAGGTATCTATCATACATCGCAATGCTGTACTCAGAGCCTTATACATGTATATAGATATTATGGCCAACTGACGTCGTGGGCGCCATTTTGTTACCCATTCTTTCGTTGCAGATAGAGCAACAGTACAGTGTGTGACAGATTTATATGTTTTAGATTTGTACAAATGTATTTTTATGTTCACTCAAATCTTGGGGTAGACAATAATATTGATAAATGAATCACAATATATAAATTTTATTGACAATATTTATTTTTATACGCCCACATTGAAATGGGGTGGTTCGTCCGTGCTTCCACAAGCAATTGTGGACGCTCTAGGGGCTAAAGTTAATATCCGATTGACTTTAAATTTATACACAGTGTTTACAGTCATGAGACGAAGACGCCTATTGATTTTCAGCGATTTCCAATAATTACTGCCAGAGTAATGGCCCTAGATCACTTCAAAAAATCCTGTGGACACTTTGGGGGCCAAAGTTAATATCCGATTGACTTCAAATTTACACATGGTGAGCACTCTAGAGGCCAAAGTTAATATCTGATTGACTTTAAATTTATACATGGTGTTTAAGGTCATGAGACAAAGAAGCTTATTGATTTTCAGCGATTTCCAATAATTACTGGGTTATGGCCCTTGATCACTTAAAAAAAATTTGTGGACGCTCTAGAGGCCAAAGTTGATATCCGAAGAAGCCTAATTATTTCAAATGGTTACTGCCAGAGTTATAGCCCTTGGTGACGCTCTAGAGGCTAAAGTTAATATCCGATGGGCGATTGACTTTAAATTTATACACAATGTTTAAGGTCATGAGACGAAGAGGCCTATTAATTTTCAGCGATTTCTGATAATTACTACCACAGTTATGGCCCTTGATCACTTCAAAAAATCCTGTGGACACGATGACTTTGAAAAATCTTGTGACGCTCTAGAAGCTAAACTTATCATCCGATTGACTTCAGATTGATACACAGAGTTTAAGGTGTTGAAACAAACAAGTATTTTGATTTTCAATGAATTTTGATAACTGAACAGCTAAATCCATGGTATTAAATGTTTCGTATACTAATTGTTAGAGTGGGGCAGAACTTTATAAAAAGCAAACAAATTCTAATGATTATCTGATAATTACATAATGAGTTGTTACTCTTAATCAGATTTTAGTGTATTACAAATGTTTCATTACCGAAAAAAGTAAAAATATGTGACAACCCTTGTTGACTGCCCGGATGATTTAACTGCAGTGGGCGTATGTTTCGTTGCCTGACAACCTATTTTTATACGCCCACATTTTCATGTGGACGTATATTGTCGTCGCCCCTGTTCGTCCGTCCGTCCGTCCGTCCGTCCACAATTGTTTGTGAACAGTCTACAGGTCACAATTTTTATCCGATTTCAATGAAACTTAAAATATAGGTTTATCACCCTAAGATCTCGGTTCCATTCGATATTAGCACGTATCGGACGGTAACTTCATGGGTTATGGCCCCTGATTGTACGAAAAATCACATTTCTATACGCCCACATTTTTATGTGGACGTATATTGTCGTCGCCCCTGTCCGTCCGTCCGTCCGTCCACATTTTTTTGTGAACAGTCTACAGGTCACAATTTTTATCCGATTTCAATTAAACTTAAAATATAGGTTTATCACCATAAAATCTCGGTTCCTTTCGATATTGGCATGTATCGGACTGTAACTTTATGGGTTATGGCCCCTGATTGTACGAAAAATCACGTTTTTTAGCTTGTGAACAGCGTAGAGGTCACAATTTTGAACCGATTTGGATGAAACTTGACATGTATGTTTATAACCCAAAGATCTTGGTTCCTTTCGATATTTGCGTCCATCGGATCGTAACTTCCTGAATTATGGCCCCTGATTGTCTGAAAAATTGCCCTTTTTAGCTTGTGGTCCCTCTGGAGTTCAAAATTGTTATCGGATTTAAAAAAACGTTTGATTATATCACCGTTCCATGGTTATGAAGGTTGAGTTCTAATTTCGTGAAAATCGGACCAAAATTGACGGACAAAATGGCCGCCGTTTGTAAGCGAATAGTGTGAAAATATGTTATATCAAGGTTGTGGACCTTATAGAGGTCACAGTTTTGAACCAATTTTGATGAAACTTGACATGTATGTTTATAACCCAAAGATCTTGGTTCCTTTCGATATTTGCGCCCATCGGATTGTAACTTCCTGAATTATGGCCCCTGATTGTCCGAAAAATTGCTCTTTTTAGCTTGTGGTCCCTCTGAAGGTCAAAATTGTCATCGGATTTAAAAAAACGTTTGATTATATCACCGTTCCATGGTTAAGAAGGTTGAGTTCGAATTTCATGAAAATCGGACCAAACTTGACGGACAAAATGGCCGCCGTTTTTACGCGAATAGTGTGAAAATATGTTATATCAAGGTTGTGGACCTTATAGAGGTCACAATTTTGAACCAATTTTGATGAAACTTGACATGTATGTCTATAACCCAAAGATCTTGGTTCCTTTCGATATTTGCGCCCATCGGATCGTAACTTCCTCAATTATGGCCCCTGATTGTCCAAAAAATCGCCCTTTTTAGCTTGTGGTCCCTCTGGAGGTCAAAATTGTTATCCGATTTAAAAAAACGTTTGATTATATCACGATTCCATGGTTTTGAAGGTTGAGTTTGAATTTGGGAAAATCGGACCAAAATTGACGGACAAAATGGTCGCCGTTTGTATGCGAATAGTGTGAAAATATGTTATATAAAGGTTGTGGACCTTATAGAGGTCATAATTTTTAACCGATTTTGATGAAACTTGACATGTATGTTTATAACCCAAAGATCTTGGTTCCTTTCGATATTTGCACCCATTAGATCATAACTTCCTGAATTATGTCCCCGGATTGTCCAAAAAATCGCTTTTGTTAGCTTTGGTCCCTCTGGAGGTCAAAATTATTATCCGATTTAAAAAAAACGTTTGACTATATCACCGTTACATGGTAATGAAGAGAGAGTTTGAATTACGTGAAAATCGGACTAGAATTGACGGACAAAATGGCCGTCGTTTGTACACGAATAGTGTGAAAACATGTTATATCAAGGTTGTGGACCCTATAGAGGTCACAATTTTGAATCGATTTTGATAAAACTTGACATGTATGTTTATAACCCAAAGATCTTGGTTCCTTTCGATATTTGTGCCCATCGGGTCATTACTTCCTGAATTATGTCCCCTGATTGTACGAAAAATCACCCTTTTTAGCTTGTGGTCCCTCTGGAGGTCACAATTATTATCTGATTTAAAAAAAAACGTTTGATTATAAAAACCAAACAAATTCTAATGATTTTCTGATAATTCCTTAATATGCGACAACTCTTGTTGACTGCCCGGACGATTTGGCTGCTGTGTGGGCGTATGTTTCGTTGCCTGGCAACCTATTTTTTAGCTTGTGAACAGTGTAGAGGTCACAATTTTGAACCGATTTGGATGAAACTTGAAATGCATGTTTATAAACCAAAGATCTTGGTTCCTTTCGATATTTGCGCCAATTGGATCGTAACTTCCTGAATTATGGCCCCTGATTGTCCGAAAAATCGCCCTTTTTAGCTTGTGGTCCCTCTGGAGGTCAAAATTGTTATCCGATTTAAAAAAACGTTTGATTATATCACCGTTCCATGGTTATGAAGGTTGAATTCGAATTTCGTGAAAATCAGACCAAAAGTGACGGACAAAATGGCCGCCATTTGTACGCGAATAGTGTGAAAATATGTTATATCAAGGTTGTGGACCTTATAGAGGTCACAATTTTGAACCGATTTGGATGAAACGTGACATGTATGTTTATAACCGAAAGATCTTGGTTCCTCTCGATATTTGCGCCCATCCGATCGTAACTTCCTGAATTATGGCCCCTGATCGTCCGAAAAATCGTCCTTTTTAGCTTGTGGTCCCTCTGGAGGTCAAAATTGTTATCCGATTTAAAAAAACGTTTGACTATATCACCGTTACATGGTTATGAAGGCAGATTTCCAATTTCGTGAAAATCGGACCAAAATTGACGGACAAAATGGCCGCCGTTTGTACGCGAATAGTGTGAAAATATGTTATATCAAGGTTGTGGACCTTATACAGGTCACAATTTTGAACCAATTTTGATGAAACTTGACATGTATGTTTATAACCCAAAGATCTTGGTTCCTTTCGATATTTGCGCCCATCGGATCGTAACTTCCTGAATTATGGCCCCTGATTGTCCAAAAAATCTGATTGTACGAAATATCATGTTTTTAGCTTGTGGACGCTAAAGAGGTCACAATTTTGAATTGATTGTGATGAAACTTGACATGCATGTTTATAACCCCAAAATCTTGGTTCCTTTCGATATTTGCGGCCATTGATTCGTAACTTTCTGAATTATGGCCCCTGATTGTACGAAAAATCACCCTTTTTAGCTTGTGGTCCCTCTGGAGGTCAAAATTGTTATCCGATTTAAAAAAACGTTTGATTATATCACCATTTCATGGTTATGAAGGTTGAGCACAAATTTTGTGAAAATCGGACCAAAATTGACGGACAAAATGGCCGTCGTTTGTACGCGAATAGTGTGAAAATATCTTATATAAAGGTTGTGGACCTTATAGAGGTCACAATTTTGAATCGATTTTGATGAAACTTGACATGTTTATAACCCAAAGATCTTGGTTCCTTTCGATATTTGCGCCCATTTGATCATAACTTTCTGAATTATGTCCCCGGATTGTCCGAAAAATCGCTTTTGTTCGCTTTTGGTCCCTCTGGAGGTCAAAATTATTATCCGATTTAAAAAAACGTTTAACTATTTCATCGTTACATGGTAATGAAGAGAGAGTTTGAATTACGTGAAAATCGGACTAGAATTGACGGACAGAATGGCCGCCATTTGTACACGAATAGCGTGAAAATATGTTATATCAAGGTGGTGGACCCTATAGAGGTCACAATTTTGAATCGATTTTGATGAAACTTGACATGTATGTTTATAACCCAAAGACCTTGGTTCCTTTCGATATTTGCGCCCATCGGGTCATTACTCCTGAACTATGTCCCCTGATTGTACGAAAAATCACCCTTTTTAAAAAATCACCCTTTTTAGCTTGTTGTGCCTCTGGAGGTCACAATTATTATCTGATTTAAAAAAAAAACGTTCGATTATAAAAACCAAACAAATTCTAATGATTTTCTGATAATTCCTTAATATGCAACAACTCTTGTTGACTGCCCGGACGATTTGGCTGCTGTGTGGGCGTATGTTTCGTTGCCTGGCAACCTATTTTTTAAAAATATATTTGTAACAATTTAAAAACACCGCAATAATCCAATATATCGTTTGGCTAAAGGTTAAATTGAATGTATCAAATAATGGTTACCTTTGGAATTGGAAATTAAATTTTTATTTTATTTTTAGGGTGAGATATTTAATGGGTTCTGTTGATTCCGATTTCGTTTCTGATTTTTTTTTTTAAATTGATATTAAAAGTACCACAATGATCCAATATAACGCTTGGCTACAGATTAAATCGAAGGTATCGAATAATGATTATCTCTAAAATATTTTTTTATTTAATTTTTATCGTCTGCTATTAACCCGCGCCGTAGAGAGTAAGGGGAAGATCTTGGAACAGGCTCTGTCTATCCCAATATCTTTATGAAATTTGTTATACATGTAGTAGTTGTGCCTTTTGCTAATTAGAAATCTTTAGGAATTAACCATTTATGTGAGACAGGGTGTTGGGTGGTCGTGTGATCTAACATGCGCTTTGGAATGAAGCGGCGATGTTTCGATCTAAAGATTCTACATGACAAGGAGTAGGGTCGCCTGTCCAACCTTGCGGGATTTCTACTTTTCCTTCACAAGCAAATTATTAAGGATATACCATACCTTAGCGCTCTCTCGTTCTTCTCTCTCACACCAGGGGAACAAACCCAAGGTAGTTTTTGGTATACATTTTTATACGACCACATTTTCATGTGGACGTATATTGTCGTCACCCCTGTCCGTCCGTCCACAATTTGTTTGTGGACTCTCTACAGGTCACAATTCTTATCCGATTTTGACGAAACTTCAAATATAGATTTATCCCCATAAGATCTTGGCTGCTTTCGATATTGGCATGTATCGGATCAAAACTTCATGGATTATGGCCCCTGATTGTTTTTAGCTTGTGGACCCTATAGAGGTCACAATTTTGAACCGATTGTGATGAAACTTGACATGCATGTTTATAACCCCAAAATCTTGGTTCCTTTCGATATTTGCGCCAATCGGATCATAACTTCCTGAATTATGGCTCCTGATTGTCCGAAAAATCGCCCTTTTTAGCTTGTGGTCCCTCTGGAGGTCAAAATTATTATCTGATTTAAAAAACCGTTTAATTATATCACCGTTACATGGTAATGGAGGTCACAATTATTATCCGAATTAAAAAAACCATTTGATTATATCACCGTTGCACCGTAAGGAAGGTTGAGTTTGAATTTCGGGAAAATCGGACCAAAATTGACAGACAAAATGGCCGCAGTTTGTAAGCGAATACTGTTTAAAAAATGGTATATCATGGTTGTGGACCCTGTATAGGTCACAATTTTAATTCGATTTTGATGAGGAAGGTTGAGTTCTAATTTCGTGAAAATCGTACCAAAATTGCCGGACGAAATGGTCGCCGTTTGTACGCGAATAGTGTAAAAATATGGTATATCATGGTTGTGGACTCTCTACAGGTCACAATTCTTATCCGATTTTGATGAAAAGTCACATTTCTATGTCGTGTACCGTCACACCATAATCATTGTCGGCTTCGAATTTCATGAATATCAGACTGGAACTGACCAACTAAATGGCTGCTCCCACCCAATACAGTATGAAATACAGGACTTAATGATGTAGGAAAAATCACTTTCGGTATTGCTTGTTCTTTATCCATCTCTCGAAAATGTGGGCGTATCCTGCCTGGCAGTGCCAGCCTATCTTTTAGTTTCTGGTCCCCCTGGAGGTCACAATTATTATCTGATTTAAAAAACCGTTTGATTATATCACCGTTACACCCTAAGGAAGGTTGAGTTTGAATTTCGGGAAAATCGGACCAAAATTACCATACAAAATGGCCGCCGTTTGTACTTAAATACTGTTAAAAAATGGTATATCAAGGTCGTGGACCCTGTAGAGGTCACAATTTTAATTCGATTTTGATGAAACTTGAAATTCATGGTTATAATCCAAAGATCTTGGTTCCTTTCGATATTTGTGCATATCGGATCGTAACTTTCTGAATTATGGCCCCTGATTATACGCAAAATCGCCTTTTTTTATACGCCCACATTTTCATGTGGACGTATTATGTCGTCGCCCCTGTCCGTCCGTCCACAATTTGTTTGTGGACTCTCTACAGGTCACAATTCTTATCCGATTTTGACGAAACTTGAAATATAGGTTTATCCCCAAAAGATCTCGTCTGCTTTCGATATTGGCATGTATCGGATGAAAACTTCATGGATTATGGCCCCTGATTGTACGAAAAATCACGTTTTTAGCTTGTGGACCTTATAGAGGTCACAATTTTGAACCGATTTTGATGAAACTTGACATGCATGTTTGTAACCCAAAGATCTTGGTTCCTTTCGATATTTGCGGCTATCGGAATGTAATTTCCTGGATTATGGCCCCTGATTGTCCGAAAAATCACCCTTTTTAGCTTGTGGTCCCTCTGGAGGTCACAATTATTATTTGATTTAAAAAACTGTTTGATTATATCACCGTTACACCCTAAGGAAGATTGAGTTCGAATTTCGGGAAAATCGGACGAAAATTGCCATACAAAATGGCCGCCGTTTGTACGCAAAGACAGTTAAAAAATGGTATATCAAGGTTGTGGACCCTGTGGGGGTCACAATTTTGATTTGATTTTGATGAAACTTGAAATTCATGGTTACAACCCAAAGATCTTGCTTCCTTTCGATATTTGCGCATATCGGATCGTAACTTACTGAATTATGGCCCCTGATTATACGAAAAATCGCCTCTTTTTATACGCCCACATTGAAATGTGGTCGTATATTGTCGTCGCCCCCGTCCGTCCGTCGGTCCGTCGGTCCGGCGTCCACAATTGCTTGTGGACGCTCTACAGGCTAAAGTTAATATCCGATTTACTTTAAATTTATACACAGTGTTTAAGGTCATGAGACGAAGAAGCCTATTGTTTTTCAGCGATTTCCGATCATAACTACCAGAGTTATGGCCCTTGATCACTTCAAAAAATCTTGTGGACGCTCTAGAGGCCAAAGTTAATATCCGATCGACTTTAAATTTATACACAGCGTTTAAGGTCATAAGACAATGACGCCTATTGATTTTCGGCAATTTCCGATAATTAGTGCCAGAGTTATGACCCTTGATCTCTTTAAAAAATCTTGTGGACGCTCTAAAGGTCAAAGTTAATATCCGATTGACTTTAAATTTATACACAGTGTTTAAGGTCATAAGACGAAGAAGCCTATTGATTTTCAGCGATTTCCCATAATTAGTGCCAGAGTTATGGCCCTTGATCACTTCAAAAAATCTTGTGGACACTCTAGAGGCCAAAGTTAATATCCGATTGACTTTAAATTTATACACAGTGTTTAAGGTCATAAGACGAAGACGCCTATTGATTTTCAGCGATTTCCGATAATTAGTGCCAGAGTTATGGCCCTTGATCACCTCAAAAAATCTTGTGGACGCTCTAGAGGCCAAAGTTAATATCCGATTGACTTTAGATTTATACACAGTGTTTAAGGTCATGAGACGAAGAAACCTATTGATTTTCGGCGATTTCCGATAATTAGTGCCAGAGTTATGGCCCTTGATCTCTTTAAAAAATCATGTGGACGTTCTAAAGGTCAAAGTTAATATCCGATTGACTTTAAATTTATACACAGTGTTTAAGGTCATAAAACGAAGAAGCCTATTGATTTTCAGGGATTTCCGATAATTAGTGCCAGAGTTATGGCCCTTGATCACATCAAAAAATCTTGTGGACGCTCTAGAGGCCAAAGTTAATATCCGATTGACTTCAAATTTATACACAGTGTTTAAGGTCATAAGACAAAGACGCCTATTGATTTTCAGCGATTACAAATAATTACTGCCAGAGTTATCTCCCTTGATAACTTCAAAAATTCTTGTGAAGCTATAGAGGCCAAAGTTACCATCCGATTGACTTCAGATTGATACATAGAGTTTAAGGTGTTGAAACGAACAAGTATTTTGATTTTCAATGAATTTAGATAACTGAACAGCTAAATCCATGATATTAAATGTTTCATGTATATACTAATTGTTAGCGTGGGGTAAAACTTTATAAAAAGCAATCAAATTCTAATGATTTTCTGATAATTACATAATGAGTTGTTACTCTTAATCAGTTTTTAGTGTATTACAAATGTTTCATTACCGAAAAAAGTAAAAATATGCGACAAACCTTGTTGACTGCCCGGACGATTTAGCTGCTGTGGGCGTATGTTTCGTTGCCTGGCAACCTATCTTTTTTTTAGCTTGGAGGTCACAATTATTATTCGATTTAAAAAACCGTTTGATTATATCACCGTTACACCCTAAGGAAGGTTGAGTTCGAATTTCGGGAAAATCGGACGAAAATTGCCATACAAAATGGCCGCCGTTTGTACGCGAATACTGTTAAAAAATGGTATATCAAGGTTGTGGACCCTGTGGAGGTCACAATTTTGATTCGATTTTGATGAAACTTGAAATTCAGGGTTATAACCCAAAGATCTTGCTTCCTTTCGATATTTGCGCTTATCGGATTGTAACTTCCTGAATTATGGCCCCTGATTATACGCAAAATCGCCTTTTTTTTAGCTTGGAGGTCACAATTATTATCTGACTAAAAAAAACGTTTAATTATATTACCGTTACACCGGAAGGAAGGTTGAGTTCGAATTTCGGGAAAATCAGACCAAAATTGCCATACAAAATGGCCGCCGTTTGTACGCGAATACTGTTAAAAAATGGTATATCAAGGTTGTGGACCCTGTAAAGGTCACAATTTTAATTCGATTTTGATGAAACTTGAAATTCATGGTTATAACCCAAAGATCTTGGTTCTTTTCGATATTTGCGCATATCGGATCGTAACTTCCTGAATTATGGCCCCTGGTTATACGCAAAATCCCCCTTTCTTTAGCTTGTGGTCCCTCTGGAGGTCACAATTATTATCCAATTTAAAAAAAAACGTTTGATTATATCACCGTTACACTGTAAGGAAGGTTGAGTTTGAATTTCGGGAAAATCGGACCAAAATTGACAGACAAAATGGCCGCCGTTTGTACGCGAATACTGTTAAAAAAAAAATGGTATATCATGGTTGTGGACTCTGTATAGGTCACAATTTTAATTCGATTTTGATTAGGAAGGTTGAGTTCTAATTTCGTGAAAATCATACAAAAATTGCCGGACGAAATGGTCGCCGTTTGTACGCGAATAGTATAAAAATATGGTTTATCATGGTTGTGGACTCTCTACAGGTCACAATTCTTATCCGATTTTGATGAAAAGTCACATTTCTAGGTTGTGTACCGTCACACCATAATCATTGTCGGTTTCGAATTTCATTAATATCAGACTGGAACTGACCAACTAAATGGCTGCTCCCAATACAGTATGAAATACAGGACTTAAAGATGTAGGAAAAATCACTTTCGGTATTGCTTGTTCTCTATCCATCTCTCGAAAATGTGGGCGTATCCTGCCTGGCAGTGCCAGCCTATCTTTTTAGCTTGTGCTCCCTCTGGAGGTCACAATTATTATCCGATTTAAAAAACCGTTTGATTATATCACCGTTACACCCTAAGGAAGGTTGAGTTCGAATTTCGGGAAAATCGGACCAAAATTGCCATACAAAATGGCCGCCGTTTGTACGCAAATACTTTTAAAAATGGTATATCAAGGTCGTGGACCCTGTAGAGGTCACAATTTTAATTCGATTTTGATGAAACTTGAAATTCATGGTTATAATCCAAAGATCTTGGTTCCTTTCGATATTTGTGCATATCGGATCGTAATTTTCTGAATTATGGCCCCTGATTATACGCAAAATTGCCCTTTCTCAGCTTGTGGCCCCTCTGGAGGTCACAATTATTATCCGATTGAAAAAAAACGGTTGATTATATTACCGTTACACCCTAAGGAAGGTTGAGTTCGAATTTCGGGAAAATCGGACCAAAATTGCCATACAAAATGGCCGCCGTTTGTACTTAAATACTGTTAAAAAATGGTATATCAAGGTCGTGGACCCTGTAGAGGTTACAATTTTAATTTGATTTTGATGAAACTTGAAATGCATGGTTATAACCCAAAGATCTTGGTTCCTTTCGTTATTTGCGCATATCGGATCGTAACTTCCTGAATTATGGCCCCTAATTGTCCGAAAAATCGCCTATGGTCCCTCTGGAGCTCACAATTATTATCCGATTTAAAAAGATAGGCTGGCACTGCCAGGCAGGATACGCCCACATTTTCGAGAGATGGATAGAGAACAAGCAATACCGAAAGTGATTTTTCCTACATCATTAAGTCCTGTATTTCATACTGTATTGGGAGCAGCCATTTAGTTGGTCAGTTATAGTCTGATATTCATGAAATTCGAAGCCGACAATGAGTATGATGTGACGGTACACAACCTAGAAATGTGACTTTTCATCAAAATCGGATAAGAATTGTGACCTGTAGAGAGTTCACAACCATGATATACCATATTTTTACACTATTCGCGTACAAACGGCTACCATTTCGTCCGGCAATTTTGGTACGATTTTCACGAAATTAGAACTCAACCTTCCTCATCAAAATCGAATTAAAATTGTGACCTATACAGGGTCCACAACCATGATATACCATTTTTATACGCCCACATTTTCATGTGGACGTATTATGTCGTCGCCCCTGTCCGTCTGTCGACAATTTGTTTGTGGAGTCTCTACAAGGCAACAATTCTTATCCGATTTTGACGAAACTTGAAATATAGGTTTATCCCCAAAAGATCTCGGCTGCTTTCGATATTGGCATGTATCGGATCAAAACTTCATGGATTATGGCCCCTGATTGTACGAAAAATCACGTTTTTAGCTTGTGGACCCTATAGAGGTCACAATTTTGAACCGATTTTGATGAAACTTGACATGCATGTTTGTAACTCAAAGATCTTGGTTCCTTTCGATATTTGCGGCTATCGGAATGTAATTTCCTGAATTATGGCCCCTGATTGTCCGAAAAATCACCCTTTTTAGCTTGTGGTCCCTCTGGAGGTCACAATTATTATCCGATTTAAAAAACCGTTTGATTATATCACCGTTACACCCTAAGGAAGGTTGAGTGCGAATTTCGGGAAAATCGGAACAAAATTGCCATACAAAATGGCCGCCGTTTGTACGCGAATACTGTTAAAATATGTTATATCAAGGTTGTGGACCCTGTAGAGGTCACAATTTTAATTCGATTTTGTTGAAACCTGAAATGCATGTTTATAACCTAAAGATCTTTATTCTTTTCGATATTTGCGCATATCAAATTTTAACTTAATGAATTATGGCCTTTGATTGTAGGAAAAATCACTTTCGGTATTGCTTGCTCTCTATCTATCTCTCGAATAATTATTATTTGTTTTAAAAAAAACCCTTTGATTATATTACTGTTGCACCGTAAGGAAGGTTGAGTTCGAATTTCGTGAAAATCGTACCAAAATTGCCGGACGAAATGGTCGCCATTTGTAGGCGAATAGTGTAAAAATATGGTATATCATGGTTTTGGACTCTCTACAGGTCACAATTCTTATCCGATTTTGACGAAAAGTCACATTTCTAGCTTGTGTACCGTCACACCATAATCATTGTCGGCTTCGAATTTCATGAATATCAGACTGGAACTGACCAACAAAATGGCTGCTCCCAATACAGTATGTAATACAGGAATTAATTATGTAGGAAAAATCACTTCGGTATTGCTTGTTCTCCATCCATCTCTCGAAAATGTGGGCGTATCCTGCCTGGCAGTGCCAGCCTATCTTTTTTTAAATGTCCGATGTAGCCGAAAAAAAAAGAGATCGAAAATCCAAAAAGTCGTATTTTTACGATTTGGAGCATTTTTAGTGGTCTTTTTCCCGTAAAGTAAACATGATATTTTATTGGAACTTCTTCTACAAAGAGTCTTATCGGTAGTCTTTTATATGAAACCATCGATCAACAGTCCAGAATATCAGGCGTAGAAGAACAAAAGGATTGAAAATTGAAAACGGCACCCTTTCATTGTTAAGCCAAACATGCAGTGTGGGTGACTACATTCTGCACATTTAGTCATCGTATAGAGCTTATTCATCAGTTGCAAATTCCAACTGCTAAGGGATCTTTTATGTGCACTCCAATGTGTACATGGGACCTTGGTTTTTCGTCGCATCCGAAAGAAATTTTCTCCGACAGGATGAGCCCCCCATATCCCGAGACGATTGATTGGTTGTTTGGAATTCTGGTCAGTCAGGTAGGCTATATTGGACCAAATTGAAGTTGCTGTATTCGCAGCTTGGAATAACAGGAAAACGCGTCTGTGACAGTTTAATTTTGAAAATTTTCTCCCATCGGTCCCGTTTTCATGGATGTAAACAACTGATTGGATTTCGAGTCAGCCACATGAACTAGACTTTATTAGACCACTTTGAATTTGCTTTGTTAACGGGCTGAAAATATAGGTTGCCAGGCAACGAAACATACGCCCACACAGCAGCTAAATTGTCCAGGCAGTCAACAAGAGTTGTCGTATATTATGTAATTATCAGAAAATCATTAGAATTTGTTTGGTTTTTATAAAGTTCTGCCCCATGCTAACCTTAAGTATACGAAACATTTAATATTATGGATTTAGCTGTTCAATTACCGATTTTCACGAAATTCGCACTCACCCATCATTAATGTGTAATTCAGAATAAAATTGTGACCTCCATAGGGTCCAAAAAGGTAAAAAACATGATTTTTCAGAAAAATCACGGGCCATATTTCAGGAAGTTATGGTCCAATGTGCCCGAATATCCAAAGGAACCGCAATCTTTGGTTTTTAAACTTACATTTCAAATTTCATCAAAATCGGATTAAAATTATGACTTCTACCGGGTTCACAACGTTGATATTCCATATTTTTTATGCTATTCGCGAAAAAGTGGCAGCCATTTTGTTTGTCAATTTGGTCCAATTTTCACGAAATTCAAGCTTAATCTAGCTTACCCTGTGTAACGGTGACATAATCAAACGTGTTTTTATACGCCCACATTTTCATGTGGACGTATTATGTCGTCGCCCCTGTCCGTCCGGACGTCCGTCCGTCCGTCCGTCCGTCCGTCCGTCCACAATTTGTTTGTGGACTCTCTACAGGTCACAATTCTTATCCGATTTTGACGAAACTTGAAATATAGGTTTATCCCCAAAAGATCTCGGCTGCTTTCGATATTGGCATGTATCGGATCAAAACTTCATGGATTATGGCCCCTGATTGTACGAAAAATCACGTTTTTAGCTTGTGGACCCTATAGAGGTCACAATTTTGAACCGATTTTGATGAAACTTGACATGCATGTTTGTAACCCAAAGATTTTGGTTCCTTTCGATATTTGCGGCTATTGGAATGTAATTTCCTGAATTATGGCCCCTGATTGTCTGAAAAATCACCCTTTTTAGCTTGTGGTCCCTCTGGAGGTCACAATTATTATTCGATTTAAAAAACCGTTTGATTATATCACCGTTACACCCTAAGGAAGGTTGAGTTCGAATTTCGGGAAAATCGGACGAAAATTGCCATACAAAATGGCCGCCGTTTGTACGCGAATACTGTTAAAAAATGGTATATCAAGGTTGTGGACCCTGTGGAGGTCACAATTTTGATTCGATTTTGATGAAACTTGAAATTCATGGTTATAACCCAAAGATCTTGCTTCCTTTCGATATTTGCGCATATAGGATCGTAACTTCCTGAATTATGGCCCCTGATTATACGCAAAATCGCCTTTTTTTTAGCTTGGAGGTCACAATTATTATTCGATTTAAAAAACCGTTTGATTATATTACCGTCACACCCTAAGGAAGGTTGAGTTCGAATTTCGGGAAAATCAGATGAAAATTGCCATACAAAATGGCCGCTGTTTGTACGCGAATACTGTTAAAAAATGGTTGTGGACCCTGTGGAGGTCACAATTTTGATTCGATTTTAATGAAATTTGAAATTCATGGTTATAAACCAAAGATCTTGCTTCCTTTCGATATTTGCGCATATCGGATCGTAACTTCCTGAATTATGGCCCCTGATTATACTCAAAATCGCCTTTTTTTTAGCTTGGAGGTCACAATTATTATCCGATTTAAAAAAAACGTTTGATTATATTACCGTTACACCGTAAGGAAGGTTGAGTTCGAATTTCGGGAAAATCAGACCAAAATTGCCATACAAAATGGCCGCCGTTTGTACGCGAATACTGTTAAAAAATGGTATATCAAGGTTGTGGATCCTGTAAAGGTCACAATTTTAATTCGATTTTGATGAAACTTGAAATTCATCGTTATAACCCAAAGATCTTGGTTCTTTTCAATATTTGCGCATATCGGATCGTAACTTCCTGAATTATGGCCCCTGGTTATACGCAAAATCCCCCTTTCTTTAGCTTGTGGTCCCTCTGGAGGTCACAATTATTATCCAATTTAAAAAAACGTTTGATTATATCACCGTTACACTGTAAGGAAGGTTGAGTTTGAATTTCGGGAAAATCGGACCAAAATTGACAGACAAAATGGCCGCCGTTTGTACGCGAATACTGTTATAAAAATGATATATCATGGTTGTGGACCCTGTATAGGTCACAATTTTAATTCGATTTTGATGAGGAAGGTTGAGTTCTAATTTCGTGAAAATCGTACCAAACTTGCCGGACGAAATGGTCGCCCTTTGTACGCGAATAGTGTAAAAATATGGTATATCATGGTTGTGGACTCGCTACAGGTCACAATTCTTATCCGATTTTGATGAAAAGTCACATTTCTAGGTTGTGTACCGTCACACCATAATCATTGTCGGTTTCGAGTTTCATTAATATCAGACTGGAACTGACCAACTAAATGGCTGCTCCCAATACAGTATGAAATACAGGACTTAAAGATGTAGGAAAAATCACTTTCGGTATTGCTTGTTCTCTGTCCATCTCTCGAAAATGTGGGCGTATCCTGCCTGGCAGTGCCAGCCTATCTTTTTTAAATCGGGTAATAATTGTGATCTCCAGAGGGACCACAAGCTAATAAAGGCTAATAAAGGCGATTTTTCGTACAATCAGAGGCCATAATTCAGGAAGTTACGATCTGATATGCGCAAATATGCAATGGAACCAAGGTTATAATCATGTATTTCAAGTTTCATCAAAATCGAATTAAAACTGTTACCTCTATAGGGTCCACAACCTTGATATACCATATTTTTACACTATTCGCTAGAAACAGCGGCCATTTTGTGCGACAATTTTGGTCCAATTTTCAGGAAATTCAGACTCATCCATCATTACCATGTAACGGTGATATAATCAAATGTTTTTTTTTAAATCTGATAATAATTTTGACCTCCAGAGCGACCACAAGTTTAAAAAAAAAAGCGATTTTTCGGACAATCAGGGGACATAATTCAGGAAGTTACGATCCGATAGGCGCAAATATCGAAAGGAACCACGATATTTGGTTAATAAACATACATGTCAAGTTTCATCAAAATCGGTTTAAAATTGTGACCTCTATAGGGTTCACAACCTTGATATAACATATTTTCACACTATTCGCGTACAATCGGCGGCCATTTTGTTTCTCAATTTTGGTCCGATTTTCACGAAATTCGAACACAACCTCCATAACTATGTAACAGTGATATAATCAAACGGTTTTGTAAATCAGATAACAATTTTGACCTCCAGACGGACCACAAGCTAAAAAGAGCGATTTATCAGACAATCTGGGGCCATAATTCAGGAAGTTACGATCCGATGGGCGCAAATATCGAAAGGAATCAAGATCTTTGGGTTATAAACATGCATTTCAAGTTTCATCCAAATCGGTTCAAAATTGTGACCTCTACACTATTCACAAGCTAAAAACGTAATTTTTTTGTACAATCAGGGGCCATAACCCATGAAGTTACAGTCCGATACATGCCAATATCGAAAGGAATCGAGACCTTAGGGTGATAAACCTATATTTTAAGTTTCATCGAAATCAGATAAGATAGGTTGCCAGGCAACGAAAAATACGCCCACAACAGCTAAGTCGTCCAGGCAGTCAACAAGGATTGTCGCATATTGTTTCATTTGTCAGTAAGGAGAACATTTACAACACATGATAATCTTATTACGAGTAATAGCCCATTAAGTAATTATCAGAAAGGATTAGAATAGTTTTGATTGTTTCAATTTGTTTGTCTCAAGGCCTTCGTCCACAAGATATTTCAAAGTGATCAAGTGCCATAACTCTGGCAGAAATTATCAGATATCACTGAAAATGAAATAGGATTCTTCGCCTCATGACCCTAAACACTGTGTACAAATTTAAAGTCAATCGGATATTAACTTTAGCCTTTAGAGCGTTCACAGGGTTTTTCAAAGTGATCAAGGGTCATAACTCTGGCAGTAATTATCGGATATCGCTGAAAATAAATAGGCTTTTTTGTATCATGACCGTAAACAGTGTGTATAAATTTTAAGTCAATCGGATATTAACTTTAGATTTTTCAAAGTGATCAAGGGTCATAACTCTGGCAATAATTATCGGATATTGCTGGAAATCAATAGGCTTCTTTGTATCATGACCTTAAACACTGTGTATAAATTTAAAGTCGATCGGATATTAACTTTGGCCTCTAGAGCATTCACAAGATTTTTCAAAGTGATCAAGGGTCATAACTCGGGCAGTAATTATCTGATATTGCTGGAAATCAATAGGATTCTTCGTATCATGACCTTAAACACTGTGTATAAATTTAAAGTCAATCGGATATTAACGTTAGCCTCTAGAGCGTTCACAAGATTTTTCAAAGTGATCAAGGGTCATAACTGTGGTAGTAATTATCAGATATTGCTGAAAATCAACAGGCTTCTTCGTATCATGACCTTAAACACAGTGTATAAATTTAAAGTCAATCGGATATTAACTTTAGCCTCTAGAGCGTTCGCAAGATTTTTCAAAGTGATCAAGGGTCATAACTCGGGCAGTAATTATCGGATATTGCTGAAAATCAATAGGCTTCTTTGTATCATGACCTTAAACACTGTGTATAAATTTAAAGTCAATCGGGTATTAACTTTAGCCTCTAGAGCGTTCACAAGATTATTCAAAGTGATCAAGGGTCATATTAACAGTGGTAGTAATTATCGGATATCGCTGAAAATCAATAGGATTCTTCGTCTCATGACCTTAAACACCGTGTATAAATTTAAAGTCAATCGGATATTAACTTTAGCCTCTAGAGCGTTCACAAGAAATTGTGGACGACGGACGGACGGACAGACATACGCACAGAAAGGGCGACGACAATATACGACCACATTTCCATGTGGGCGTATAAAAATAAAAATCAATAATTGTCAACTATTTTTACTTTTATTATTATTTTTATATTTATTTTTATTTTATTTTTGGTTTTCAGGCCTGCTGTTATTCAAACCAGATCAAATCGTTGTAAATGCTCCACAGCAATCAATTCATTAACCATGTATGTTTATTTCAGTGATTTTTGAAGAAAATATACCTCTAAATATGTTTTTAGTAAACTTTTATGAGCCATGTCTAAAGCAGAAGTGTTATTTTTTCTACCACACTTCTTCACCATCAGACGAGGGGGGAATCTCGGTGTCTATAATATAAGGCTGAGAATCTCCTCTTTCAATGACGTCAGGGAATTCTTATTTGAATATTCTATAAATAGGATTTCGACCGATTTGGGAAGGTATTTTTTGTAAACAACTCTCGCTGTTGCTACGGACATTGGGAATCCCGCGCTGTGATTGGCTAAATCCGGTTACGTGCTAATGGCAGCCCCCTGTTCCGCCATGGCAGAATAGGCAGCAAAAGCGCTGACAGAACAACTTACTGCAATTTGCATGGCCTTCCTGTAGATACAGATCCATTGTTGCAGTACGCAGTATATTATATTGGAGCGGGGGACAGTGATGAGTCTGATGATGGTGAAAGTGACTTTGATGATGATGTAAATGATGGGTTAGACCAGCTAGATCTGCCTGAAACGGCAAACTATGCCATGTATGTTTTTAAAAATTCAATTCAAATGAGAAACTTCAGGCTGATCCTTTGATATTCCTTTCTTCAGAAATGAAATGCAAATTGGTGAAATTTTAAATACTCGTCATTGTGTATGGCTTGTAATACATGTATGTCGTATAAAAGAGATTTTATGTTGCCGAGTTCAATTTTTACTCCAAAATCTATTTGTGACTCATCACAACAAAATGGGTAGTAAGTAGCATTTTGGCCATGTGGAGTTATGCACATATTCAGATTCATCAGTTAATAAGCAATATTTTGGTACCACTCACATGTCTGTAATTTAGTTTTCTAGCTACATCCATGTACCCCGTCCTCCCCCATCGCGGCGACCCATCCTCTTGGAAAGCCTGCTAATGCGTGACTCTTACTCTATCAATCAAGCATTTGACGTCCTGTCTATCAATAATCATGCATGTCATGGACATTATATTGATATTGAGCTGAATCAAGCATTTAAAAAAGATGTGGTGTTAAAGTAATGTTTTACTAAGATTTTCAATAATATGCCTGATTTTGTCTAATTTAGTACATCTTGTTCTGTAAGAAAAAAGAGAAGCAAGATTGAAAAACTTTATTATAAAGTGAGATATTGATGGTTATAATGATGATGTATAGAGAGTTTAGTGTTGAAATAATGATGACTGCTAAGGAAATTCGATTTTTCTCTTGTTTACTTCTTAAAACTTCGTTTTCTCCGAAAAGCTATCCGAAGATTTCCCCAATTCAAAGTTTTACCCCACGCTAACAATTAGTATATACATGAAACATTTAATATCATGGATTTAGCTGTTCAGTTATCACAGGGTTCCCGCGGTCCTTGAAAATCCTTGAATATCCTTAAATTTAAAATTTCATTTTCAAGGTCTTGAATATCCTTGAATTTCGCGGAAATAGGAAAATATCCTTGAATTTCAGTTAAGATCCTTAATTTTGTTGGTAATACTAGTAAGTTGATCTGAAAATCCCGTTTAGATTATAAGTAATGCTGGTTATACTATAAACAATAACTGACGTATACCTGTCAATCAACTGATATAACAGCCGTGTTTTGTCACGTAATAACAAGATAAGCCAATGACATTTACCGTTAGGCTACCAAATACTCTCACGTGACACCATTGTCCAATTAACATACTAGAAGCCACTACACTGACTAATCAAAATCGGTATTAGTAATTACATTAAACAATGCATAATGACGAAAAGGGAAATAACTCTGTTTTAAAAATGGCGGGAGTTTTTCCCGGTGTACCGAAAGTCAATCTGTAATAATAAAAAACAGCTTATGTCTTCAATTCCTTTATATATGAGATTATAACGATAGTTGGTAATGTTTTGGTTGTTTTTCAGATGAAAAATTGTAACTTTAGGCTAAAAATGTCCTTGAAAATCCTGGAATTTGACGTATATTTATCCTTGAATATCCTTGAAAAAATGTTAGACGAAGCCGCGGGAACCCTGTATCAAAATTCATTGAAAATCAAATTACTTGTTCGTTTCAACACCTTAAACTCTGTGTATCAATCTGAAGTCAATCGGGTGATAAGTTTGGCCTCTATAGCATCACAAGATTTTTTGAAATTATCAAAGGAGATAACTCTGGCAGTAATTATTTGAAATCCCTGAAAATCAATAGGCTTCTTTGTCTCATGACCTTAAACATTGTGTGTAAATTTAAAGTCAATCGGATATTAACTTTGGCCTCTAGAGCTTCCACAGGATTTTTTGAAGTGATCAAGGGCCATAACTCTGGCAGTAATTATTGAAAAACACTGAAAATCTATAACCGTATTCGTCTCATGATTGTAAACACTATGTATAAATTTGAAGTCAATCGGATATTAACTTTGGCCTCTAGAGCATCCACAAGATTTTTTGAAGTGATCGAGGGCCATAACGCTGGAAGTAATTATCGGAAATTGCTGAAAATCAATAGGCTTCTTCGTCTCATGACCTTAGACACTGTGTATAAATTTAAAGTCAATCGGATATTAACTTTGGCCTCTAGAGCGTCCACAAGATTTTTTGAAGTGATCAAGGGCCATAACTCTGGCACTAATTACCGGAAATCGTTGAATATCAATAGGCTTCTTCGTCTCATGACCTTAAACACTGTGTATAAATTTAAAGTCGATCGGATATTAACTTTGGCCTCTAGAGCATTCACAAGATTTTTCAAAGTGATCAAGGGTCATAACTCGGGCACTGATTATCGGAAATCGCTGAAAATCAATAGGATTCTTTGTCTCATGATCTTCAACACTGTGTATAAATTTAAAGTCAATCGGATATTAACTTTAGCCTCTACAGCGTCCACAAGCAATTGTGGACGCCGGACCGACGGACGGACGGACGGACGGGGGCGACGACAATATGTGGGCGTATAAAAAATTGTGACCTGTAGACTGTTCACGAACAAGAGGGGCATGTGGGCCTGCTCCAAAATTAGTATTGTTGGGTTAAATCGATTATAGATTATGATCTTTACAATTAAATGTGAATCAAATAAAAATTATTTCCATAAAATCATTCAAAGACACAAATTGTGTACTTTATAAGTACCCCACAAGATTATGGGCAAACAGCCCCATACTGTGTCCATCATACTCTAGCATATCATATAGAAATACCCCATAAGGTTACAGACAAACAACCCCACACCGTGTCTGTCATACTCTAGCAAATCATATAGTGGTACCCCACAAGGTAATAATGAATAAACAACCCCACATTGTGTCTGTCATACTGTAACAAATCATATAGAGGTACCAGGGTTCAATTTAGTCTAAAACCAATGAAAGATTCACATTTTGGCTAATCAATTCCAAATTTGAATAGCATTTTCTCAGATTTGAGGAGCAGTAAAACGTAGTCTAATCACAAACAGTTGCAATTCTGATTTTTCGGGGTGTAAGTCATAGTAAGTGGATACTTTTTCTGCCCAAGTCCGGCCTTCGTTGTATACCCCGTTTCGGCTTATGTGCGGATAAAGGTAAAAAAAAAACCTGACATCTCAAAAAAAAAAAAAAAAAAAAAAAAATCAGTTACCGTCTCTCCACGATGCCGGACGCTAATCGTCTAAAACAAAACTACATGTACTTCAAGTTACACCATTCCAATCGAAATATTTGTAGACAAGGCTTTGCTTGTTTATTTCTTTATTTAAAAACATCCCCCTCTCCGCCTTCAAAATATTAACCCGAGAATATGCCATCGTTTCACGCGTCTCGCGGGATGTTTACTTTTAGTTTCCAGTTAAGTTATTCAATCATACTATAGGCGTTTTTATCGACCACTGATTAACCAAAGTGATTTGTATTCAATCACATTTGCGTCTTTAACGTCCATCTAACTCAAATTGGTTACCCTAATCAACAAATTTATCGACACCGATTTCCGAAGCGATTACATCAAATCACCAAATCACTTCAGGGTGCGATTTGATCGGGTGATCACGTGTTTTTTTCAACTGTGTCCAGCCACAAGAATTGTTTACAGCTAATCGGAGCATTTAACGAACTCGCCAAAGTACTTTAAAATCGACTAAATTTTCACATGACATCTTTACTAAATTCAAATCAATTTGGTATGTCGATAAAAAAGCCACAATAAAGTCCGTCCGTCCACAATTGTTTGTGAACAGTCTACAGGTCACAATTGTTTTATTCTATTTTTAGTAACATATTTTATAAACACGTGTGATTAAAAACGGAGCCTGCATTGTCTTCTAGTTATCGGATATATTGAAATAAAAACTGGTTCACAGTAATCACGACCACAACTTGGAATATTAAACAAGCTAGTCCTGCATTTATAAATTGATTTTTTCGTAGGCCTATTTATACTCAACATTCATCCAAAATATAATGAATCGCACTTCACAAGTTTGATAGCAATTTACCGCTATTTGGGTCGCTTTTTGCGATGCGATACCGCTTAAATTGAACCCCGAGTGGTACCCCACAAGGTAATGGATAAACAACCTCACAGTGTGTCTGTCATACTCTAGCATATCATATAGTGGTACCCCACATGGTTATGGACAAACCACACACTGTGTCTGTCATACTCTAGCAAATCATATAGCGGTACCCACAAGGTAATGGATAAACAATCCCACAGTGTGTCTGTCATACTCTAGAATATCATATAGTGGTACCCCACATGGCTATGGACAAACAACCCCACATTGTGTCCATCTCGTATGATTTCACTCGTTTTATGGTGTTGTCCAAACAAATCACGATTTCAAGTGTCCATGGGAATGGACAAAATCAAAGAGGGGTTGAATTTTTAATGGATCCTGTAGCCCCAGAAATACTGAAATGCATGTGGGGTAGACCCACTGATCTATATAATAACTGGATAGCTCATTGGCTGAGAAGTGTGAAGTCACCGGAAGTACCAATTCCGCCATGTTTAACCTCGCAAAACATTTGTTTCTACCGTTGACGTAATGTTATTTACCTCTAGTAAACTTCGATAATATTAATACCGTGATAAGTTTTTAAAATAATCCTAATTTTTCAAAATTAATAACAAGTTGTCCTGAATGGAATGTGCGGACAGTTTATGAAAATAAAATAATGTATAACGTGAAATTACTGTTTTACGTGGGCATACCTTGGTCTTTCTTTACATTCATCATAATCATGGTTGCGTGGTAAATAGACGTAAATCAGGCCTATTATTTTAATGAAACTTTTCACATTATAAAGGAAGGGATGTGGTGAATTCACGGTTGAAAACAAAAGCAAATAAATACAGATCGGATTTATAGATTAAGCATTAAAGGCCAAACACATGCAGCTATTTATAGGCCTATCGTAAGGCTAACTACAAGAGTCATAATCATATTTATGTATTTTAATATAGTCTAGTTCTTCAAGTTTTCTTTTCTTTTTTTTCCTTGGTTTTTTTTTGTTATATATATTTTATCCTTTTTATATTTATTCATTTGCTATTATTAACTTTGATTTAAAGAGTGAGAGCAAAAAAGAAATTGGATACATATTTAGGCCTATATATGAATAGCCTTTTTAAAAATAAAATAAAAATAATAATCACTACATCCGGGCTGTGATATTTTCGTCTAGAATTAACTGTGCAATTACAGAATAATCTATAATAATATAGGCCTATTTGTATTTTTGTCCCCCGCCTTTCGAAGAAAGTTGGGGGACTATTAAAATGGGTTCGTCCGTCTGTCTGTCCGTCACACTTTTTGGGACACAATAACTCTCTTCCTAATTGAGCTAGAATGTTCAAATGGTGTATGTGTTTATTAGGTCAATGCCTTGATGGAGTTCGAAGATGAGCATTTTCCGCTTAGGGTAAGCAGAGATAAGCAATTTGATTGGTTGATGCTTTGGGACACGATAACTTTAGTTCTAATTAAGTGAGAGTGATGAAACTTGGTGTATAGTTTCATTATAGTAATACCTTGACTAAGTTCGATAATGAGCATTTTCTGCTTAGGGTAAGCAGAGCGATACGCAATTTGATTGGTCGAGACTTTGGAACACAATAACTCTCCTTCTTATTTAGTTAAAATGTTCAAACTTGGTGTATATGCTTATTATGTCAATGCCTTGATGGAGTTCGAAGATGAGCATTTTCCGCTTAGGGTAAGCAGAGATAAGCAATTTGATTGGTTGATGCTTTGGGACACGATAACTTTAAAATGGGTTCGTCCGTCTGTCTGTCCGTCACACTTTTTGGGACACAATAACTCTCTTCCTAATTGAGCTAGAATGTTCAAATGGTGTATGTGTTTATTAGGTCAATGCCTTGATGGAGTTCGAAGATGAGCATTTTCCGCTTAGGGTAAGCAGAGATAAGCAATTTGATTGGTTGATGCTTTGGGACACGATAACTTTAGTTCTAATTAAGTGAGAGTGATGAAACTTGGTGTATAGTTTCATTATAGTAATACCTTGACTAAGTTCGATAATGAGCATTTTCTGCTTAGGGTAAGCAGAGCGATACGCAATTTGATTGGTCGAGACTTTGGAACACAATAACTCTCCTTCTTATTTAGTTAAAATGTTCAAACTTGGTGTATATGCTTATTATGTCAATGCCTTGATGGAGTTCGAAGATGAGCATTTTCCGCTTAGGGTAAGCAGAGATAAGCAATTTGATTGGTTGATGCTTTGGGACACGATAACTTTAGTTCTAATTAAGTGAGAGTGATGAAACTTGGTGTATAGTTTCATTACAGTAATACCTTGACTAAGTTCGATAATGAGCATTTTCTGCTCAGGGTAAGCAGAGCGATACGCAATTTGATTGGTCGAGACTTTGGAACACAATAACTCTCCTTCTAATTGAGTTAAAATGTTCAAACTTGGTGTATATGCTTATTAGGTCACTGCCTTGATGGAGTTCGAAGATGAGCATTTCCCCCTTAGGGTAGGCAGAGATAAGCAATTTGATTGGTTGATGCTTTAAGACACGATAACTTTAGTTCTAATTAAGTGAGAGTGATGAAACTTGGTGTATAGTTTCATTACAGTAATACCTTGACTATGATCGATAATGAGCATTTTCTGCTCAGGGTAAGCAGAGCGATAAGCAATTTGATTTGCCGAGACTTTGGAACACAATAACTCTCCTTCGAATTGAGTTAAAATGTTCAAAATTGGTGTGTATGCTTATTAGGTCAATGCGTTGATGGAGTTCGAAGATGAGCATTTTCTTCTTACGGTAGGCAGAGATAAGCTATTTTTTGATGACACTTCGTGTTCAGTTTGATTGGTCGATACGTTTGAAAAAAATAAATGTGCGATTAATTAATATGTGTCATCTATTTATTTTGGGATTTCGGCGGGGGACATCAGCCTCACTGTTGGCTTGTTAAAGAATAAATTTGGACAGTGATGAGTGAATAAACAGTGAAAATACAAAATTGTAAAGTGTAGAAAAGAAAATGTGATATAGGTAGGACTATGAAATAAGTAAGATTCTTTTACGAAGAAAATAGGATGTAGGCCTGCCAAAGCTATGGAAGTTTTTTTTTTATCATACAATTACCTCATGTAGGCTATCCTTAAACTTTTAAAAAATATTAGAGAATACAAAATAGAAAAAAAAAAGTTCTTTCTTGTTATATGTATGTATATTGATTATATTTCATTCATTTTTATTTTTTTCCCTTTTTGTTTGTTTAAACATCAGCGAAAAAAAGAAGTAATAAAAGAAGATAGACACATATCATAAACACATGGGCCTATAATTCTTTTATTATGTGAATAGCCTATAATTTTTAAAATAAAGACTTTAAAATTACAAATTATTCTGTCCAAAATGCCAATAAAATAACTAACTAACATCAAATCTTAGTCCCCCCCCCTCTAAAATTATCTGTGAAATTACAGAAAAGTAAAGACGAAAATGGTATATAATGTGGGCCTGTATATTGATGAAAATATAAATTTTGAATATCTTTTTTTTAAAAAAACAGTGAAAATACCGAATTTAAAATTTTGATATACATGTAGGCCCCCCCAAAATAGAGATATAATGTAATCCTATTGTTTATTGCAAATAAATTTGTGCTTTTATTCTCTCTGAAATTACCATTGAAAAACAACATTATAAATAGTAAAGGCGAGAATGTGAATGTGATATAGGCCTATAATATAAGTATTTATTTGTTTTAAAAAATAGGATATAGGTCAAATCTCTTAAGTATTTTTTTTTAAAAAATGATATAGGCCTATAATTTATAATATAAGTAATTTTTAAAAAAAATGACATATAGGCCTATAATATAAATAATTTATTTTTAAAGAAAAAAAGATAGGCCTATGCAATTGACTGGTGTTTATTCATATATAGACCAAATAAAGAAAAATAATTTATTATAGGCCTATATTATATCTTTAAACGTTTCTAAAATTACTAGAAATCAGACAAAAATATATGCCTATATGTGAATAGCCCAGGTTTTTTTTTTAAAAAAAAATAAAGACTCTAAAATTACAGATTATACTGACCACAAGACGAAAGAAAAAAAAATATCTGGACAATACATGAGTTTTTTTCCCTCCAAAATTAACTGTGAAATTACAGAAAAGTAAAAGAAAAAGATAGGTTGCCAGGCAACGAAACATACGCCCACAGCAGCTAAATCGTCCGGGCAGTCAACAAGGGTTGTCGCATATTTTTACTTTTTTCGGTAATGAAACATTTGTAATACACTAAAAACTGATTAAGAGTAACAACTCATTATGTAATGATCAGAAAATCATTAGAATTTGATTGCTTTTTATAAAGTTTTACCCCACGCTAACAATTAGTATATACATGAAACATTTAATATCATGGATTTAGCTGTTCAGTTATCTAAATTCATTGAAAATCAAAATACTTGTTCGTTTCAACACCTTAAACTCTATGTATCAATCTGAAGTCAATCGGATGGTAACTTTGGCCTCTATAGCGTCACAAGAATTTTTGAAGTTATCAAGGGAGATAACTCTGGCAGTAATTATTTGAAATCGCTGAAAATCAATAGGCTTCTTCGTCTCATGATCTTAAACACTGTATATAAATTTGAAGTCAATCGGATATTAACTTTGGCCTCTAGAGCGTCCACAAGATTTTTTGAAGTGATCAAGGGCCATAACTCTGGCACTAATTATCGGAAATCGCTGAAAATCAATAGGCTTCTTCGTCTTATGACCTTAAACACTGTGTATAAATTTAAAGTCAATCGGATATTAACTTTGACCTTTAGAGCGTCCACATGATTTTTTTAAAGAGATCAAGGCCCATAACTCTGGCACTAATTATCGGAAATCGCCGAAAATCAATAGGTTTCTTCGTCTCATGACCTTAAACACTGTGTATAAATCTAAAGTCAATCGGATATTAACTTTGGCCTCTAGAGCGTCCACAAGATTTTTTGAGGTGATGAAGGGCCATAACTCTGGCACTAATTATCGGAAATCGCTGAAAATCAATAGGCGTCTTCGTCTTATGACCTTAAACACTGTGTATAAATTTAAAGTCAATCGGATATTAACTTTGGCCACAAGATTTTTTGAAGTGATCAAGGGCCATAACTCTGGCACTAAATATGGGAAATCGCTGAAAATCAATAGGCTTCTTCGTCTTAATTTGTATAAATTTAAAGTTAATCGGATATTAACTTTGACCTTTAGTGCGTCCACAAGATTTTTTAAAGAGATCAAGGGTCATAACTCTGGCACTAATTATCGGAAATCGCCGAAAAGTAAATGGGATATTAACTTTAGCCTGTAGAGCGTCCACAAGCAATTGTGGACGCCGGACCGACGGACCGACGGACGGGGGCGACGACAATATACGACCACATTTCAATGTGGGCGTATAAAAATGGTGTAAGGCCTATATATATGTATTTCTAAGTCCTTAGATGGATTCATAACTTAATTAATCTACATCTTTGATGATCCATATCAGTTATTGTTTTTGTTACCTTGTTAATTTGATTTCTTGTCATTATACGGTCATTACTCACTGACTGTTATCCATATTAATTTGTGTTATTTATCATATTACAGTTACTAAATGCCCTATAAGGATTTTATCTATTTCTAAAGAATAAATTTGGACTGTTTTGTATTTAATTAACATTGAAATACAGAATTTTAAATTGTGTAGAAGAATATGGGATACAGGCTTGTAAAATAAAATTATGTAATGTAATCCTATATTTAAAAAAAAAAAGACGAATTTGTGCTATTCGCTTTGGAATTAACACTGAAAACACAGAATTGTAAATTGTAAAGGAGAAAACGGGATATAGGCCTAAAATATAAGTAGTGTTTTTAAGGAGAGAGAAATGGGGTTTAACGTCCACTCGACACAAACTAGGTCATTTTGGGACTAACATATGGTTTCATTTTTATTTCAATAATTCGCTTGCCCGTAGTTGTCTTTAGCAGTGGAGGAAACCGGAGTGCCCAGAGGAAACCCACGAGGTTGAGAAAGCGCCCTTATCTCCATGCCACATACGCTCACACCAGGGCTCGAAACCACAGTCGCAAGCCAGAGGTGACCGGCCAGCTAGTGGTCGAAGCGCGGCTCTCTAGACCACTAGGCCACTAGTGGTCGAAGCGCGGCTCTCTAGACCACTAGGCCACCCACCCCCCGTCTTTTAAGGACTATGATATAGGCCTATATATATATATATAGAGAGAGAGGATCTAGAATTACAGACTATGAAGGTAATAATATTATATAATACAACATAAAATAACTGTTCTTTATATCTTCCCTTTTCCCTCTAAAATACTGAATATAGTAGAAAAAGAAAATGGGAAAATTATACAAAGATCCTAAAAGTTAAAAAAGAAAGTAGAATAGGGGTTTAGATGTATGTATATATGTAGAAAAAAAGCTATAAAATATCAAAATTACATATATTCTAAGGATAAAGATGTGCGCACACAAAAAAAAAATAGCTGAACAGTATTTAAATTTGAATATTGTAATGCGCCATTGCAAAGACAGCGGTAGTGTAAATACGGCTCATACTTTTATTGTTTTATCATGGACCCTACATGTCAATAGATATTATGCCCTTTTTTTTTTACCAAAGGACATGATACAATCTTGGTATTCATAAATATTTAAAATATAGTAGCAAATTCTGGATGAATACAACTGGCTGATTTCCAAACATTTTTAAAATCCATAATGAAAACAATAATTTAAAAAAATAGGTTGCCAGGCAACGAAACATACGCCCACACAGCGACCAAATCGTCCGGGCAGTCAACAAGAGTTGTCACATATTAAGGAATTATCAAAAAATCATTAGAATTTGTTTGGTTTGTATAATCAAACGTTTTTTTTTTAAAATCAGATAATAATTGTGACCTCCAGAGGCACAACAAGCTAAAAAGGGTGATTTTTCGTACAATCAGGGGACATAATTCAGGAAGTAATGACCCGATGGCCGCAAATATCGAAAGGAACCAAGATCTGTTATAAACATACATGTCAAGTTTCATCAAAATCGATTCAAAATTGTGACCTCTATAAGGTCCACAACCTTGATATAACAAATTTTTACACTATTCGCGTACAAACGGCGGCCATTTTGTCCGTCAATTTTGGTCCGATTTTCACGAAATTCGAATTCAACCTTCATAACCATGTAACGGTGATATAACCAAACGTTTTTTTAAATCGGATAACAATTTTGACCTCCAGAGGGACCACAAGTTATAAGGGCGATTTTTTGGAAAATCAGGGGCCATAATTCAGGAAGTTACGATCCAATGGGTGCAAATATCGAAAGGAACCAAGATCTTTGGGTTATAAACATACATGTCAAGTTTCATCAAAATTGGTTCAAAATTGTGACCTCTATAAGGTCCACAACCTTGATATAACATATTTTCACACTATTCGCGTACAAACGGCAGCCATTTTGTCCGTCAATTTTGGTCCGATTTTCACGAAATTCTGTTTCCACCTTCATAACCATGGAACAGTGATATAATCAAACGTTTTTTTAAATCGGATAACAATTTTGACCTCCAGAGGAACCACAAGCTAAAAAGGGCAATTTTTCGGACAATCAGGGGCCATAATTCAGGAAGTTACGATCCGATGGGCGCAAATATCGAAAGGAACCAAGATCTTTGGGTTATAAACATGCATTTCAAGTTTCATCCAAATCGGTTCAAAATTGTGACCTCTACACTGTTCACAACCTTGATATAACATATTTTCACACTATTCGCCTACAAATGGCGGCCATTTTGTCCGTCAATTTTGGTCCGATTTTCACGAAATTCGAACTCAACCTTCATAACCATGTAACGGTGATATAATCAGACGGTTTTTTAAATCGGATAACAATTTTGACCTCCAGAGGGACCACAAGCTGAAAAGGGCGATTTTTCGGACAATCAGGGGCCATAATTCAGGAAGTTACGTTCCAATTGGCGCAAATATCGAAAGGAACCAAGATCTTTGGTTTATAAACATGCATTTCAAGTTTCATCCAAATCGGTTCAAAATTGTGACCTCTACACTGTTCACAAGCTAAAAAAACGTGATTTTTCGTACAATCAGGGGCCATAACCCATGAAGTTACAGTCCAATACATGCCAATATCGAAAGGAACCGAGATCTTAGGGTGATAAACCTATATTTTAAGTTTCATTGAAATCGGATAAAAATTGTGACCTGTAGACTGTTCACAAACAATTGTGGACGGACGGACGGACGGACGGACGAACAGGGGCGACGACAATATACGTCCACATGAAAATGTGGGCGTATAAAAAAACCCAAGGGGTGGCATCTTAAATTTTTTTTTTTAGTCAGATGATTTTATTTTTTCCAAACCTTACTCTATCATTTATTTTTTTCAATTGTGTAGGCCTATAGAAATTGATAAATTCAACGGTATGTTAAAGTTATAATCTGATTTACGGCAAATGTGTGGTTTATGGGGCGCCGTTTGTAAATTAATTATTTAGCTTTTTATATAGCAAAAAACACTAGATTTAATTTAAATTTACATATATAGTTAAATCTCAAGTTTTGTGCAAATTTTTCACTTTTAATATTTAAACTAAAAATAATGTACAACAAAAACTCAATATTTAACATAACATATATAAATATTTCTCGATTTGTCTCTATTTTCATATTTAACATTTAGCATTGAATATTAAAACCAAAACAAGAGATTTGATAATATATAAATATTTAGCTAAATATTTAGTTAAATGTTTAAACATTTAGCTAAATATATATATTTAGTTAAATGTTAAAATATTTAGTTAAATGTTAAAATATTTAGTTAAACATTTATATTTAGCTAAATATTTATATATTTAGCTAAATATTTATATATTTAACTAAATATATAGTTAAATTTACAAAGCGCAACCGTACCACGCCGTTTGTAAAATAATTATTGTTGTAAGTGACTTCACACTAAACGATGACGTAGTGTACAACTTTCCACTGACTGCACGACACAGTACTATCTGGTACCTGAAGGCTCAGCTTAGTTCTCACATCCGCAATTCGTTAATAATGCCTACATTATATAATATGTAACGTTAGACATCGATCACTCATAAATATGGTAACTTCACGACATATTACGGGTTAATGTGTCGGGTACACGTCATCATTTTATGCGCATTTTTTTGTGTCGCTTACGATAATAGAAATATTGGCAGGACCACAAATATATATTTAGTTAAATATTTATACATTTAGCTAAATATATATATTTAGCATGATATTTATATATTTAGTTAACTGTTTATATATTTAGCTAAATGTTTATATATTTAACTAAATATATATATTTAACTAAATATATATATTTATATTTAACTAAATATATATATTTAACTAAATATATATATTTAACTAAATATATATATTTAACTAAATATATATATTTAACTAAATATATATATTTAGCTAAATGTGTATATATTTAGCTAAATGTGTATATATTTAGCTAAATGTTTAACTTTAGATTTTTCAGTGATTTAGTATTTAGCATTTATACCTACGAGAGACAGCACATTTAGCTAGGCGACCAAAAACTCGACTTTTAGCTACAATATTTTTTGATATTTACATATATGCCATTTTTGTTCTAATATTTATCTAAATATATATATTCGGAGTTAAATCTAATGTTTTTTGCTATAAAAAAATTAAATAATTATTTTACAAACGGCGCCCCATAGTGGTTCGCTTCAAAACATTTTATAATGAGAATGTGCACTTTTAAAAATAAAATCAATGTTGTGAATTTATTTTATATAAAGCACCAACAATGTCGTCAACAAAATATAATGTTCTGTTGTTAATGTTTTCGTCGAATTTACTAGTAAACAAAGCGCGTACTTATAGTGGAGACAAAGGACAACGAGTGCTTCTGGGAGGAGCAAGATGCCGGACGGTGGCTTCAAGCAACGTCATTTGTTAATTGCGTCATGAGCTATCCAGTTATAATATAGATCAGTGGGTAGACCCCACATGCTAAAACAACGCCATAATGTACTGGAGTACAGAAAAATAACCCCACATAGTTACTCCCCTAAGAGCGGGCGAACAGGGGCGACAACAATATACGTCCACATGAAAATGTCAACATTTTATATAATATCATTTGCGGACCCCCCCCCCCCAAAAAAAAAAGGTTGCCAGACAACGAAACATACGCCCACACAGCAGCCAAATCGTCCGGGCAGTCAACAAGAGTTGTTGCATTTTAAGTAGTCATCAGTAAATCATAATTCAAACTCACCCATAACTACAGTGTAACTGTGATATAATCAAACATTTTTTTTAAATCAGATAATAATTGTGACCTCCAGAGGGACCACAAGCTAAAAAGGGTGATTTTTCGTATAATCAGGGGACATAATTCAGGAAGTAATGATCCGATGGGCGCAAATATCGAAAGGAACCAAGATCTTTGAGTTATAAACATACATGTCAAGTTTCATCAAAATCGATTCAAAATTGTGACCTCTATAGGGTCAACAACCTTGATATAACATATTTTCACACTATTCGTGTACAAACGGCGGCCATTTTGTCCGTCAATTCTAGTCCGATTTTCACGAAATTCAAACTCTCTCTTCACTACCATGTAACGGTGATATAGTCAAATGTTTTTTTAAATCGGATAATAATTTTGACCTCCAGAGGAACCAAAAGCTAACAAAAGCGATTTTTCGGACAATCCGGGGACATAATTCAGGAAGTTATGATCCGATGGGCGCAAATATCGAAAGAAACCAAGATCTTTGTGTTATAAACATACATGTCAAGTGTCATCAAAATCGTTTCAAAATTGTGACCTCTATAAGGTCCACAACCTTTATATAACATATTTTCACACTATTCGGGTACAAACGGCGGCCATTTTGTCCGTCAATTTTGGTCCGATTTTCACAAAATTCAAACTCAACCTTCATAACCATGGAATGGTGATATAATCAAACGGTTTTTTAAATCGGATAACAATTTTTACCTCCAGAGGGACCACAAGCTAAATAGGGCGCTTTTTCGGACAATCAGGGTCCATAATTCAGGAAGTTACGATCCGATCGGCGCAAATATCGAAAGGAACCAAGATCTTTGGGTTATAAACATACATGTCAAGTTTCATCAAAATCGGTTCAAAATTGTGACCTCTATATAAGGTCCACAACCTTGATATAACATATTTTCACACTATTCGCGTACAAACGGTGGCCATTTTGTTCGTCAATTTTGAACCGATTTTCACGAAATTCGAACTCAACCTTCATAACCATGGAACGGTGATATAATCAAACGGTTTTTTAAATCCGATAACAATTTTGACCTCCAGAGGGACCACAAGCTAAAAAGGGCGATTTTTCGGACAATCAGGGGCCATAATTCAGGAAGTTACGATCCGATTGGCGCAAAAATCGAAAGGAACCAAGATCTTTGTGTTATAAACATGCATTTCAAGTTTCATCCAAATCGGTTCAAAATTGCGACCTCTACACTGTTCACAAGCTAAAAAATAGGTTGCCAGGCAACGAAACATACGCCCACACAGCAGCCAAATCGTCCGGGCAGTCAACAAGAGTTGTCGCATATTAAGGAATTATCAGAAAATCATTAGAATTTGTTTGGTTTTTATAATCAAACGTTTCTTTTTAAATCGGATAACAATTTTGACCTCCAGAGGGACCACAAGCTAAAAAGGGCGATTTTTTGGACAATCAGGGGCCATCATTCAGGAAGTTACGATCCGATGGTCGCAAATATCGAAAGGAACCAAGATCTTTGGGTTATAAACATACATGTCAAGTTTCATCAAAATTGGTTCAAAATTGTGACCTCTATAAGGTCCACAACCTTGATATAACATATTTTCACACTATTCGCGTACAAACGACGGCCATTTTGTCCGTCAATTCTAGTCCGATTTTCACGAAATTCGAACTCAACCTTCATAACCATGGAACAGTGATATAATCAAACGTTCTTTTTAAATCGGATAACAATTTTGACCTCCAGAGGGACCACAAGCTAAAAAGGGCAATTTTTCGGACAATCAGGGGCCATAATTCAGGAAGTTATGATCCGATTGGTGCAAATATCGAAAGGAACCAAGATCTTTGGGTTATAAACATGCATTCCAAGTTTCATCCAAATCGGTTCAAAATTGTGTCCTCTAAACTGTTCACAACCTTGATATAACATATTTTCACACTATTCGCGTACAAATGGCGGCCATTTTGTCCGTCAATTTTGGTCCGATTTTCACGAAATTCGAACTCAACCTTCATAACCATGGAACGGTGATAACATCAAACGGTTTTTTAAATCGGATAACAATTTTGACCTCCAGGGCAATTTTTCGGACAATCAGGGGCCATAATTCAGGAAGTTACGATCCGATTGGCGCAAATATCGAAAGGAACCAAGATCTTTGGGTTATAAACATGCATTTCAAGTTTCATCCAAATCGGTTCAAAATTGTGTCCTCTACACTGTTCACAACCTTGATATAACATATTTTCACACTATTCGCGTACAAATGGCGGCCATTTTGTCCGTCAATTTTGGTCCGATTTTCACGAAATTCGAACTCAACCTTTATAACCATGGAACGGTGATATAATCAAACGGTTTTTTAAATCGGATAACAATTTTGACCTCCAGAGGGACCACAAGCTAAAAAGGGCGATTTTTCAGACAATCAGGGGCCATAATTAAGGAAGTTACGATCCGATTGGCGCAAATATCGAAAGGAACCAAGATCTTTGGGTTATAAACATGCATTTCAAGTTTCATCGAAATCGGTTCAAAATTGTGACCTCTACACTGTTCACAAGCTAAAAAACGTGATTTTTCGTACAATCAGGGGCCATAACCCATGAAGTTACAGTCTGATACATGCCAATATCGAAAGGAACCGAGATCTTAGGGTGATAAACCTATGTTTTAAGTTTCATTGAAATCGGATAAAAATTGTGACCTGTAGACTGTTCACAAACAATTGTGGACGGACGGACGGACGGACGGACGGACGGACGAACAGGGGCGACGACAATATACGTCCACATGAAAATGTGGGCGTATAAAAACGTGATTTTTCGTACAATCAGGGGCCATAACCCATGAAGTTACAGTCCGATACATGCCAATATCGAAAGGAACCGAGATCTTAAGGTGATAAACCTACATTTTAAGTTTCATTGAAATCGGATAAAAATTGTGACCTGTAGATTGTTCACAATCAATTGTGGACGGACGGACGGACGGACGAACAGGGGCGACGACAATATACGTCCACATGAAAATGTGGGCGTATAAAAATATATATTTCACTGCTACGACTCTGCTGTTGTGCCCCAGTTCTGTAACTCAAGGATCGCATTTTGAAGGATGTGGATGACACACCTACCAACATTACGGGCGAAACGTTTAATTAAGCGATGTATATTTTTCAGTCTAACAGGTAGTTGTGTTGTTTAATTTCTTTTATTTTCCTATGGGCACACAAATTGAAACTGAATTGTCTGTCATATTGGTATTAACGCGTGCACTAATGAAATCGGAACATGTTCATTTTATTCCCATCACATAATTATTTACGCCACCCCTTCATGCGGAACCAATGCTACATTTTAATAATGAACAACAATTTAATTACATACACTTGTACACAATGAATACATGAAACATGCTTTATAATGTATTCCATTTTTTTTATTTTACACAACTTCCTCCTATTATATATGGTTTTGAACTTCCACTGTATTGTCTTTATGACGATCGAGACGATCAATAAAACCATGTCCATAGAACTTATAATACACTGACGTGAAGTTAGCTTGTGGTCCGTTATTCGGTATGCACGAATAATGAACGAGCTGCTTTGTTGTTCATTATTCACCATAATGATATGAAACTAGACCTGCATGCAGGAATGATGGGTTTCACTGGTGCCACGTTACCCTTGAACATATGTCACTTCCGGTACCCATGAAACCACTAAACAGATTTCCACATAAACATTGAACACATCAAGTAAAATGGACGTTCAATTAGTTTTATGAAATCAAAAATGGCATAAGATATCATATAGCGAAAGTTTTATGTAAATCGAATAATAATTGCCACTTTTATAGATCAAAAACCTTGAAAAGTGACTTATAGAAAATCGCCTATTTCTCTGCAACCGTACAAGTTAGAAACCATTTTGTGATATTTTTATGATTGTATGGGTTCAATCTATTTTTTGATTGGAATCAAATATCATAATTTTGAAAACATTACAAATCAGCCTCATTTGAATAAAATATTTGTTTTGATGGCTAAAAATTCAGTTTATGTATGCCAAAATGACATCACTTCCGGTGATACTGAAAATGTTAAATTAGTCCTACTAAATCATAAATGGCATAAGACATTACATGGTGAAAATTTTATGAAAATCGAATAACTTATTCTTTTACAGCCAAAATAAAGTAAAAAGTGACTTGTGGAAAATCGTCTATTTCTCTGCAACCGTACAAGTTAGAAACCATTTTGTGGTATCTATATGATCGTATGGGTTCATTCTAAATTGTGATGGGAACCAAATTTCATAACTCTAAAAATATTACAAATAATACTCTTTTGAATAAAAAATGTATTTTTAAGGCTAAAATTCGGTTATTGCCTAAATGACGTTACTTCCGGGGACAGTGAAAGTGTTAAAATGATTTGGAATAGTCGACTGTGGCAATAGGCAATAAATAGTGAAAGAAAATTGAAAACCGAATAATAATTAACTCTTTTACAGCTAGAATAACATGAAAAGCGACTCATGCAAAATTGGCCATTTCTCGGCAACTGCTCATATTACAAACTAAATTTCACATACATTCTCTTTGTATGGAATATTGCTACAAGTTTATGAAAGTATCGAAGAAAAATTTTAATATATGAAGACACTGGGTGGGTTGTAAATAGCTTATTTTTACCCCTTTTTTTTACCTTTTAATGGAAATGACCCGAAAATGAAATCGAAATTAAAAAAAATAGGTTGCCAGGCAACGAAACATACGCCCACACAGCAGCCAAATCGTCCGGGCAGTCAACAAGAGTTGTCGCTTATTAAGGAATTATCAGAAAATCATTAGAATTTGTTTGGTTTTTATAATCAAACGTTTTTTTTAAAATCAGATAATAATTGTGACCTCCAGAGGGACCACAAGCTAAAAAGGGTGATTTTTCGTACAATCAGGGGACATAATTCAGGAAGTAATGACCCGATGGGCACAAATATCGAAAGGGATCAAGATCTTTGGGTTATAAACATACATGTCAAGTTTCATCAAAATCGGTTCAAAATTGTGACCTCTACAGGGTCCACAACCTTGATATAACATATTTTCACACTATTCGTGTACAAACGACGGCCATTTTGTCCGTCAATTCTAGTCCGATTTTCACGTAATTCAAACTCTCTCTTCATTACCATGTAACGGTGATATAGTCAAACGTTTTTTTAAATCGGATAATAATTTTGACCTCCAGAGGGACCAAAAGCTAACAAAAGCGATTTTTTGGACAATCCGGGGACATAATTCAGGAAGTTATGATCCAATGGGTGCAAATATCGAAAGGAACCAAGATCTTTGGGTTATAAACATACATGTCAAGTTTCATCAAAATCGGTTCAAAATTGTGACCTCTATAAGGTCCACAACCTTTATATAACATATTTTCACACTATTCGGGTACAAACGGCGGCCATTTTGTCCGTCAATTTTGGTCCGATTTTCCCAAAATTCAAACTTAACCTTCATAACCATGGAATCGTGATATAATCAAACGTTTTTTTTAAATCGGATAACAATTTTGACCTCCAGAGGGACCACAAGCTAAAAAGGGCGATTTTTTGGACAATCAGGGGCCATACTTGAGGAAGTTACGATCCGATGGGCGCAAATATCGAAAGGAACCAAGATCTTTGGGTTATAAACATACATGTCAAGTTTCATCAAAATTGGTTCAAAATTGTGACCTCTATAAGGTCCACAACCTTGATGTAACATATTTTCACACTATTCGCGTACAAACGGCGGCCATTTTGTCCGTCAATTTTGGTCCGATTTTCATGAAATTCGAACTCAACCTTCATAACCATGGAACGGTGATATAATCAAACGGTTTTTTAAATCCGATAACAATTTTGACCTCCAGAGGGACCACAAGCTAAAAAGGACAATTTTTCGGACAATCAGGGGCCATAATTCAGGAAGTTACGATCCGATGGGCGCAAATATCGAAAGGAACCAAGATCTTTGGGTTATAAACATACATGTCAAGTTTCATCAAAATTGGTTCAAAACTGTGACCTCTATAAGGCCCACAACCTTGATATAACATATTTTCACACTATTCGCGTACAAACGGCGGCCATTTTGTCCGTCAATTTTGGTCCGATTTTCACGAAATTCGAACTCAACCTTCATAACCATGCAACGGTGATGTAATCAAACGATTTTTTAAATCGGATAACAATTGTGACCTCCAGAGGGACCACAAGCTAAAAATGGCGATTTTTCGGACAATCAGGGGCCATAATTCAGGAAGTTACGATCCGATGGGCGCAAATATCGAAAGGAACCAAGATCTTTGGGTTATAAACATGCATGTCAAGTTTCATCCAAATCGGTTCAAAATTGTGACCTCTACACTGTTCACAAGCTAAAAAACGTGATTTTTCGTACAATCAAGGGCCATAACCCATGAAGTTACAGTCCGATACATGACAATATCGAAAGGAACCGAGATCTTATGGTGATAAACCTATATTTTAAGTTTCATTGAAATCGGATAAAAATTGTGACCTGTAGACTGTTCACAAAAAAATGTGGACGGACGGACGGACAGGGGCGACGACAATATACGTCCACATAAAAATGTGGGCGTATAAAAACTGAGTCCGAGATTTGGTGCACCTTTACAGGGGGCATCTTTTGGGTAATATCAGATTTGTTAAAAATAATATTTGATTTCAAAAAGTGGTACCGAACTGTCTACAGTAAACTTTAGCGGTAACAAAAAAAAATATGAAATTTTGAATCACGAAAAATATAAACTTGGTTTTATACTAATCGAACAATAAATAATTAATGTAGGACCGAAAAAATGAATTAGCCAATGGCGGCCAAGGAAAATTACGGAAACAAAAAATGTTGACATTTTTGCTCAAATCAGAAGACTCTTTAACCTTGAGTAAAATGTCATATAAAAATAGTTATAATTTTTGTAAAAATTTAAATTTTTAAAATCTGGCGCCTAATATCTAGCAAGATTCGTCAAAAATCAAAAGTAGCATAGCGATCACCCCTGTTTCTGGCTATGTAAAAATGCATCATATGCTAAAATCCAATGATTATTGGTAATATTACGGCAATTTTTCAAAAAACGACATCTTCGGTGATTTCGGACATTTCGCATTGTCGCAGAATGTTTTCGATACTAGGCCTAGAGAAGAAATTGGTTCAAAATTAAATTTATATCTATTATACAATTTTTTAAGACATTAACACACAGATTCTTCTCCATTCAGTGCCATTAATTTCATATCTCGATTTTCAAGTTCCAAAGTCAATTGCTCTACTTCTGCTTCTAACATTCTGTTTTTACGAAACATTTGAACATAATTCAGCTGTAATTGTTTCTGGTATCGAATTACTTTGTTCTTTTCAATTAACCACTGTTCCCGTTCTCTATCAAATGTATTTTGTGTGATATCTAACTTTTCTTTCACTTTTAACCTGTCATTTTGCAAAGAACAATCAAGCTCATTATTTGCAGAAAAACATGAAGGTTTTAATAAACCAATGCTTGAAACTTCATCTATTTCCACAGATTTCAAAGAGTCTTCACGATATTCAGATTTCTCAAACAAATAATGTCCCAGATAAATGTTTTCATCACCAGTATTGCAGAAAGCTTCAAGAGTCTGCCTTGAAGTTTCTCGGTGAGTTTCACAGTCAGAGAAGAATTTTGGTGCTTGAAATTTGTCCTCCGTCACCTTGTCAACCATGTGAGGTAACTGTAATGGATATATGACATCAATAGTGTTACCTGAACAAGATGCCATAGCTGTAAGTTCCATTTGTAAATTTTTCAATTCTTGTTCTTTTGCTGCATACTGTCGATGCAATATTTCATTCTGACAAGACAGGCTGTTAAAACTTGCTAATAATTCCTGTTTCTCTTGCTGTAGTTTATGAATTTGCAATGACAGAACTTGTTCAGTTTTATACGATTTACGTTGTTGTGTTTTAAGTTGCTTGTCAAAAGCCTCTTTAATTTCTCTATTTCTTTTGCACCATGCATCCTTTTTCTCTTCATAGACTTGAAATATAGCTCTTTCATTATTGTCCATAACATCACGTAACATGTTTAGTTCAACTACCTTTTGTCTTAGCATAACTTCTAGTCCCCTCACATTACTGTCGGATGAGGATTGGGTATCACCAAGATTATTGCTGAGCAAAAAACTACTTGAGTTATGTTCAGGTGAAACAGTTATGCTTAATAAATCGCCAGGAAAGTCAGTTGATATATTGCTTTCTTGACTTTTCCCTTTATACAGCTTGTTCTGTAGCCTGATATTTCTTATGTGAAGTTCACCTTTCATTGGAAATGGGGAATTTAAGTGTTCTTGTGTACTTTCTTTCTGGATAAACGACAGGTTATCATTTACTGGCTTAAAGGCAATGGGTCTTAAAACATCCTGACAAATGTTCTGAAAAAAAAAAAATAATAAAAATAAAATGGTTACGAGACAGCAGGACATAGCCACGCAAAGTATGGAAATACGCCAACACATCAGGTATGTCTTGAACCATTGAATATCCCGAGCTGTATTCAATGATCATTGAATTCTGTTTTATTCCATAGCTACATACAAATCTCAAAATACACTGTACTATCCAGATTATCCAAACAAAAATCAGCACCGATAACGTTCAAATTCATCCGCCGTTTTTTTTCTATTTGACTAAAATTATGGTTGCCTCGTGGGGACGCCGGTAACGGCATTACAGTTTGACGTAATTCAATGGCTGTATTCAAAATTTGCTTGTATTTGCATGTAGTTATAGAATAAATCAGCTTTTCCTAAAGGAAAACTTTGATGTTCCCCAAATTTGATAAGGAACACTTTTTTCTTTCGGCGACAGATCTGGGTCAAGTAAACATACTGGTACTCAATTTTTCCACTTGACCTAGCGTGTTACCTCAATTCAGTATTCAAAGGATGCATTTTACATGTCTTTGCTTATGTGAAAAACTTAATGGACAATATTGGTGTCAGCCATTATCGCATGTGATAAAACTGGATAAAGAACAAGCAAACAGTGAAGCTAGTAGGGTTCCTCACCAAAATCCAAAAATAAATAGATGACACATATTAATTAATCTCACATTTATTTTTTCCAAAAGTGTCGAGAAATTAAACTCTACTGTAAGTTTCACCACTCTCTATCAGATAGAATCAAGCTTATCTTGTCCCAAAGCATCGACCAATGAACTTGTTTAGCTTTAGCTCGAAATGTTAATTATTGACTAAGGCAAGACATTCACCCGATGAATATCTACATCAAGTTTAAACATTCCACCTTATTAAAATCCAGAGTTATGTTCCAATGTCTTTGCCAATAAAATTGTTATCACTCCTTAACCTAAGCAGAAAATTCTCACCCTCGAACTTAGTCAAGGCAATGATATAGTGAATCTATATTCTGAGTTTCAACACTCTCACTTTATTATAACCAGAGTTATCGTGCCCTAAAGCATCAACAAATCAGATCGCTTATCGTTGCTTACTGTCAACAGAAAATGTTCATCATCGAACTCCATCAAGACATTCAGCTAATGAACGCCTACACCAGGTTAGAACATTCTAGCTCACTTAAAAAAGTGTCATTGTGTTCTAAAGTCTTGGCCAATCGCTCTGCTTAACCTGAGGAGAAAAATGATCATTATGGAACTTAGTCAAGGTATTGATGTAATTAAACTCTACACCAAGTTAAATCACCCTCACTTAAGTTATGTCCTAAAACATCAACCAATCTTATTGTTTATCTCTGCTTACCCTAAGCACAGAATGCTCATCTTCAAACTCTATCAAGGCATTGACCTAATAAACACATGCACCAAGTTTGTACATTTTAACTCAATTAGAAGGAGAGTTTTTGTGTTCAAAATTCTTGGCCAGTGATTGAAATAACTTTAAAACTTAACCTGCCAGTCAGGCAGGTGACCCATAAAAGTTGCCTGCCCAAATTTTGTGTCCGATATCACCTCGGTGGAAGCGGACGTTAAATAAAACTAACTCACACAAACTCACACACATTTTGTAACATATTGCACAAAGATAGGTTGCCAGGCAACGAAACATACGCCCACAGCAGCTAAATCGTCCGGGCAGTCAACAAGGGTTGTCGCATATTTTTACTTTTTTCGGTAATGAAACATTTGTAATACTCTAAAAACTGATTAATAGTAACAACTCATTATGTAATTATCAGAAAATCATTAGAATTTGATTGCTTTTTATAAAATTTTACCCGCTCGCTAACAATTGAATTAGTATATATACATGAAACATTTAAAATCATGGATTTAGCTGTTCAGTTATCAAAATTCATTGAAAATCAATATACTTGTTCGTTTCAACACCTTAAACTCTGTGTATCAATCTGAAGTCAATCAGATGATAAGTTTGGCCTTTAAAGCGTCCACAAGATTTTTTGAAGTGATCAAGGGCCATAACTCTGGCACTAATTATCGGAAATCGCTGAAAATCAATAGGCTTCTTCGTCTCATGACCTTAAACACTGTGTATAAATTTAAAGCCAATCGGATATTAACTTTGGCCTCTATAGCGTCCACAAGATTTTTTGAAGTGATCAAGGGCCATAACTCTGGCACTAATTATCGGAAATCGCTGAAAAACAATAGGCTTCTTCGTCTCATGACCTTAAACACTGTGTATAAATTTAAAGCCAATCGGATATTAACTTTGGCCTCTATAGCGTCCACAAGATTTTTTGAAGTGATCAAGGGCCATAACTCTGGCACTAATTACCGGAAATCGCTGAAAATCAATAGGCTTCTTCGTCTCATGACCTTAAACACTGTGTATAAATTTAAAGCCAATCGGATATTAACTTTGGCCTCTATAGAGTCCACAAGATTTTTTGAAGTGATCAAGGACCATAACTCTGGCACTAATTATCAGAAATCGCTGAAAATTGATAGGCTTCTTCGTCTCATGACCGTAAACACTGTGTAAAAATTTAAAGCCAATCGGATATTAACTTTGGCCTCTATAGCGTCCACAAGATTTTTTGAAGTGATCAAGGGCCATAACTCTGGCACTAATTATCGGAAATCGATGAAAATCAATAGGCTTCTTCGTCTCATGACCTTAAACACTGTGTATAAATTTAAAGCCAATCGGATATTAACTTTGGCCTCTAGAGCGTCCACAAGATTTTTTGAAGTGATCAAGGGCCATAACTCTGGTAGTTATTATCGGAAATCGCTGAAAAACAATAGGCTTCTTGGTCTCATGACCTTAAACACTGTGTATAAATTTAAAGTCAATCGGATATTAACTTTAGCCTCTAGAGCGTCCACAAGCAATTGTGGACGCCGGACCGACGGACGGACCGACGGACCGACGGACGGACGGACGGACAGGGGCGACGACAATATACGACCACATTTCAATGTGGGCGTATAAAAACAAACTAGACTAGACCTGCGTAGCAGGAATGGCAGATTTCACTGTTGCCACGTTACCTTTGAACTTATGTCACTTTCGGTGCCACGTTACCCTCGAACTCATTTCACTTCCAGTACAAATGGAACCGATAAACAGATTTCCACACATCAAATAAAATGGAAGCAGAATCAACCAAATCCAGCAATATGAATTCGGGTTATACACGTTACATGTATGTGATCCTGACAAAATTACAGTATTTCCAGTGATAATGAAAATGTTCAATTAGTTTTGTGAAATCAGAAATGGCATAAGGCATCCCATGGTGAAAATTGTATGTAAATCGAATAACAATTGCCACTTTTATAGACCAAAAACCTTGAAATGACTTGTAGAAAATCGTCTATTTCTTGGTAACGGTACAAGTTAAAAAACTATTTTTGGGTATCTATATGATTGTATGGATTCAATCTCTTTGTTGATTGGAATCCAGTATCATAATTTTAGAAATATTACGAATCAGACTCATTTGAATAAAATATGTTTTGAAGGCTATTTTAATATATGAAGACGATTGATGGGTTGTAAATAGTTTTATTTTAAGCCTTTTTTTTCCTTTTAATCGAAAAAGCCCGAAAACGAATTCGAAACTAAAAAAAACTCAGTCGGAGATTCCGTACACCTTTACAGCGCGCACCTTTTGGGTAATATCAGATTTGTAAAAAATAATATTTGCTTTCAAAAAGTGGTACCGAACTGTCAATATTGTAGTTTTTGCTAAATTTACGTCATTTCCGGTACCGACAGGAAACTTTACCTGTAACAAATAAATGACATTTTGAACCACGGAACATATGAACTTGGTTTTACACAAATCGAACAATAATTAATTAATGTAGGACTGAAAAACTGAATTAGCCAATGGCGGCCAAGGAAAATTACTGAAACAAAAAATGTTGACATTTTTGCTCAAATTAGATGACACTTTAATCTTGGGTAAAATTCTATATCAAATATAAAGAAAAAATATTTTTTGTAAAAATTTAAATTTTCAAAATTTGGCGCCAAATATCTTCCAAGATTCGTCGAAAATCAAAAATTGAAAGTAGCATAGCTATGTCCGCTATTTACGGCTATGCAAAAATGCATCATATGCTAAAATCCAATGAATATTGTTAATATTACGGTAATATTTTTTTAAAAAAACACGACATTTTCGGTGATTTCTGACATTTGGCTTTGTCGCAGAATGCCGGAAATAACTTTAATCTCCAAGTCACACCCACTTTCCAAGTAAAACTGAAGACATTGTACCGATCCGACAAGTAGTTGTAGAGATATAAGCAAATTGGAGGGAAAAAAAAAAATAATAACTAGACCTGCATAGCAGTGCTGGATCGGCTTTCAGGAATCAGACAGGAAGTGGGTCGTACCATAGCCGAACCATCAAGCAACCAAAGGATACTGTAGTTGTTTTGATTCAGTGACACACAGATTTGTAAAAGCAATATTTGCATGCGAATAGACCGGTCAAAATTGTAAAACCTGGCAAAATTACCTCACTTCCGGGGCCAAAAAGAAATCTTTATCGGTAACAAATAAGTTGAGAATTCGCAATATCAATAGCAGGAAAGAAATAATAAACCTACAACCCATAAACTGACATTAAAGAGGTACAAAAACTTAAAAAGTGGTCCTCAGAAAATATGCTAGAAGCAATTTTTTGACATCAATTTGATTGTATTGATCCAATCTAAATGGCCATTAGAATCAAACATAACGTTAAAGGGGCATTCCATGTCAAAAGTACGCAAAATTTGAGCGATTTTGACATGACCATCACAGATTTTGATGATTTTTGGTGTGCAAGTTAACCATGACGAAAAAAACATGATGTGCAAAATTTTAGCGCTGGGGGCCGAATGGGGCCCCTTCGAGGGCATCCCAAAATTTTGGCCTTTTCGGCTTACTTTCAAATTTGAAAATCCAAAACTTCGCCAGCAGTCTTCCTACTTACATGAAATTGGTATCAAATTGTTCAGAAAACATGAATCTTTCTGATGACCAGAAGCACGAACTCGACAGAACAAAATCCTGGCAGATGTAGTTGACCTTGACCTTTGAAACCACGCCCCTGAAAAGGGGCAGATTCGATTTGTCCAATTTTGCGTGTGAACATTGACCCACCTATAAATTACGAACACACAAAAAATCAAAGTGGGATCTCCATGGGAACAGATTTTAGGAACCGTTCAAGTCAGGTGCTATACAGTTTTTCAATACATACAAGCTGTAATTCTGAGCACTGAAGAAACGTGTGAATATCTATTTACATTATTCTTTGTAAATTTGTACTATATAACCCGATACCCGATTTAAAAAAAAAAAAAAAAAACGTCAACCGGATTATTTCAGACTTCGCGTATTACCATTTCACCACAGGGACTTGAAGGGATCAAAATAAAACTTCTTACTACTGCTTGACTATAATAGTATAGTATTAGTATATAATAAAGGGATGTCAGACGCCATCTTTGTTATGACTTTTTTTTATGATATATCGTCTGCTGTCACTTCACAATACTCACTAGTTCTAACACTTCATGTCATTTTTATCGCCAACGAGACTTTATTACTTCCGGTGATAATGAAAATGTTCAATTAGTTTTATGAAATCAAAAATGGCATAAGATATCATATAGCGAAAATTTTTTATGTAAATCGAATAATAATTGCCACTTTTATAGATCAAAAACCTTGAAAAGTGACTTATAGAAAATCGCCTATTTCTCTGCAACCGTACAAGTTAGAAACCATTTTGTCATATTTTTATGATTGTATGGGTTAAAACTATTTGTCGTAGGTTCTATCACGTGATAGAGCCTACGAATCGAGGCCGCTGGTGAGCGAGACTTGGTCACCCAGTTCCTATGCATATATCGAGTAATGATAGGTTTATAAAGGGACTGGGTGATACAGACTTCTTTTGACCTTATTTCGGGTTACTTCCGGGCTCGCCAAGTTGAATATCGACAAGTGATAGCTTTTTAAGTTTGATTTGTTATTAATAAGGCTGTAAAAGGACCAATTTAATTACATCGGAAGGTGAATAATGATCAAATAAAGTCTCGTTGGCAATAAAAATGCCATGAAGTGTTAGAACTAGTGAGTATTGTGAGATGACAGCAGACGATATATCATAAAAAAGTCATAACAAAGATGGCGTCTGACATCCCTTTATTATATACTTATACTATACTATTATAGCCAAGCAGTAGTAAGAAGTTTTATTTTAATCCCTTCAAGTCCCTGTGCATTTCACGAATAGTCCGTGCAAAGCACGCAGTCGGCGACCAAGTAACGCCTTCTCGATCAAAGGAACAATTCTAATTTGACACATACAAGCGTGCACGAGATTATTCAGGGTTCATTTTGGAAGACTATTGGTGTCAAGCTGACTGCAGTTCGGTTGCTTTATTTAAAATATAACTAATAATAAGGGATCTAAATCGCTAATGTTTGGGATCTAGAAATTGACCCAAATGGGTCGCAACGCATATAATAATGTAAACTGATTGTTTATGAGCTGATTTACATTCAATTGTTTCGATTTTGAATCTAATGTCAAATCAGTTGTGTCCAGTGAAATACGGCATGAATCTCAACCCAATAGAAATTTCTAGTGTCTGGTTATTCCAGTATATTGCGCATGCTATCTAGAAATGTTATGCTGTCACCGTTTGACTGAGTTGTGGAAAAATATGTCTAGCCATGTTCATTCTGGTCACTTGTTACAAAGGGCGCTGAAACGCACTATGGTACACTTTTCGTGTACAAATTGTAAAATGTTTGCTCTGTCTTAGGGTGCCCCGAGCTGTCCAATATAGCCTCTACGAAAGTTTGTCTTACCTCGAGAGGTGTTTATTGTGCCAAGACGAATTTCTCAATGATGACGATACAGGCTCGGGCACAATGGGAGCACGTACACGGACCAAATATTCACCGTATACACCCCATGCACGTGGTATTGTCACAACATAAAATTGTAAATAAAGACACGTTAAAAATATTTTCATGACGCGTTTGTCTTTCAATATTATTGGATCGCTGACTACGAAATTCTAAACATAACGCTAACGCTACAATATACGTCCACATTCCTGCTTTGATTGATATGGTACTTTGTCAAGAAGGCTAGGCGTTTGGTTTGTTTAGCGTTGAGGGTCGTGCACCAACATTAATAGTTGCCGTCCTTAGAGTATAAGGAATAACTATACCAAGATAATCCATTCAGAATTGTGCCTTCCTAACACTAAAGGCAAAAAGTGGGCGTGGCTCTGCCCCTGGGGGTCGGGACATTCATCAAAATCAATAGTGGACGCCCTCGGGCTATAAGGAATACATAAACCAAGTACCAAGCTGATTCATTCAGAATTGCGGCCTGTAAACGACAAACACAAAAATTGGTCGTGTCTTGCCTGTGTGAGTCGGGACATGCAGTTGACGTCCTTAGGCTATATGGAATACATATCCCAAGTTTAAAGACGATCCATTAAGAATCGTGGCCTGTAGACAACACACATAGACACGAAGTAAAAATGGGCATGGCTCTGCCCCTTGGGGTTAGGAAATCACCAAAAACAATAGGGGTCATCTTTAGGGTATAAGGAATAGGTTTGTAAAGTTTTAAAAGGATCTGTTAAGAATTGCATCCTGTAGGCGAACACAAGACACAAAAGCATTGGGCGTGGCTCTGTCCCAGGGGGTCCGTCATGCACCAAAAATAATAGTGGTCAGCCTTAGGTATAAGGAATAAGTATAAAAAAAGTTTTCAAGACGATCGATTAAGAATTGTGGGCTGTAGGTGACACACAGACAGACAAAAAAAAAGGGCGTGGCACTGTCCCTTGGGGTTGGGCATGCACCAAAAACAATAGGGATCTTCCTTAAGGTACCAAGAATAAGTATTCAAAGTTTCAAGATGATACATTAAGAAATGCAGCCTGTAGACGACAGACAAACAAATACAAGAAATGGGTGTTGCTGTCCCACGGGGGTCGGGCATGCACCCAAAACAAAAGGGGTCATCCTTAGGGTATAAGGAATAAGTATTTTAAGATGACCGATTAAGAATTGTGGCCTGTAGGCGACACACAAAAAGAAAATGGGCGTGGCTCTGCCCCTGGGGATTGGGCATTCACTCCAAACGATAGGGATCATCCTTAGAGTACAAAGAGTAAGTATACAAAGTTTTAAAGAAAATCCAATAAGAATTGTAGGCGACACAAAGACACACGATAAGAAAATGGGTGTGGCTCTGCCCCAGGGGGGTGGGCATGCATCCCAAATGATAGGGATGTTCCTTAGGGTACAAAGAATGTGTATGCTAAATTTCAAAATTATAAGTTAAGAAATGTTGCCTGTAGACGAGAAACAAATACATACTAGAAATGGGCGTGGCTCTGTCCCTGGCCCTGGGGGTCGGGCATGCACCAAAAACAATAGAGATCTTCCTTAGGGTATAAGGAATACGTATACCAAGTTTGAAGAAAATCCAGTAAGAATTGCGCCCTGTAGGCGACACAAAGACTCATGAAAAGAAAATGGGCGTGTCTCTGCCCCTGGGGGTGGGGCATACACCCCAAACGATAGGGATCATCCTTAGAGTATAAAGAGTAAGTATACAAAGTTTTAAAGAAAATCCAATAAGAATTGCGGCCTGTAGGCGACACAAAGACACACGATAAGAAAATGGGTGTGGCTCTGCCCCAGGGGGTTGGGCATGCACCCCAAATGATAGGGATGTTCCTTAGGGTACAAAGAATGTGTATGCTAAGTTTCAAAATTATAAGTTAAGAAATGTGGCCTGTAGACGACAAACAAATACATACTAGAAATCGGCGTGGCTCTGTCCCTGGGGGTCGGGCATGCACCAAAAACAATAGAGATCTTCCTTATGGTATAAGGAATACGTATACCAAGTTTGAAGAAAATCCAGTAAGAATTGCGCCCTGTAGGCGACACAAAGACACACGAAAAGAAAATGGGCGTGGCTCTGCACCTGGGGGTGGGGCATACACCCCAAACGATAGGGATGTTCCTTAGGGTACAAAGAATATGTATGCAAAGTTTCAAGATTATAAGTTAAGAAATGTGGCCTGTAGACGACAAACAAACAAATACTAGAAATGGGCGTGGCTCGGCCCCTGGGGGTCGGGCATGCCCCCAAAACAATAGGGATCTTCCTTGGGGTATAAGGAATAAACACAAGTTTGAAGAAAATCCATGAAGAATTGCGCCCTGTAGGCGAACCACAGACACACACACACACACCCCCACACACACACACACACACACATACACACACACAGACAGGGCGACGGCACAATACGTTCACATTATGAATGTGGACGTATAAAAATGACTGTCGTTTTTATTTTTCAATTCGCTATTTATTTACGGAGTGCTGTCGCTTAGTTTCGGCGATTTAACATCTCCTAATAACGCGTTTTGGAAAAGATAAGAGTACAACCGTTATTTTTTTTTTTAATTTTTAAAGGTTCGTGAAATCGTCGTTGTATTGCCCCAGACGAGTTATAGGCCTACCAAATTAGGAAATATGACAATTGTTTCGTATTTTTATTTTGTTAAGGAATTGACCGACGGTTTTTCAAAATTGTTGTCAATCGATTCAATTAGTAGGCATAACGTCCAACGATGACTTACTATCCAGCAGTGGTTTGGGCGATAACTATGATCTAGGCACAATAATAAAATTTGCCTTTACAAGAATTACAGGCTAGTACTAGGTATCATTAATAAATTTCCGACCAATACAGATCGCCAGTCTATAATTACTGCTTTACATGACGACAGTGTGACGTTTGATGACAACGGTATTCAAAGGAGGCTGATCAGACTGAAGACAAAGGCTAGAAAGCTGGGTAAACATACAAACTTCTAATAAATCTTTAAAATTATATAACGATTATCTCGACAGCCCCTTTTCCCCGGGGTAGTGGACAATACACCATCGAAAGATACCAGCAAGACACATTTAATTAATAGAGAGACACAGACATCTGTCGATTCGACTTTGACCAAATTAAATAGGAAAAATAGGAATTTAGTTAGAAGGATCAATAGGTATAAAAAAAACAATTTTCAGTTTAACAAATCGACTAAGGAAGACCTCAAAAGAATTGATTCACACGAAGGCTAATAATAATAAAGTTTTGACAAATAAAAAAAACTGGTTGTAAGCCCCAACCTCGTGTGGAAGAAGTAATTTTGTATGATGTCGAAAATCAAAGATACGCTTCAGACTGCCATAATTTGGCCATGCAACTGGCCAGCGGTTATAACCGCATTTTTTGCTGTCGCGGGACTCAAATCTAATTGCACTCCAACAAAAACTACAGTCCCAAGAATATCATGTGAGCGCGTCGGTGTATTTTTAAAACATGTTTCGGAAACCCCAAAGTCAGCGAAAAACACCACTTTATATTCGGACGAAACAACAAAATATGGCTCCAAATTCGGCACATATGCAATAGCCGCTGACTCGACTCAATGATTATTGGTCTTCAAAATATGGCTGATAAATCTGCGCAAATTACTCTTGCAACTTTAAATGAAATTTTGGCAGATCTTGATATAGCTGGGCCCATTAGGAAATCCGTAATTTTGAAATTGGAAATACACTGCCGCAATTGTGAATTATATGACCAAGCATATAACAAATTTCCTTGGTGATTTTAAAACAGAAAATAGATTGACATACCGTAACGAAAAAAGATCTAACATATTGGTCACGAAGATATGTGTTTTTGTTATAGGAATTACACCGTCTTCATTAGCCCAGTTCGGAGCAGAACAGTAGGACGTTAAACCCCATTTCATTTCATTTATAGGAAATACATATTAACAAATTCAGCATATTTATTGTTGTGTAAATGTTACCATACAATAAGGCACGGGATCCCGAATTTGAATTTGTTCTTAAATATGTATCTTCTAGTTTGTATTCACTTATTCAAATCCAACTTCAAAATGTCAATGTACATCTCAGATCTGTACATAACTTGATCAGCTATTGCATATTTTTCATTCAGATTGATTAAAATAGTCTGTTATTATTTATTTAATACGCTTAATTATTCCATAAAACCTTCCTTAAATAAACATACTTCCAAACATTATACAAGGGGTATTTCGGGACGCCACGACCCGATCCTTAACGTTTAGGAGAAATTGGTTCATAATTGTCCAGCGAGAATGTTATACATTGTCAGCTACCTAATGTCGAGTATAGTATAATGCTGCAAATAGAATGGACGTTAGACAAGGCAACATTCATCATTTGACAAGAAACTTCGAGTATTACATTATCGGACATCAGGGGTCTTGTGGACTCCCCCCCCCCTTCCCCTTCCTTTCAATATTTTGCTTTTTACAGGTGTCTAATCTGTTCTGTAATCGGTGCTAGCTTTGTATTAGCAATCTTTCTAACTGATGATATTGATTTGGTTATTCTAGTAATCTAGATCTGAAAGCAAATCAAGGTACCCTACCAACCCCACCAATAGAAGATTCTACATGACAATTATGATATTTTTAGATTTGTATGGTTTCAAAAAAAAAAATCTTATAATTCCTATCGTCAGTGACAATACCTGAAATAATTTGTTTTAGCCTGATTGATTATTGTTAAGTCTTGATATGAAGCTGTAGTTTGATCGTATTTGAATACAATTATTTGAGGTCTTAGCTTACCCCTTGTTGCCGACAACATTTTTCGCGCGACGTGTACGCGCAAGGGTTAAATGGGACATCAAATATAAATTTACAAAGGCACGTTCACATCTATGGGTATAGAAACTAAATAGATCGGTCCATTGTATCAACAAAAACTTAAACAAATGTAAATTGGACTGCACACATATAAATTACACAGGAATGGCCGCTCCAAACACTGAGCCGTATTGCGCACGCTTGGAGATCTGAAATCCAATCGATACATGGAACAGATTTTGTTAGATAGCAAATTACGATTTAAACGAATAGTCTCGAATGGTAATGGTGGTTAATTCTTATTGGAAAAGAAATCCATAATTTTCAATTTCCAAGAAAAAATAACTCTGTCAACATTGGGAGGCAGACCACCATTAATTTTCCCACTGACTTCAATGTTAATTCTGAACTCTTTGCCCACCTTCAACTTTTCCCCAAATTTTCGTTAGGCGAGTGCTTTTCACTACAGATAGAGGAACAAGTGGCCATGTATTTGCACTAAAATTTGTATGAGGTTGACCACCAAAATTTTGAGATACACGAACTTGAAGAAGCATACTCAAAACAAGTATCTAGTTGCCGTACATATCACCGTAGCCAACCTCATAACGCCGCTATCCTTCCGCCTCAAAATCATGAATATTTACCAAAACCTGGCAGAAAATATTAATTCAAACCCTCTTAGTTCATTCTAGACCAAATAATCAACAAAATTGGGCATGCAAAAGGGGAGAAAAGAGACAGAGAGAGAGAGAGCTGTTATAAATAGACTAACTACAATTTGTGGGTACCGAGATGGTGAAATTTAATGGTGGTCTGCCTCCTATATGTTTTTAAAAGTTCATATATCATCAAAATATTTTTCTTTATAGCTTCACATTTATTTTTGCAAAATTATTATAATACAAAATCAAAAAGAAACTAGACCTGCGTAGCAAGAATGACGGGTTTCACTGTTGCCACGATACCTTTCAACTTAAGTCACTTTCGGTGCCACGTTACCCTTGAACTCATTTCACTTCCAGTACAAATGGGACCGATAAACAGATTTCCACACATCAAATAAAATGGAAGCAGAATCAACCAAATCCAGCAATATCAATTCATTTTATACAGTTGTTGAATGTAAGTGTACAGTACTTCCGGTGATAATGAAAATGTTCAATTACTTTTATAAAATCAGAAATGGCATAACGCATCACATGGTGAAAATTTTATGAAAATCGAATAATATATCCAACTTTTATACACCCGAAACCTTGAAAAGTGACTTGTAGAAAATCGGCTATTTCTCGGCAACCGTACAAGTTAGAAACGATTTTGCGGCATCTGTATGATCGTATGGATCCATTCTATTTGTTGATTGGCATCAAATATCATAATCTTAAAAACATTACAAATCAGACTCATTTGAATAAAATATCTGTTTTGAAGGCTAAAAATACAGTTTTTGCCAAAATGATACTAAACATAACGCTACAATATACGTCCACATTCCTGCTTTGATTGATATGGTACTTTGTCAAGAAGGCTAGGCGTTTGGTTTGTTTTGTTTAGCGTTGAGGGTCGCGCCTCAACATCAAGATAGTCCATTCAGAATTGTGGCTTTCAGACGCTAAAGGCGAAAAGTGGGCGTAGCTCTGCCCCTGGGGATCGGGACATTCACCAAAATCAATAGTGGACGCCCTCAGGCTATGAGGAATACATATGCCAAGTACAAAGCTGATTCATTCAGAATTGCGGCCTGTAAACGACAAACACAAAAATTGGGCGTGGCTTGCCTCTGGGAGTCGGGACATGCAGTTGTGGTCCTTAGGCTATAAGAAATACATATTCCAAGTTTAAAGACGATCCATTTAGAATCATGGCCTGTAGACAACACACACAGACACGAAGCAAAAATGGACATGGCTCTGCCCCTGGGGGATATGAAATCACCAAAAACAATAGGGGTCATCCTTAGGGTATAAGGAATAGGTATCTGTTAAGTATTGCATCCTGTAGGCGAATACAAGACACAAAAATATTGGGCTTGGCTCAGTCCCAGGTGGTCCGGCATGCACCAAAAATAATAGATGTCAGCCTTAGGGTATAAGGAATAAGTATAAAAACAGTTTTCAAGACGATCGATTAAGAATTGTTGCCTGTGGGTGACACACAGACACACAAAAAGAAAATGGGCTTGGCACTGTCCCTGAGGGTCGGGCATGCACCAAAAACAATAGGGATCTTATAATAATAATAATAAATTCTTTATTTTCAAAAGGGTGAAAAATTAGGCTTTGCAGCCTGTTTACAATTCTGCCCTTAAATGACAACAGACAAAACAAACATACACATATATTATACATGCAAGGAAACTGAATAATGAAAATGCATTTTTTACATTCCAAACAACATCAAATGACAGAATAGTTATACAACATTTTGGATATAATTATGCAGTGATTTTTTTAAAAGTTGAGAGAACATGTAATGAGTTTAAATTATTTGGAAGTGAATTCCATAAAACTGGTCCATTATAGCTAAGACTATGTTTAAATTTAGTACAATTTGGATGTGGAATTTGTAGTTTAAGATTTATAGAGTTGTAAGGAGTATTTTTAAATTGAAATAAGGAACATAAGTAAGTTGGACTTTTATAGTTTAATATTTTGACCAGAAATATATATTTGTTGAATGGTAGGCAGTTTTAAAGATTTTGAAAGAATGGAATATGAAGAATCAGAAGAATTAATTTTTAATAATAGGTTTGTTGAATATAATTTCAAACGATAATTTTTGGATAATTTTAAGCTTATGAAGAGAAGAAATTTGACAGGAGTCCCAAATGGTAGAGCAGTAGTCAAGATATGATTGAAAGTGAGAGTTATAAAATAATTTTAATACATCAGTTGGAAGTAATGATTTGATTTTCCTAAGTTGAAAGTTTTTCTGCTTTAAAATAGTACATAAATGGTTTACATGAGTGTCCCAAGAAAGATTAGAGTCAAAATATACTCCTAAGAGTTTAAAGTCGGAAACATGTTCAATGAACGTAGAATTAATAGAAATGGACAAATTAGTAGTTAAGGAATTTATTTTAGGTTTTGAAGCAATAATCATACATTTAGTTTTAGATTCATTGATTATCATGTCATTGGAGTTGCACCATTTTATAATTTTATCAGTTTCTGACTAAAGTGTAAAGTTAAGAGAATCAAAATTGGTAGAAGAAGAATATACTGTGATATCATCAGCAAAAAGATCACCTTGAGCTGTCACATGTAGAGGAAGGTCATTAATAAACAGGTTAAATAGTAGTGGTCCAAGAATGGAGCCTTGAGGAACACCATGAGTTATGAGATCAAGAGAGGACTTGGTTTCACTAATTTGAGTGCATTGATAACGCTCAGATAAGTACGATTCTAATAATGTGCATAATTTGGTAGAAATTTGGTATAATTTTAGTTTCTCAAGTAACAGGGAGTGATTGACCATATCAAAGGCTTTACGGAAATCAAAGAAAACTAAACCAGTGTATTGACCTTTATTAATGGCAGAATAAACATTTTCTGCGATATTTGTAAGGGCAGTATGACAAGAAAATTTGGACCTAAAACCAGACTGATGAGAATAAAGTAAAACGTGATCCAGGAGAAATTTATTAATGTGTTTACAAATATGCTTTTCCAATGGTTTAGAAATAGTTTGAAGTATAGATATGGGTCGATAATTATTGGGCTGGGATTTAGGACCTGATTTATATAATGGAAGAACTTTAGCCTGTTTAAGGGTGGACGGAAAAATATTCTTATCTATACAAAGATTATAAATAAATGTCAATGAATCACAAAGAATTGGAGCACCAAGTTTAAGAAAATGAGGACCAATTTGATCTAATCCTATTGATTTGGAAGTATCAAGAGAATGAAGATATTGGAATACATCAAATTTTGATATGTAGGGAAGATGACACAAGGTATTGTTTTCAAGATGATTAGATACAAATGTAGATATCACATTAGAGGTAGAACGATCTAAATGATTTGATGGACTATGCATAATGGACTTTGCAACATTAACAAAATGAGCATTAAAAATATCAGGGGCAACAGGAATGGAAGAACAATCATGAGATTTACCCTCCGAATTAGCAGTATTGATTGCTTTCCAAATTTGTTTACTGTTTTTGCGATCAGTGGCTAATAATTCAAGACATTTCCTTTTATTACTACGAATAAGAGATTTAACTTTATCTTTATTACGAAAATGTTTAAATTGCAGAATATTGCCTTTTTTCTTGTGAAAATCACGTTCATGAATATAATGAAACACTTCAGGGGTTATCCAATCAGGTTTATGAACATTTTTGACTCGTTTGGTTTTTAAAGGGGCATGTTTATTAATAATGGGCAGTGTAATATTATACCAGTTGTCCAGTGCAGTATTGGGATCACAGTGATCATATACAGAATTATATTGAGCCCATTGTAAATCATAGAGGAATAAATCATTATTAAAATGTTTAAATGAGAGTATGTGAAGATTTGGGGAATTTTACACCTTTCTTTTGCCAAGTAAAACAAATAGGGAAATGGTCTGATATTGAGTATGAAGGAACAATAGATTCTTTGACATGTTTAGTTTCAGATACAAATATATGATGAATTAGTGATTTAGAGGAAGAAGTAATTCTAGTAGGTGACCTAATAATTTGATGTAGACCATATATTTCAAGAAGATCGGTCCAAGATTTATTATGATTATGTAATAAGTCAATATTTAAATCTCCTAATAATAGTATCTCACAGTGAGAATTCCATGCTTTTTCTATCATAAATGAGAAGTCAGTATTCCAGGAAGATAAAAAAGAGGGATTACGATAAATATTACAAAGTAATAATGGTTTAGAGTGTTTAAGAGTAATTTCTATCCATACAGCCTCAATATTATCATGTTCTAAATCTAACCTACGATTACATATGATATGATTTCTTACATACAGAAGTGTTCCAGAGGAACTTACATTACAAGAATCTTTCCTGAAAGGCTGTTGAAAGTTTGGGATTGAAATATCTTCATTAGTCACAGATATATCTAAATGTGACTCAGAAAGTCCAAATATATCAAAATTTTGAAGGAAAACACCTAGTTCAGAAATTTTGTTCTTAACATGATAGGCATTGAGATGAGCAATATGTAGACCTTTCTTAACTAAAACAGTATTCATAATGATCATAAATAAATAAATTAATAAATGACTGGAAATAAGGACACACAATTACCTGAAAAACTTTCTAATGAGAAAATGGAAATGTCATTGAATAATGAAAGTTTGATTTGGGTTACTGCCAAGGTACAGTACAGGCAATTATGAATAAACAAGCTTAGCTTAAGAATAATTATGATAGGGGGGGGGGAAGATTTATATTGGGGGAAGTAATAAGGATTGTGTAATGGTCTATTGTTATATACATTACACCTGTACTCATATTGGCGAGATCTTTTATAGTCATAGTATTCATAGTAATTAGTTGATTTAACAGGTACATGTTCATGCGCATCAGATGAATTGGCTGAAACAAGAGTATTACTTAAAATATTCATTAATAGATAATTTCCATTATAATTAGGATAAACTCCGTCACGTTTCATTACATCCTTTGGACATCTTTGGTAGAAGTGTGTAAATACATCAATAAACGTGCAGTTATTTTTATGACAGAACTCCTGGATATAAGTATTAAATTTTTTTACATTCTCTAATATATGGCAATGCCGAACAAATATAAATATTTCCTTTAAAAGAGTTTTTAGTGACTGAAATTAGTTTATTAAAGTCTGTGGTGTTTTGAGTGGGATTGTTTAATGAAATATCATTTCCCCCAGCACATATAATAATGTTTTTAAGTGAGTGCTTACAATTCAAAAGTTGCACAAGTCTATCATTTATATTAGTATAGTAGGCCCCACGATTGGTGTCAACAACGCATTCGTGATCGAATAATTTTGTAATGTTAGGTGTTTTAATACCAGCTGTAACTGAACTTTCTATTAACAGTGTTTTAGCTTTACTAAAGTTGAAAGGTATAGGTTTTTCTAGAAATCTCGTTGAACTGGTACTAGTAGTTGAGTTGGTCGAATTTATTGTTGATTTTGCACCGGTAGAAATACATACATCAATAATAGGCCTATTGTTATTTATTATCAGCACTAGTTGATACACATTTAGCAGCGGTGTAGATAGAAGATGTGTTGGTAGACTTATCTTGAACTGCTGAACTGCAGGTACTTGTTGATTTGTCATTAACTGTTTTTACTATATTTGACGTACTTGTTGATTTGTCATTAAATGTTTTTACTGTATTTGATGTAGGCCTACATGCAGATGAATTTCCAGTAAGTTTATTTTGTGCCGATATTAGAGCATTGACTTTATCAGAAAGCTCTGTAATTCGGTTGATAATTTCAGAAAGTTCGTTCGAATAGTTCAGTTCAGGTATATTGTTTGATATAACACTTACAGTAGTAACAGGGCCCGGAATTAGTGGCTGAGTATCTTCTAGTAAATTGTTGTTTCCCTTTCCCTTTAATGGCGTGCTCGTAACGGGTTGTTGACATAAATTTACAAGAGACAGCACGGAAGGTAGGCTATCAATTAGAGCACTATTGTTAGTATTAATACTTTTAAGGTTCGGTTTAATTTGAAATATATTGAAGGTAGGCTATCAATTAGAGCACTATTGTTAGTATTAATACTTTTAAGGTTCGGTTTAATTTGAAATATATTGGTGTCCACCCACGTAGAACTGCCCTTTCCTTGAATATGAAGCTTATTGTATTTATTGTAGAAGGTAATTGTCACTTTTTTCAAATTCTTGGAAAGAGGTGACGTCGGAGATGATTTATAAATAATTCCTTTCCCACTGTTTTCATTATTTTTATACAGCACATGAGAATTTGCACATGATGACAGTAAGTTAGTATATGAATCCACACAGTGGAATTGAACAACAATGGATGTGGAATATTCAGTATAGTCATAAATAGTATAAATAAAGTTAACCAGAGTTGTTGATAACGGTAGTTCTACATCATCCGATTTAATTATGTTAAATATCGAGGTGTTAAAAGATATTTCTGAGTCTTTTAAGGAATCGTAGTCAACAGTTTTAATATAGGAGGAAGAACTACTCATGTTGAAATCTAGTAATGTTTCCAGTTATCTTTCCTTGGCGGCCATTGATAATGCCGATCTGTTGTTAGGCCTAGCTAAACTAAACTTCAATTATCGGTACGGTAAGTAAAATAAACCATCGCATATTGAAATGGAAACAAACAAGGTTTATATAACCCGTGCATAATTTTTATGAGTCATGTTATAATAAATCGCAAATATCAGCGAATTTCTGAACAGTTAAAGAAAGGGTGACAGATAGCCTAAACGGCTAAAGTAGACCGGTCAAATGTAAACATACTCTTAGTCATAGTAACGCAGAGGAGTAAAACTTGAATATACCTCACATCAGAACGTTTGCCACGTTATAATAAATCGTTAATATCAGCAAATTTCTAGAGTTAATTACTGACTGGTGGCAAATAAAGTAGATATCGGCAGATCATCGGAGACGGCGATTTTAAATATTTTGACAGTTAACAGCTGATCAAAAAGTTCTTGTTTATAATTACGACAAACAGCAAAACAGTATACATCTATTTCACATAAAAATGTTCCTTGCGATCACGCACACATAATAGAGTAAAAATTAATCATTTCAATATCGATAAATGTATAATTTATCGAAAATCAAACTCAGTGCCGTTTGAAGGTAACGGCTAACTCGCGTATGCGCACAAGGTACCAAGAATAAGTATGCAAAGTTTCAAAATGATACGTTAAGAAATGCAGCTTGTAGATGACAAACAAACAAATACAAGAAACGGGCGTTGCTGTCCCAAGGTGTAGGACATGCACCCAAAACAAAAGGGATCATCCTTAAGGTATAAGGAATAAGTATTTAAAGTTTCAATATGATCGATTAAGAATTGTGGCCTGTAGGCATCACACAAAAAGAAAATGGGCGTGGCTCTGCACCTGGCATGCACCCCAAATGATAGGGATGTTTTTTATGGTACAAAGAATAAGTATTCAAAGTTTCAAGATGATACGTTAAGAAATGTGGCTTGTAGACGACAAACAAATAAATACAAGGAATGGGCGTGGCTCTGCCCCTGGGGTAGGGCATGCACCAAAAAACAATACGGATCATCCTTAGGGTGTAAAGGGTAAGTATACAAAGTTTTAAGAAAATCCAGTAAGAATTGTCCCCTGTAGGCAACACACGGGTTGGGCATGCACCCCAAACGATAGGGATCATCCTTAGGGTGTAAAGAGTAAATATACAAAGTTTGAAGAAAATTCAGTAAGAATTGCGCTCTGTAGGGGACACAAAGACACACGAAAAGAAAATGGGCGTGGCTCTGTCCCTGGGGGTGGGCATGCACCCCAAACGATAGGGATGTTCCTTTGGGTACAAATGTGACCTGTAGACGACAAACAAACAAATACTAGAAATGGGCGTGGCTCTGTCCCTGGGGGTCTGGCATGCACCAAAAACAATAGGGATCTTCCTTAGGGTATAAGGAATAAGTATACAAAGTTTGAAGAAAATCCATGAAGAATTGCGCCCTGAAGGCGACCCCCCCCACATACATACACCCACACACACACACACACACAGACAGGGGCGACGGCATAATACGTTCACATTTATAACCTCGTCTATTACATTAGGCTTCAAAGGGTGAATATTTTATGAAAATCGAATAATAATTGACACTACAGGGCCAAAAACCTTCAAAAGTGACTTTTAGAAAACCGCCTATATCTCGGCAACCGAACAAGTTAGAAACAATTTTATGATATCTATGTGACCGTATGAGTTTTGTTAGTATGTGAATTTAAACCAAAAGTTAATATTATTATTACATATTAAATAATTTTTGGTTGAAAAAATATCGATTTTAAAAGTTAACAATGCAGTTTTTGACCAAATGGCGTCACTTCCGGTGTCAATTTTAAATTATAATCATCTTGATATGACGCATACTTGCTTTTTGAATCAATTGATATCACTTTTGCGAATATCCATTAATAATTGACTATTTTACAGGCAAAATTACGAAAACAGTGACTTATGGCGGTAGTTTTTCAAAAATTCTGACTCAAGAGACGGTTTCTTCAGTAAGGGTCTGATCAGAAAGGTGAGGGTATTTCTCATGATTTCATAGTCTACTACCGTGAAAACACATTTGGAGATCATGATGACCCAGAGCTTCAAATGCTGTTAACTGAGCGAATCCCTCTGAATCTGATGCAGCCATATATTGGCCTTGGCCACTCACTGTTCCTTGATAACTACTACACATCTCATGCTTTGGCTACCTACCCCCTACATACCTCAGTGAGACCATCAACCCAAAGCGTGCAAATTATCCTGGTGACCTTGAGAAGGGGTCATCATGTTTCATGAAGTCACAGACAGGGAACATGCAAGTTGTGAAGTCCAGGGCAAAGAAAGACAAATCAAACGGCAAACCCAAAGAAGTATGTATGTTGACCACAGAGGGAAGCGCTGCTATGCCAAAATAATCAACCAATCAGATTGCTTATCCCTGCTTACCCTACGCAGATAATGCTCACTGTCGAACTTAGTCAAGCTATTCATGTAATTAAACTGTACACCAAGTTTCATCACTATGACTTAATTAGAACTTAAGTTATAGTGTAAAAAATACCAACCAATCAAATTGATTATCTCTGCTTACCCTCAGCAGAAAATGTTCATCTTCAAACTCTGTCAAGGCACTGACCTAATAAACACCTACACAAAGTTTGAACATTTTAGCTCAATTAGAAGGAGAGCTATTCTGTTCCAAAGTCTCGGCCTATCAAATTGCTTATTGCTCTGCCTATCCTGAGCAGGAAATGCTCATTGTCGAAATTAGTCAAGGTACTGATGGAATGAAACTATACACAAAGTTTCATCACTCTGACTTAATTATGATGTATGTATGTTGACCACAGAGGGAGGTGCTGCTATGCCAAAAGAATAAACCAATCAAATTGCTTATCTTTGCTTACCCTAAGCAGAAATTGCTCATCTTCGAAATCTATCAAGATATGGACCTATAAACACATACACCAAATTTGAACATTTTAGTTGAATTAGAAGGAGAGTTATAGTGTTTAAAAGTCCAGCCAATCAAATTGCTTATCGCTCTGCTTACTCTGAGCACAAAATGTTCATTATCGAACTTTCTGAAGGTATTGATGTAATGAAACTATACACCAAGTTTCATTACTCTCACTTAATTAGAACTAAAGTTATCGTGTCCCAAAGCACCAACCAATCAAATGGCTTATCTATGCTTACCCTAAACCCTAAGCAGGAAATGCTCATCTTCGAACTCAATCAAGGCATTGACTTTATACACACCTACACCAAGTTTGAACATTCTAGCTCAATAAGAAAGAGTTATTGTTCCCCAAAAAAGTGTGACGGACAGACAGACCATTTTAATAAATATACCAGAAAGTAAAGCTATCCACCGTGGAATTTTGTCCATCACCAGCTTCATGATCCATTGGGTTTTGCATCACCATACATAATTCCTGCAAAGATATTGCTGCAGGATTTGTGTAAGCAGAATCTTGCATGGGATAAAGAAGTTTCTGGAACAGAAATCAATACTTGGAAGAAATGGCTTTTATTGCAAGCTTTACAGTTTGACAGATGTTTAACTCCAACAGAATATGGTACTATATCAACTTGCCAACTTTATATATTCTCGGATGCTAGTAATGTGGGTTATGGCGTAGTGGCATATCTTCGACTTACATACGAAAATAACAGAGTTCATGTTGTACCCCTGAAGAAAATAACTACCCAGATTAGAGCCCACAACAGCAACAGTTTCTGTAAGACTTGCTAAGATGATTTAAGAAGGATTAGATATTGATATTGATCAAATATAATTCTGGACAGACAGCCAAACAGTTTAAGGCTACATTAGTAACCAAAATGCTTGTAGCAAATAGGTTAACAGTGATTAAGGAGTTCTCTGATCTTAATGCGTGGTATTATTGTCACACGAAAGATAACCCAGCTGATATTGCTTCTAGAGGTATTTCAGTCAACGATTCATCTTTGGAAAGATGGTCCCCAGTTTTTGTGGGAAAACAAAGACCATTGGTCATCATTGAAGCCAATCATTTCACTTGAAAATGACCTAGAAAATAAGCATGTTTTTTCAGTAACAAAAAGATAACTGCTTGTGTACTTCTGTTTATTGAAAACTTACAATGTCCAGATTGAAAGAAAAAAGAAAAGAAAAGGCATGTTATAATAAATTTCAGAAGGAAAGAGAAGAAACGAAAACTTTAACTATTAAAGATAGGGCAGAGGATAAATCAGGAAGAACTGTGTATGTTGAAGGTATTTCTGAAGCAAAAGGAAAAGTCATATTATTTTCAGCAAAAGCATTTCTCAAAGGAAATCAAGTTTCTATCTGGCAATACGATTTTGTTGAAATTTGGCCCACTATATAAAATTGATCCACATGTAGAAGACGGGTTCATTTGAATTGGTGGACGTCTGGAAAGAGCTGCTATTAATTACGATGAGAAACACCCATTGGTTACCCTTTATCAAGTTTAATTATAGAAGATAGCCGTCTACAATTGCACATATCAGACAGAAGTATTGGATAATCGGTGTGAATTTAACAGCAAAAGTGATGATGTCAAAATGTGTTCTGTGTAGAAAGTACTGTGCAAAACCTCTTACTTAGAAAATGTCTGACCTACTGTTCGACAAGACTCGGGTAGGAATGGATTACTTTGGTCCCATCGAGATTAAGAGAGGACGATCGATAGTCAAGCAATATGGGTGTCATCTTTTCCTGTCTGGTTATCTGTGCCATTCATCTGGAAGTGGCCCATTCTTTAGACAATAATTCTTGCATAAATGCAATTCAGAGATTCCAGCCAAGCACATAGTGGGTTCATCCCAAGCAAATAGTGTCAGACACTGTGGTACAAATTTGGAGGGAGCACACAGGGAATTGAAGTCAGAAATACACGTTGAACAGATACAGCAGTCCTTTATTCAAGATAGAGTTCAATGGAGGTTCAATCCTCCCACTTCGAGGTAATTTGGGAGAGGATGATAAGAACTGTCAGAAAATTATTATATTCGCTTAAGGAACAACCTCTGAAATGTGACGATGAAGGTTTGGTCACATTGTTTTGTTAAGTTGAAAACATAATGACTAGAAGACCATTAACTGAATTATCAAACGACCCAAACGATTTAAACAGGAGGTTTTGACTCCAAATCATGTGTTGCTGTTACGCCAGGGTCTGTGTCTACCACCAGGAAGGTTTGACAGAAAAGACAACTAAGTTCAGAAAAGATGGCAACAAATTTAATACCTTGCAGACGTGTTTTGGAAGAGGTTCGTCAAGGAATATTTACCTTTACTTCAAGAAAGAGAGAATGGATTAAACCACAAAGGAACCTAGCTGAAAATGATATTGTGCTTAGTGGATTCTACCCCACGTAATTCTTGGTCATTTGGTCGCATACAGAACACTGTTAAAGGCAAGACAGGACTTGAATAGTCAATGTGAAAACTAAGCATTCTTTACTTCCGAGACTGGTTGATAAACTTTGTTTGATATTAGAAGCTAATGGTGAACCAGCATCTGACGATCATAAAAATTAGCTGTTGTCAAAATCTGTGAAAGCTATTGTTTAATTTGATCGATAATGTTTAAGCTGGACTTAACACTTTAGTTAGTGAAACGTTTATTGTATCAATCTTTAAGTATTGATATATCCGCATTTAATAATGTGTTGGATGTTATGAAACTGTTTTAGATTAAGAAAGAACTGATTTAATATGTTTAGTTTACCTTAATTTTGTCCTTATAAGGTTAATGTTAAATAATATTAAAGGGATTAATATTAGGGAACCGGTGTGTAAGGGTCAAAATACTTAAATTTGTATTTAATAATATTTTCATGAATGTGTCTCTTTCAGTGAGCAGTACGCCTGATAGATTGTGATCATTTTACCCGGAAACGAAAGAAAGGGTGGTGGACTGTGAAGCTTATAATTTTCTAATGTCTTTTGTTATGTCAAATTAGGGGAGAAGGAAGGGATACATGGACCTGTAATTAGGGGTGACTATTGTTGGTAATTTTCACTATTGCGAAAACAGTTATTGCAATACTATTGGACTATTGCGATAATTTGATCTCTGATACACAGTTACGTCACAAAGTTACGTCACATTCTGATTGTGAATTAAACAATAAAGTACATTATTTTTTTCTTTATATTACATAAGATGGTATATTATGAATATTACATAGGTTAGTTTGGTAACTTGTAAAAAAGCATAGCCACCTTTCCCGTCACACGTGGCATGCTCTCATCGTGTCTGTTATGGGCGCCCGTGACTATTTTCAGCTTTTTCGCGCCAAAATCAACTATTTTACACATTTCGTAGTAAGCAATGCCTAATATGGTAGGCGAAAAGTTCCATGTGACATCGAGATCGTGTAAAACTACTTTACTGATAACAAGACTCTTTGTTAAAAATCCAGAGTAAATATTAGACAAATACGAGTGAATTTGAGCCATTTAACTTTCGCTATTACCGACTATCGAAACCATCGATAGTTTGGTTGACTATCGCAATTTTTATCGATAGTTTCTTTTTATTATCGATACATACTATCGACAATCAAACTATCGCGATGTATCGGTTGTTCGATGTATCGTTACGCTCCTACCTATATATAACGTGTATCGCAATTTGTTGTCATTGCATAAATTTTCATTATTGTCTTGAAAAACAAATCACATCGACAGCGGACACTCTCATCAGTGGTAGGGGTGGGACGATACGTCGATACGTATCGGTATCGCGATACAGAGCTTGGCGATATATCGTATCGTTTTGGCATCTCGTATCGCGATATATCGCCGAGCAATTAGACATTTTTGTTTTTTTTTATGTATCGTCTACTTTACTCACTGAAATTGTTTAAAATAAACGATTTCTGATCAAAGTGTCTTTCAATAATACTATAGTATCTAGGCAGACGACCCAGCATGTCGGATGTTTACTTGGTGTAGGCGTACTTTATTACAACCGTCATCGGCGTCCCCAACAACAACGGTACTTGTGTAACTTGCATTTTCCGAGTGAAGGTACATTCAATGGTGTATTTAATAAGGTCTACTGTAAGTTACATGAAATGGTAGTTAACCTAAAATGATACTCATGTAAACGAGAATAAATTTGAAAGATTTTTTATTTGTTCGCTCCCTGAATAAATGAGGTTTACACATAACGTTCGTTCTAATTACCGACCGCCGCACTGCAAATTTACTTTCCACATTCCTTTTCGGAAAAAAACGAAGGATTCCAATTGCGTATCCATGCACGCTTCAATCTAAAATTATGGCTGACGGTGAAAAATTAGTTAGCCCTCCGGCTTGTTATAAGGCAGCAATCTGGAAACATTTTAATTTTAAAGCTACAAAGAATAATTCTGGCGTTTTCGAAACGGATAAATCACACGCTATTTGCCGGGAATGTAATATTCCGGTGAAATATTCCGGAAACACTACCAACTTAAAAACTCACTTAAACCGGCATCACCGGGGGCTGGATCTATCTCATCACGACGAAAGAACGGATAACGATTTGGACAAGAAACGTGATTCAAGCAGGCCTAGCGGCACCCCTGTTGCTGTAGATAAGTCACAACCAACGGTTATCGACATTCTGAGCGACAGAAAGTTAAAATCGGACAGTAAACGTGCAACTGAAATTACTAATTTAATCGGGCGTTTTATCGTGAAAGACCTTCGCCCGTTTTCAGTGGTAGAAAATGTAGGATTCAGAGCGCTTGTAAATAATCTAGAACCCAGATATAGAATTCCTTGCCGAAGACATTTTTCCACCAAAATTATCCAAGATATGTACAGTGAAAACAAAAAGGCACTTCTCTATGACATAAAACAGGCTGAATATGTTAGTATAACCTCAGATGGCTGGACCAGCCGGGTAACGGACTCCTATGAAACGGTTACATGCCATTATTTAAATGACTGGAAACTTGAATCAAAAGTTTTGTGCACTACCAAATTCGATGAATCACACACAGCAGAAAATATTACCAGTTTTCTGGAATCAGTTATGGATGAATGGGATATCCGTGAAAAAACTGTTGCATTAGTTACAGACAATGCCAGTAATATGTTGTTGGCTGCATCAAAGTTAGATGGCATTACTCATATGCCATGCTTTGCACACACTCTAAATTTAGCTGCCCAGAAAGGACTTAAAACTGATGGTGTTTCTCGAGTTTTATCCAAGATAAGGAAGGTGGTGACTTACTTTCACAAAAGTACTTCTGCCACTGAGTTACTTCGTAGTAAACAGACCCTTTTAGGTTTACCTGGCCATAAACTTATTAAAGATGTAACTACCAGATGGAATTCAACTTATGATATGGTTGAAAGATATGTTGAACAACAACCAGCAATACAGGCAACTCTCTTAAGTAAGGATATACGCAAGAAAGAGACTGATCTCCCATCTTTAAGTGATTCAGAGTTAAATACAGCTGAAGAAATTATTAGTATAATGAAGCCTATTAAAACAGCAACAGTTGTTATGTGTGGGGAAGAGACACCTACCATTTCTATTGTTTCACCACTCTATCATAAACTTTTGAATAGTTTTTCAAATCCTGTTTCTGAAAGATGTAGGGCCATTGAAATTATGACTTCTGCTATGAAATCTGACTTTGAAAAAAGGTACAGTGGCAACGGAGTTGATTCTTTTCTTCACAAAGTGTCAGCTTTAGATCCTCGATTTAAGGCCTTACCATACCTATCTCCAGTCCAAAGAGATTTGATCTTCAACTTGGTTTTTACAGAAGCATTGCAGCAGCATCAGATAAACAGTGATGTTAACGATGATGAATTGGAATCAGAAATTCCAACTAAGATAACCCGAACCATGCAGGACAATAATGATTGTGCTTTAAATGATCTACTAGGAGACCTGTTTACTGACACCGACATGTACGATACAACAAAAGATAAAGAAGATGTCGTAAATGAGGAGATAGTAAACTTTCGAAAGGACATTGTGATACCTATGAGTGCTAATCCTCTAGAGTGGTGGAGAAAAAATAATGCTAATTATCCAATTCTGTCAAAATTGGCTATGAAATACTTAAGTATTCCTGCAACATCTGTACCTTCAGAACGAGTGTTTTCAACAGCTGGGGACATTTTATCAGCTCAAAGATCAACAATAAAACCGAAGCATTTGAATTCTCTCATCTTTCTGAAAAAAAATTTAGTTTAACTGTAAACTTAGTGAACTGTATAGTGTTTTCTTTGGTGTAAATTAAGTAATGTTTTTAGTTGCTGACAGTATTTAAACTAAGTACATGTAAATTTATCAACCAGAAGTTGCATCCATCCATATTTATTTTATATTTTTGAAAATAAATTGTATCACGGTAACACCAAATTCTTTGTTTTCACGCACACGCAATACGTATCGTATCGTGACCCCTGTATCGCGATACGTATCGTATCGTGACCCACCAACGAAGTCCCACCCCTAATCAGTGGTAGTCTCGATTGTCTTACATAGCATGTCTTAAAGTATTCCGTGTTCAAAATTTCAATTTGTTCAAATTTTCAATAGCATAATTAATTTTTTATTCGTAATTGTATTTCTTTGTCGTCTAGTTTATTTGTATAAATAAATTGTTGTTATTGTCTTTTCAGGCAATCAGTTCAGAATTACTAGAATTTCCTCAATAAAATATAGAAAGAAAAGAAAGCTTTTACACGTTGGGAGAAAGACTAAGAGAGATCTGAATTGCATGAGCTAAAGTACCTGGACAAGCCAGTTTACCCCTGCGGAAAGAATGAAAGCCCCTGTAGACCAGCCCTGACCAAGCTGTATCCTACATATACTCACAGGTTCAATACTCTTCACTTAAATTATAACCAAAGTATCGTGGCCGAAAGAATCAACAAATGAGATTGCTTATCTCTGCTTACGCTTAACATAAAATGGTCATCTTCGAACTCTATCAAAGCATTGACCTAATGAACGCTTACAGCAAGTTTGAACATTCTCCCTCAATTAGAAAGAGAGTTATGTTCCTAATCTCAGCCAATCAAATTGCTTATCGCTCTGCTTACCCAGAGCATAAAATAATCATTAAAGTAATGATGTATTGAAACTATACACCAAGTTTCGTCAAGCTAAATGGCGAGGTTTCGACAGCCTTCAATCTTGATTATGGTCTCTTTCAAGGTGAAATTTTATCACCATTATTATTTTCGATATTTATTAATGATGTTGAATCTCATTTACAATTAGATAACTGTTGTTCCCTTGATTTACAAGATTTTAGTTTATTTTTGCTCTTATATGCAGATGATAAACTATTTTAGACTCTCTATATACATATACTCATAAGTGGAATTTGACAGTAAATATTAATAAAACAAAAATTGTTGTATTTAGAAATGGGGGTAAAATATCTGGAAATGAAGCATGGGAATTTGGCAATAACAAAATCGAAATAGTAGACGAATTTAAATATCTTGGAATCTTACTAAACTTTAACGGGAAGTTTCTTAAGACACAGAAGCATATATCAGAGCAGGGGAGAAAAGCTTTATTCAGTATTATTAAAGTCTGTAATGAAAATTATTTTAATGTTGAAACGAAATTAAAGATTTTTGATATTTATGTAAACAGTATTTTGAATTATGGATCTGAGATTTGGGGTTTTCATAAAGCGTATGACATAGAAAAAGTACATTTAAACTTTTGTAAACGGTTATTGGGCGTAAAACAGTCCACTAATAATAGCATGGTCTATTATGAACTGGGTCGATATCCATTGTATATCCACAGAAAAATACACATTTTTAAATATTTTTTAAAATTATTATGTACAAAAAATAAATTGTTAAAGTCGTGTTTAAATGAAATGGTAATGAAGAATGATGTATGGTTGACCAATGTAAAAGGCGAATTGTACTCGATTGGATTGGGGTATATTTGGGAGCGTTTTGATTATAATAAATCCTATCTTCCTATTATTAGAAATAGAATTTTAGACATGTTTAAACAAAAGTTTACAGAAGATATTTGTAAGTCAGCTAAAGGTATTTTTTATCAACATATTATTTCTCATTTTGATCTTCAATATTATTTGAGAAAACCAGTACACTATAAGTATCAAAGATTAATATGTAGAATACGTTTATCTTCCCACAATATGTGTATAGAAACTGGTCGTTTTGAGAAAATAGAGCGCGAACAGAGAATTTGTAGATTATGTAATTTGAATGAAATAGAAGATGAATACCACCATATTATTATATGTCAATATTTAAATGATTATAGAAAAAAATATATAAAATCATACTATTTTATTAACCCAAATCTCTTTAAATTTTTTAAGTTATTATCGGTACAAAATATCAAAGAACTGAATAAGCTTGGTGTATATCTTTCTCTTACCGGTAAAAAACGTAATGAATATATCTGTTCGCTTCCAAAATAGAATTATATCATATATATGATTTGTTTAGGTTTATAAGCGTTATGTGTAGTTCAATTTTATTTATATCCTTCACTTTCCGACCACAAACTAAATGTATATTTTAGGTCTTTCTCAATAACAATACTAAACAATAATTGTATATATTTGTATATTATATTATATTTATTTATTGTATGTTTTGATTATTACATTGTATCTGATAAGTCGTATGGCTTAAAGAACTAAATAAAGTAAAGTAAAGTCACTACATGTATCACTTTTAATAATTAGAACTTGAGTTATCGTAACCCAAAGCATCAACCAATCAAATTGTTTATCTCTGATTACCCCAAGCAGAAAATGCTCATCTTCGAACTCAATCAAGGCACTCACCTATTGAACACCTTCACCAATGTTAAACATTCTAGCTCAATAAGAAAGAAAGTTATTGTGTCCCAAAAGGTGTGACAGGCACACAGACAGGCGGACGGAATCATAATGGTAAAAGCTACTTAAAACTAAACCTAGCATCGCTGGCGCATTGGCCTAGAATTTCCTACCAAAGTCACGTGTCATCGGAGGATTTGGCATTGGAGATTTTGGCGGAAAAATATTTTATTCTGTTTCTCGGTGTATTCAGTGTTCTATCCGAGGATTATATTCAACTAAAATTTAAATTTCATTAACAACTGCTCATCAAAACCATTTTATGTATGATCCAATTATTATTTTAATATCTACCAGTACCTGGTATTCATACGCTGTACAGAGCCATGAAGAAGCACGATTCTCGAACGAGACGCACAATCCATGCCTAGGTATGACTGTTATTGTAGCTAACAAACAAGTTGATTGACTACTTAATCAAAGATAGGTTGCCAGGCAACGAAACATATGCCCACAACAGCTAAATCGTCCGGACAGTCAACAATAGTTGTTGCATATTCTTACTTTTTTCGATAATGAAACATATATAATACTCTGAAGTCTGACTAAAAGTAACAAAGTAAGTATCAGAAAATCATTAGAATTTGTTTGGTTTTTATAAAGTTCTGCCCCATGCTAATGCTTAGTATACGAAACATTTAAAATCATGGATTTAGCTGTTCAGTTATCAAAATTCACTAAAAATCAAGACCTTAAACTTTGTGTATCAATCTGAAGTCAATTGGATGATAAGTTTGGCTGTCAGAGCATTACAAAATATTTTTCAAACTGATCAAGGGAGATAACTCTGGCAGTAATTATCAGAATTTGTTGAAAATAGGATTCTTTGTCTCATGACCTTATACACTGTGTGTAAATTTAGGGTCAATCAGATTTTAACTTTGGCCTCTAGAGTGTCCACAAGATTTTTTGAAGTGATCAAGTGCCATAACTCTGGCAGTAAATATTTGAAATCGCTGAAAATCAATGGGCTTCTTCGTCTCATGACCTTAAACACTGTGTATAAATTTAAGTCAATCGGATATTAACTTTTGCCTCTAGAGCGTCCACAGGATTTTTGGAAGTGATCAAGGGCCATAACTCTGGCAGTAATTAAACACTGTGTATAAATTTAAAGTCAATCGGATATTAACATTAGCCCGGATCGACGGACGGGGGGCGACGACAATATACCACCACATTTCAATGTGGGCGTATAAAAAGTAAAAATTAACCCGTTTAATTTAGCTGAAATTAGATTGATTTATAACATAGTGGCTGGTTCATTGTTTTACCAATCGTCTTGATTGAAGTTAAAACAGCTAAAAAAAAAAATTGAAAAAAACCCAGCTACAAAAGGATGGGTGCGCGAATCAATGTTTGGAAAAACAGCAGCTTCCGTCATGTCGATGAAAAGTAAACTATAACCGTCAACTATCGGAGACTCTGAGGTTGCAATTCTATGACAGTTCTATCATTTCCAGAATTGTATGTGGACACTTTCTATGTGAGATAAAGAGATAAAGGCCCGGCGGACCCTAGTGAAATAGGAAAGCAGAGTCCACGGATAAATCAGTCGGCCCTGGGACCTGGGCCTACGTTTGTGTCGAACACTGCCTTCAATTGATAATGGTCGAAAACGTTATTTCGAGTTTTGTTTTAGTGTATTAGTCAATGTCTTGCTCCAAGACCATTAAACAACTTAAAACTTTGACACTATTTCAATGAAATTGTCACACTATGCCTATGTTTCATCTACATGTAGTATAAAATAATGTACGATTTGCATGTTGCCCGTACAGTATTTAAAATAAAATAAAGTCAACATCAAATGACGAGGTCACATCTGTATTTTAAAACCCTTTAATAATACCAACCTGACCAAGTACACCACTAACAGGAGCAAGTCTGGGAGGAGCTTGCTCAACTTCCTTATACAATGGTGAAGAATAACACCTTGACTTTGTAACATTACTACTCCCAGTGTGGACAGAACAGCATTCCTGACAAACCAAACTACAGTTCGTTACAGAATTGGAAACAACTGTCTCTAAATTCATGGGATGATCTGTAATGGAACTCGAGGTCATAAATTCTTCTGTGCTTGGGTTTGATTTTGATCTTGAAGCAATATGGCTGCAATCAACATTAACTCGATTTGGATTATATTTCATCTCATGTGAATCATCAGAATATTTAGGGGAAGGACTGTATACACCACTTTGATCCATAGCTGCACAAACCGTCCTATGGCGCAATTCATTCAAGCATGTTTCGTTGAAATACATGTACCATTTTAGTCTGAAAACACAAAAAAATCTAAATACAGTAGTCTGCAAGTTTCTGATACAAGTACTTATAAACCTGTAACGGTAAATCTCTTTGATCTTTGGGGTAAATTCTATGTTCGGAATAACTTGCGATCTTAAAGTCGGAGCGGCTTTGAATATATATAGGGGAATTTGGGGTCATTCTTCTGAATTTTTTCTTTAAACCCGTACCGGGTTATTCTTTCACTGCAGGTTTTTATTTCCCCATAAGAAAATATGGAATAGGGTTTTTCTTGCGGGAATTCTGGGATATACTCTCGATCAATATAGCGGGTAAAATATGAGTTTTCAACAATCTGTTGACGTGCTCGCCAAAATAACACTTCCGTGTATGACATTAAAGATACCCTACTTTCAATTAGAAATGAAACGGGGGTTTAACTTCTTACTAGCGCTGTTCTGTCCTACTGTGTGGGAGAGATAGGGTTTAACGCCCAATCGACACAAACCAGGTCATTACAGGACTAACACGTCGTTCAATTTTATTTCAATAATTCCCTTGTGCGTAGGGTCTTAGGCAGTTGGAGGAATCCGGGGAAAACCCACGAGGTTTGACAGGCGACTCCAAGTCCTGTTACGTACATCTGAGGAATCGAAACAATCCAGTTGCTACAAGTCTAAATAAACAACACAAATTATATGATTTATTTCATATTTATATTGAAGGTTATAGTCTTTCTTGCATTTTTGACTTCCAGGGGTTGGTCAAGTTTCACTTGAAGTCGGTCGTCGAGTGAGGCGTTCTGTGGCGAGTCCTCGAATATGCATCTTTGTGGTTGGTCGTTTATTTTGGCCGACAAGTTGACTATTTTGGCCGATAACGGTTGGTCGGGTAGTTTCTTTACTTTCCCATACAAATAATTAGAAACATCTGATCTGTATATTTGAGGTTCATTTGTAAATAAGAATGGCTTCACTTTTATGACCTATAAAAAATGGAAATAAAAACATTTACATGTATATTATACGAGTATTTGAATTTTCTATTACACATACTTTCAAAATAAGAATAAAGCTATAAACAGGGGGAGACGGACGCTGTGAAGAGTACGATTTCGATACTACGATCTCCCGAATTCGAGCCCGGGTCCTCCAGCACGATAGGCAACAATCTAACTTATGATTGAAGTCGCCACAGCTCCTGAGTAAACCCAACTGTATTGTCTTTCATATGATATGATACAGGTTGTGCTCACATAAATTAATGTTTGTATTACTGGTCAATATTTTATATACATGTACATAAATAAATTAAAAATAATTTACCTGTTTGTTCACATATCTGCTGTTTGTCTACTCCTACTTGCCAACTTGGTAAAGTCTCGTGAACAGTGTCCACGCCAACCAAACTAATGAAAAGGTCGACCGTGATTTGCACGTGCAACTTTGAACCAATCAACAACTTGTTTCTTGATCTATATTCAACATCAATCACTGCAGACGATATGACACAGGGAATATTCTATTTAGATTTATTATTGCTGTTATATATTATTGCCCTTCTACGCTTAACAAAATGTTTATTACATTTCATAAACAAAACAAGAAACATATTTATACCGCCAACATATTTACACCAACATAATATTGTTGTTAAAGTATAACCGAACATGTATTTTAAAACGGCAATTTCATATGGTTTAGTTGTGTTTTTAAAATATATTAAAATAAAGCCCTAAAATAGATTGTATCTATAAACAGTCCTACCTTGTTAAAGAATGATCCTATAATTCACTATTGCCAGTTGAGAAATTGGCAAAAATATAATTTTCAAATTTAAGCGTTTGAAGATCGACATTGCATGGAGAAGAATGGGAGGGAAAACAAGGGAGGTAATTCAAGTAATTGTGTTATTATTTTCTGTGTCAGGGATTTCTATGCTTGTGGAATATTGCCCATTATCGTATAATAGTGAGTTGACAACCTTTTGAATAAAAGACATAGAAATAATTATGTTTTGACTTTCTTAGAAAATATGAAATTTCCACTTTAATTTTCCACATTATACTCGTATTTTACTTATATTTTCATTTTACATGTAAACATAAACGGTTTATAAGGAAGATAAAGTCCTCGACTTCGGTTATGCTGGGGAAGAAAGACTTCAGAAAAAACCCTCAAAAGAAAAACCTCGGCCTCGGTTTTTCTTTTTCTCGGGTTGTTTTCTTCAGTCTTTCTTTCCTAAGCATAACCCCAGTCTCGTGCTTTATCCTACACATAATGGCAGCAAATGTTGACTGAATTTATATCTTTGGAATGGATAACACAGGTAAGCTGCTGACTTGTACATGTATATGAACCTGGACCTTTTAGCAATGACACTATTTGTCATTAAATCATATCATTAACATCATAAGTGGTCATCATTATAAACAAATGTTTAGTATATATACATGTAGTAAGTTGTTAGCACTTAGAAATTATAGTTGCCATTAAGAGCGTGTCCGCGAGAGGACCATGCAAGGAGTAATGAACCTTTGGTCAGGGATTTGGACCAAATGTTTTATGTGATATGGGTTAGTACCCAGATACATCCCCACAAAATATTAGATTGTTTCTGTTGATACCGATCTCGAAAACTGGAAAATTATACTAAGCAGCAAAAGGAACGTCAGATTGGTATGTTACTCTGAATAGACGTGTAAAACTTCAAAGAAAAACAAAAATTGGGAAAATTGTAGAGTCCGACTATTGAATGTCAGTCACTGACAGTCAGGGTTAGTGTTCATCATGGGGCTGTAATTTGACGGCTGTACCTGACTGATGTTTATTCAAGACGATTGGTAAACCAATGAATCGGCCACTATGGTATCGTAAATAATCAATCTCTTTTTGGCTAAAGTACAACGGGCTCCGAATTTACAAAGCATTGTTAAGAATTTATTCAACTTTCAATCACTGTTTTTGAGAAATATCTTTGATCCACAAACACAAATCATTGCACAAAGTTTATCAGTGGTATATTTGATATATTAAAACAACAAAAGTTTTACAAAGGACTTTATTTTAGTTAAGATAAGGCAAACAACTTTGAGCAAATTCTAAACTTAAGTCTGAGAATGCTTTGTGAACATGGGCCCATGTTAATTATAACTTGTTAATTAAGAAGACAACCAATTTGCTTGTCAGCTACAATAACAGTCATATCTTTAGGAGAATCGGCCATATGTGGTTCATAATCCAAATAATTACCACATTTAACGTTAACTTTGATAATCCGGTAACATAAACAAAACAATCACTGGTTTTATTCTAAAAGCACGACCTTTCGACAAGTATCCTCTTATTGTTATCATTGTGCTTGATAACGATAAGAGGATACTTGTCGAAACGTCGTGATATTAGAATAAAACCAGTGATTGTTTCCCATAAAAATTGTGTTCTGTTTACGCGTTTCCCAATCATTAAATGCCACTGAAACTTGTATTATGCGAGAGCTATATCTGCCTATTGCAGGTCTTTCTTTAGGCCTGAAATGTTTTCTAAAGTATTAATTAGACAATAATTAAACTGATCCAGGCCTTAATCAACTCTTGGTGGCTTCAGATTTCTACGATATTAAATAGATTAAAACGGTTCAGCAATACATTGATTTAATCAAATATGGAGGAACGAGACATAGCTTCGATCAACCAGGACGGTAGTTGAAATTATCGCGCACGTCTGTCAAACCTTCAAGGGCTAATATCTTCGCTTGCAGTAGAGTAATTTGAATGAAATTTTCGAACTATTTATTTTACATTACCTACTTTCGATCTATTATTGCAAGAATTGCTATGTAAATAAAACAAGCTTGTTGATTATTCATAGTAGGTTCATTTAAATTGAGGGTGTTATATTGGCATCCTTTTGTCTTGTGAAGATGAAAAAAGAAATCAGCCATCTTCTCTACAGAGGCAGAACGTGCACTAATCTTCTTAGACTTGCACCATTCTCTAAAGGCTGAAATTCTACTATCATAGCGTCTTCTAGTTTAAGGTCTTCTAGCCCCTTCAATGAATTTGGAAGCTGATGAAGAAAATTTTTTCTTAGGTCTTGATTGCTTGGAATTTTTCACGCCATCAAATTTAATGCTTCTGGGCAGTTGTGAAGAAACTGGCCGTTGTTCTGAGATAACAGACCCTTGAAGATCGGAAGCTTGTATGGCTGGTCTATCAACAGATCCAGGAGTAGAGGAAACCAAGACTGTCTCTGGGACCATGGTGCTATTAGAATAAGTACACAGTCCTCTGACTTGACTTTGATCAGTACTTTTGGGGCTAACACAGGAGGAGGAAATGCATAAGCCAACATGCCCCTCCACGAAATTGAAAGGGCATCGCAAGCACACGCTTGTTGCTGTGGATAAGGGGAACAAAACACTGGAAGTTGAGCATTCTGAAATGTTGCAAACAAATCTATATTGGGGTAGCCTAGACGAGAGAAAATTCTCTGTACTATACCTCGGTCCAAAGACCACTCTGTCGCTTGAATTCTGCGACTCCTTGACATATTGTCTGCCAATACATTTCTCTGACCAGGGATATTTGCTGCAAACAGATGAATCTTGTGATCCATACACCAATGGAGAATCTCCCATACCAGAAAACACAGTTCTGGTGAGTGAGTCCCCCCTTCCTTGTTGATATAGGCTACTACTGTAGAATTGTCTGTATGAACCAACACATTCCTCTGCCGTATGTGATGAACAAACAATTTGAGGACTTTGAAAACTGCCATGAGTTCTAACCAATGTATATGCTTCTGTCGTTCGAACCGGTTCCAAAGACCGGATACTTTCTCCTGAAAATAATGGCCTCCCCAACCCGAATTGCTTGCATCCGTCCAAATTGGAAATTGATTCTGATAACTTGCAAGAGGAATACCCTGAAAGAACACCCCCTTCTGTCTCCACCATTGGAGATGGAAACGAAGAGCGTGCGATATTGAGACCATCTTCAAATGGCTCTCCGAATGAGGTCTCCATTGAGCCAAAAGAATTGTATTGGGCGCATGTGAAGCCTGCCCCATGGAATAAGGTCGATACATGCTGCCATGAGTAAATAAACATGGGCTGGCAAATGACTGTTGTCTAGAAAAAAGAGATATCATTAACTGAATCGTATTGTAGCGCTCCTGTGTTGGGCATATCACACCTAATCGAAGGTTGAAAAGTGCCCCCAAATATTCTATCTTCTGAGTCGGCACAAGTTTGGACTTTTTGAAATTGACAAGAAGACCAAGGTCTGATAGGTGATCCAATGTGATTCTTATTCGGGCTTCCAGAAGATTTTGCTGAATGGCTTCCATTAGCCAGTCGTCCAGATAAAGGAAGATATGATGGTGCTGTCTTCGTAAGTAGCTCCCTATTACTGACATTATCTTTGTAAAAACTCGTGGAGCTACAGCTAGACCGAACGGCATTGTTGCAAACTGGTAATGATTCCCGTCTACACAAAATCGAAGAAATTGTCTGTGTGGTCGAAAAATTGGAATATGAAGATACGCATCTGTTAAATCCAGCGAAGCTACCCATTCGCCCTGATTTAGTGCTTGAATTATGGAACGCAGGGTCTCCACCTTGAAATGAGGTACATTTAGATACAGGTTTAGAAAACGTAGATTCAAAATTGGACGTAAAGCTCCGTCCTTTTTTGGAACAATGAAGAAAGTGCTGTAATATCCGTCTCCTACTTGGCTTGGGGGAACAGGCTCTATAGCAGATTTTTCTAGAAGACTGCTTACCTCTTCCAAAATAACCAATTTTCTTTTGGTATCCTGTAAAGGAGTATACCTTACTCCTGTTTCACATCCAAGACCCACTGGTCCTTTGTGATCTTTTCCCATGCTGGGTAAAATAAGGAAATTCTTCCCCCTACCTGGGGGATCGAACAATTTTACCTTAGACGAAAAGAGGTTATCGGCGGCGAAACCCCGCCTTCCTTCCCTTCCCTATAGTTGGAAAATTCTTGCCGCTTGGGCCTTTCAATAGCATTAGAAGTATAACTTTTGCCATAATCCTGAGAAGAATGGCTAAATCTTTCAGGAGACTCCATCTTTTTGTATTTGGCATTAGAATGAGCAGATTTGTTAGGATGATCTTATCAAAGGAACGAGTACTTGATGAAGTCTTAGATACATTACCAGAAAAGTTTGATTTTGCAGAATTTGCTAACAAATGCTGAGTTTCCTTAGCATCTCTGATGTTCTCAGCACTGGAATGTAACAGTTCAAAGAATTTACCACCAAATAATTCAGGTCCAAGACTGTCTTCAGTAGCATAGTTTCTGAAAGGAAATTTATTAAGATAAATCGCCCTTCTGGCCAACACCGAATTTACTAGTATTCTTGATGTAAGATCAGCCATAGATCGGAAAAGATCTAAAAGAGCTTGCAAAGCTAGAGTCTTCTAGATAAGAAACCATCAATGACCCGTATGAACATTCTCTTAATAAAAGTCTAGCTTCAGTATCTATCTTAGTAAAGTCACTGTTACGAGTACGGGCTTGTTTATTTTGTAATTTGACAACTTTACCTCGAGAAGCATTGGTAAAAGGAGACTTATTAGAAGACTGAGAAGATAATCCTTCGGCTATATTTTCATCAAGATGCGGAGTGTAGCAATACTGCCTAAAGTGATCAGTTGACATCTTATAGCGAGAATCGTCAGCCGATCTATACGCTCGAATCTTTCTTTTAGAAACTTCATCGTCCACATCATGTAAAGAATCTAAAATAGAACCTTCTAAAGGTAATTGACACCTTCTAGATTTGGACCTTTGATCAGTCAAAAGTCGCCCAGAAATATAAGACTTATGCTCTTCTGACTTTGAAGTGCCCTCACAATCAATGTCAAGGGCTTCAGCCATCTTGCGAACAAACCCATCCCAATCTGTCTCATGAATCCTAGAATCATTGACATCAGAAGCGTGTTCATGTAAATTGTCAAAATTAGATGATCTACCATTACTGATATTATCTGAGAATCTACATTAACGGGCATGTAAATAAACAGAATACACCGTAGTTTATTAAATTCGTCTCCAATTTCTGAAATTAATACATTTCAGGGTAGCCGGAATAAGGGTGAAATTTTTGGTTTTATAACATTTCAAAAATGAATATATTACTGCTAGCATCAATGTCGAAAATGTCACGTTGAAAATGTCACGCTAGCATCAAGTTGAAAATGTCACGAATTTTGCCTTTGAAGTTTTTCGTGTCGACAAAGTTGTTTACGAGTGAAAAATCGCTGCAAATCAAATTTCTCAGAATCTAACCATAGGATCTTTCTGAAATTTTGACCTCCCGACCAAAATGCAGCGCGAACGTTGATTAAATATATTTTCGTAACGTTTTACGAAATGCTAATCATTGACTCAGTCAAGACATTCACCCGATGAACATCTACCAGAGGTCCTAATTTTCAACAGTGCACTTTTTTACTGCTGAAAGTGCCTTTTCTCAGACCCAAATATGTCCGTTCCTAACGCTTACTTAGAGAAAAAATCAGCCAAATAGACCTTGGAATGGCTACAAATGCAAGGAAATGACGGATAATTTTCTTTGGGACCCCAGCGGCGTGCCACGTCTCCGCGGTCAGTATCCTCATTTTGAGCCCCCCCCCTTTCAAAATTCCTAGATACCCCCCCCCCCCCCGTCTACATCAAGTTCAAATATTCTACCTCGATTAAAAGCAGTGTTGTTATGTTCCAAAGTGATCAGTAAAATTGCTTATCACTCGTAAACCTAAGCAGAAAATTCTCCCCATCACATTAAGTCAAGGTAATAATGAATCTATATCAACCAATCAGATTGCTTATCTCTGCTTACCGTAAGCAGACAATGTCCGTGGCTCATCTTCGAACTCCATCAAGGCATTGACCTAATGAACACCTACACCAATTTTGAACATTCTACCTCAATTGTGTTTCAAAGTCTCGACCAATCAAATTACATATCGCTCTGTTAATCCAGAGCAGAAAATGTCGAACTTAGTCAAGGTAAAATTTTATTGTTCTATAAGCAACATATTTTTATATAAAAAAATAATATTGGACACGAGGCTGACATTTACACATCTACCGGTACACCAATTTTGGATCGGTTGAATGGGACAGACGCCGAAAATCGAAATACGCAATCAAAAACTCAGAAATTCGAAGAAATTCCAAGTTTAGTACATTTTCAAATTTTCAAGAAAAAAAGAGAACGGCGCGGTATCTCAAATGAACCTTTATTTCATATTACATATGAAAACTTATTGTTTCTGTTAAGATTATTAAGCTTTCATATTACATATGAAAGCCTATTGTTTCTGTTAAGATCATTTTTTTTTTTTGTGAGTGTGTAGTTTCTGCAAATCGGATTTCTCAGAATCTAACCCTAGGATCTTTCTGAAACTTTGGCCTACCCCCCAAAAATGAGGTGCGAACTTTGATTAAATATATTTTCAAAACTTTTTAAGCATTCGAAATCACCGAATTTTACAAACGAAAAAACTGACAATGCATAGACGTGATATAGGTCAGATCACCTTGATTTTCTTTTCTTTACTAACTACGAGACAACTGATTCGTACACAAAAAATGGAGTTTGTAACTCAATCTGGAAGTGCCACCATCTTGAAATGTAAACAATCTACAAAGCTTTTTTTTATATTTTACTTACAGACACGGGAGTTATATTTTCTGAATCCGTGAAGGAATGCCTAAAACCGTTCAGGGCAGAATTTTGATTTAGGACAAATGCTAGTCACCATTTTGAATTGAATGTGAGAAATAATGAAAATCTACATTAAATAAACAGAATACACCGTAGTTTATTAAATTCGTCTCCAATTTCTGAAATTAATACATTTCAGGGTAGCCGGAATAAAGGTGAAATTTTTGGTGTTTGAACATTTCAAAAATGAATATATTTCTAGATGTCGAAAATGTCACGTTGAAAATGTCACGCTACCATCAAGTTGAAAATGTCACAAACGTTGATCAAATATGTTTTCGTAACGTTTTACGAATCCGAAATCTCCAAATTTTACTAAGGATTGCATTTGACCTAAAATGCTGTAACTTTGTGACAATTTGACCTATTTTACTAATTGTTTTTCCTTTAAGTACCTTCAGACATTTACTTCAAACATGCAATTTCAACTTGACAACTTCTTTAACAGTTCTACGATTTTTATGAAATTTAATATGTATGTAGATCTTACCAATGCGACTTCACAGATGTCATTAAAAAATTTCTAAATTATCTCCCTTTGATGAAATTAAGGATCAAAATTTTCCAAAACAAATAACGAAATATAGGTCAGAATGACCTGATCTTTTTTTCGATACTAGATAACTAATAACTTATAGGATCTTTCTGAAACTTTTACCTATCCCCGCAAAAATGGGTGGTGGCTGTTGATTAAATATATTTTCAAACGTTTTACGAATTCGAAATCACCTGAATTTTACAAACGAATGCATTTGACCTACAATGCTGTAATTTTGTGACTATTTGAACTATTTTACTAATTCTTCTTTGTTTGAGTACCTTGAAACATTTACTTCAAATCTGCAATTTCAGATTTTCGAATTTCGAAATATCGTCGCTGTGATTTCGAACAGGAAGTTGAGACCAATTTGATAACTTCTTTAATAGTTGTACGATTTTCATGAAATTTAGCATGTTAGTTGATCTTACCGATGCGAATTCAAAAATATGATTAGACATTTTCTAAATTATCTCCCCTTAATGAAATTAAGAATCAAAATTTTCCAAAAAATCACAGAAAAGTAGGTCAGAATGACCTTACTATTTTTTCATACTAGATAAGTAATTCGTATACATATGAAAAGCTTATTGTTTCTGTTAAAATTATTATTCAATAAGGGTTGTCGCATATTTTTACTTTGAAAATCAAAATACTTGTTCTTCAACACCTTAAACTCTGTGTATCAATCTGAAGTTTGGCCTCTATAGCGTCACAACATTTTTTGAAGTTATCAAGGCCTATAACAAGGGTTGTCGCATATTTTTACTTTTTTCGGTAATGAAACAGTTGTAATACACAAAAATCTGATTAAGAGTAACAACTCATTATGTAATTATCAGAAAATCATTAAAATTTGTTTGCTTTTTATAAAGTTTTGCCCCACGTTAACAATTAGTATACGAAACATTTAATATCACGGATTTAGCTGTTCATTGAAAATCAAAATACTTGTTCGTTTCAACACCTTAAACTCTGTGTATCAATCTGAAAGTCAATCGGATGATAAGTTTGGCCTCTATAGCGTCACAAGATTTTTTGAAGTTATCAAGGGCCATAACTCTGGCAGTAATTATTTGAAATCGATGAAAATCAATAGGCTTCTTCGTCTTATGACCTTAAACACTGTGTATAAATTTAGGCCAAAAAAAAAAATGTTATGTTTCCGGTAACCCGACCGACCCATTACAAAACCTGCCGACTCAAATTTTTTTTTAGTGTCAAGAGAAATAAAAAAAAATTTTCTTCACCAAGCGACCGTTCAGAATACTCTAACCCTACCGGATTCGTGAAAATATATATATTATTTGTTGCTATAAATGAATATTAATGTCATCGTTCTTTGAATCGGCATTTACCGATCGGAATAAGCGGGTACAACGAACGTTTATTAAGATCTGCCATACTTTTGACGCGAGATCGCTAACTGACGTGAAAAACGAGACTACGGGTTTCGTATAGATAATGCACAAGTTCTGAAAAACTATGAAGCTCACAACTTTTGTTCTAATTATCAACGGCTCGCAGATGGACATAAACAAGTGAACCTATATTTCAAACAGGTGGATAGGATCTGTTCGATTGGTATTTAAAAGAAGACAAATAAATTTATTACGGACCAATTTCGTGCAACGGTACGATATAAGTTTTCAGCGCGAGTTATTTCCCTTGAACAAAATGGCCTCCCCACGCTATTGTTTTTATCATCATTGAACGATTAAAAGTTCTTTTGCCACCAAAGATAATATTTAAATCGTAATCGAGTCTCTGATACATTTTAAACAATTATCCAAGAATACCACAAATCTATTCGTATTTTATGTTCACGGCACCGACTCAACCCAACATAAAATTGAAGATTTTCGCACAGAATATTATACGACATACACCACGGACAGTTTTGATTACATTTTTGACGTCGATCTCGGATTATAAAATTCCATGATTTTGGATCTAATTGGAATATTTCGATGAAATAAAAAAAATGGGTAGCTTTCTATGTATGTTTTCAAAAAATATTTTTAAAAAAATTGTTTCTGTCATTTGAAACTTTGACCTGAACCCCCTGTGGAGGAGATCTAATACTAATATTAAAAAAAAAAAAAAAAAAAAAAAAAACCCAACCAACCGACCCTACCCTATTTTCCATCCGTTACAGGAAACAGAACTCTTTTTTTTTTTGGCCTTAAAGTCAATCGGATATTAACTTTGGCCTCTAGAGTCTAGAGTCAAGATTATTTGAAGTGATCAAGGGCCATAACTCTTGTAGTTATTATTGGGAATCGCTGAAAAACAATAGGCTTCTTCGTCTCATGCCCTTAAACACTGTGTATAAATTTAAAGTCAATCGGATATTAACTTTAGCCTCTAAAGCGTCCACAAACAATTGTGGACGCCGGACGACGGACGGACGGACGGGGGCGACGACATTTCAATGTGGGCGTATAAAAACTGACAATGCATAGTCGTTGCTTTTGTTATCTATTAACCTATTTTATTATTATTTTTTTCATTGAGTACCTTGTAAAATAATAGGTTGCCAGGCAACGTAACATAAATCGTCCGAGCAGTCAACATCAACAAGAGTTGTCGCATATTAAGGAATTATTAGAAAATCATTAAAATTTGATTGGGTTTTATTAACCAAACTTTTTCTTTAAATCAGGTAATAATTGTGACCTCCAGAGGGACCAGAAGCTAATAAAGGCGATTTTTCGTACAATCAGGGGCCATAATCCAGGAAGTTACGATCCGATATGCCCAAATATGCAAAGGAACCAAGATCTTTAGTTTATAAACATGTATTTCAAGTTTCATCAAAATCCAATTAAAATTGTGACCTCTATAGGGTCCACAACATTTTCACACTATTCGCGTACAAACGGCGGCCATTTTGTCTGTCAATTTTGGTCCGATTTTCACGATATTCAACCTCATTCTTCATTACTATGTAACGGTGATATAATCAAACGGTTTTCAAAATCGAATAATAATTTTGAAGTCCAGAGGGACCACAAGCTAAAAAGGGAGATTTTTCGGACAATCAGGGGCCATAATTCAGGAAGTTACGATCCGATGGGTGCAAATATTTACAGGAACCAAGATCTTTGGATTATAAACATACATGTCAAGTTTCATCAAAATCATATTAAAATTGTGACCTCTATAGGGTCCACAACATTGATATAACATATTTTCACACTATTCGTGTACAAACGGCGGCCATTTAATCTGTCAATTTTAGTCCGACTTTCACGAAATTCGAACTCACCCTTTATTACCATGTAACAGTGGTATAATCAAATGGTTTTCGAAATCGGATAATAATTTTGACATCCAGAGGGCCCACAATCAGGGGCCATAAGGAACAAAGATCTTTGGGTTATAAAAATACATGTCAAGTTTCATTAAAATCGGTCCAAAATTGTAACCTCTATAGGTTCCACATTCTTGATATAACATATTTCCACACTATTCGAGTACAAACGGCGGCCATTTTGTCTGTCAATTTCGGTCCTATTTTCACGAAATTCGAACTCAACCCTCCTTACCATGAAAATGTGGGCGTATAAAAATCATCTTCATCTGCAGTTTCAGATTTTTGAATTTCGAAAATTCGTCGCTGTGATTTCGAACCGGAAGTTATGACCAATTTGGCAACTTCTTTAATAGTTGTAAGATTTTCATGAAATTTAGTATGTAAGTAGATCTTACAGATACCACTTCAAAAATACGAACCGGAAGTGCCACCATCTTGAAACGTGAAAGATAAATATAACTTTTGCGATATTGTACTAACAGACACGGGGGTTATATTTTCTGAATCCTTGAAGGAAGGCCTAAAAACGTTCAGAGCAGAATTTTGATTTAGGTCAACTGATGGTCGCCATTTTGAAGTGAATATGAAACATAGTGAAAAATCGACATTTACGGGCTTCTAAACAAACACAGTAGGGCATAGTTTGTTCAGTGCGTCTCCTATGTCTGAAATTAATTCATTTGGCCTTTGACGTTTTTCGTACCGACAAAGTTCTTTACGAGTGAAAAATAACATTAATATCACATTAACTTTACTAGATTGTAACTGATTTTAATGATTTATTTTTTCTTGTTCGGATTATTCATATGACCCATGACATGTGACAGGTAGTGACTGTGAATATGAAAGCTTTAATATCTGCTTAGAATTTTACGAACAAATGTATTTGACCTACATTGCTGTAACTTTGTGACTATTTGACCTATTTTACTAAATCTTCTTTCTTTGACTACCTTGAAATGAGAAAATTACTTCACAGCTGCAATTTCAGATTTCGAATTTCGAAAATTTGTCGCTGTGATTTCGAACCGGAAGTTATGACCAATTCGACAATTTTTTCAACAGCTGTACGATTTTTTTTTTTATGAAATTTAGCATGTAAGTAGATCTTACCGATGCGACTTCAAAATTATCATTAGAAATTTTCCAAATTACCTCCCCTTAATGAAATGAAGGATCAAAATTTTCAAAAAAATCATCGAAATATAGGTCAGAATGACCTAATTTTTTTGTTGGATGCTAGACAAGTAATTAGTGATATTTGTACACAAAATATGGAGTTTGTCGATCGAACCGGAAGTGCCACCATCTTGAAACGTGAAAAACCAATAGGGCTTTTTCTGAATCCTTGGTATTTGAATATTTCAAAAATTCGAATTTTGCCTTTGACGTTTTGTGCCGAAAAAGTTGTTTAGAGTGAAAAAACAAATTAACTTCACTAGATTGTGACCGATTTTAATGATTTTTTTTTCTTGTTCGGATTATTTATGACCCATGACATGTGACAGGGAGTGACTGTGAATATGAAAGCTTTAATATCTGCTCAGCAGATCTAGTTTGGGATTGATATGCAATTCTATCATACATAACACTACCGATTAGACTCCCTGTGGAAGAAGTTTTATAAAAATAATACATGTACGTTGATTTTTCTAGAAAAAGACCCCTATACATGCCCCAAATCGTAAAAACATTTGATGTCACTAACATGTAACAATTTGATATCAATTACAGATAAAGTCCATGCTTAATCTAAATACGCAACTGACAAGGGATCTTTACGGTCACACCAGTCGCAATGTACACAAAGGACTTCGGAATCGCGTTCATGTCAGCTATTCAAATATGTAACTGGTTCAAAAATAGGTTGGCAGGCAACGAAACATACGCCAACGGCAGCTAAATTGTCCGTGCAGTCAACAAGAGTTGTCGCATATTAAGCAATTATCAGAAAATCAGGGGCCATAATTCAGGAGAAGTTACGATCAGATATGTGCAAATATCGACAGGAACCAAGATGTTTGAGTTATAAACATGTATTTCAAGTTTCATCTATTGAGTCCACAACCTTGATATATCATATTTTTTACACTATTCGCGTACAAATGGCGGCCATTTTGTCCGTCAATTTTAGTCCGATTTTCACGAAATTCAAAGTCGGCCTAGATTACCCTGTAACGGTGATATAATCAAACATTTTTTTAAAACGGTAATAATTGTGACCTCCAGAGGGACCACAAGCTAATAAAGGCGAATTTTCGTACACTCAGAGGCCATGATTCAGAAAGTTACCATCTGATATGCGGAAATATGGAATGGAACCAAGATCTTTGGTTTATAAACATGTGTTTCAAGTTTCATCAAAATCGAATTAAAATTGTGACCTCTATAGGGCCCACAACCTTGATACAACATATTTTCACACTATTCGAGTACAAACGGCGGCCATTATGTCCGTCAATTTTCACGATATTGGAAATCACCCTCCTTTACCATGTAACGGTGATTATTTTTCAATCGGATAATAATTTTGACCTCCGGAGTCACCACAAGCTAAAACGGGCGATTTTTCGGACAATCGGGGGCCATAATTCAGAAGGTTATAATCCGATGGGCGCAAATATCGAAAGGAACCAAGATCTTTGGGTTATAAACATACATGACAAGTTTCATCAAAATTGTGACCTCTATAGGGGTCCACAAGCTAAAAACATGATTTTTCGTACATAATCCATGAAGTTTCGATCGGATACATGCCAATATCAAGATCTTATGGGGATAAACCTATATTTAAATTGTGACCTGTAGAGAGTCCAAAAACAAATTGTGGACATCCGGACGGACAGGGGCGACGACAATCTACATGAAAATGTGGGCGTATAAAAATTGATTGAATATTCATTGAAATATAACAAATTTTCTGGTTTCGTGCACTTTAGAGATTCTACGTAACTAACATGTCTATTCTTTATCATGGTCAAGCATCCTGTCATAAATGCAATATTCAATATTCGTCGGAAAGCTGTTTAAAAATCGATACAGATTTAAAATATTGATTATCGCGCAATTATAAGTACTTAACATGTAAGAAGAAGTCCATAAAAATAATCATTATCACGGTATTCCTTGCAACTAGTGCTTGGGCCTAGAACTGTAATTAAACAAAATAGTCATAATACATGATGTATAACACACGTTTTAATTTTTCATGCCATGCGAAACACCACCGGTAAGAAATGTTGGCCCCTTGTGTCATGATGAGAGTCAATGGTTTTACATAACATTCAGTTCACTATTCATTTCTTGAATATTGCAATTATATGGATCTCACAATGATTAGGAGCGTTCTGTGAGAATGAGAAATCATTGCAAGAAATAAACTGTGACGGCGAACTGGATGAAGAATACGTTTAATGTGATCAATTTAATGGAAATAACCACATTTGACTCGCTATTATTCAGGTCTTAAAGGCTCAATACCACTCTTATTGTAACTGAATAATATGTCCCAATCTTTATTCTGGTCATCTAATTGTATCATTTTACAAATTCCAATTAATTGATGATACAAATTTCATCTTAGGATGTAATGGATAATTTATACAAGTTGTTGTGTTTGTGTGGCCCATGATGGCTACCGATAGTTGATACGACAAGACTAATTGTAGATAGACGTTTATTTAGCTTCATACCATGCGACGACAATACGTCGCCAATTACCCGGATGTACGCGTGTATGAGTTATACATATTCATGATGAGACAATTATAGACCTTAAGGTATTCAAGGCTGGGGCTATTTGCCACATGTGGTAAGACAATTCGGGGGCTATTTGCCACTTGTACGTCTCCGCACCGCAATTATCAACCATTATCCATAAATCTCACAGAATATGATAACATTAATAATATCTAAGAGAAATTTCGACCCCGTTCGGTTAGCAATTTCCGATATATCAGGTTACCACATATTTCACGAGGCACGGCTGCAGATCACAATAACCTACCGAGTTACAGAATAATAATGAAACTTACAGAATATAATAACATTAATAATAGCTCGGAGTAGGCAAAGTTTCGGTCACTTCCGGTTAGCGGTTTCCGAGATATCAGGTTACCACACATTTCATGTGGCACACCTACAGACCACAATTATCAACCGATATCCATGAAACGCACAGGATATAATAACAATAATAATATCTCGGAGTAGCCAAAATTTCGACCACTTCCGGTTAGCTGTTTCCGAGATATCAGGTTACCACATATTTCATGTGGCACGGCTGCATATCACAATAAACTAACGAGTTCAATGAAACTTACAGAATATAATTACATTGATAATATCTCGGAATAGTAAAAGTTTCGGCCACTTACGGTTAGCGTTTCCGATATATCAGGTTACCACACATTTCATGTGACACGCTTACAGACCACAATTATCAACCGATATCCATGAAACTTACAGGATATAATAACAATAATAATATCTCGGAGTAGCCAAAATTTCGACCACTAACGGTTAGCAGTTTTTGAGATATCACGCTATCACAATAATTACTGAGTATAATAACAATAATAATATCTCGGAGTAGCCCAAATTTCGACCGCTTCCGGTTAGCAGTTTCCGAGATATCAGGTTACCACACATTTCATGTAATCCCCCCCCCCCCCCCGCGACTCAAGAGAATACACGATAATTATTATTAAATTTTAATATGAACTGCAGTGTTAAGAAGCTAGTGCACTGTGTCGGAATCCATCTCAGTGTCTTGGTATTTTAGTCTAAATAGTCAACAAAGAAAATGGCGTGGAACGGATACATTTATCAGGGGAGGCTCCAGTGGGGTAACTAATGTGACTAATCACCCCCCTCCCCACCGGTGTATGGCAAACCTGGGCCCTACAAGCTTCCAGCGGCACATGCACACATGGTCGTACATATATTATATAGCATCTGATCAGACACACAATCAGCATCTATGTTACTAGAGGCAGAAATTAGCTCCGTGAACAAAAAAATCCTGGATCCGCCACTGCTTATCTCTGATTAGAAATTAAAAGGTCAGTAAAATAAAGTGTTTCGAGATAAGAGATGGTCCTATTTAGTACCACGTAGCAATGCCGAACGCGAATCACACAATATTTTTCATCAAAACAACGACTGACTATTCAACTACAATAATGAATTCTACCGGACACGATTACACAAATCCTCCCTTTCTAAATTAAAGCTATAGTAGATTATTCGTACTAATAGCATAAAATTAACTTATTAATAAAGAAATTGAGTTTGGCACTTTAAACTAAAGGCATCCAATCGTAGCTAATCCTCCTTCACATCCCCTGACAACGGAACTGGTAGAGGTGCGAAAGCAATCTGTTTCACAGAGAATTCGGAAATACTTCTGTCAAAGAATATTTCTGTCTTCAACACGTGCAACCACATCACGCAGTATGAATCATTGGCTGAATGCTGCATGCAAATTTTTACATAAGTTACAACGAAAACACTACACACTCTACAAAAGATGCCAACTTCGGAGCTTCATTGTAAAAGTTGCAAGTTTTCCTGTTAAAGTAAACCGGTAGCAGCATTGCCAATGTATGGGCGTAGGTACATGTACACGTCACATATCACTTACTGTCATACAGCCGAGGCCATCTTGTGGGTAGAAAACGGTGTATTTTAGTTAATTGTAATTCGTCGTCTGAAACTGTTTTGTCATCTGGGGTTCCTCAGGGTTGTGTTCTTGGATCGATTACATTTGCCCTCTATACGTAGCCATTAGGTGATATTGTTAGAAAATATGGTCTCAGCTTTCATTTGTATGCCGATGATACTCCATTACTATTCAAAAAAAGTAGGGGATATTTGATTTTGGGGGTATAATACTAAAATATGCAAATGACTACGAAAAAAGTCACTATAGAACCTAACAGAAGAAACATTTCCAGTTACATGTGACGCCCAAACGCACCAATAGCTACCGCATGGAATGCAGGTGATGCTTGCGATCAATATGGGGGTCCAACCCAAGATTTGCACGACTCTGACTTTGAATGTTACAGTCACTGTGGCATTGAATTCCAGGGTGGAAACATCAGTTTAATTGTTTTAGTGACCAGAAAACAAATTTTGATATGCGTCGGCTTACCCAAAATGAAAGGTTACGTGCCCTTGGCATGCTACAGATCGGCACAACACAGGAGGTTGTGGCGCGGACGATGAATGTTTCTCAGTCTGTCATAAGCAGACTATGGTCCAGATACCGTGATACACAATCTGTACAGGACAGACCACGCTCAGGTCGACCAAGGGCGACAACTCAAGCCCAGGATCGATTTATCCGTACCTTGGCCTTGAGAAATCGTGTCATCACAGCAAATCAGATCAGCGCTCGTCTTCAAACAGACACTGGTGTGAGAGTGAGTGGCCAGACGATTCGGATTCGACTGCATAGGGGTCACCTTCGCGCCCGACATCCTCGCGTGATCCCTTGTTTGAGAGATCATCACATTCAGGCAAGACGTCGTTGGTGTAGGGATTGTCAACACTGGGATAATCGACGCTGGAGCAATGTGATGTTTTCAGATGAGTCAAGGTTCACTGTTGATTTTTCTGACAGACGTAGGAGGGTGTGGCGTCGTCGAAACGAGCGCTTCCAAGACAACGTCATCAGACATGATCGATTTGGGGGTGGTTCTGTTATTGTTGCTGGAAGAACGGCTTTACATGCTGTTGCAAGGCGTGTTACAGGCCAGTACTACCGGGACAACATCTTGGCAGTCCAGGCTGTGCCGTTCGCACGACGTCATGGCCGCCGTTTCATCTTCCAGGATGACAACGCAATATGTCACAGGGCCAGTGTCGTTACAGGTTACCTCCAACAACAGAACATCACCACGTTACCTTGGCCAGCACTGGGTCCCGACCTCTCCCCCATCGAGCATGTCTGGGACATGCTTGGACAGAGGTTACGTCAACGTCAACAACGTCCTGCCAATGTCCAAGAACTTGCTGCTGCGTTGCAACAGGAATGGGACAATCTCGACCAAAATGACCTTAGACGTCTCATCAATGCATGTTTGGAAAGCAGAGGAGGATTTACCCGTTACTGACTTTGTTGTGATGCTGTGGTAACTTTGCTGTTTGACCCCGGGTATGATTTTACCCTTATAATGGTCAGTCTGTGCCTTACTTAGTCTAACGATCATTTGGAATAAATCGATGAATGTGAACTTCATTTCATTTTGTTATTTGTTTCTTCGTCAGTTTCATTAGGTGACTTTAATAACACTTAAAAATCAAATATCCCCTACTTTTTTTGAATAGTATATATTTCATTTAAACCTAATTGTCCATCCTCTTTCAATTTATCAAAACTGCAACTTGAGAACTGTATCAGTGAAATTAGAAAATGAATGTTAAAGAACTTTCTAAAATTAAATGATGATAAAACCGAATATTTGTTGTAAGGCTCAAGGCATCACTTAAGGAAATTTGTACATGATAACCCCCTGTTGTAGTAGGTAATTGTGATATATTTTCATCTGATTCTGCCCGTAATATTAGCGCAATGTTTGGTAGTGTTATGCTTATGGGAGCTCAAGTAAGTAACATTTGTAAATTTTGCTATTTTCATATTAGAAATATAAGTAAAATGCGTAAATTTGTTCGTGAAGAGGCCACTAAGTCACTTGATAATTCTCTTGTCACTTCTCGATTAGATAACTTTAATTCACTTTTAGTTGGTTTACCGTTAAAGCTTATAGATAAATTACAAAAAGTACAGAATACTGCTGCTAGACTTGTTACTTTAACTAAAAAATGTGACCACGTAATTCCTGTTTTATTCAATTTACACTGGTTATCTGCTAAATATCGAATTGATTTTAAGATTTTGTTACTTACTTTTAAATGCTTAAATAATCTAGCTCCTGTTTACCTCTCAGATCTTTTAGAACTTTATACACCCGGCCGAACATGGGTTATAGTCATAACGGCCCTAAACCATAACGGCCCAAAAATTTGGTCATAACGGCCAAAATATTTAGTCGAAACGGTCAAAGAATTTGGTCATACCGCCCCCCCCCAAAAAAAAAAACCAAAACATTTTTACATGCAGGAAATTATATCTATTCGCGAAAATATTGCCTAATAGATAATATAAATACACACATAGATATGACATTGTATAAAACATACAAAACATAATATTCAGTCAAGGTATCCCCTTTACACTACTGGACCATGAACTCTAGTACATATCCGTGGCAGCATCACTGATGCTACCTTCTTTGTACGGCCGTCTTAATTAGCCCAGTTTAGGAGCAGAACAGTAGGACGTTGAACCCAATTTCATTTCATTTCATTTCTTTGCACGGTGTACCACGAATTGAAAATTTCATCTTGACTTTCTGTTTTATTTTTTTTTATCAAACACCAGATTTGAGTTTCGGAGGTAACTTGGCTGATCTTCTTTTCAAATTTTTTGGCTGGTCCGAATGGATTGGCTGTTGTTGTTTATTAAAGATCTGACGTCCAATACATTAGATATATTATAATCGGTTAACACACAAAATAAGTAGGACATCCACCCAAACTAAGTCAAATGCAATGGATTGAAGATGGTTGTTGTTATTGCTGTTTATTACAGATTTAACACGTCCAATACAATGAATATGATCTTATGGACAGCTTGGTTTAATTAAATCATTTACACTTGAAAATTGTTAAAGATAGGTTGCCAGGCAACGAAACATACGCCCACAGCAGCTAAATCGTCCGGGCAGTCAAAAAGGGTTGTCGCATCTTTTTACTTTTTTTGGTAATGAAACATTTGTAATACACTAAAATCTGATTAAGAGTAACAACTCATTATGTAATTATCTGAAAATCATTAGAATTTGTTTGCTTTTTATAAAGTTTTGCTCCACGCTAACAATTAGTATAGGAAACATTTAACATCATGGATTTAGCTGTTCAGTTATCAAAATTCATTGAAAATCAAAATACTTGTTCGTTTCAACACCTTAAACTCTGTGTATCAATCTGAAGTCAATCGGATGATAAGTTTGGCATCTATAGCGTCATAAGGTTTTTTATAAAGTGATCATGGGAGATAACTCTGGAAGTCATTATTTGAAATCGGATATTAACTTTGGCCTCTAGAGCATCCACAAGATTTTTTGAAGTGATCAAGGGCCACAACTCTGGCACTAATTATCGTAAATCGCTGAAAATCAATAGGCTTCTTCGTCTCATGACCTTAAACACTGTGTATAAATTTGAAGTCAATCGGATATCAACTTTGGCTCTTACAGTGTCCACAAGATTTTATGAAGTGATCAAGGGTCATAACTCTGGCACTAATTATCGGAAATCGCTGAATATCAATAGGCTTTTTCGTCTTATGATCTTAAATACTGTGTATAAATTTAAAGTCAATCGGATATTAACTTTGGCTTTTAGAGCATCCACAGGATTTTTTGAAGTGATCAAGCAAGGGCCATTACTCTGGCACTAATTATCGGAAATCGCTGAAAATCAAAAGGCTTTTTCGTCTTATGATCTTAAATAATGTGTATAAATTTAAAGTCAATCGGATATTAACTTTGGCTTTTAGAGCATCCACAGGATTTTTTGAAGTGATCAAGGGCAATAACTCTGGCACTAATTATCGGAAATCCCCGAAAATCACTAGGCTTCTTCGTCTTATGACCTCAAACACTGTGTATAAATTCAAAGCCAATCGGATATTAACTTTGGCCTCTAGAGCGTCCACAAGATTTTTTGAGGTGATCAAGGGCCATAACTCTGGTAGTTATTATCGGAAATCGCTGAAAAACAATAGGCTTCTTCGTCTCATGACCTTAAACACTGTGTATAAATTTAAAGTCAATCGGATATTAACTTTAGCCACTAGAGCGTCCACAATGGACGGGCCGACGGACGGGGGCAACGACAATATACGACCACATTTCAATGTGGGCGTATAAAAACACAAAATAAAAAAGGTCCTCATATGGCCATGTCTTTTACCTTTCTTTGATAAAAAAAATATAAATAAATGACTAATGTTTATATCATATAACCTAATCAAATCAGACGGTGTGAAGTTCCTAATTAGTTGATTAATTAGTACTCACATCTTTCCTTTGATTATCTGATGAGTGAATTGTTATTTTTTTCAAATGATTAAAAGTCAATTGTTATTTTTATACGCCCACATTTTCATGTATGTTTATAACCCAAAGATCTTGGTTCCTTTCGATATTTGCGCCCATTGGATTGTAACTTCCTGAATTATGGCCCCTGATTGTCCGAAAAATGACCTTTTTTAGCTTGTGGTCCCTCTGGAGGTCAGAATTATTATTATTTGATTATATCATCGTTACATCGTAATGAAGGTTCAGGTCGAATTTCGTGAAAATTGACTGCAAAATGGCTGCCGCTTGTACGCGAAGAGTGTAAAAATATGGTATCAAGGTTGTGAACCCTGTAGAGGTCACAATCTTCATTCAATTTTGATGAAACTTGAAACACATGTTTACAACTTAACAATCTTAGTTCCTCTCGATATTTGTGCATATCAGATTGTAACTTCCTGAATTATGGCCCTTGATTGTACGAAAAATGACCCTTTTTTTAGCTTTCGGTCCCTCTGGGGTCAGAATTAATATCTCATTTAATAAACCGTTTGATTATATCACCGTTGCATCGTAATGAAGGTTGAGGTCGAATTTCGTGAAAATCGGACCAAAATTGACAGCTGTGCTTGTCAGGCCATCCATCCTTCATCACTAACAAGGGGAAACCACGCCAGAAAATCTAGATGAACTTTGTCACCCAATGCAGGGATCAAACACCCAACCTCAAGGCTACCGAGCCAGCATCTTACCCACTTAGCAACATGATCCCCAGTCGAATTTGAAGCCTACTGAAATGAACCTTTATAACCCAAAGATCTTAATTCATTTCGATATTTGCAAATTCTAACCTAATGATGTAGGAAAAATCACTTTCGGTATTGCTTGTTCTCTATCCATCTCTGGAAAATGTGGGCATATCCTGCCTGGCAGTGCCAGCCTATCTTTATCAAAGGTAAGTAACATATGCTCAGACCATGTATGACAGAATCGAACCACCTTGTTAGCAAATCCAAAAGAGATATAATATGCATACAGGAAACAAAGTTAGATACAAAATTAGGTCCAAAGCAGAAGGACCCAAATTCCTGAATTTAATGTTAATATAACATCAGTCAGCTGGACCTCCTGTTTTAACATGGTTTTTTTTATGACGAAGGGAGAAGATGACCCACCCTCTCTTCTCACGACAGCGATTTTATAAGTCTGTTTTAAATTGACTTTGTAATATACAAGGAGTTTGTATTTTGTGTGTTAACCACTTTTAAAGAGACTTTTGATATTAATGGACATTTGTGTTATTTGTTTTTACCAACTTCAACCCATTAAGTGTAAATAATTTAATCAAATCAACCTGTGCATAATATCATATTTAATGTATTGGACGTTAAATCTTTAATTTAATAAACAACAAATATTATTTTTCATTAATTACGTACATCACTGGCTTCCTATAAATCAGCGCATTAATTACAAAATACTTTTATTAACCTACAAATGTCTACAGCCAAACACCACCTCCCCTACCTACCTCCAGGATCTACTTCGCATAAAGTCATCACAAAGGGAAACACGTTCGTCAAACAAAACTCAATTAGTAATTCCAAGATCAAACTATGTGAAATGTGGAGACAGAAGCTTCTCTGTTGCTGCTCCTAAACTGTGGAACAGACTACCATCACATATTAAGGATGCAAAATCACTGAGTACATTCAAATCCTTGCTAAAAACACACCTATTCAATGCAGATGATGGGAAACTGTCGTAAATTGTGACAGACTAACTCAGCGCCAGTGAGCAAACTCTTTGGATACGAGGCGCTATAGAAATGCATTATTATTATTATTATTATTATCAGATAAACTACTTTTATAGCCCAAAACTATTCAACTAGTCTCTTATAGTCTGCGCTCTTTTAGTTATCAAGCATCTGTTCTATGGAATAATCTACCATTTAAGATGTTGTACATCTCTATATTCTTTTGAAAACAACTTAAACACATTTATTTAATCAGGCTTTAAACTGACTCTGTATGCAATCGTAAACATGTCCATAATCTTGTTGTTTATTTATGATTATGTTAGGCGCAGATTGCCCCCCTTGCGCTGATTACCCCTGCGCATGCGCGAATCTCCAACTAATTTTCGATGAGCAATCTGCGCGCGCGAAGTGAACTTTGTCCGGGCAATTTAATGGATTACTGCGATGATAATAATCCGCTTAATCTTAATCGGTAATCATCATGGATCACTGCCTTAGTATTATAAAGTCATTTTAATGAAATTTGCGAGAAATGAACCGAGTGTTTTATAACACAAGGCGTACAGGTTTTACGCCAAATTACCACTTTACCGACCTGAGAGCCGTCTATGTGGTTACGATTTATATGGTAACAATTTAAAGAAAAATGATTTTGAAAATATTCACTTATTCAACTTGGTCATCGTTTTATTCTGTCTGTTATTCATATTTCAACAAGAGGAAATTTTTTTATAAAAATGGCTAACTAAATTACTACGTGCACCAAACAACGATAATATTTTTATTGGTTAGGGCCGTCTAAACGCGGGTAAATTTAGAGTAGCTATTGGCTAACAACACGCATAAACAACCTTTTTTGCATAAGGCATACTATTTATAGTATTATTGGTTGGAATTATTTTCAAGTCGACAGCCTCAAAGACCAACTTACCGTGTTTTGCATAGTGTCGAGTAGGGTAATAGTACATAATTGTGATAATACAAATTAGGCTACGCATGTCTAAAATAATTATATTATTCGTGAAAAATTGTCTTAAATTATCGGTGGTACACACTGGTCCACAGGTGTATTTCCAGGATTACAGCTAGATTAATCCATATTATGTGCACAATGATAATACTATAGCGTACGTATAACAGAAATCAAAGATTACAGGTGCAGATCATTTCGTTCGTTCTTGTGGATTAACGTCCCCTTCCACCAAGCGGGATATCGTAGATAATGTTGTTGTTTTTCTTGGTTTTTAACGTCCGCTTCCACCGAAGGTGATATTGCAGACAAGTCTTATTTTTCTTTTTCATTATCTTAGCGCACGCCCAGGGGTCTTTGCTGTGGGAGGAAACCGGTGTGTCCGGAGGAAACCCACGAGGTTGAGAAGGAGCCCCTATCTCCATGCCACATACGCTCACACCGGGGATCGAAACCACCGCCGCAATTCAGAGGTGACCGGCCAGCTAGAGGTCGAAGCGCGGCACTCTAGACCACTAGGCCATCCTATCTATCTTCTGGTGGTTTAACGTCCGCTTCCACAAAAGTGATATCGCAGACTAGATATAGGACATAAGCTTCTTCCTGTTTTAGAATATGATTTTGCAATCTTTCCATTTTCGGCCTTAGTCCACGGAGTAGGGTTAGTGGGAAGGTCTTCCCTTTATTTAATAATAAAAACAAGTTATTTGGTAGTTGTTTCTTCCAATTTCTGGATTGGTTGTCGTCTTTATGGGATTAGTCTTTAGGTGCCAGACCCACCTGTCTTATCATGGTCTCCCCTTACTCAACTGTCCCATTCTGTATAGTTGGTGTCATTTTGAGATATAGTGTTTAGATACCGAGTCCGTCTGTCCTTGACTCTCCCTTACTCCGCTATCCTGCTAGTTTGGTGGTCTTTTTTTCATGGAATTCAAATTAACTTCCAAAAACGATTAGTCTGCAAAGAAATTCCAATTGACAGAACACAATTTTTATGGGAAAACAATCACTGGTTTTATTCTAATATCACGACGTTTCGACAAGTATCCTCTTATCGTTATCAAGCACCTCGTTAACTGTAATATGGTTTCACCCAATGGCTCCCTTTAAGGCATTCAATGTTGTTAATTTTATCCTTTGGTTGAAGCGTGGGTCAATTATATATTGTGTTGTTTTTGTTTAATCCTTTACTTCTTATTATCATTATTTAATATTTGTAAATGGCTTCATCATGAACTCTTATATATTAAACCCAAGTTTACTAAATGTCATTGTGCTTGATAACGATAAGAGGATACTTGTCGAAACGTCGTGATATTAGAATAAAACCAGTGATTGTTTTCCCATAAAAATTGTGTTCTGTTATTGTGTTCTCCAATCACTAAATGCCACTTAAAGATTAAATTCCAATTAACTGTCAAGCATTCTACGCTCAAATGCGCTACCTGACGAGGTAACGAGATACTTGGGTAACGAGATACTTGGCTGTTAATTTCAATTCCCTTACAAAGCAATGTTTTATTAAAACGTACACATATTTAAAATTGTTTCTTGTGAAAATATAAAGATGAGAAAATAATTTGTCTGTTAAGGAGTTCCAATTAACCGCCAATCATTCTACGCACAAAGGCGCTACCCGACGAGGTAACAAGATACTTACAAAGCAATGTTTTATTAATACATACACAGTATTTAAAAATGTTTCATGTGAAAATATGACGATAACAGTCTTTTTATAACGAAGAAGTGTTTAGATGCCGAGTCCGTCTGATCGTGACGCCCCCTCACTCCACTATCCTGCTAGTTTATTATATTTCACGTAGTTTAGTGTTTAGATGCCGAGCCCGTCTAATCGTAGCACTCTCTTACTTCACTATTCTATTTAATCCAACTGTGTTCATTAAATCGTTGATCAGCTCGAAGGTTTGTAGCTTTAGATCTGGCCTCGGAAAGAGTAGGTTCAGTGTTGAGTGGTATGTTGTTGGCCTCCAGCAATCCCACTAATTCCTTCCTCTCTTCCTTGTATATCTCACAGGACATGGTTGGTGGTACATTCTTCTCCGCACTCACAGACGATGACTTGGTATTTGTGGTCTCGCAGCCGCTCTTTCATCCTTAGTTTCGATATAAGTTTGCATATATCTCTTCTAGGGTGATTGATCGCTGTCTTTGTGTAGATCCGAAATCTGTATGTGTCAAGTTCAACGAGCTTTATTTCCCAGTATGAATTGACCTGCCTTTTAACCATACTGTAGATTTTCGTGGTGCTGTAGTCTATGGTGCGGAATGGTGCTGGGTCCCTGAGACCTTCGTTGGCGAGCCGATCTGCCTCTTCGTTCCCTCTAATGTTCACATGGGATGGAATCCACACGAGCTCTAGTTTTCTAGTTTACTTCCCTTCTCTAGGACCCTCTGGTACAGTTGTCTGATTTCAAAATTGACTTCTGGTCTTGAGTCTGAGTTGTCATTTTGGATTGAAATCAGACTGCTCAGAGAGTCGCTTGGGATGACGTATTTACCAGTCTTTTGATATAGCACCACGGATGGCAACAATCTCTGCAGTGTACACTGAACAGTTATTGGGCAGTTTCCTGCTTATTCTCTGTTCCCCATTTGGCAGGTATATGCCAAACGAGCTGGTGCCCCTTTCAGGATTGCGAGAGCCATCCGTATAAACATGTTCCCAGACATCAGACGGCCAGTTGTCTTCAAGGTGTTCTAGGGATATAGCACGTGCGGCAATGGGGTTGTTTTTCTTGTCGGTTTTCTGAAGTAGATCTAGATTAACTGTAGGTATCGGGAGTGTCCAAGGGGCGAAAGCTGGTGGGTCGTGTTCATTTAACACGAGCTCCTCCAGTCGTAGTTCCTTGACTGTTTCTCTGATACCCTGGCCGAAACTTTTCTTTCTTGGATCTCTTACATATTTTGTCTTCTTTAAGCTGACGAAAGTTGGGGATCTGTCGCCTAGTTGTGAGATCTTAGCCCAATATCTTGTCGCTAGTTCTTTCCCTCTTAGAGATAGGGACAACTCTCCGGTTTCCTGTAGTAATACTTCTCTCTTAGTCCCAATTCCTACACCAGTCGCAATACACAGAGCTTTGTATTGGATGGTGTCGAGCTTACTTAAGAGTGTTGGCGCACAATTCATGAAGGCCAAAGAGCCGTAGTGTAATACAGAGCGTATTAAAGCACGATATACCATCATTAGTGTAACTCTATTGGCTCCCCATGAACTGCCCGTTATTCTTCTCATTAAGTTTAGGATTTTAGAGCATCTGTCTACAGTACAGTCGATGTGCGGTTTCCAGGTTAGCCTTCGATCAAAGATTACGCCAAGGAACTTGGTTTGGTCTTTAAATTCGATGGTTTTCCCGTTCATACACAGAGTCATTCTGCTTATCCCACTATCTCTGCTCACAAGCATGCCGACCGTTTTCTTCTCTGAGACTTTAAATCCCCAATCGTTTGCCCATGCCATGAACTTATCTAAAGCCTTCTACATGTTCTCTTGTAGTTCACAGAACCTCGTCCCTTTCTCCATATTGTACTGTCATCAGCACATTTTGCCAACTCAGTTCTGGCGTCGAGATAGGACGATTTCTGTATGTCGTTGATCATGATATTGAAGAGATTGGGATTGATGACCGATCCCTGAGGCGTGCCATTTTCTAATGTTTGTTCGGCACTCAGGAATCTGCCAACGTTCACCTGCATCCTTCTATCGCTCAGAAAGCTTTTAATCCACCGAAACATTATGCCCGTTATACCGATACGTCCTAGCTTAAAAAACAGCCCGTCTAACCAAACTAAATCGAAAGCCATGGTTAGATCTACGAACACGGCACACAACAGGTGCCCCGAAAGGAGCGCCTCAGACATGACTTGCTGTAGTCGCACCAAGTGGTCCATTGTTGAACGCCCCTTCCTGAACCCGCTTTGATTATCGTCGATCAGTCGGTTACTCTCCAGATAGAACTGTAGTCGGATGTTAACCATTGTCTCCAAGGTTTTGCATAGTGTAGATGTCAAGCTTACTGGGCGATAGGACTCTGCCTTTGTTCTCTCCTTTCTTGGTTTGAAACTTTCAGTAGAGGGATGATGTTGGCTTTCCGCCATTCTTCAGGTACCTCTCCTCTCAGCCAGGGTGTGTTGAAGAAATTGAGTAGTATCATCTTAGCATTTCTAGGCAGATGTTTGAGCATTGAGTGCTTTACTTTGTCCTCACCAGCCGCACTATCCTTCTTGAGGGAAAGAGCCTTATTTAACTCTTCCTTGGAGAAGGGCAGATTGATTGGTTCAGCATCTTCATCAGATTCAAAAACCAATGAAGGGTGCTGTGAGTAAAAGATTTCCTTTCTCTTATGGAACTCTGGGGTTTGGTTGTCGTTCCTACTAGCGTCTGCAAATGTTTTTGCTAGTAAGTCTGCCTTTTCGTTGACGTTGGTAACGTACTCTTCTCCATTTTCAAGGTTTGGTATGTTGAATGATCTGCGTTTCCCGTTCAGCTTCTTCCAGACGACACCCGTTTGCGTGTTTTGGTTCAACGCATTACACAATGTCATCCAGTTTTACTTTGCGCCTTCAGGATGGTGTCTCTTGCAGCGTATTTCAACTTCAGGTAGTTTTGGTGGTTTACTTGGTTTACTACAAGAAGTCTTGGGAATGGATACGTTTGCGGCACCTATGATAACACTAGTGATGTTGGCAGCCTACACGGAAGTTAGTTCACTCGGCTTATTTCATTTTCCAATCGGGTCTTCCATTATAGACTTCCCTGATTGTTTCGGCTGGAATGCAGAATTCTATCACTAGATGGTTACTGCTTAGAGTCTTGTCTTTGTGTACTTGCCATTCGCAGCAGTTTACCATACCAAGCGTGCAGAATGTGAGATCCAGGTGTGAAGGTGGGGAATTTCCTCCGACAAATGTAGGACTCTCATCATTCAGCACGCATAGGTTGTTCCCTTCTATTATTGAGCATAGGCTAGTCACCCTGCAGTCATTCCCGGTGATCCCAACAGAGCGTGCTTTGCGTTGAAATCTCCACAAAGCACAGATTCGCCCCGTGGAACTTCATCGAGAAGTGGCTGGGAGTCATCTGGTTTTATTGTGACCCCTGGGGTTGCATAGACATTCACTATTGTCAACTTTGTTTTGTTGCTCAATGTGATGGCTATGCTATGTCCATTGCTTCTAGAGGGCCCTCCACCTTCAGCGAAACAGAAATATAATTTATATTATCACTGACGTAGATGGCAAGACCACTGCCACGTGTCGTGCTGAACGGTCTGTCCTTTCTCTGACAAGTGTATCCGGGTAGGTGGATGTCGTTCTTCGTTGGTATAAGCTTGGTTTCTTGGAGGCATATAACATCTTTGGGGTTGCGGTTGATGTTATTTTCTCCGCTCAGCACATCTGGGAACCAGTCCATTGATATTAAGTTGTAGGACTTTTACCTGGCCCGTCATGATGACTGCCTGGATGGATGCCTCGCAGTCTTGTGGATTTACTGATCTATCGGCGTCTCACATTCCGTAGTAGGTACCTCATTAGTGTTCGTCTTTGGTGTTAACACCGGCAAGCAACTGGGCATATCGCCAGTGCTGTAGGGACGAACATGCGATATCCTTCTACAAAGTGCGAAATTTATCGATTGGTCGACTTTTGTAGTTTCGTCGTCATCTTCTTCTCTTGATCTTTTCTTGGCCGTATTGATCGAGTTAATCAGTACAATCAGTACATCGGCGTTGACCATGTACGTTCGTATCTTTCCGAGGAGGCTGGCCATTTTTGTCGTTTGGTCCTCATTGGACACCGCCACCCTCAGGAACTCGAACACGAAACTCATGAAGCCACTTTCCGTTTTGAATTTCGGAATAAAGTGGTCTTCATCAGCTTTCGTTTTCTGTCCTTCTAGTTTCTTTGGGTTGGTCTTCTTCTTTAGAGTCTTTGTTGTTGGTAGTGGCTCTGAGCGAGGTGCCGTGATTTCTTTTTTCGGCTCTGTCTGTGAAGTCGATGGAGTTGGCCCTGGAGTCTGTTTGATATCCGGAGCCGTCGTCCTGACTTCTTTCGTTTCCCACTCTTTCTTTTTTATGAAGCTTACTTTCTCCTTCCCTTGTATCTTTAATGTTGCCTTTGCATTCTTTATCTTTGGGCATTCAGGGGAGTTCGCTGCATGATTGATTGATTAATTACCTGATGATCTGTTATTGGCCCTTTCCACACTGATCCGCCAGCTAATCAGTTTTGATTGTACTAATTATGTATAGGTTCTTAATGTTTTTATAAGTCAATAAGATAAGCAGATCAGCTGTCAAATTGTTGTATTAACAACTGTGATTAAACCCTTGGTTGGATACATTTGATCTGAGTTTAGTTCAATTACTTGAGTTAACTTTGATACATGTAGCTTGGGCACAGAATGCCTTACAAAGAAAACTAACTGAAGCCCTTATAGCAAAAAATAAAGCTAAGAGTTGAATATATGAGAAATAATTATAAAAAAATAAATCTAATAAAAAACCCAAAATAAACTGAAAATGTAAAACTATGTAAGGCCAAGCCTAGAAACTAAAAACTAGAATCGAAATGAAGTAAAGGTAAATTGAGGGAGAATGTATATAGTTAAAAGACAGTGAACAGAAAACAGAAAATAAGTAAAAAAAATATATGGATGGATACCTAGTTGAATCAAGAGAATAAACAAAAATAATCTAGAAATCAGAAAAAAGGGGAAAATTGTCTAATTAGCCAAACGAAAGACAATTGGAATAAGTAGAAAGTCCTAAAAAATAAAATACGGAAGAAATAAATAAATAAAAACTAAAGTATAAATATAGAAACAAAAAAGAGAAATAAAAATAAATAAGAGAACAAAACAAGTAGAGAAAAAAAAGAAATGAAGTGAACTTATACCTTATTCAGGTATAAAAAAGAGACAATCTTGGGACTTTGTAGAATCCTTGTAGGATCTTAAAGTCGATTTGAAGAGTCTTTTCTGGAGTCTTAGCTAGGCTACTTTATCAGAGATAAATTTAGTCTATAGCTTTGGAGCTCTGGTGCAGTAGGTGTTATCAGTACGAGTACTAATTACCAATTATTTGGTCCAATGGCCATCCCACTAGGCCATCCTTTTCATATTAACCTGGACGATGTTGTTTCGGATGAAACCCAGACATGTGTCTGAATTAGGGGATTAATCAAACAATAGGTATAGCGGTCATTCAGAGAATCTAACGACAGGCATTTATGACTGTTGTATATTCCATGCGACGGTGGTGTAATTACACGTCAGTGGGCTATATGGTTTCAGACGGAACCGAAAAGGGTGGCTGGAATTTGTGTTTTATATAACAATAGGTGGTAGTCATTCAAAGAATATAATCTAATTGATAGACATTTATGACTGTATATTCAAAGCGACGGCGGCCTTATTCGTAGACTGGAATCAATCATAGGCCATTGTGTGGTTTTTTGTGTGAAACACTGTCGGACAGTAAGCTTCTTTTACATATAATGGAATCGAAAGCCATTTTTATATATATATAGGCTCCGGTCGCAAAACCAGGCCCGGGGCCGATTCCCTCGACACCGTAAGTAGAGCCGAAGGAACCAATCGCGACACTCCGCCCAGAACAACCATCCACACACAAAAAGAAGACAAAACCCAAGAAGAAAGAGGAGGAACCGAAAACGAAAGCTGATGAAGGCCACTTCGTCCCGAAATTTAAATCAGAGAGAGGGTTCATGAGCTTCATGATCGAGTTCCTGAGGGTGGTTGTGTCCAATGACGACCATACAACAAAAATGGACAGCCTCTTCGGAAAGCTACAAACGTACATGGTCAACGCCGATGTACTGATTGTAATGATTAACTGCATCAATACAGTCAAAAAATGATCAAGAGAAGAAGACGACGAAGAATCTATAAAAGCCGATCAATCAGTAAATCTCGCGCTCCGTAGAAGGATATCGCATGTTCGTCACTACAGCACTGGCGATATGCCCAGTTGCTTGCCGGTGTTAACACCAAAGGCGAACACTAATGAGGTACCTACCACGGAATGTGAGACGTCGATAGATCAGTAAACCCACAAGACTGAGAGGCATCCATCCAGGCAGTCATCATGGCGCGCCAGGTAAAAGTCCTACAACTTAATATCAATGGACTTGCTCCCAGGTGTGCTGAGCTGAGAAAATACATCAACCGCAACCCCAAAGATGTAATATGCCTCCAAGAAACCATGCTACTACCAACGAAGAGAGACATCTACTTAACCGGATATACTTGTCAGAGAAGGGACAGACCGGACAGCATGACACGTGGCGGCGGCCTTACCATTTACGTCAGTGACAACATAAATTACATTTCTGTTCCACTGAATGTAACCAACCCCCTAGAAGCAATGGGCATAGCCATCACATTAAAGGGACAATCCCGATAAGAACAGAGTCTCAAAAATTAAAGTCCGAGAGTTTATGAAATTTATGGACCAAAATATAGAGGCATGGTGTATTTATCGTGTCTCAAAATTTCAGCTCAAAATATTGAGTCGCTTAGAAGTGAACGTCAACACTGCTTATCCGGACACGTAACCCTTTTAAGATTTCGGGTCAATTTTTTCATTGGGTGACCTGATAATCGATTCACATTTCTTGAGAGGACTATACAGTAAATGACCCATGTACTGTACTTGATAACAAAAGGTAAATTTCACCTACATATTATTTTTATAGAAAAAAGTCTGGTTTTATCCAGATACTGTATAATACAACGGTCTCCATTTCCAGATGAAGACTGTCAGATTTAAGTTATTTACAAGCGTATCACAAATATCGTGTTAGTTGGTCGGCCTTTGGTAATGGATTTTAAGGGATTTTAACACAAAATAAAGCAGTTTTATTCCTCAGAAAGTTATCGGGATTGGCCCTTTAAGCAATAAAACAAAGTTGACAATAGTGAATGTCTATGCACCCCCAGAGGTCACAATAGAACCAGATGACATCCAGTCACTTCTCGATCAGCTTCCACGGGGCGAATCGGTGCTTTGTGGAGATTTCAACGCAAAGCACGCTCTGTGGGGTCACCGAGGAATGACTGCAGGTGACTAGCCTATGCGTACTGAATGATGAGAGCCCTATATTTGTTGGAGGAAATGCCCCACCTTCACACCTAGATCTCACATTCTGTACGCTTGGTATGGCAAACCGCTGCGATTGGCTAGTACATGAAGATGAGACACCTGGCAGTGGCCATTTAGTGATAGAATTTAACATCCAAGCTGAAACCAACAGAGAAGTCTATAACAGAAGACCCAATTGGAAAATGAAAGAAGCTGATTGGGCTAACTTCCGTGTAGGCGGCTTCGATTGGAAGGAAGAAGGTATCATTGACACCGACATCAACGTGTACTCAGCCAATATCACGAATGCAATTCTAGGTGCAGCAGACATCTCCATTCCAAAGACTTCTGGCAGAAAACCAAGAAATACCAAACCCTGGTGGTCTTCAGAATGTCAAGAGGCAGTTTACAAAAAAAAGAAGGCACTTCGCCTACGAAAACGCCACTACAATGAAGTCAACCACCAAAATTACTTGAAGTTGAAATACGCCGCAAGAGACACCATCCAGAAGTCACAAAGTGGGCAGTGGGGGACATTCTGTAATGCGTTGAACCAAAACACGCAAACAGGTGTCGTCTGGAAGAAACTGAACGCCATGCACGGAAAACACAGATCGTTCAACATACCAAACCTTGAAGATGGAGACAAGTACGTTACCAACGGCAATGAAAAGGCAGATTTACTTGCTATGACATTTGCAGATGCAAGTAGAGATGAAAACCAACCACCAGAATTCATGAAGAGGAAGGAAATCTTTTACTCACAGCACCCTTCATTAGTAAATGAATCTAATGAAGAGGCTGAACCAATCAATCTGCCCTTCTCCGAGGAAGAGTTAAATAAGGCTCTTTCCCTCAAGAAGGATAGTGCGGCTGGTGAGGTCAAAGTAAAGAACCCAATGCTCAAACATCTGCCCAGAAATGTCAAAGAGATACTACTGAACTTCTTCAACACATCTTGGTTGACAGGGGAGGTACCTAAAGAATGGCGGAAAGCCAACGTCATCCCTCTTCCGAAACCAGGGAAAGAGAAAACAAAGGCAGGGTCCTATCTACCAGTAAGCTTGACATCCACACTGTGCAAAACCTTGGAGACAATGGTTAACATCCGACTTCAGTTCTACCTGGAGAGTAACTGACTGATCGACGAAAATCAAAGCGGGTTCAGGAAGTGACGATCAACAATGGACCACTTGGTGCCACTACAGCAAGTCATGTTTCAGGCACTCCTCTCGGGGAACCTATGTGCCGTGTTCGTAGATTTAACCAAGGCTTTCGGTTTAGTTTGGTTGGACGGGCTGCTTTTCAAGCTGGGACGTATTGGAATAACGGGTACAATGTTTCGGTGGATCAAAACCTTTCTGAGCGATAGAAGGATACAGGTGAATGTTGGCAGATTCCTGAAAGCCGAGCAAACATTAGAAAATGGCCCGCCTCGGGGGTCGGTCATCAGTCCCACTCTCTTCAATATCATGATCAACGACATACAGAAATCTTCATATCTCGACGCCAGAACTGAGCTAGCAAAATTTGCTGACGACAGCACAATATGGAGGAAAGGGACGAGATTCTGTGAACTTCAAAAGAATATGCAAAAAGCCTTAGACAAATTCATGACATGGGCAAACGACTGGGGATTTAAGTTCTCAGAGAAGAGAAGAAAACAGTCGGCATGCTTGTGTGCAGGGATAGAGGGATAAGCAGAATGACTCTGTGTATGAACTGGAAAACCATCGAGTTTAAAGATCAAACAAAGTTCCTTGGCGTAATCTTTGATCGAAAGCTGACCTGGAAACCGCACATCGACTGGACTGTAGATAGATGCTCCAAAGTGCTAAACTTAATGAGAAAAATAACGGGTAGCACTTGGGAAGCCAACAGAGTTACACTTATAATGGTGCATCATGCTCTAATACGCTCTGTATTAGACTACGGATCTATGGTCTTCATGAACTGCGCGCCAACACTCTTAAGTAAGCTTGACACCATCCAATACAAAGTTCTGTGTATTGCGACAGGCGTAGGGCTTGGGACCAGGAGAGAGGCATTACTGCAGGAAGCCCGAGAGTTGCCCCTATCCCTAAGAAGAAAAGAACTAGTAACAAGGTATTGGGCTAAGATCTCGCAATTGGGCGAGAGATCCCCCACCTAAAGAAGACAAGATATGTAAGAGATCCTAGAAAGAAAAGCTTTGGCCAGGGTATCAGGGAAACAGTCAAGGAACTACGACTGGAGGAGCTCGTGATAAACGAACATGACCCACCATCGATCGCTCCTTGGACACTCCCAATACCACCGGTCAATCTAGATCTGCTACAGAAAACCGACAAGAAAAACAAACCCACTGCAGTACGGGCTCTCTCTCTGGAACACCTGGAAGACAACTGGCCGTCGGATGACTGGGAACATGTTTATACGGATGGCTCACGCAATCCTGAAAGGGGCACCAGCTCGTTTGGAATATACCTGCCAAACGGGGTACAGGGAATAAGCAGGAAACTGCCCAATAACTGTTCGGTGTACGCTGCAGAGATTGTGGCCATCCGTGATGCTATATCATGGACCTCCTATCAAAAGACTAGTAAGTTCGTCATCCCAAGCGACTTTCTGAGCAGTCGGATTTCAATCCAAAATGACAACTCAGGCTCAAGCCCAGAAGTCATTTGGGAATTCAGGCAGCTGTACCAGAGATCCTAGAGAAGGGAAGCAAATTAGAGCTTGTGTGGATTCCATCACATGTGAACATTAGAGGAAACGAGGAAGCAGATCGACTCGCAAATGAAGGTCTCGGGGACACAGCACCACTCCGCACCATAGATTACAGCACCATGGAAATCTACAGTATGGTAAAAAGACAGGTCAATTCAATCTGGGAATTAAAGCTTGTTGAACTTGACACATACAGATTCCCACTGGATGACAAGATCTACACGAAGACAGCTATCAATCACCCTAGAAGAGATATATGCAAACTTATATCGAAACTAAGGGTGAAAGAGCGGCTGCGAGACTACAAACACCAAGTCATCGTCTGTGACTGCGGAGAAGAATGTAACACCAATCATGTCATGGTAGACTGCGAGGTATACAAGGAAGAGAGAATGGAACTAGTGGAGATGACGGAGACCAACAACATACCGCTCAACACTAAGAACCTACTCTTTCCAAGACCCGATCTGAAGCTGCAAATCTTCGAACTAATTTACGATTTAATGAACACTGTTTGATTAAGTAGAATAGTGAAGTAAGAGGGGGCTACGATAAAACGAGCTCGGCGTCTAAACACTAAGCTACACAGGGGATATACACCAAAGTAGCAGGATAGTGGAGTAAGGGAGGATCACGGTAAGACGGGCTCGGCATCTAAACACTAATCCACTACAAAGACACCAAACCTGCAAAGTGGGATAAGTGGCGTAAGGGGAGGCCACGATGGGGCGGGCCTGGCACCTAAACACTAAACCACAAAAGATGACTTCTGCCAATCCAGAGACGAGACGCATATATGTCTGCATAAATGCCGTCTCTACAGATCAACTACCAAACAATATGTATTTTATTAAATAAAGAGAAGAACTTATCACTATACCTACTCCATGGCTCAAGGCCGCAAATGGAAAGATTGCAAAATCATATTCTAAAAATAGGTTGCCAGACAACGAAACATACGCCCACACAGCAGCCAAATCGTCCGGGCAATCAACAAGAGTTGTTGCATTTTAAGTAATCATCAGAAAATCATAATTCAAACTCACCCATAACTACGGTGTAACTGTGATATAATCAAACGTTTTTTTAAATCAGATAATAATTGTGACATCCAGAGGGACCACATGCTAAAAAGGGTGATTTTTCGTATAATCAGGGGCCATAATTCAGGAAGTTACGATCCGATATGGGCAAATATGCAATGGAACCAAGATCATTAGGTTATAAACATGTATTTCAAGTTTCATCAAAATCAGTTCAAAATTGTGACCTCTATAGGGTCCACAACCTTTATATAACATATTTTCACACAATTGCCGTACAGACGGCGGCCATTTTATCCGTCAACTGTGGTCCGATTTTCACAAAATTCAAATTCTCTCTTCATTACCATGAAACGGTGATATAATAATCAAACCTTTTTTTAAATCGGATAATAATTTTGACCTCCAGAGGGACCAAAAGCTAACAAAAGCGATTTTTCGGACAATCCGGAAGCTATGATCCGATGTGCGGAAACATCGAAAGGAACCAAGATCTTTGGGTTATAGACATACATGTCAAGTTTCATCAAAATCGGTTCAAAATTGTGACCTCTATAAGGTCCACAACCTTGATATAATATATTTTCACACTATTCGCGTACAAACGGCGGCCATTTTATCCGTCAATTTTGGTCCGATTTTCAAGAAATTCGAACTCAACCTTCATAACCATGGAACGGTGATACAATCAAACGTTTTTTTAAATCGGATAACAATTTGACCTCCAGAGGGACCACAAGCTAAAAAGGGCAATTTTTCGGACAATCAGGGGCCATAATTCAGGAAGTTACGATCCGATTGGCGCAAATATCGCAAGGAACCAAGATCTTTGGGTTATAGACATACATGTCAAGTTTCATCAAAATCGGTTCAAAATTCTGACCTCTATATGGTCCACAACCTTGATATAATATATTTTCACACTATTCGCGTACAAACGGCGGCCATTTTGTCCGTCAATTTTGGTCAGATATTCACGAAATTCGTATTCAACCTTCATAACCATGGAACGGTGATATAATCAAACGTTTTTTTAAATCGGATAACAATTTTGACCTCCAGAGGGACCACAAGCTAAAAATGGCGATTTTTCATACAATCGAGGGCCATAATTCAGAAAGTTACGATCCGATTGGCGCAAATATCGAAAGGCACCAAGATCTTTGGGTTATAAATATGCATTTCAAGTTTCATACAAATCGGTTCAAAATTGTGACCTCTACACTGTTCACAAGCTAAAAAAAACGCGATTTTTCGTACAATTAGGGGCCATAACCCACGAAGTTACAGTCCGATACATGCCAATATCGAAAGGAACCGAGATCTTAGGGTGATAAACCTATATTTTAAGTTTCATTGAAATCGGATAAAAATTGTGACCTGTAGACTGTTCACAAACAATTGTGGACGTCCGGACGGATGGACGGACGGACGGACGAACAGGGGCGACGACAATATACGTCCACATGAAAATGTGGGCGTATAAAAACAGGAAGAAGCCTCGGCTCTCCTATGTCTTGTCTGCGATATCACATCTGTAGAAGCGGACGTTAAAACACCAGGTAGAAGTAGTAGTAGCCATTTTTATGCACGTGTAAGGTTTACCGACAGATGCCAGAAATCGATGTTTACAAAAACTGCCCAATAACTGTTCAGTGTACACTGTAGAGCTTGTGGCCATTCGTGATGCTATATCATGGATCTCCCATCAAAAGACTAGTAAGTTCTTCATCCCAAGCGACTCTCTGAGCAGTCTGATTTCAATCCAAAATGACAACTCGGACTTAAGAACAGAAGTCATTTTGGAAATCAGGCAGCTGTACCAGAGGGCCCTAGGGAAGGGAAGCAAAATAGAGATCGTGTGGATTCCATTACATGTCAACATTAGAGGAAATGAGGAGGCAGATCGACTCGCCAACGAAGGTCTCAAGGACACAGCACCACTCCGCACCATTGACTACTGCACCACGGAAATCTACAGTATGGTTAAAAGACAGGTCAATTCAATCTGGGAATTACAACTCTTTGAACTTGACACATACAGATTCCGGCTGGATGACAAGATCTACACGAAGGCAGCGATCATGATTCATATCAAAACTAAGGGTGAAAGAGCGGCTGCGAGACTACAAATATCAGAATGTACCACCAACCATGTCCTGGTAGACTGCGAGGTATACAAGGAGGAGAGAAGGCTACTAGTGAGTGTTCCAAAGACTTATCTCCTAGTTGAAGATATGATTCGAATTTATCCGAGGGGGAAAAAGTTCAGGCGATAAATTTCAGTAATGCACATTATATCTGCACTCTTGAAAACAACACAAACTAATAATAGTTCAAACTCTTTATGTTGATATCAAATAGGAACTGTATTACACTGTATACTAAAATCTATCTTACATATGTATTCACATATGGTTTCGAGGAACTAATTAACTGGACATAAGTAGAAAATTTTGAAGGGTTTTATCTCTGAACTTTAGAAATCAACATTGTCATCAACAGAAATTGGATGGGCGACTTAGCAGAAAAGATGGCGGCAAAACACAGCCTAATAGTCATGCGCTTGCAAAGCATGCGGAAAACATTAGCGACATCTCATTAAAGGGACAATCCTGCAACTGACAATAACAACTAACAATGAACTATAAAATATATTAAACTAATCAAATATTCACAACAATCCTCCCAGGGAAAATTTGGAGTGTACTTAGTAAGAATAGGAAGTAACTTAAAGCTAAATGCAATACTACAAACATCACATTGCTTCTAAAACTGGGCAACATTTTTGAACTGATCATTTATAATCTCCTGAGTTTGTATGCACTTTCACGTTACGCACTACACCATCAGATCCCGGATACACCTCAATAATACGCGCAAGTTGCCACTTTCCACGAGACACATTTGGATCTGCTAGTAGCACAATATCATTAATCTGTAATTGACGCTCCTGTCTCTGCCACTTTGATCTTCTCATTAAAGTTGGAAAATACTCTTTTACTAATCTAGTAAAGGTTCGCGACACAATCGATTGAACAAATTCAAAGCGTTTATGTAAATTCTTGGTTTCTTGAAACGGTCCTTGAGGAATTTCTGTAGTCGCTCTCCCAAGAATAAAGTGGTTTGGTGTAATAGGTTGAAAGTCATTCGGATCACTTGAAGAATAAGTAATTGGTCTGCTGTTGACCAAACATTTCACTTCCATGATAATGTCTGCTCTCCAACTGAAATTTTCAGGGCATTTTTTACTTGTTTTATTAAACTTTCAAACATACCGCCTTGGTGTGGGCTTAAGGGGGTATTAAATTTCCAGCAAACCTTGTGAAGTAAAGCAAAGTCTTCGATTTGTTTTTTACCCTTCTGGACTAACTGCTTTAATTGCTTTTGTGCCCCAACAAAGTTAGATCCATTGTCCGAAATAAAAACACTTGGCCATCCATGTTGTGCAGCGAATCTCCTCACAGTGTGTAAGAAGGCCTGGGTAGATAAATTTTCCACAATATCTAAATGTATAGCTCGAATAGTACCACAGGTGAAAATAACACCCCAAGCTTTAGTACATTTGTTCCTTGATACCTTCAGATTAAATGGGCCAAATACATCCACTCCTGTTACAGAAAAGGGAGGGGAAAAGGGTTTGAGTCTGTCTGCAGGCAAATCAGCCATAAGGGTAGAATGGACAGGTTGACGCTGTTTTCTGCATGTGACACAGTTTCTAATTACACCTTTAACAATACATCTGCCACGAACTATCCAGAATTTTCTTCTGATGTCATTTAAAGTTCTCTCTGAGCCACAATGACCATTCTTCGCATGATATCCTCGAACAATAAGTTTGGAAATATAACAGTCTGGAGATATAAGAACAGGATGAATCTCACTGTATTCTAATGGTGATTTCTTAGGCGACCACCGACTCTCACAATTCCATCCTTCTTAAATGGAGCCAAGTCATGATAACGATTTTCCCAATCTATAAGTGAACTCTGAGCATGGATAATCAATAGATTTTCTGCTTTTTGGATTTCCTCTAGCTGTAGAACTCGTTCAGTTGTATCTGATCTCTTACGTAGTTTATCAACAAAACGCAAACACTAATTTTGGTCAACTGGAATACCTCTCTATATCAATAAAATTATCTGACTTAGACACTTGGCATAAAGTTTTGGTATTTTTGAATTCCAATTCTGTATTAGACTGGTCCGTGTGTGTCTCTAAAGGCCACTCAGATTCAGGTTGATATAAAAAGTTTGGACCATTCATCCACCTATCATACAGTTTTTCAACTGGTATACCTCTACTCAGATCGTCTGCAGGATTAAGACCACTAGGAACATATCTAAAACTTGAATTATCCCATGTAGCTTGAATCTCAGCCACTCTCACTCCGACGAATGCCTTTAACGTTGCAGATTCCGATCGAAGCCAAAAGAGTACGACTTGCGAATCTGACCATATTATTACTTGCTAGGTTTATTCCTCAACTCATCAAAAATAGTTTTTGCCAATCGTGATGCTATTAATGCAGCCATGAGCTCTTATCTTGGGATGGTTGTCTGATGAAGGGGGGCAACTCTTGCTTTAGCTGAAATCAGACATGCCTGAGACCCTCTGTGTGTATTCCATAACAAGTATGCGACTGCTCCATAAGCTAAAATATTTGAATCAGCAAAGACGTGAAGTTCTGGTAAACCAATAGCATCTTTAGGCTTTATACATCTTGGAAACGCAACCGTCTTCAGTTGTACAATCTGGGTGAAAATGTCATTCCAAGTTTCTCTGATTTCATCCGGAAGTATATCATCCCAATCATAGGACTTCAATCTCCATATGTCTTGCATGGCTATTCTTGCTCTTAATCTTATTGTAACAGCTGTGGCTAACCCCAGGGGGTCATAAAACATTGAAATTTTAGAAAGTACACTTCTCTTAGTAAACTGATCAGCAATAATGTCCTTCATAGAAAAACTAATAATGTCAGACTCAGAATTCCAACCAATGCCCAATGTTTTTGTGTCTCTCTCTCCATCTAAATTAAAATCTAAAGATGAAATATCATGCAGGTTGGTGCTCTCTCTGATAACAGAATTGGTTAAATTTTGACAAACTCTCTGTGATGAACAAAACCATTCTTTTATTTTAAAACTAGCTGATTTTAAAACTGTTTCTAACTGGTTAATGCATTTTACAGCTTCTTCAGGTGTAGCGCACGAATGAATTAGATCATCCATATAACGATCACGTTGCAGAATATTAGCGGCTTCAGGAAATGTCTCTTTATTCTCTTCTGCAATACGTATCATGACAAAACTTGCCATGGCTGGTGAAGGTTTATCTCCAAAAGTCACTCTCAGTAGACGAAATATTGTTGGTTCAGCTGACGAATCAAGATTACGCCAAAGGAAGCGATGTACGTGAGTATCTTTCTCTTCTAAGCAGATTTGAAGAAACATCTTAGAAATATCCACTGTGAATGCGATGTTGTTTTCTCGGAAACGTATCAGAACTCCAAGAAGATTACCAATTAGGCAAGGGCCCTTACACAGGAATGAATTTAAGGATACACCATTCACTGGACTTGCTGGGTCAAAAACCACTCTCAATGGGGTACTGGGCTTGTCAGGTCTGTAAACTCCATGATGCGGTAGGTAGTAAACAGGAAATTTACAGTTAGCTACCTTCTCTGGTTCACATACCACCCTAGTTTACTTTTCCTGGCCAAAGGTTCAAACGGTAAGCCTTGGCGGATCTCTTCTTCTGCATGAAGATGGCTGTACTGGACACCTAATATGATATCTATGTCTCCATATTCATGAACGAAGTCAATGTCTCTCAAATGATCAAAGGATTTCAACCAGACTTTATCTAACTCGGGAACACTGATTACAGTTTCATTAATTTCTTGGCCTCGATTTCATACTCTTCACCACCATCTAAAGATGAAATAAAGAATTTTAATCTTCTGCGATATTTCTGTTCAATGCGTTTCCACCAACTACTGCCAAGTTTAATGGCTCAGACTGACCTTGAAGTCCTACACCTCTAGAGAATGAAGTCCGGATTAATGTTGAAGCTGCTCCACTGTCCAATAAAAGATTCGACCTTAACTCGAAGTACAGGAAGCATTCCTGCTCTATCAAGGGTTGACACTCCACTGGAAATAGGTGGATCTATATGTAGAAGTTGATTGTGTATACGTGTACACCCATTTATATTACATGATTTCTTTTTACGGCAATCTCTTGTTATATGTCCCTTATTTAGACAACAAAAACAAAGTCTAAGTTCTTTAATCTTTGCGACCTTTGCATCATACGAAAGACTCTTGAATGTTGCACATTCAAATACTCTGTGGTTTGAACCACAAATTGGACACAAATAATCAAATGTTCTCTGTGTGGAATGCACTGCTCTCCCTGAATTCTGCTGATTACGTGGGAATGATTTATAAGCATTGTCACACTTATTAACTGTTTTAACAATATCACCAAAGTCAGGATCAAATAAACTTCTCACTTTTTTCCTAACAAAGTTACTAATGTGTTCAATATTTGAAACTTCTCCTTTCTCTCTAATGTCTGTCACTTTATTCTTCCACGACTCTATCAATGGATCCGGTAAGCGCTTTATCAAAGTTCGAAGGTTCTCAGTGGCATTAATGTCAGCCTCATAATTGATCTGTTTAAGTGTGGCTATGCAACCAATAATGTCCATTGATAATTCTCTGAGTTTATTTCTATCACCGATCATCAGTTTAGCACCCCGCGTTAGTTTGCTGATATATGTTCTGGCTATAACACTACGTTGGCCAAATCCTTCCTTCAATGTCTTTAAGGCTGAAACATACATGATACCTTGATTCGCCATACCAGCTATAACTCGACTTGCTTCACCCTCGAGATGCATTTTCAATTGTATCATTCGCATATCATCGTGTAGATGAGATTTGTTGTGAATGTGTATCCTGAATTTCTCAATAAACTCAACATAAGTTAATGGATCACCATTGAATTTAGGAATTTGAACAGACGGAATGTCACGACTGGCTTCTAGTTTCAACAATGCTTCAGCAACTGACAAGTCTTTCATTTCACATGATAGGTTAGTCTCTGTGAATTCATGTAATTTGTCTATCCAAGAATCTACAGATTGTGACATTTCATTACTACGCAAGTGTTCATGGGGTGACTGATTGTTCACAAATACATCTGATGATGGGGGTCGTTGACGTACATCAGGATGATTATCTGGTGTTGAAGTGGTTGATAAATTACTTGCAGGAACATTGGATGATGACGGAGTTAGCTCATTCTGTGTTTGAAGTGGCGACTCGACAGAAGTTTGTATGATGATTTCATCTTGCTCAGGCGGATTAACATTAGCAGATGGGGTTGAAGTGTTTGACTCATTATTTGAAGATTTCTCTGTTAAGCTTTGATTACACTCTAACAATTTAATAAAATCTTCTAACTCTTCCTCTATACTAAATATATCGGAAATTAAGTCATCATCCCACTTATCCAGCCTTACTATTTCTGATGCAGGAACCAAATTATAAAGACTATTATTTATATCTCTTACCGTGTCAGTCTCTCTCTTTATTTCGCTCAGTTCCTTTGTAAATCTTCGGATATTTTTATCTTTAATACGAATATTTTCTCTCACTCTCTTGATGGCTCTCGAGATTCTACCTTTTAATATTTTTCTTCTATTTCTAGTGTCTTTCAACTCGGGTGTTTCATCAGAGGGTTGATGATGTATTTCTGCTACAGTCTCTTCTCGATTAGACATGTTGATTTCTTTAAATTCTTATCAAATTAAATTCTCTTTCACAGGAGGTCTTTAGAAGAAAAATGTCCTCAGGATGCCTTCAGAAAAAACTGTTCCAAAGACTTATCTCCTAGTTGAAGATATGATTTGAATTTATCCGAGGGGGAAAAAGTTCAGGCGATAAATTTTAGTAATGCACATTATATCTGTACTCTTGAAAACAACACAAACTAATAATAGTTCAAACTCTTTATGTTGATATCAAATAGGAACTGTATTACACTGTATACTAAAATCTATCTTACATATGTATTCACATAAGGTTCCGAGGAACTAATTAACTGGACATAAGTAGAAAATTCTGAAGGGTTTTATCTCTGAACTTTAGAAATCAACATTGTCATCAACAGAAATTGGATGGGCGACTTAGCAGAAAAGATGGCGGCAAAACACAGCCTAATAGTCATGCGCTTGCAAAGCATGCGGAAAACATTAGCGACATCTCATTAAAGGGACAATCCTGCAACTGAGGACAATAACAACTAACAATGAACTATAAAATATATTAAACTAATCAAATATTCACAACAGTGAAAATGATGGAGACCAACAACATACCATTCAACACTAAGAACTTACTCTTTCCGAGACCAGATCTGAAACTGCAAATCTTCGAACAAATCCACACCCTAATGGACACGGTTGGACCAAGTAGAATGGTGAAGTAAGAGGGGGTTAAAGGTTAGACAGGCTCGGCATCTAAACACTAAACTACATAGGGGATTTATACCAAACTGGCAGGATAGTGGAGTAAGGGAGAGTCACGATCAGACGGACTCGGCATATAAACACTATTCCGTCAAAAAACAGACACCAAACCGACAGTGGGACAGTGGAGTAAGTGGGGTCACGATAAGACGGGCCTGGCACCTAAACACAAATCCCACAAAGATGACATCTACCAAACTAGCAGGATAGTGGAGTAAGGGGGAGTTACGGTCATACGGACTCGGTACCTAAACACTATTCCGCAAAGGAAACAGATACCAAACCCATAGAGTGGGATAGTGGAGTAAAGGGGGGCCACGATAAGACGGGCCTAGCACCTAAACACTAATCCAAAACGGTGACATCTACCAATCCAGAAGCAGAAGAGATCATCTACCAAACGATATGTTTTATATTAAATAAAGGGGAGAACTTCCCACTAAACCAAATCCATGGCCTAAGGCCAAAATGGAAAGATTGCAAAATCATATTCTAAAAAGCAGGAAATCGGCTTCGGCTCTCATATGTCTTGTCTGCAATATCACTTATGTGGAAGCAGACGTTAAACACCAAGAAGATAGATGGAATATTTCCAGACCCATAATTGGCCGTATGCAATTGAGGAAAACAAGTGGATGAGTGATCCGTGCTCATGGCCCGAAATAGATGGAAAGATTGCAAAATCATATTCTAAAAAGCAGGAAATCGGCTTCGGCTCCCCTACGTCTTGTCTGCAATATCACTTTTTGGGGTGGTGGTGTGGGGGTGGTGGTGGTGTCAAGTTTATTACGCATTTTACGACCAAGCGGATGTTATATATTAATTACAGCATAGTACGTGCGAGGTTATCGTCTTCTTTAGCGCTGCATGCTATCCTACAAAATAAATAGTATGTATGCAATATGCAAATAAGGTTGTTTATGCGTGTTGTTAGCCAATAGCTACTTTAAATTTACCCGCATTTAGACGGCCCTAGGCAATGAAATATTATCGATGTTTGGTGCAGGTAGTAATTTAGTCAGCAACTTTTATACAAAATTTCCTCTTGATGGAATATGAATAACAGACAGAATAAAACGATGACCAAGTTGAATTTTAAAAATTATTCACTACAAAGCCGATAGAGGGCAGGTCATATATATATACTATTCAAAAAAGATAGGCTGGCACTGCCAGGCAGGATACGCCCACATTTTCGAGAGACGGACAGAACAAGCAATACCGAAAGTGATTTTTCCTACATCTTTAAGTCCTGTATTTCATACTGTATTGGGAGCAGCCATTTAGTTGGTCAGTTCCAGTCTGATATTAATGAAATTCGAAACCGACAATGATTATGGTGTGACCGTACACAACCTAGAAATGTGACCATTTCGTCCGGCAATTTTGGTACGATTTTCACGAAATTAGAACTCAACCTTCCTCATCAAAATCGAATTAAAATTGTGACCTATACAGGGTCCACAACCATGATATATCATTTTTTTAACAGTATTCGCGTACAAACGGCGGCCATTTTGGCTGTCAATTTTGGTCCGATTTTCCTGAAATTCAAACTCAACCTTCCTTACAGTGTAACGGTGATATAATCAAACGTTTTTTTAAATTGGATAATAATTGTGACCTCCAGAGGGACCACAAGCTAAAGAAAAGGCGATTTTGCGTATAATCAGGGGCCATAATTCAGGAAGTTACGATCCGATATGCCCAAATATCGAAAGGAAGCAATCTTTGGGTTATAACCATGAATTTCAAGTTTCATCAAAATCGAATCAAAATTGTGACCTCTACAGGGTCCACAACCTTGATATACCAATTTTTTAACAGTATTCGCGTACAAACGGCGGCCATTTTGTATGGCAATTTTCGTCCTATTTTCCCGAAATTCAAACTCAACCTTCCTTAGGGTATAACGGTGATATAATCAAACGTTTTTTTAAATCGAATAATAATTGTGACCTCCAAGCTAAAAAAAAAGGCGATTTTGCGTATAATCAGGGGCCATAATTCAGGAATTTACGATCCGATATGCGCAAATATCGAAAGGAAGCAAGATCTTTGGGTTATAACCATGAATTTCAAGATTCATCAAAATCGAATCAAAATTGTGACCTCCACAGGGTCCACAACCTTGATATACCATTTTTTAACAGTATTCGCGTACAAACGGCGGCCATTTTGGATGGCAATTTTCGTCCTATTTTCCTGAAATTCGAACTCAACCTTCCTTAGGGTGTAACGGTGATATAATCAAACGGTTTTTTAAATCGAATAATAATTGTGACCTCCAGAGGGACCACAAGCTAAAAAAGGTGATTTTTCGGACAATCAGGGGCCATAATTCAGGAAATTACATTCCGATAGGCGCAAATATCGAAAGGAACCAAGATCTTTGGGTTACAAAAATGCATGTCAAGTTTCATCAAAATCGGTTCAAAATTGTGACCTCTATAGGGTCCACAAGCTAAAAACGTAATTTTTCGTACAATCAGGGGCCATAATCCATGAAGTTTTGATCCGATACATGCCAATATCGAAAGCAGCCGAGATCTTTTGGGGATAAACCTAAATTTCAAGTTTAGTCAAAATCGGATAAGAATTGTGACCTGTAGAGAGTCCACAAACAAATTGTGGACGGACGGACGTCCGGACGGACAGGGGCGACGACATAATACGTCCACATGAAAATGTGGGCGTATAAAAAGTAGGGGATATTTGATTTTGGGGGCATAATACTAAAATATGCAAATGACTACGATAAAAGTCACTATAGAACCTAACAGAAGAAACATTTCCAGTTACATGTGACGCCCAAGCGCACCAATAGCTACCGCATGGAATGCAGGTGATGCTTGGGATCATCATGGGGGTCCAACCCAAGATTTGCACGACTCTGACTTTGAATGTTACAGTCATTGTGGCATTGAATTTTAGGGTGGAAACATCAGTTTAATTGTTTTAGTGACCAGAAAACAAATTTTGATATGCGTCAGCTTACCCAAAATGAAAGGTTACGTGCCCTTGGCATGCTACAGATCAGCCCAACACAGGAGGTTGTGGCGCGGACGATGAATGTTTCTCAGTCTGTCATAAGCAGACTATGGTCCAGATACCGTGATACACAATCTGTACAGGACAGACCACGCTCAGGTCGACCAAGGGCGACAACTCAAGCCCAGGATCAATTTATCCGTATCTTGGCCTTGAGAAATCGTGTCATCACAGCAAATCAGATCAGTGCTCGTCTTCAAACAGACACTGGTGACGATTCGGAATCGACTGCATAGGGATCACCTTTGCGCCCGACGTCCTCGCGTGATCCCTTGTTTGAGAGATCATCACATTCAGGCAAGACGTTGTTGGTGTAGGGATCATCAACACTGGAGCAATGTGATGTTTTCAGATGAGTCAAGGTTCACTGTTGATTTTTTGGACAGACGTAGGAGGGTGTGGCGTCGTCGAAACGAGCACTTCCAAGACGTTAACGTCATCAGACATGATCGATTTGGGGGTGGTTCTGTTATGGTGTGGGGAGGCATCACTGTTGCTGGAAGAACGGCTTTACATGTTGTTGTAGGGCGTGTTAGAGGCCAGTACTACCGGGACAACATCTTGGCAGTCCATGTTGAGCCGTTCGCACGACGTCATGGCCGCCATTTCATCTTCCAGGATGACAACGCAAGATGTCACAGGGCCAGGATCGTTACAGGTTACCTCCAACAACAGAACATCACCACATTACCTTGGCCAGCACCGAGTCCCAACCTCTCCCCCATCGAGCATGTCAACAACGTCCTGCCAATGTCCAAGAAGTTGCTGCTGCGTTGCAACAGGAATGGGACAATCTGGACCAAAATGACCCTAGACGTCTCATTAGGAGTATGCCACGTCGGATCAATGCTTGTTTGGCAAACAGAGGGGGATTTACCCGTTACTGACTTTGTTGTGATGCTGTGGTAACTTTGCTGTTTGACCCCAGGTATCATTTTACCCTTATAATAGTCAGTCTGTGCCTTACTTAGTCTAACGATCATTTGGAATAAATCGATGAATGTGAACTTCATTTCATTTTGTCATTTGTTTCTTCGGCAGTTTCATTGAGTGACTTTTATAACACTTAAAAATCAAATATCCCCTACTTTTTTTGAATAGTATATATTTACGTCTGACAGACAACTAACATCTCAAAAACCAGCGAGGAGTAATCAGCACAACGTAGGAAATCTGCGCACCAGCTTCATCAGCGAGGTGCAATCGGCGCAACACGACAGCGCAGATTGCAATCTGCGCGAGAGGTGAAGATTGCCCTTAACAATTACATTGTCACTTTTAGGCCGTGGACTGAAGCGAGTTATTGTTTACCCAAGTGCAATGGCTTTATGTCCGTATTTTTTCTGCACAGACTGATTTAAAAATACAAGATAGGTTGCCAGGCAATGAAACATACGCCCACAGCAGCTAAATCGTCCGGGCAGTCAACAAGGGTTGTCGCATATTTTTACTTTTTTCCGTAATGAAACATTTGTAATACACTAAAAATAGGTTGCCAGGCAACGAAACATACGCCCACATAGCAGCTAATTAGTCCGGGCAGTCAACAAGAGTTGTCGCATATTAAGTAATTATCAAAAAATCATTAGAATTTATTTGGTTTTTATAAAGTTCTGCCCCATGCTAACTTTAAGTATGGATTTAGTTGTTTAATTATCGATTTTCAAGAAATTCACACTCAACCATCATTAATGTCAAATCTGTCAAACGTTTTTTTAATTCAGAATAAAATCATGACCTCCGTAAGGGTCCACAAGGTAAAAAACATGATTTTTCGTACAATCAGGGGCCATAATTCACGTAGTTATGGTCCAATGTGCGTGATCTTTGGGTTATAAACTTACATTTCAAATTTCATCAAAATCGGATTAAAATTGTGACCTCTACAAGGTCCACAACCTTGATATATCATATTTTCACACTATTTGCATACAAACGACTGCCATTTTGTCTGTCAATTTTGGTCAGACTTTCACGAAATTCAAACACAACCTCCATAACCATGTAACGGTGATATAATCAAACAGTTTTTTAAAACGGATAACAATTTTGACCTACAGAGGGACCACAAGCTAAAAAGCGCGATTTTTCGATTTTTCGGACAATCAGGGGCCATAATTCAGGAAGTTACGATCTGATGGGCGCAAATATCAAAAGGAACCAAGATCTTTGGGTTATAATCATGCATTTCAAGTTTCATCCAAATCGGTTCAAAATTGTGACCTCTATAGGGTCAACAACCTTGATATAATATATTTTCACAATATTCGCGTACAAACGGCGGCCATTTTGTCTGTCAATTTTGGTCTGATTTTCACCAAATTTGAACTCAACCTCCATAACCATGTAACGGTGATAAAATCAAACGTTTTTTTAAATTGGATAACAATTTTGATCTCCAGAGGGATCACAAGCTAAAAAGGGCGATTTTTCGGACAATCAGGGGTCATAATTCAGGAAGTTACAATCTGATGGCCGCAAATATCGAAAGGAACCAAGGTCTTTGGGTTATAAACATGCATGTCAAGTTTCATCCAAATCGGTTCAAAATTGTGACCTCTACACTGTTCACAAGCTAAAAAACGTGATTTTTCGTACAATCAGGGGCCATAACCCATGAAGTTACAGTCTGATACATGCCAATATCGAAAGAAACCGATATCTTAGGGTGATAAACCTATATTTTAAGTTTCATTGAAATCGAATAAAAACTGCGACCTGTAGAGAGACCACAAACAAATTGTGGACGGACGGACGGACAGGGGCGACTACATAATACGTCCACATGAAATTGTGAATACGAATGATAAAGTGAGAGGAATCCAAAACCATTTAAATAACATAAACATAGACAGGATCAAAGTCATAATAAACTTGATACAGTGACACCAGTAGTAGGAGTGGATAAAACAAAGTCAAAGGTATCACAAAACCATCTTTTAAAGTATCTAACGTTTCGTAGGTAAAAATCACTTGTTACCATGACTAACCTTGAATTTCAACTGCATCATTTTTGTAACTTATATTCTCTGAAGAAGTAGGTTTTTACCTACGAAAAGTTAGATACTTTAAAAGATGGTTTTGTGATACCTATGACTTTGTTTTTATCCACATGAAATTGTGGGCGTATAAAAATTGTGACCTCTAGAGGCACCACAAGCTAAAACACAATTTTTTTGTACAATCAGGAGCCATAATCCAGGAATGTGCGGTCCGACATGTGCAAATATTCAAAGGAACCAAGATTTTGGGGTTATAAACCTACATTTCAAGTTTCATTAAAATCAGATAAAAATTATGACCTCTAGAGTGTCCACAAATGTGATTTCTTAGAAAGACGAGGGACAAAAATCTCACAGAACTGTAGAGTTCACAAGGTTTCAATAATTGAGTCAGTGGATCTGCAAAATAATATTGTAATACTACAACTTGTATATCTCTTAATTTTGATATGGTTTCTGTTATGGACTACAAGTCCAACAATTCCAGAAAGTTTGAAACAGATATACTCTGATCTGTACAGCGTTTAAACAATTGTAGATGGATGGAAGGACTTCCTCCAGATGAAACATAGAAGAAACTATGAGAATAAAATTGACTTACTATTCTAAAGAAACGCCAAATTGTTGTGTTTTTAAGGGACCAGCCTTTTCTAAAGAAGTGGACTGATATGGATATTGTGGTTTATAGGCATTTACACGTTTACCATCATATCTGTCCAATACAAAATTCAAAGATCAAAATAAAAGAAAAAATAGGTTGCCAGGCAACGAAACATACGCCCACACAGCAGCCAAATCGTCCGGGCAGTCAACAAGAGTTGTTGCATATTAAGGAATTATCAGAAAATCATTAGAATTTGTTTGGTTTTTATAATCAAACGTTTTTTTTTTTTAAATCAGATAATAATTGTGACCTCCAGAGGCACAACAAGCTAAAAAGGGTGATTTTTCGTACAATCACCGGACATAATTCAGGAGTAATGACCCGATGGGCTTAAATATCGAAAGGAACCAAGATCTTTGGGTTATAAACATACTTGTCAAGTTTCATCAAAATCGATTCAAAATTGTGACCTCTATAGGGTCCACAACCTTGATATAACATATTTTCACACTATTCGTGTACAAATGGCGGCCATTTTGTCTGTCAATTCTAGTCCGATTTTCACGTAATTCAAACTCTCTCTTCATTACCATGTAACAATGATATAGTTAAACGTTTTTTTAAATCGGATAATAATTTTGACCTCCAGAGGGACCAAAAGCGAACAAAAGCCATTTTTCGGACAATCCGGGGACATAATTCAGGAAGTTATGATCCAATGGGCGCAAATATCGAAAGGAACCAAGATCTTTGGGTTATAAACATACATGTCAAGTTTCATCAAAATCGGTTCAAAATTGTGACCTCTATAAGGTCCACAACCTTTATATAAAATATTTTCACACTATTCGCATACAAACGGCGGCCATTTTGTCCGTCAATTTTGGTCCGATTTCACAAAATTTATTCTCAACCTTCATAACCATGAAATGGTGATATAATCAAACGTTTTTTTTAAATCGCATAACAATTATGACCTCCAGAGGGACCACATGCTAATAAGGGCGATTTTTTTGGACAATCAGGGGCCATAATTCAGGAATTTACGATCCGATGGGCGCAAATATTGAAAGTAACCAAGATCTTTGGGTTATAAACATACATGTCAAGTTTCATCAAAATTGGTTCAAAATTGTGACCTGTGTAAGGTCCACAACCTTGATATAACATATTTTCACACTATTCGCGTACAAACGGCGGCCATTTTGTCCGTCAATTTTAGTCCGATTTTCACAAAATTGATGCTCAACCTTCATAACCATGAAATGATGATATAATCAAACGTTTTTTTAAATTGCATAACAATTATGACCTCCAGAGGGACCACAAGCTAAAAAGGGCGATTTTGTTTGGACAATCAGGGGCCATAATTCAGGAAGTTACGATCCGATGGGCGCAAATATCGAAAGGAACCAAGAACTTTGGGTTATAAACATACATGTCAAGTTTCATCAAAATTGGTTCAAAATTGTGACCTGTATAAGGTCCACAACCTTGATATAACATATTTTCACACTATTCGCGTACAAACGGCGGCCATTTTGTCCGTCAATTTTGGTCCGATTTTCACGAAATTTGAAATCAACCTTCATAACCATGTAACGGTGATATAATCAAACGTTTTTTTAAATCGGATAACAATTTTGACCTCCAGAGCGACCACAAGCTAAAAGATAGGTTGCCAGGCAACGAAACATACGCCCACAACAGCTAAGTCGTCCGGGCAGTCAACAAGGGTTGTCGCATATTGTTTCTTTTATCAGTACGGAGAACATTTACAACACATGATAATCTTATTACGAGTAATAGCCCATTAAATAATTATCAGAAATGATTAGAATAGTTTTGATGGTTTGTCTCAAGGCCTTTGTCCACAAGATATTTCAAAGTGATCAACTGCCAGAAATTATCAGATATCACTGAAAATCAAATAGGATTCTTCGTATCATGACCCTAAACACTGTGTACAAATTTAAAGTCAATAGGATATTAACTTTAGCCTTTAGAGCATTCACAGGGTTTTTCAAAGTGATCAAGGGTCATAACTCTGGCAGTAATTATCGGATATCGCTGAAAATAAATAGGCTATTTTGTATCATGACCGTAAATAGTGTGTATAAATTTAAAGTCAATCGGATATTAACTTTAGATTTTTCAAAGTGATCAAGGGTCATAACTCTGGCAGTAATTATCGGATATTGCTGAAAATCATTAGGATTCTTTGTATCATGACTTTAAACACCGTGTATAAATTTAAATTCAATCGGATATTAACTTTAGCCTCTAGAGCGTTCACAAGATTTTTCAAAGTAATCAAGGGTCATAACTCGGGCAGGAATTATCGGATATTGCTGAAAATCAATAGGCTTCTTCGTCTCATGACCTTAAACACTGTGTATAAATTTAAAGTCAATCGGATATTAACTTTAGCCTCTAAAGCGTTCACAAGATTTTTCAAAGTGATCAAGGGTCATAACTCTGGCAGTAATTATCAGAGGTCACCGAAAATCAATAGGATTCTTCGTCTCATGACCTTAAACACTGTGTATAAATTTAAAGTCAATCGGATATTAACTATAGCCTCTAGAGTGTTCACAAGATTTTTCAAAGTGATCAAGGGTCATAACTCTGGTAGTAATTATCGGATATCACCGAAAATCAATAGGCTTCTTCGTCTCATGACCTTAAACACTGTGTATAAATTTAAAGTCAATCGGATATTAACTTTAGCCTCTAAAGCGTTCACAAGATTTTTCAAAGTGATCAAGGGTCATAACTCTGGCAGTAATTATCAGAGGTCACCGAAAATCAATAGGATTCTTCGTCTCATGACCTTAAACACTGTGTATAAATTTAAAGTCAATCGGATATTAACTATAGCCTCTAGAGCGTTCACAAGATTTTTCAAAGTGATCAAGGGTCATAACTCTGGTAGTTATTATCGGATATCGCTGAAAATCAATAGGCTTCTTCGTCTCACGACCTTAACCACTGTGTATAAATTTAAAGTCAATCGGATATTAACTTTAGCCTCTAAAGCGTTCACAAGATTTTTCAAAGTGATCAAGGGCCATAACTCTGGCAGTAATTATCAGATATCACCGAAAATCAAAAGGCTTCTTCGTCTCCTGACCTTAAACACTGTGTATAAATTTAAAGTCAATCGGATATTAACTATAGCCTCTAGAGCGTTCACAAGATTTTTCAAAGTGATCAAGGGTCGTAACTCTGGTAGTAATTATCGGATATCGCTGAAAATTTTTTAGGCTTCTTCGTCTCACGACCTTAAACACCATGTATAAATTTCAAGTCAATCGGATATTAACTTTAGCCTCTAGAGCGTTCACAAGAAATTGTGGACGATGGACGGACGGACGGACGGACGGACGGACGGACGGACCGACGGACCGACAGACGGACGGACGGGGGCGACGGCAATATACGACCACATTTCCATGTGGGCGTATAAAAACTGATTAAGAGTAACAACTCATTATGTAATTAGACCTGCATGCAGGAATGACGGGTTTCACTGGTGCCACGTTACCCTTAAACATGTCACTTCTGGTGCCAAGTTATCCTTGAACATATGTCACTTCCGGTACCAACGAAACCACTAAACAGGTTTCCAAATTAACATTGCACACAAATAAAATGGACACAGAATCAACCAAATCCAGCAATATCAATTCATTTTATACATTTGTTACTTGTAAATGATCTTGACAAAATTAAATTACTCCCGGTGTTAATGAAAATGTTCAATTAGTCTTATGAAATCAGAAATGGCATACGATATCATATAGTGAAAATTTTTATGTAAATCGAATAATAATTGCCACTTTTAAAGACCAAAAAACTTGAAAAGTGACTTGTAGAAAATCGGCTATTTCTCTGCAACCGTACAAGTTAGAAACCATTTTGTGGTATCTGTATGATCGTATAGGTTCATTCTATTTGTTGATTGGCATCAAATACCATAATTTGAAAGATAGGTTGCCAGGCAACGAAACATACGCCCACAACAGCTAAGTCGTCCGGGCAGTCAACAAGGGTTGTCGCATATTGTTTCTTTTATCAGTAAGGAGAACATTTACAACACATGATAATCTTATTACGAGTAATAGCCCATTAAATAATTATGAGAATTGATTAGAATAGTTTTGATGGTTTGTCTCAAGGCCTTTGTCCACAAGATATTTCAAAGTGATCAAGTGCCAGAAATTATCAGATATCACTGAAAATCAAATAGGATTCTTCGTCTCATGACCCTAACCACTGTGTACAAATTTAAAGTCAATCGGATATTAACTTTAGCCTTTAGAGCATTCACAGGGTTTTTCAAAGTGATCAAGGGTCATAACTCTGGCAGTAATTATCGGATATGGCTGAAAATAAATAGGCTATTTTGTATCATGACCGTAAATAGTGTGTATAAATTTAAAGTCAATCGGATATTAACTTTAGATTTTTCAAAGTGATCAAGGGTCATAACTCTGGCAGTAATTATCGGATATTGCTGAAAATCAATAGGCTTCTTTGCATCATGACTTTAAACACCGTGTATAAATTTAAATTCAATCGGATATTAACTTTAGCCTCTAGAGCGTTCACAAGATTTTTCAAAGTGATCAAGGGTCATAACTCGGGCAGGAATTATCGGATATTGCTGAAAATCAACAGGCTTCTTCGTATCATGACCTTATACACTGTGTATAAATTTAAAATCAATTGGATATTAACTTTAGCCTCTAGAACGATCACAAGATTTTTCAAAGTGATCAAGGGTCATAACTCTGGTAGTAATTATCGGATATCACCGAAAATCAATAGGATTCTTCGTCTCATGCCCTTAAACACTGTGTATAAATTTAAAGTCAATCGGATATTAACTTTAGCCTCTAAAGGGTTCACAAGATTTTTCAAAGTGATCAAGGGTCATAACTCTGGCAGTAATTATCAGATATCACCGAAAATCAATAGGCTTCTTCGTCTCATGACCTTAAACACTGTGTATAAATTTAAAGTCAATCGGATATTAACTATAGCCTCCACAAGATTTTTCAAAGTGATCAAGGGTCATAACTCTGGTAGTAATTATCTGATATCGCTGAAAATCAATAGGATTCTTCGTCTGACGACCTTAAACACCGTGTATAAATTTAAAGTCAATCGGATATTAACTTTAGCCTCTAAAGCGTTCACAAGATTTTTCAAAGTGATCAAGGGTCACAACTCTGGCAGTAATTATCAGATATCACCGAAAATTAATAGGCTTCTTCGTCTCATGACCTTAAACACTGTGTATAAATTTAAAGTCAATCGGATATTAACTATAGCCTCTAGAGCGTTCACAAGATTTTTCAAAGTGATCAAGGGTCATAACTCTGGTAGTAATTAACGGATATCGCTGAAAATCAATAGGCTTCTTCGTCTCACGACCTTAAACACCGTGTATAAATTTCAAGTCAATCGGATATTAACTTTAGCCTCTAGAGCGTTCACAAGAAATTGTGGACGATGGACGGACGGACGGACGGACCGACGGACGGACCGACGGACCGACAGACGGACGGACGGGGGCGACGGCAATATACGACCACATTTCCATGTGGGCGTATAAAAAGATTTCAAAACAGACTCATTTGAATAAAATATCTGTTTTGAAGGCTAAAAATACAGTTTTTGCCAAAATGATGTTACTTCCGGTGGCAATATGTATAATATGGTGTAACGTTTATGAAAATCGAATAATAATTGACACTTTTATGACCCCAAAACCTTCAAAGGTGACCTGTAGAAAACTGTCTATTTCTCGGCAACCGAACAAGTTAGAAACAATTTTATGATATCTATATGAACATATGAGTTGTGTTTATATGTGAATTTAAACCAAAAGTTAAAATTATTAATATATATTAAGTGATTCTTGGTTGAATAAAACATTGATTTAAAAAGTTTAAAATGCATTTTTTGACAAAATGACGTCACTTCCGATGTCAATTCTAAATTGTAATCAACTTGATATGACGCTACATGCTTTTTGAATCAAATGATGTCACTTTTATAAAAATCCAATAATAATTGAATATTTTACACGCAAAATAACGAAATCAGTGACTTATGCAGAACTGTCCATTTCTTGGCAACTGCTTATATTACAAACTAATTTTAACATACATTTTCTTCGTTTGGATTATAGCTACAAGTTTATAAAAGTTACGAAGAAATATTTTAAAATCTGAAAAGCCTGAATGGGTTGTAAATAGGTCAATTTTACACCATTTTTAGCCTCTTAATCGAATTTGCTCGAAAATGAAATCGAAATTAAAAAAACTGCTTCCGACATTTTTTGCGCCCTGAAAAAGGCACACTCTTTGAGTCATGTAATTTTTCAAAAAAATAATATTTGTTTTCGAAAAATGGTACCTAACTGTCAAAATTGTAGTTTTTGGTAAAATTATGCCACTTCCGGTGCCGACAGATAACACTATCAGTAACAAAGATAGGTTGCCAGGCAACAAAACATACGCCCACAACAGCTAAGTCGTCCGGGCAGTCAACAAGGGTTGTCGCATATTGTTTCTTTTATCAGTAAGGAGAACATTTACAACACATGATAATCTTATTACGAGTAATAGCCCATTAAATAATTATCAGAATTGATTAGAATAGTTTTGATGGTTTGTCTCAAGGCCTTTGTCCACAAGATATTTCAAAGTGATCAAGTGCCAGAAATTATCAGATATCACTGAAAATCAAATAGGATTCTTCGTCTCATGACCCTAACCACCGTGTACAAATTTAAAGTCAATCGGATATTAACTTTAGCCTTTAGAGCATTCACAGGGTTTTTCAAAGTGATCAAGGGTCATAACTCTGGCAGTAATTATCGGATATCGCTGAAAATAAATAGGCTATTTTGTATCATGACCGTAAATAGTGTGTATAAATTTAAAGTCAATCGGATATTAACTTTAGATTTTTCAAAGTGATCAAGGGTCATAACTCTGGCAGTAATTATCGGATATTGCTGAAAATCAATAGGCTTCTTTGCATCATGACTTTAAACACCGTGTATAAATTTAAATTCAATCGGATATTAACTTTAGCCTCTAGAGCGTTCACAAGATTTTTCAAAGTGATCAAGGGTCATAACTCGGGCAGGAATTATCGGATATTGCTGAAAATCAACAGGCTTCTTCGTATCATGACCTTATACACTGTGTATAAATTTAAAATCAATTGGATATTAACTTTAGCCTCTAGAGCGATCACAAGATTTTTCAAAGTGATCAAGGGTCATAACTCTGGTAGTAATTATCGGACATCACCGAAAATCAATAGGATTCTTCGTCTCATGCCCTTAAACACTGTGTATAAATTTAAAGTCAATCGGATATTAACTTTAGCCTCTAAAGCGTTCACAAGATTTTTCAAAGTGATCAAGGGTCATAACTCTGGCAGTAATTATCAGATATCACCGAAAATCAATAGGCTTCTTCGTCTCATGACCTTAAACACTGTGTATAAATTTAAAGTCAATCGGATATTAACTATAGCCTCCACAAGATTTTTCAAAGTGATCAAGGGTCATAACTCTGGTAGTAATTATCTGATATCGCTGAAAATCAATAGGCTTCTTCGTCTCACGACCTTAAACACCGTGTATAAATTTAAAGTTAATCGGATATTAACTTTAGCCTCTAAAGCGTTCACAAGATTTTTCAAAGTGATCAAGGGTCACAACTCTGGCAGTAATTATCAGATATCACCGAAAATCAATAGGCTTCTTCGTCTCACGACCTTAAACACCGTGTATAAATTTAAAGTTAATCGGATATTAACGTTAGCCTCTAAAGCGTTCACAAGATTTTTCAAAGTGATCAAGGGTCACAACTCTGGCAGTAATTATCAGATATCACCGAAAATTAATAGGCTTCTTCGTCTCATGACCTTAAACACTGTGTATAAATTTAAAGTCAATCGGATATTAACTATAGCCTCTAGAGCGTTCACAAGATTTTTCAAAGTGATCAAGGGTCATAACTCTGGTAGTAATTAACTGATATCGCTGAAAATCAATAGGCTTCTTTGTCTCACGACCTTAAACACCGTGTATAAATTTCAAGTCAATCGGATATTAACTTTAGCCTCTAGAGCGTTCACAAGAAATTGTGGACGATGGACGGACGGACGGACGGACGGACGGACGGACGGACGGACGGACCGACAGACGGACGGACGGGGGCGACGGCAATATACGACCACATTTCCATGTGGGCGTATAAAAAAGATAGGCTGGCACTGCCAGGCAGGATACGCCCACATTTTCGAGAGATGGACAGAGAACAAGCAATACCGAAAGTGATTTTTCCTACATCTTTAAGTCCTGTATTTCATACTGTATTGGGAGCAGCCATTTAGTTGGTCAGTTCCAGTCTGATATTAATGAAATTCGAAACCGACAATGATTATGGTGTGACGGTACACAACCTAGAAATGTGACTTTTCATCAAAATCGAATAAGAATTGTGACCTGTAGAGAGTCCACAACCATGATATACCATATTTTTACACTATTCGCGTAAAAACGGCGACCATTTCGTCCGGCAATTTTGGTACGATTTTCACGAAATTAGAACTCAACCTTCCTCATCAAAATCGAATTAAAATTGTGACCTATACAGGACAGGGTCCACAACCATGATATATCATTTTTTTAACAGTATTCGCGTACAAACGGCGGCCATTTTGTCTGTCAATTTTGGTCAGATTTTCCCGAAATTCAAACTCAACCTTCCTTACAGTGTAAAGGTGATATAATCAAACGTTTTTTTAAATTGGATAATAATTGTGACCTCCAAGCTAAAAAGATAGGCTGGCACTGCCAGGCAGGATACGCCCACATTTTTGAGAGATGGATAGAGGAGAAGCAATACCGAAAGTGATTTTCCTACATCATTAAGTCCTGTATTTCATACTGTATTGGGAGCAGCCATTTTGTTGGTCAGTTCCAGTCTGATATTCATGAAATTCGAAGCCGACAATGATTATGGTGTGACGGTACACAACCTAGAAATGTTACTTTTCGTCCAAATCGGATAAGAATTGTGACCTGTAGAGAGTCCACAACCATGATATACCATATTTTTACACTATTCGCGTACAAATGGTGACCATTTCGTCCAGCAATTTTGGTACGATTTTCACGAAATTCGAATTAAACCTTCCTTACGGTGCAACAGTAATATAATCAGAGTTTTTTTTTAAATCAGATAATAATTGTTCGAGAGATAGACAGAGAACAAGCAATACGGAAAGTAATTTTTCCTACAATCAAAGGCCATAATTCATTAAGTTACAATTTGATATGCGCAAATATCGAAAAGAATAAAGATCTTTAGGTTATAAACAAGCATTTCAGGTTTCATCAAAATCGAATTAAAATTGTCACCTCTACAGGGTCCACAACTTTGACATAGCATATTTTTACTCTGTTCGCGTACAAACGGCGGCCATTTTTTCTGGCAATAATGGTCCAATTTTCTCGAAATTTGAACTCAACCTTCCGTAGGGTGTAACGGTGATAGAGTCAAACGTTTTCAAATCGGATAATAATTGTGACCTCCAGAGGGACCATAGGCGATTTTTCGGACAATCAGGGGCCATAATTCAGGAAGTTACGATCCGATATGCGCAAATAACGAAAAAAACCAAGATCTTTGGGTTATAACCATGCATTTCCAGTTTTATCAAAATCAAACTAAAATTGTGACCTCTACAGGGTCCACAACCATGATATACAATTTTTTAACAGTATTCGCGTACAAACGGCGGCCATTTTGTATGGCAATTTTTGTGCGATTTTCCCGAAATTCGAACTCAACCTTCCTTACGGTGTAACAGTAATATAATCAACCGTTTTATTAAATCGGATAATAATTGTGACCACCAGAGGGACCACAAGCTAAAATAAGGCGATTTTGCGAATAATCAGGGGCCATAATTCAGGAAGTTACGTTCCGATATGCGCAAATATCGAAAGGAACCAAGATCATTGGGTTATAACCATGAATTTCAAGTTTCATCAAAATCGAATAAAAAATGTGACCTCTACAGGGTCCACAACCTTGATATACCATTTATTAACAGTATTCGCGTACAAACAGCAGCCATTTTGTATGGCAATTTTCGTCCGATTTTCCCGAAATTCGAACTCAACCTTCCTTAGGGTGTAACGGTGATATAATCTAACGGTTTTTTAAATCGGATAATAATTGTGACCTCCAGAGGGACCACAAGCTAAAAAGGGCGATTTTTCGGACAATCAGGGGCCATAATTCAGGAAATTACATTCCGATAGGCGCAAATATCGAAAGGAACCAAAATCTTTGGGTTATAAACATGCATGTCAAGTTTCATCAAAATCGGTTCAAAATTGTGACCTCTATAGGGTCCACAAGCTAAAAACATGATTTTTCGTACAATCAGGGGCCATAATCCATGAAGTTTTCATCCGATACATGCCAATATCGAAAGCAGCCGAGATCTTTTGGGGATAAACCTATATTTCAAGTTTCGTCAAAATCGGATAAGAATTGTGACCTGTAGAGAGTCCACAAACAAATTGTGGACGGACAGACGGACGTCCGGACGGACAGGGGCGACGACAATATATACGTCAACATAAAAATGTGGGCGTATAAAAAAGGCGATTTTACGTATAATCAGGGGCCATAATTCAGGAAGTTACGATCCGATATGCGCAAATATCGAAAGGAAGCAAGATCTTTGGGTTATAACCATGAATTTCAAGTCTCATCAAAATCAAATTAAAATTGTGACCTTTACAGGGTCCACAACCTTGATATACCATTTTTTAACAGTATTCGCGTACAAACGGCAGCCATTTTGTATGGCAATTTTGGTCTGATTTTCCCAAAATTCGAACTCGACCTTCCTTACGGTGTAACGGTAATATAATCAAACGTTTTTTTAAATCGGATAATAATTGTGACCTCCAAGCTAAAAAAAAAAGGCGATTTTGTGTATAATCAGGGGCCATAATTCAGAAAGTTACGATCCGATATGCGCAAATATCGAAAGGAAGCAAGATCTTTGGGTTATAACCATGAATTTCAAGTTTCATCAAAATCGAATCAAAATTGTGACCTCCACAGGGTCCACAACTTTGATATACCATTTTTTTAACAGTATTCGCGTACAAACGGCGGCCATTTTGTATGGCAATTTTCGTCCGATTTTCCCGAAATTCGAACTCAACCTTCCTTAGGGTGTAACGGTGATATAATCAAACGTTTTTTTAAATCGAATAATAATTGTGACCTCCAAGCTAAAAAAAAGCCGATTTTGCGTATAATCAGGGGCCATAATTCAGGAAGTTACGATCCGATATGCGCAAATATCGAAAGGAAGCAAGATTTTTGGGTTATAACCATGAATTTTAAGTTTCATAAAAATCGAATCAAAATTTTGACCTCCACAGGGTCCACAACCTTGATATACCATTTTTTAACAGTATTCGCGTACAAACGGCGTCCATTTTGTATGGCAATTTTCGTCCGATTTTCCCGAAATTCGAACTCAACCTTCCTTAGGGTGTAACGGTGATATAGTCAAACGGTTTTTTAAATCGAATAATAATTGTGACCTCCAGAGGGACCACAAGCTAAAAAGGGTGATTTTTCGGACAATCAGGGGCCATAATTCAGGAAATTACATTCCGATAGCCGCAAATATCGAAAGGAACCAAGATCTTTGGGTTACAAACATGCATGTCAAGTTTCATCAAAATCGGTTCAAAATTGTGACCTCTATAGGGTCCACAAGCTAAAAACGTGATTTTTCGTACAATCAGGGGCCATAATCCATGAAGTTTTGATCCGATACATGCTAATATCGAAAGCATCCAAGATCTTTTGGGGATAAACCTATATTTCAAGTTTCGTCAAAATCGGATAGGAATTGTGACCTGTAGAGAGTCCACAAACAAATTGTGGACGGACGTCCGGACGGACAGGGGCGACGACATAATACGTCCACATGAAAATGTGGGCGTATAAAAATGACAATTGAGACAACGAAGCATATGAACTTTGTTTTATACAAATCGAACAATAAAAAAATAATCTAGGACTGAAAAACTGAATTAGTCAATGGCGGCCAAGGAAAATAACTGAGACAAAAAATTTTTAACATTTCTGCGCAAGTCAGATGACTCTTTAATTCTGTGTACAACACGACTAAAAAATATTTATAAATAAAAAAGTTTTTTGTAAAATTTTAAATTTTCAAAATTTGGCGCCTAATATCTTTGAAGATTTGCCGAAAATCAAAAATTGAAAGTAGCGTAGCTATGTGCCCGGTCTCCGGCTATGCCAAAATGTATCGAAAGTTAAAATCCCATGATTATTGTTAAAATTACTGCAATATTTTTAAAGATAGGTTGCCAGGCAACGAAACATACGCCCACAGCAGCTAAATTGTCCGGGCAGACAACAAGGGTTGTTGCATATTTTTACTTTTTTTGCTAATGAAACATTTGTAATACACTAAAAACTGATTAAGAGTAACGTCTCATTATGTAATTATCAGAAAATCATTAGAATTTGATTGCTTTTTATAAAGTGTTACCCCACACTAACAATTAGTATATACATGAAACATTTAATATCATGGATTTAGCTGTTCAGTTATTAAAATTCATTGAAAATCAAAATACTTGTTCGTTTCAACACCTTAAACTCTGTGTATCAATCTAAAGTCAATCGCATGATAAGTTTAGCCTCTATAGCGTAACAAGATTTTTTGAAGTTATCAAGGGAGATAACTCTGGCAATAATTATTTTAAATCTCTGAAAATCAAAAGGCTTCTTCGTCTCATGACCCTAAACACTGTGTGTTAATTTAAAGTCGATCGGATATTAACTTTGGCCTCTAGAGCTTCCACAGGATTTTTTTGAAGTGATCAAGGGCCATAACTCTTGCAGCAATTATTGAAAATCACTGAAAATCGATAGACGACTTAGTCTCATGACTGTAAACACTATGTATAAATTTGAAGTCAATCGGATATTAACTTTGACCTCTAGAGCATCCACTGTGTATAAATTTAAAGTCAATCGGATATTAACTTTGGCCTCTAGAGCGTCCGCAGGATTTTTTGAAGTGATCAAGGGACATAACTCTGGCACTAATTATCGGGAATCGCTGAAATAGGATTCTTTGTCTCATGACCTTAAACACTGTGTATAAATTTAAAGTAAATCGGATATTAACTTTGGCCTCGAGAGCGTCCACAAGATTTTTTGAAGTGATCAAGGGCTATAACTCTGGCACTAATTATCGGAAATCGCTGAAAATCAATAGGATTCTTTGTCTCATGACCTTAAACACTGTGTATAAATTTAAAGTAAATCGGATATTAACTTTGGCCTCGAGAGCGGCCACAAGATTTTTTGAAGTGATCAAGGGCTATAACTCTAGCACTAATTATCGGAAATCGCTGAAAATCAATAGACTTCTTTGTCTCATGGCCTTAAACACTGTGTATAAATTTAAAGTCAATTGGATATTAACTTTGGCCTCTAAAGCGTCCACAAGATATTTTCAAGTGTTCAAGGGCCATAACTCTGGCACTAATTATCGGAAATCGCTGAAAATCAATACGCTTCTTCGTCTCATGACCTTAAACACTGTGAATAAATTTAAAGTCAATCGGATATTAACTTTGGCCTCTAGAGCGTCCACAAGATATTTTGAAGTGATCAAGGGCCATAACTCTGGTAGTTATTATCGAAAATCACTGAAAAACAATAGGCTTCTTCGTCTCATGACCTTAAACACTGTGTATAAATTTAAAGTCAATCGGATATTAACTTTGGCCTCTAGAGCGTCCACAAGATATTTTGAAGTGATCAAGGGCCATAACTCTGGTAGTTATTATCGGAAATCGCTGAAAATCAATAGGATTCTTTGTCTCTTGACCTTAAACACTGTGTATAAATTTAAAGTAAATCGGATATTAACTTTGGCCTCTAGAGCGTCCACAAGATTTTTTGAAGTGATCAAGGGCCATAACTCTGGCACTAATTATCGGAAATCGCTGAAAATCAATAGGCTTCTTCGTCTCATGACCTTAAACACTGTGTATAAATTTAAAGTCAATCGGATATTAACTTTAGCCTGTAGAGCGTCCACAAGCAATTGTGGACGCCGGACCGACGGACGGACAGACGGACGGACGGGCGCGACGACAATATACGACCACATTTCAATGTGGGCGTATAAAAACGATAACTTCGGACATTGTCGAAGAAAGTTCAAAATAGCTTTATCCTCTAAGTCACACCCACTTTCCCAGTAAAACCGAAGAAATCGTAACAATGCGACAAGTAGTTGCTGAGATCTATTCAAATTGGAATCTGAATAATAATAATAATAACTAGACTTGCTTGCAAGGCTGAAGGCTTTCACCTTACCCAAGGCAGCACAAAATCCCCACCACTCACCCCTTAAAACACACACACACACACACTTAAACAACTCAGATATTGACACTTTCTGTGCATGCGCATTACGATAGAAGGAAAGTGAAAAATATAGTTGAACAATTTACAACATTATGAACTTGGATCGGTAGAATCCTACAGACGCCAGAAATCTAAATACACAATCAAAAACGCAAAAATTGTTTAAAAAATTACAATTTTAGTACATTTTCAAATTTTCAGGAAAAAAAGAAAACTGCGTGGTATTGCAATTCGACCTATATCGCATCCGCAATATCCCCGGCTCTACAAAAATATAACTTTTTCGAAAATCGGTTGGGAATTGAGATTATTAGGACCTATTTTCATTAAAGATTAAAGATTTACTTCACTTCAGGTCTGTTCAGAACTTTCGCAATACTTCTAGATCATAACCAAAACCAAGAATCATACCTTTCAACATCAACTTTTCAACATTTGTCAAGAGGGGTGCCTTCCTTATAAATAGTTTCGGTAAATAGCGTCATTTTCGCTGGAATCATATGATGGCGTCATGTAGACAAAAAACCTGGGATAATAATTTCAGGAGTAACTGTTATTGACTAAAATGACTTAATTTCACTCTAGAAGCAGCATTACCAGATATTGGTTACCAGTAAAACACCTTTAGTTCAAATATTGCCTCTTTCAAAAAAAGCTCTCTATATAATGCTTTATACATAGGCAAAACGTTGCGATTATGACCAACTCGGACTTTTGCCAATGTCACACCAATGTGTACACTGGACTTTGGAATCACGCCCATATCAACTACTCAAATATGCAACTGGTTCAAAAATTGATTAAATATTCAATGAAATATCTATATTTTTCTGATTTCGTGCACGTTAAAGATTTGACGTCACTACTTGTAACATATAAAAATTTAATATTTATTACAGATAGAGTCCATGCTCAAACTGGTTATCTCAACTGAGAACGGCATGGTTATCTCAATTAGACCTTTATCCCATCCGCAATATCCCTGGCTGTACAAAAATATAATTTTTTCGAAAAGCGGTTGGAAATTGACATAATTAGAACCGATTTTCATTCGTGCACGTTAAAGATTTACATCACTTCCGGTCTGGTTCACAACTTTTGCAATAGTTCTAAGTACTAAATGTTTAAAACATAGGAAAAATCAATATTCAAAACTCTATCTATTTTAGTTTCAGAGATCTACACGAGAATAAAAAAATAGGTTGCCAGGCAACGATACATACGCCCACACAGCAGCCAAATCGTCCGGGCAGTCAACAAGAGTTGTCGCATATTAAGGAATTATCAGAAAATCATAAGAATTTGTTTGGTTTTTATAATCAAACGTTTTTTTTTTTTAAATCAGATAATAATTGTGACCTCCAGAGGCACCACAAGCTAAAAAGGGTGATTTTTCGTAAAATCAGGGGACATAATTCAGGAAGTAATGACCCGATGGGCGCAAATATCGAAAGGAACCAAGATCTTTAGGTTATAAACATACCTGTCAAGTTTCATCAAAATCGATTCAAAATTGTGACCTCTATAGGGTCCACAACCTTGATATAACATATTTTCACACTATTCGTGTACAAACGGCGGCCATTTTGTCCGTCAATTCTAGTCCGATTTTCACGAAATTCAAACTCTCTCTTCATTACCATGTAACGGTGATATAGTCAAACGTTTTTTTAAATCCATTAATAATTTTGACCTCCAGAGGGACCAAAAGCGAACAAAAGCGATTTTTCCGACAATACGATGACATAATTCAGGAAGTTATGATCCAATGGGCGCAAATATCGAAAGAAACCAAGATTTTTGGGTTATAAACATACATGTCAAGTTTCATCAAAATCGGTTCAAAATTGTGACCTCTTTAAGGTCCACAACCTTTAAATAACATATTTTCACAATATTCGCGTACAAACGGCGGCCATTTTTTCCGTCAATTTTGGTCCGATTTTCACAAAATTTATACTCAACCTTCATAACCATGGAATGGTGATATAATCAAACGTTTTTTTAAATCGGATAACAATTTTGACCTCCAGAGGGACCACAAGCTAAAAAGGGCAATTTTTCGGACAATCAGGGGCCATAATTCAGGAATTTATGATCCGATTGGCGCAAATATCGAAAGGAACCAAGATCTTTGGGTTATAAACATGCATTTCAAGTTTCATCCAAATCGGTTCAAAATTGTGTCCTCTACACTGTTCACAACCTTGATATAACATATTTTCACACTATTCGCGTACAAATGGCGGCCATTTTGGTCAGATTTTAACGAAATTCGAACTCAACCTTCATAACCATGGAACGGTGATATAATCAAACGGTTTTTTAAATCGGATAACAATTTTGACCTCCAGAGGGACCACAAGCTAAAAGGGGCAATTTTTCGGACAATCAGGGGCCATAATTCAGGAAGTTACAATCCGATTGGCGCAAATATCGAAAGGAACCAAGATCTTTGGGTTATAAACATGCATTTCAAGTTTCATCCAAATCGGTTCAAAATTGTGTCCTCTACACTGTTCACAACCTTGATATAACATATTTTCACACTATTCGCGTACAAATGGCGGCCATTTTATCCGTCAATTTTGGTCCGATTTTCACGAAATTCAAACTCAGCCTTCATTACCATGCAACGGTGATATAATCAAACGTTTTTTTAAATCTGATTTTTAAATTTTGACCTCCAGAGGGACCACAAGCTAAAAAGGGCGATTTTTCGGACAATCAGGGGCCATAATTCAGGAAGTTACGATCCGATTGGCGCAAATATCGAAAGGAACCAAGATCTTTGGGTTATAAACATGCATTTCAAGTTTCATCCAAATCGGTTCAAAATTGTGACCTCACACTGTTCACAAGCTAAAAGATAGGCTGGCACTGCCAGGCAGGATACGCCCACATTTTCGAGAGATGGACAGAGAACAAGCAATACCGAAAGTGATTTTTCCTAGATCTTTAAGTCCTGTATTTCATACTGTATTGGGAGCAGCCATTTAGTTGGTCAGTTCCAGTCTGATATTAATGAAATTCGAAACCGACAATGATTATGGTGTGACGGTACACAACCTAGAAATGTGACTTTTCATCAAAATCGGATAAGAATTGTGACCTGTAGAGAGTCCACAACCATGATATACCATATTTTTACACTATTCGCGTACAAACGGCGACCATTTCGTCCGGCAATTTTGGTACGATTTTCACGAAATTAGAACTCAACCTTCCTCATCAAAATCAAATTAAAATTGTGACCTATACAGGGTCCACAACCATGATATATCATTTTTTTAACATTATTCGCGTACAAACGTCGGCCATTTTGTCTGTCAATTTTGGTCCGATTTTCCCGAAATTCAAACTCAACCTTCCTTACAGTGTAACGGTGATATAATTAAACGTTTTTTTAAATTGGATAATAATTGTGACCTCCAGAGGGACCACAAGCTAAAGAAAGGGGGATTTTGCGTATAACCAGGGGCCATAATTCAGGAAGTTACGATCCGATATGCGCAAATATCGAAAAGAACCAAGATCTTTGGGTTATAACCATGAATTTCAAGTTTCATCAAAATCAAATTAAAATTGTGACCTTTACAGGGTCCACAACCTTGATATACCATTTTTTAACAGTATTCACGTACAAACGGCGGCCATTTTGTATGGCAATTTTGGTCTGATTTTCCCGAAATTCGAACTCAACCTTCCTTACGGTGTAACGGTAATATAATCAAACGTTTTTTTAAATCAGATAATAATTGTGACCTCCAAGCTAAAAAGATAGGCTGGCACTGCCAGGCAGGATACGCCCACATTTTTGAGAGATGGATAGAGAACAAGCAATATCGAAAGTGATTTTTCCTACATCATTAAGTCCTGTATTTCATACTGTATTGGGAGCAGCCATTTTGTTGGTCAGCTCCAGTCTGATATTCATGAAATTCGAAGCCAACAATGATTATGGTTTGACGGTACACAACCTAGAAATGTTACTTTTCGTCAAAATCGGATAAGAATTGTGACCTGCAGAGAGTCCACAACCATGATATACCATATTTTTACACTATTGGCGACCATTTCGTCCGGCAATTTTGGTACAATTTTCACGAAATTCGAACTCAACCTTCCTTACGGTGCAACAGTAATATAATCAGAGTTTTTTTTAAAATCAGATAATAATTGTTCGAGAGATAGACAGAGAACAAGCAATACCGAAAGTGATTTTTCCTACAATCAAAGGCCATAATTCATTAAGTTACAATTTGATATGCACAAATATCGAAAAGAATAAAGATCTTTAGGTTATAAACAAGCATTTCAGGTTTCATCAAAATCGAATTAAAATTGTCACCTCTACAGGGTCCACAACTTTGACATACCATATTTTTACACTGTTCGCGTACAAACGGCGGCCATTTTTTCTGGCAATTATGGTCCAATTTTCTCGAAATTCTAACTCAACCTTCCGTAGGGTGTAACGGTGATAGAGTCAAACGTTTTTTCAAATCGGATAATAATTGTGACCTCCAGAGGGACCATAGGTGATTTTTCGAACAATCAGGGGCCATAATTCAGGAAGTTACGATCCGATATGCGCAAATATCGAAAGGAACCAAGATCTTTGGGTTATAACCATGCATTTCAAGTTTCATCAAAATCGAATTAAAATTGTGACCTCTACAGGGTCCACAACCATGATATACAATTTTTTAACAGTATTCGCGTACAAACGGCGGCCATTTTGTATGACAATTTTGGTCCGATTTTCCCGAAATTCGAACTCAACCTTCCTTACGGTGTAACGGTAATATAATCAACCGTTTTATTAAATCGGATAATAATTGTGACCACCAGAGGGACCACAAGCTAAAATAAGGCGATTTTGCGTATAATCAGGGGCCATAATTCATGAAGTTACGTTCCAATATGCGCAAATATCGAATGGAACCAAGATCTTTGGGTTATAACCATGAATTTCAAGTTTCATCAAAATCGATTTAAAAATGTGACTTTTACAAGGTCCACAAACCATGATATACAATTTTTTAACAGTATTCGCGTACAAACGGCGGCCATTTTGTATGGCAATTTTCGTCTGATTTTCCCGAAATTCGAACTCAACCTTCCTTAGGGTGTAACGGTGATATAATTAAACGGTTTTTTAAATCGGATAATAATTGTGACCTCCAGAGGGACCACAAGCTAAACAGGGTGATTTTTCGGACAATCAGGGGCCATAATTCAGGAAATTACAATCCAATAGGTGCAAATATCGAAATGAACCAAGATCTTTGGGTTATAAACATGCATGTCAAGTTTCATCAAAATCGGTTCAAAATTGTGACCTCTATAGGGTCCACAAGCTAAAAACGTGATTTTTCGTACAATCAGGGGCCATAATCCATGAAGTTTTCATCTGATACATGCCAATATCGAAAGGAACCGAGATCTTTTGGGGATAAACCTATATTTCAAGTTTCGTCAAAATCGGATAAGAATTGTGACCTGTAGAGAGTCCACAAACAAATTGTGGACGGACGGACGGACGGACATCCGGACGGACAGGGGCGACGACAATATACGTCCACATAAAAATGTGGGCGTATAAAAACGTGATTTTTCGTACAATCAGGGGCCATAACCCATGAAGTTACAGTCCGCTAAATGCCAATATCGAAAGGAACCGAGATCTTAGGGTGATAAACCTACATTTTAAGTTTCATTGAAATCGGATAAAAATTGTGACCTGTAGACTGTTCACAAACAATTGTGGACGGACGGACTGGGGCGACGACAATATACGTCCACATGAAAATGTGGGCGTATAAAAAAACGAGTTTTCCGATTGGGACAAAAAAGTATCGTAAGTGTCAAATAATAACCAAAACCCAGAATCATACATTCAACATTAATTTTTCAGCATTTATATAGAGGAGTGCCTTCCTTATAAATAGCTTCAATAGAGAGGTTTATTTTCACTGGTATCAAATGATGAGGTCATGGAGACAAAAATCCTGCGATATTAATTTCAGGGGTTAACTATTATTTACTAAAACGAATTATTTTCACTCTAGAAGCACCAGTAACAGATATTGGTTACTATTAAAGCACCCTTTGTTCAAATATTGCCACTTTTAAAAAAATCTCTCTATATATGCTTTATACGTATTCAGACTTTTGTCGATGTCACACCAATGTGTACAAGGGACTTCGGAATCGCGTTTTCATGTCAGCTACTCAAATATGTAACTGGTTCAAAAATTGATTTTATATTCAATGAAATATCGCCAATTTTCGGATTTCGTGCACGTTAAAGATTTGACGTCACCAACATATAAAATTTGATATTTATTAGAAACAGAATCCATGCTTTAACTACATTAAACTTTCTACGACCGGTGCAATATTCGTACTTCTGCATGATACTACTGCAAGATACAACTGCAACCTCCTAAAAATTGGATTTGCTTAAAAACAGTGCGAGCTGTCGATTTGTGTCGAGATGATTACGGCTATGAGGTAATTTTGGCCAAGGAGAAACAATATTAATTCAAAGATTAATTATTACACACATAAATCAAATATTTCTGCTACAGGGTCACTATACCCTTATTTTGAATAGAAGTAAAGACTCAAAGTTGAAATACTTTTTGCCCAAATATCGTCACTGTGAGAGAAAGGGGGACTTTTGAATATGCTCTAAACGTTGCTAATACGTACAGATTGTATCAACTCTTACTGCATGTTTCGCTTAACAATGAAAGGTGACCTTTTCAATTTTCGATCCCTTTGTTCTCATACTCCTGATATTTCTAACTGTTGCGCAATGGTTTCATACCTAAGACTACCGATAAAACTCTCTGTAGAAGAAGTTACAAAAAAAAAATTACGTTGACTTTTCGAGAAAAAGACGTCTAAAAATGCTCCAAATGGTAAAAATACGACGTTTTGGATTTTCAATCTCGTTTTTCGACCTCTCGTGACATTTAGAGAAATTGTACAATGGTTTCACACAATGCACCACCTATAAGACTCTCGATTGAGAAAGTTTTAAAAAAATTGTAGGCGGCGTTTTCGAGAAATACGCGTCTAAAGTTGATCGAAATAGCAAAATACGTTACTTTTCAAACTCAGATAACTTTTTTATTTTTTGATAGAAACTTGTCGCTATAGTACCATCTTGTTGATAATTCACGTGGCTATCAAACAATATAATGCTTTAACTACTCGGTAAACAACCAATTGATACATCTTATTTGTCGCACAGGCACCCATTTTTCTGAATTTTGTCAAACTTTGGATACCTTTCTTGACCACTTCCGGTGATTAGAGGATTTTCATTTATAGTTTAAGGAACAATTCAGACATCTCTGTTCATCTTACCAAAGTTTCAGAAAAATCGTTGGAGTGGTTTTAAAAAAATAAGCCTTACCGTTTTTGACCAAAATGCGAAAAAAAGTGAAAAATCAAAGTTAATACTTCAGAACAAAACTTATATTGTTGGAATCGGATCGACGTCAGCTATCCAAAAGTGTAATTAGAATTTCTAAATTCCTAAAAATAAACATTTAAGCAATTTTTTGAAAATTTTCCAGTATTCACCAAAAAATGAGAGCGACAAATATTAGCAGTAATCGGTCATTCAAGCTCGTTTACTATTTGACAAAAGAAAAACGATTACATGTCATTTCGGTCCCGCGTCATTTCGGACTCAAAAAATAGGTTGCCAGGCAACAAAACATACGCCCACACAGCAGCCAAATTGTCCGGGCAGTCAACAAGAGTTGTTGCATTTTAAGTAATCATCAGAAAATCATAATTCAAACTCACCCATAACTACGGTGTAACTGTGATATAATCAAACGTTTTTTTAAATCAGATAATAATTGTGACCTCCAGAGGGACCACAAGCTAAAAAGGGCAATTTTTCGGACAATCAGGGGCCATAATTCAGGAAGTTACGATCCGATGGGTGCAAATATCGAAAGGAACCAAGATCTTTGGGTTATAAACATACATGTCAAGTTTCATCAAAATCGATTCAAAATTGTGACCTCTATAGGGTCAACAACCTTGATATAACATATTTTCACATTATTCGTGTACAAACGGCGGCCATATTTTTCGTCAATTCTAGTCCGATTTTCATGAAATTCAAACTCTCTCTTCATTACCATGTAACGGTGATATAATCAAACATTTTTTTAAATCGGATAATAATTTTGACCTCCAGAGGGACCAAAAGCTAAAAAGGGCGATTTTTCGGACAATCAGGGGCCATAATTCAGGAAGTTACGATCCGATTGGCGCAAATATCGAAAGGAACCAAGATCTTTGGGTTATAAACATACATGTCAAGTTTCATCAAAATCGGTTCAAAATTGTGACCTCTACACTGTTCACAAGCTAAAAAACGTGATTTTTCGTACAATCAGGGGCCATAACCCATGAAGTTACAGTCCGCTAAATGCCAATATCGAAAGGAACCGAGATCTTAGGGTGATAAACCTACATTTTAAGTTTCATTGAAATCGGATAAAAATTGTGACCTGTAGACTGTTCACAAACAATTGTGGACGGACGAACAGGGGCGACGACAATATACGTCCACATGAAAATGTGGGCGTTGGGCGTATAAAAAATATGTCCTCGACGATTCAGTCTCGGGTATATGACATTTCGGACTCGGGATTAAGTTTACAGGAAAGGTTGAACACAACTGTCAAATCAACATATAATACGCCGTGGCTATTCTTAATAGCCCAACAAAAAATAACTTGCAGGTTAAATTATAAAATAAAATAAAACCAATTGTTATCAATTAAATGACGTGCTACCCTTGGCAATACCAATCGTTACATACCACTTCTACTCGTTGCCAATGGCAACCTTTGATGAAACTGTCCTGTTCATTTCCAATACATGCGTAAAAGTAGCCATGTATCAGAAATGAACAGTACACTTTCGAAAAAGAGTACTGTTCATTACTGATACACGGATACTTTTATACTGTTTAGGAAACTTATGAAGCAATAAGAAGCGGACGTTTAGTCCGACCCAGATCTCAATGATAACTACTTGTTTCATACTGCACTAGGCTAAGGTACATGAGACAACTAATCAAAATCATAGTAACAAAACAAACCGGTAGGAACTACATGGCAGTGCAAAAATATATGCAATGACATAAAATCAACATAACAACATATTACAAAAAACAACTATTACACATATCAATTGGCATCTATTCCATAATTTGGTTTGATTTATTATGCAAAACATATAAATGAGAATATTGAATAATTATTTTAACTAATTGTGATTCTCTTGCTAGACACTTCACAAGCCTTGAAAATAAGCAGGATATGAAAAAACGCCTAGAAAGTTATAAATTTCATTACAATTAAATTTCAACGAACGAACTATGCGCCGATGCATACTTTCACCAAGAATGACCCACGTTTCGAATTTCCTTTACACTACATTTAATATCATCGCAGTCCTCTACGCCATAGACAAATTGTTTTGATGATGTGGTCTAAACAAACACGTGGCTGTTTCACGCTCGGGGTTTCACAACAAGAAGCAAGAGTATATACTACCATGTAATGTAACGTGAGGCACAGAAAGGGATAAATAAAAGAGTTGAAATTATTTGTCACTTTTCGGTTGAAACGACTCGATAATAAATACTATTTTTCACATTTTGCTTCACAATACTCGATAGAAATGTGATGTAAGTAACTTATTAGCACCTTTCCTCGGTGTATCGGTGAATATCAGGACAGTTTTGGTCGTGGGCCGCCGCGGCTCTGCCTCCGCTGAGCCCCCGACCAAAACTGTCCTGATATTCACCGATACACCTCGGAAAGTTTGCTAATAATAGCAACGATCGCGACATCAACAATCGCTGATCAATTAAATAAACTATTAGTCAAACATAAAACATGGAGGTGTATATATTGTCAATATACATGTATACACCTCTATGACATAAAACAAAAAAACAAACAGCTGTACAATTACATACTGTACTACAGTCTTTTAATTATTAATCAGAGCCCGAAAAGTTGCTTGACTGAGTCCGAAACGACGCCAAGTAAGTCCGAAAAGTCGCTAGACTGAGTCCGAAACGTCACCAGACCGAGTCCGAAAAGTCCCCAATCTACAACCTTGATATACCATAATTTTATAGTATTCATGTACAAGCGGCAGCCATTTTGTCTATCAGGGGCTATAATTCAGGAAGTTACAATCCGATATGAGCAAATATCAAAAAGAGACAAGATCTTTGGGTTATAAACATGCATTTCAAGGTCCACAACCTTGATATACCATATTTTTATAGTATTCGCGTACAAGCGGCAGCCATTTTGTCTGTCAGTTTTGGTCCGATTTTCATGAAATTCGAACTCAACCTTCCTTACCATGAAAATGTGGGCATATAAAAATCATCTTCATCGGTTATGATCCGATATGCGCAAATATCGAAAGGAACCAAGATCTTTAGGTTATAAACATGTATTTCAAGTTTCATCAACATTGATTTAAAATTGTGACCTCTACAGGTTCCACAACCTTGACATACCATATTTTTACACTTTTTGGGTACAAGCGGCGACCATTTTGTTCATCAATTTTGCTCTGATTTTCACCAACTTCGATCTCACCCATCACTACAGTGTAACAGTGATATAATCAAACGTTTTTTTAAATCAGATAATAATTGTGACCTCCAGAGGGACCACAAGCTAAAAAGGGCGATTTTTGGTACAATCAGGGGCCATAATTCAGGAAGTTACGATCCGATATGCGCAAATATGCAATGGAGCCAAGATCTTTAGGTTATAAACATGTATTTCAAGTTTCATCAAAATCGGTTCAATATTGTGACCTCTACAGGGTCCACAACCTTGATATAACATATTTTCACACTATTCGCGTACAAACGGCGGCCATTTAATTCTGGTCCGATTTTCACGAAATTCATACTCATTCTTCATTACCATGTAACGGTGATATAATCAAACGATTTTTTAAATCGGATAATAATTTTGATCTCTAGAAGGACCACAAGGTAATAAAAGTGATTTTTCGGACAATCAGGGGACATAATTCAGGAAGTTGCGATCCGATGGGCGCAAATATCGAAAGGAACCAAGATCTTTGGGTTATAAACATACATGTCAAGTTTCATCACTATTTGCGTACAAGCGGTGGCCATTTTGTCCGTCAATTTTGGTCCAATTTTCACGAAGGGTGATTTTTCGGACAATCAGGGGCCATAATTCAAAAAGTTAGGATCCGATTGGCGCAAATATCGAAAGGAACCAAGATCTTTGGGTTATAAACATGCATTTCAATTTTCATCCAAATCGGTACAAAATTGTAACCTCTACACTGTTCACAAGCTAAAAACATGATTTTTCGTACATTCAGGGGCCATAACCCATGAAGTTACAGTCCGATACATGCCAATATCGAAATGAACCGAGATCTTTGTGTGATAAACCTATAAACAAACAATTGTGGACGGACGGACGGATGAACAGGGGCGACGACAATATACGTCCACATGAAAATGTGCACGTATAAAAATTCAGTGTATATATTTGTAATAACCGTTTTTTCTTTCGTTTTAGGTGATGCTGAACACAGATCATTCATGATAATAAAGAAATTAAACATGAAGCTGGACTATAAGAATGCAAATTATTTTAATATAAATCGATCACCGGACTGATTAAATGTGTGTAGCATGGCAGTCTATCGATTAAAAGCTCAAACTTTGATTGGGTTTTACTGTCATGATGAATATTTTGGGGTCTTTCAAACATATTATGCAATGTTATTGTTATGGCTGTTTTTTCTAAATTTATCTCCCAGTTGGACTTGTTAGTAAATACAAAATTAATAATATTTTTGTCATTGCCTTTAAAGGATGTAAATTGCTGTATGTAGCATTGTTTTGCATATCAAACATAGAGAGAGAGAGAGAGAGAGAGAGAGAGAGAGAGAGAGAGAGAGAGAGAGAAATTGGGTTTAATCTGACACAAACTAGGTCATTTTGAGAATAACATATGGTTTCATTTTATTTCAACAATTCGCTTGCGCGTAGGGGTCTTTAGCAGTGGGAGAAAACCGGAGTGCCCAGAGGAAACCCACGAGGTTGAGAAGGCGCCCCTATCTCCATGCCACATACGCTCACACCAGGGCTCGAAACCACAGCCGCAAGCCAGAGGTGACCGGCCAGCTAGAGGTCGAAGCGCGGCACTCTAGACCATCCCAACCCCCCATATCAAACATAGACATATGTACAAATAACAAAGACGGATCAAGGCTCTGGTGGTCTCTAGGCATCTCGACCAGCTGGGCCCTTTGCGGAACTGGTTTCAGAAATCACTCCTTCCTTGTTGGTCAGCTACTCACTATTTTCGATGAAGTTCGTGTTTTCATCGACTGAGCAGTGCACGACCCTGTCCCTGGCCACCGAAAAAACACTGCGATTTTTGTTTGGGCGTAGTTTTAGCCGCTTTTTTCAGCATGTCAGCTTCAAGTTTTTTTCTGTTCTCTCTTCTCCCATCCACACCATTGCCTTTGGAACATATCAACGGGGAACCAGCTTTGGTTGAAATGATGTGGCCTTCACGTAATGAAAGAAAGAAATAAATTCAAGAGAAATCACAAAAACTTTTTTAAAATGAAAGCAAATCATGATACCAGGCTAATGGAAGGCGAGCCAGTGACCGTGGGGGTTCTTTCCTCATAAAGAATGGCCAACACAAAATATTTTATGGGCCCTATTTTTCTTTGTCCCTAGGCAGCTGCCTATGGGCTAATCCGCCCCTGACAAATAACCTGCGGATAGTCGAACATTCTTCAATCTATGTTGTTTGGCCATGTCCGCACTTATTTTGCAAAATGATGAGAAATTAAATTTTAGCATAGAGTTCTAATGTACGTATAATTATGGCTTTATAGAAATGATAGTTTGGGGACTCACAGGTTGGGGCCACAAAAATCTATTTTACTCAGTTAAGAATTTAGTCAGATTTAGTGTACCTTAGCAGAAATATAATTCATTAGATCAACCAGAAAGACTGTCAAGAAATTATCCATCAGAAATTGTTCCCCAATATTCAGATTCATGCTAGTAAAAGGCGGTCGAAATATGTGTCAATTCTCAGCTGAGTAAAAAAATAGTAAAATAAATAATGATTTGTAGCTCTGGGCCAGCTGTCACCAAACCTTCCCCATAATTATTGAAAACAGGATGAGATGAGTAACATGACTAACAACACGATAAAAATGAGCAACTTGCACTGAGTTTAAAGCTCAGATTAAACACATATCTAAAGATATAAGTGTGCCCGATTAACCTGTAACGATTTTGTGCCAAACCTAGTTGGAATAGCGTTTCCACATAGCCCAAACTATCAATAAACATGTAAAACAAGATCAGTTCAGTTGTCAAGATGGTGGTATTGTTTATAAACAATGATCACGTGACTATTCACATGTCATGATCCGACGATTTTCATTGGTCAATTACTTGGCTGCGTAGCTGCTTCGTGTAATGACGAGAAATATATAAGTTCTTATTTAGATAATTTTATAAATATTACTGGAGCTGACATCCACATGTGATGGTTGCTAGTTGACATCATTTTTGCTGTGTCTATCAATTTTAAAAATCGGAAATGCGACAATATGCCTTTTAATGAGAGTAAAGATCTAAGCCATATAATCGTGCCCAGTCCACGGCCTATTTGTAAAGTGCCCCTGAACATGTTATATGAAAGGGTGCACTATAAATATGCTGTAATAATAATAATAGGGTTCTGGAATCTGCTGAGGTTTGCTGAGTGATCAATGACTGTAGCGGCCTAGCGAATATTCACTGCTGATCAGTGTGGTGCAAAAATGCAATTGGCCTAGCACCTGGTAGGCCTAGTTCCCCCCACCCACCAAAAAAAAATAAATCAAGAATTGATTCCGCAGCCCCTGAGTTGACAGTCTTTGTTACATTCACAAAATATAGGTTATTTTGAATATGAATATCATTATGTGGCAATCATGTTTGATCCGACTCCTTTTACATTCCATCATTTTTACATTTACCCCCCCCCCCCCAAACAATCCCCCTTTTTTATTAACCCCCACAAATATTTTTTTTATTCCCCACTTTTACATTAAACTGGGGGGTATTATCCCACAGAACTATTCTATTATTCTTTGGGATTATGTATTAGAATTTGATCATTGGTTGGTACATATGTACACCATCCACTGTTCAGCGTCCATAAGAGTGTATGGTTGATGTCACTCTTTCCTCAGGCTAGACACTATGGTTGTTCTCACTCCTTCCTGTACTGAGTCATATGTAAAATAGTCATATCAAACATAGAGGCACACCAGTTCCAAAGTACAAGGCAGTCTGAACAACCCACACTCACACCACAAAGGCGTTAGGGTCAGACATGTAAGATTAATATCTATTAAATTAGGGTTAGTGTCGGGTATATAAGATTAAATTTAAAACTTATAAATTCAGGGTCAGTCATGTCAGATTAAAACCTATGAATTTAGGGTTAGGGTCTGGGCCCTGTTTCACAAAATTTTAACTAAAGATAAAATCCCAATTTTAGCAGATACTTCAGTTTTGATTGGCTAAGAACTAAAATCAATCTAATATTGTCCAATCAAATAACTAAAATTCAGATCTTATCTTAGTTAAAATTTTGTGTAATAGGCCCCAGGTATGTAAGACTAAAGCCTATAAATTCTGGGTTAGGGGTTTAAAGGGACAATAACATTCTTGCTGGCTTGGTAGCTCTAGAAAATAAATAATACCCTTATTCTAAGTACTAGATGTTTAAATGTCCTACCTGTTGTGTAAATTATCCATTACAACCTATTTTATTTGTCCAGAGGGTTCGAAAATATTTTAAAATCCAAGTCACATTTGAAAAGGTTTACGTTAGACTTTTCAAATCAATTGGTTGAATTTTTCCAATTTTTTAAATTCGGTGTGTTAAGATGAAATTTATATCATCATTTAATTGGAATATTCTAAAATAATACGATTTGTTGACCAGAATGAAGATTGGGACATATTTTTCAGTTACAACAAGAGTGTTATTGGGGCTTTAAGATTACAACGAATGAGTTGGACAAAATCTATCTTCAACGTGTATCTAATTATCTATCCAAATACGAGAAAAAGGAGTCAAAACAATCATAGTCATACTCATACTACAGTATAGTCACTATAGTGTCACAAACATATATTTTTCGACAAAACAGAGAAATTCAACATAATCTTTTTAAAAAACACTCGTACACGAAAGAACTAATCGTCTTTTCATTTACCAACTTGTTATTTACTTTCTGTGGTGCCACAACAATGAAATATTGAGACACAAAAATGGGAGTCACATCAAACATGAATGCCTATCATTATGTCGAGTTGATCATACCGGTAGAGAAGATCTACCGTACGTTAGGCCCTATTGTTAAATTTGTTATTGAAATTTAAGAACAGAACATGAATGTTTGTTTACCTGCTGTATCTGAGCCCCTAAAATTCTTTAGCAGCCTAGTTATTACTATCTACCCTTCTTAGCATCTTACGTGTAGATTCCAAATCGAAAATAAAAAATGAGACTGTTTCCCGATCCGTTAATCCATGTGAGATGGTATAAAGAATGATGTCGATGGTTCAACAACTATACACACGGCGAGGCAAAAATCCACCAATCGCACATGTAAGTACCGCTGGAATTGCCAGTCGAATATATCAGTCGATGTTGAGTAAAATTTAGGAATAGTTTGTGTAACTCAACTCATCTCTATGAACTCAACAACAAGGTGAACACTCTTTTGTATCTACCACAAAGTGACAGGCATCATACACACCAGTGCAGAATGATTGACAGCTGTCAGCCTTCACCTTGGAAATATCAAGGGAAATAATTCTAACAACTGGATGCAGACCACATAAATGTTAAAACCCGTTCTACTGCTATTCCAGGCCACGAATTTAAAGTAGAACTATAAACTATGGTGGCTGTTAGCGGCCATTCTACATCGTCGACTTGTCGTGTTGATTTTGTCGACAAGTCGCGGCACGACAAATCGAAATAATTGCATTTCATCGACTTGTCGCTTTGTCGGGTTGTGAAGGCGACAAAGCGACAAGTCGACAAAATCAACCCGACAACGCGACAAACTAACCCGACAATCGTCGCCCTCATTTTGTCGACTTGTCGGGTCAATTTTGTCGACTTGTCGACTTGCTGCTTTGTCGCCTTCGACTTATTCACAACCCGACAAAGCGACAAGTCGCCGAAATGCAATTATTTCGCTTTGTCGACTTGTCGCCTTGGAAGTCAATCATTGCGCATTGGCGAGCATTCTTCGGTTAAGTATGGAACCCCAATCTCGACGAGGCGAGGGTGCGTTTATTCAACATTTGGTTTAGTTTTGCTACACCTGACTATGGAAGCGTATAGGGGTCAATAGCGCGATAGATACCACAATATTATTGTCAACATATTGTGATTATTCTGATGATTTTATCTCTGAAAAGTCAATTTTTGCCGAGGTAATTGAGTCAACACGCTATGTTTTATGTCCCCATTTCGTCTTAAATGTACACGTTTGCGGTAAGATATTGCTATTCGGAAGCTTTGGCGACATATTCCATTTCACCGTAGTATATGTCGACATATTCGCAAAATATTGTCATGCGCTATGTGGGACGTGTTCATCTAAAACAAAATGACGACATGCAAATTAGCGAGTTATTCAATTAACTCGGCAAAAATTGCCTTTTCAGAGATAAAATCGTCAGAAAAATCACAATATGTTGACCTATTATCAACTTAATATTGCGGCATCTATCGCGCTATTGACCCCTATACGCTTCCATACCTGACCATTACACAGATAGGATTGAAAAATTTATGTGGTTAAATTTGCATTTAACGATTGCATTTAACGACCCATAAAATTACATGTTGATATGTATTTTATGCTTTCAAAATACCTATCGTGATTGAGAATAGAATATGCTAGCTTTGCTACATTAAAAAATATTTAAAATTTAAATCCTTTCTTCTTAGGATGTTTATAGGCAAGTTTCCTTTACAGAATGCACTAAAGCTTTTTCTTGGCCACATTCCAATTTCAAATCTCCTTGACAGTAACTGTATGACTGGCTAACTAACCAGAAGGTCTGCGTCCAGCATGGCTTCCCCAATGTCTAATGTACGGTGACATGCAGGTAATGGAACCTTTGTCCGTTGGAATTGTTTCAAATAAGCGTATTATAGGCCGTGGAGTTGCTGTCTGGGCAAACTTTCCTTAATAGCACACTGCATTGGTGTCGAAAAATAGTTTAAAATAATATGTTGGCAGAAAAAAGTACCCCGGTCGTATCGCCGCTGTCTTGACAGAATTTACCCCGTAATAGGCCTACACGGCATAACATATGCCTATCTTCATTAATGCAGAAAAGTACATTGGTTGATAAACTAAGTCATAGTTTAAATAAACGTGGTCTGTCCCCAAAATGTTTGTTTTTGTTTATTAAGTAGGTAAGTAATTCTTTATTACTGAAAGTTACTTCAGGGGCGTTTTAAGGTTTATCATGGCGGAGGCTATACTATTTTAGAGGCCCTCTCTCGGAGGGTGGGGTGGGTCTTGATTGATGATTTTTATGCCAATGTAATGGCTGCATTCACATTCAGTATATGGATTCGACATGAACAGTGTATAGAAAACGATTGACCCGGGGGCCCCTTTCCCTTGGCCAGAGGGGCCCTTTTGTCAAAAGTGGGGCTCTTTTGTCTGCATTAGGGCCCCCTAAACTAGGGTACATTTTATTTTTTCTCATCGGTTTTAGCATTTTTCTCTCTTTTTATTTTCCCAATTTCTTTGATTTTTTTCGCGAGGAGGCTGGCGCCTCCAGCGTCTCAGCTATAAAACGCCTTTGAGTTACTTATAGCAAATACAATGAACAAATTTGTAAATATGTAAATGTGTTAATGATACAAATAGTACAAAAAAAGTTAGAAAAGAATGAAAGTTCTAGGGAAGAATAGCGTCAAGAAAAGAATGACGTTTAATAAATTATAAATGTATGTATTTTGCTAACGAGTTTAAAATAACTGGTGATGTGGAAGACATAATGTCTATAAATTTTTGGAGTGAAGGGTGATTTCTATAATAAAAAGGAATAAGCTGTTCTATATATAATGGACAGCAAAGTAAAAAATGATATTCGTCTTCAACGTTATTTAAATTGCATAATTTACAAATTCTATCATTTCTGTTAATTGTATCGTATGTGATAAGCTATGTGATACACATCTAAATTTGGATAGAGATACACAGTAATTATGATTTGAGATATTTAATAAATATTCTTTTTGTGATAAGGCAATATTGAAAAGGTTATAATAATTTAGTTTTGGATATTTCAACCGATCTTCATTCCATTCCTGTGAATACTGATCGCTTATTCTATATTTAAGTTCATCATATACATGTACAGGTAAAACAACATATTATTGCTCATCAAAAGCGTACACGGGACGTCGGTTTTCGTCCCATCCGAACGACTAAAAACTGGCCTTATCAGGTCCACCTTCGTGCACCTTTAGGTCAATTGGTTGATCCGGATCGCATGTCTTGGATACTCACCATAAACAATATATTCACTTGAAATGAAATGGGGTTAAACGTCCTACTCTTCTGCACCTAACCTGGGCTAATGGAAGACGGGCATTATGCCATACAGTGTGCTATGAGCGAATTTTTGTCTGGAAAGGGCGCTACGACCTACTTTAATATCGAATTTCAACTGCCAATAGATCTTTTATGTGCACGCAAATGTGTACAAACGACGAAAAAAATATATGATTTGAGCTGGGATATTAGTAGATTGATTATTATTATGTATTTTGGGTAAACTGTGCTGTTGATGGTAATCAGTGAAGATGCGAAGGAATTCTAAATTACGATAGATATATTGAAAGCATACATTAACATACATATCAACATATAAAACTGACACTCCTCTGAAATATAGATTCTTAATTTTATGGGTCCTTAAATGCAAATCTAACCAAATGAATTTTTCAATCCTATCTATGTAATGGTCAGGTGTAGCAAAACAAAACCAAATGCTGAAAAAGCAACCTCGCCTCGTCGAGATAAGGCTTCCATACTTAACCGAAGACTGCTCGATCATGCGCAGTGATTGACTTCTAAGGCGACAAGTCGACAAAGCGAAATAATTGCATTTCGGCGGCTTGTCGACTTGTCGACTTGTCGGGTTGTGAAGGCGACAAAGCGACAAGTCGACAAAGCGAAATAATTGCATTTCGGCGACTTGTCGACTTGTCGCTTTGTCGGGTTGTGAATAAGTCGAAGGCGACAAAGCGACAAGTCGACAAAATTGACCCGACAAGTCGACAAAATGAGGGCGACGATTGTCGGGTTAGTTTGTCGCGTTGTCGGGTTGATTTTGTCGACTTGTCGCTTTGTCGCCTTCACAACCCGACAAAGCGACAAAGCGACAAGTCGACGAAATGTAATTATTTCGCTTTGTCGTGCCGCGACTTGTCGCCGTCACAACTAACAGCCACCATAATAAACTAATATAGCCATATCTATATCGCTAACTTTGACAATCTGTTTTTCGCCCATAACGCCATTAATTCCCCCTCCCCGCACATACACAAAAAGTGACGAAAGAAAGAAATAAACATTCAATATTTTAATTTTTTTTATACCCCCCCCCCTACACACACACACCATATTTATATTGGCTTTCACAGCACGATTTTTTTTTATTTAGAATGTCCCCAAGACACGATTTTTTAAATTTAGATTCGTGTCACAGCAGTATTTTCTTCATTGGTCCCAACAACAGGATTTTATTTTTAGGTTATTATCCCTCACGGCGGGGATTTTGCTCACATTAATCTCCAATGGTATTTTTCTGTAGATTAGCGCCCACGGCATGATCTTTTAAATATGGTCGGTCCCGTCTACCTAATATTGTTATAATAATATTAGTATTTCTATGGTCCCAATGATTTTATATAGATTGCCCGTCACAGCAGAATTTTTATTCGGATTAGCCCACACAACAGAGTTTTCTTTAGATTATCCATCACATCGGGCCCCGAGATCACTAAGCATTCTCAGGCTTAAGTTAAGAATATACTCAACTTTCAATTACAGTTTATAAGAAATATCTTTGATCCAGAAACACAAAACTTTGCACATAGTTTCTTATTCATGTAGGCCTATTTTAGCCAAGGTTTTATACAGGGCTATATTTTAGTTAAAATAAGGCGAACAATTTTAAGTGAATTCTTAACTAAAGTCTTAAGATTAATTCCCCCATCATTATTTTCTATATATTGCCCCACTCCACCCCTCAAAGCAGGAATTATTTATAACAGGGTTGGCCTTTAAAAGTAGAATATCAATTATATCAGAAATTGCTGTCTTTAGATTACACATCACAGCTGAATTATTCGCCAGAATAGCCATCACAAATTTTTGGTCAAAATAGCTATCACAGCTGAATTTTCTAACGATTGGTCCCGACAAAAATAATAATGGTTCGATTATTCAACATAGTAGGATTTTTTTTTAAATTATACATCACAGCGGAATATTTTTGTCACAATAGCGATCACAGCAGAATTTTTCGTCACAATAGCCATGACAGCGGAATTTGTTTTCAGCTTCGTTCTCAGCAGGATTTTCGTAGTATTGCACCCAACAACACTATTTTGCTGTAGATTACCATTCGTATCAGGAATTGTGGTTAGCTTATTCATCAGAATATCAGAATTATTCGGCATAATAGCCACAAAAACAGAATTTTTCATCACAATAGCTATCACAGCAGAATTTTCTATAGATTGTTACCAACAGTCGGAATTGTGATTAGATTATTTAGTATATTCAGCAGAGCAGGAATAGTAATTAGAATATCCACCACAGTAGAATATTTTCATCACAACAGCCATGACAGCAGAATATTTTCACCACAACAGTCATATACAGCTAAGTTTGTTTTTAGTTTGGTTCCAACAGCAAGATTTTCTATAGATTGGTTTAAACAGCATGATTCTCTATAGATTGGTTTAAACAGCATGCTTTTCCTTTAGATTATCCATCATATAAGGAATTTCGTTAAAATATCGTTAGAATATCCATCACAACAGGTTTATTCGGCAGAATAGCCAGCACAGCAGACTTATTTGGCAGAATAGCTATCAAAGCAGAATTTTCGACAGATTGGTCCTAACTGGAAGAATTGTGGTTAGATTATTCAACAGAGCTGAAATTTTCGTCACAATAGCGATTACAGCAGAATATTTTTTCACAATAGCCATGACAGCAGAAGTTGTTTTCTCCTTGGATATCTTCTATAGATTGGTTTAAACAGCTGGATTTTTCTTCAGATTATCCATCATATCAGGAATTTCGTTAGATTATCCATCACAGCAATGTTATTCGGCAAAACAGAGTTTTCGTCAAAATAGCTATCACAGCAGAATTTGCTATAGATTGGTCCCAACAGCAGGAATTGTGGTTAGATTATTCAGAAGAGCAGGAATTGCCGTAAGAAAATCCATGACAGCAGAATATTTTCGTCACAATAGCCATGACAGCAGAATATTTTCACCACAACAGCCATATACAGCAAAATTAGTTTTTAGCTTGGTTCCAACAGCAGGATTTTCTATAGATTGGTTTAAACAGCAGGATTTTTCTTTAGATTATCCATCATATCTGGAATTTCGTTAGATTATCCATCACAGCAAAATTATTCGGCAGATAGCCACAAAATAGAATTTTTCGTCAGAAAAGATACCACAGCAGGAATTGTAGTTAGATTATTCAGCAGAGCAGAATATTCTGGTCACAATAGCCATGACAACAGAATTTGTTTTCAGCTTGGTTCTTACAGGAGGATTTTCTATGATCAAATTATCATAAAAGTGTTATGCTTTCTTGTGTTACAGAAAATATTCGCCTACACATTGGGTGTTTCCTTTAGAGGGGCCACGGTGGCTCAATGTTCTACTCAGTGTAGACTGACAAAGGTCATCATGGCATGCTTTTCCGATGTTGTTCCCCCTTGTGAATAGGTTAGGACGGAGGGGTGGGGGCGGGGGCTTGGAATTTGAAATAAAGAATAGTATTTTGCAAAGGTCATTATGGCATGCTTTTCCGATGTTGTTCCCTCTTGTGAATAGGTTAGGAAGGAGAAAGGGTGGGGGCTTGAAATTTGAAATAAAGAAGAGTTTGTGCAGGGCCGGTGTCTGGTCAAAATTTCAATCATATCACACTGCATGATGTATACCTGTCCTAATAAGCCAGGTAGGTGTAAAAACTAGGATGTTAAACCCCATTACATTTCTTTTCATCAGATTGGGCCCAAATGCAGCATTTCCCCATACTGCAGAAAACAATGGGACCTTAATTTGTTAAAGAAAAGAGGCATAACAAAGAGGGTGATTGAAACATGCAGATGTATAAATTTATTTTTCATATTTGGTCAACATACACCACAGCAAATACTGAGGATTCTTTCAACAAAATGTTGCATATAAATTGTCGAGATTACAAACACGAAGTTGCAATTCTGGAGATATGATAAATGTAGCATTGTAAATAGAGAGTTTTTCTTGAATCTTCTTTTTAATAGTTTTGTACATAGATATACAACTAATTGGAATCCCAGTGCCTGAAAGAATAATGGTAAATAGTCTTCTTTAATAAATGAATTTAATCATAGTGTAAGTGTACATAAATTAACTAAAATCACAAATTACCACCACTACCATCAAAGAATCAACAAATTGGAGACAGTTCCAGATGCAGGTTTACAACAGAATGTCATGAAATTTTATAAAATCCACCTCCACTGGACACAAACTAGGTCATTTTGGGAGTAACATAGGGTTCAATATTAGCAGTGGAAGGAAACCAGGAGAATCAGGATTTCAACAATTAGCTTGCGCATTGGGAGTCTTTAGCACCGGAAGGAAACCAGGATAATCCAGAAAACCCAGGAAAACCCCAAAATAGCCAGTCTGAAAGATATTTTATTAAACGGTTTATGAGATTATGATTTGTACTATATTCGGCTCAGTATAAAAGAAATTACCTTATTGCTGACAATGTTAAATCCGAAGCCTCTTTTCTGCTTTTCTTTTCTCAGGACCGCACGCCTAAAATGTTAACGATTGTTATTTTCAATGTTATATACTACATGAAATAAACTTAAATGGGTTTTAATTTCCAATATGGAGCTAATAAAAACAGGCAAACCCCATGCAATGAGGTACGAGGGAAATTTTGCCTGGACATGGGGTGGGTGGCCTAGTGGTCTAAAGTGCCGCGCTTCGACCTCTAGCTGACCGGTCACCTCTGGCTTGCGGCTGTGGTTTCGAGCCCTGGTGTGAGCGTATGTGGCATGGAGATATGGGCGCATTCTTAACCTCGTGGGTTTCCTTCGGGCAATCAGGTTTCTTCCCACTGCTAAAGACCCCTATGGGCTGTTTCCTCACTGGTTTATGGGGGTTGGTTGGCCGAAAAGTTAATGCGTGCGTGTTGCATCATAATGCTTTCATTAATTCAAGTGGCGTGGTTTCGTTTTCCCGCTTGTAGTAGGGTCGCCTATGATACAGCACGCACGTGCTAACTATTCGGCCATCCACCACCACCACCACCAGGTTCAAAGTTCTAGAGCACCCTGTGATGTGATGGGAGCTTGATCATCACAGCTCTAAGCATTGAACCGGAAAAGAAATGGCAAGAACTCGATGGATTTTTATAGCCGTCGGGCCAGGACAGGATTGCACATGCAATAGGAGAGCGTTCGAATTACAAACTAGTTAGAACCAATTGCAGACGTACTGGGAACGGTGTAGAAATAGTTGCCTGCTCAGTTAGCCTAGTGTGTCATATTTAGTATCTTTACATTAATAGATTTTTTTTTCATTTTTTTTTCTATTATATATAAACTTTCCATTTAAGTAGTTAAGTCTCTAACCCAACATCATTCAAAGTCTTCGACATTGAAAACATAAATTATTTTTGAATTTTAATCAACATTGATGTTGTGGTCTTACCAGGAAAAGGTGGGCTTCTGATATCCAATATTTAAGACAAAATAAACATTTTACTATTGGTACACGAATCGTGTTCCATAATGCGGTTCATATTCCACAAGCCAAACGGTGATGCCATATTCTTATCTTGAAAGCATGCGCAATAAATACTATCGGTGTCTGACTAGAATAACCAGGCACTAGAGATTACCATTCGATTGAGACTTCTGGCGTATTTCGCCGAACATAACTAATTTGAAATTAGAGTAAAAACGGAAAAGTTTCAATGTAAATCAGTTTATATACATTGCGACACCCATTTCTGTCAATTTATAAGTCCCAAACATTAGCGATTTAGTTGCTTTAATATTTAATAAGATAGGTTGCCAGGCAACAAACATACGCCCACAACAGCTAAGTCGTCCAGGCATTCAACAAGGGTTAATTGTCACATATTTTTCTTTTGTCAGTAAGGAGAACGTTTACAACGTTTAAAATCTTATTACGAGTAATAGCCCATTAAGTAATTATCAAAACTGGTTAGAATTGTTTGTCTCATGCCCTTCGTCTACAAGGACCATAACTCTGGCAGTTATTATTGGAAATCGTTGAAAATGACTAGGATCATTCGTCTTATAACCTTAAACACTATCAATTTAAAGTCAATCGGATATCAACTTTAGCCTCTATAGCGTTCACAACATTTTTCAAAGTGGTCAAGGGTCATAACTCTGGCAATAATTATCGGATATTGCTGAAAATCAATAGGCAATCGGATATTAACTTTAGCCTCTGGGGCGTCCACTAGATAGTTTAAAGTTATGAAGGGCCATAACTCTGGCAGAAATTATCGGATATCGCTTATAATCAATAGGCGTCTTCGTCTTATGAACTCAAACACTGTGTATCAATTTAAAGTCAATCGGATAACACGATTTTTCAAAGTGATCAAGAGTCATAACTCTGGCAGAAAGCATCGGATATCACTGATAATCAATAGGCTTCTTCGTCTCATGACCTTAAACACTGTGTACCAATTTAAAGTCAATTGGATATTAACTTTAGCCTCTAGTGCGTTCACAAGAAATTGTGGACGATGAGCGGACGGACGGACCGACAGACGGACGGACGGACGAGGGCGACAGCAATATACGTCCACATTTCAATGTGGGCGTATATAAAAATGTTATTTCTTTAATATAAAGATAACAATTATAATAATCGTGATAAATAGGGGTTTATATTGGCGCTAGGATTATGTTTGCTAATTTCATTTCGAATCCGGGAGAGAGATTCCGCTCGTTGTTTTTATACATGCTACCTACATCACTGTCTTGATAATTTATTCATTCATTTAGATACATGTCATTTTGACTTTGAAATTTCTTAAAATGGTTTGGTTCTGCAATTCAATGTACAAAAGTATCCCGGTGATTTTATTGGTGCTTGCTTTTGTGTAAAATGTGCAGAGCCGATTAGTTACCCTGTTGTTCGTTTTATAAATGTATGATTGTCAAAGACTATGATGGAACTTGTAAAATCCTATTTGCGTGTTATCAACGAGTCTCTTATTGTTATACCATTGAAAATTAATTTTGAAGTGTTATGTTTCTATATTTTAGGGCGGTTTTTGCGTTGTCACTTGAAAATTGGAAATGAGTTTTCGTAAAATTTTTTTAAAAAAGTTTAATAATAAATATATATTTTTCACTTCAGTTCGCATAAACTGCTTCATTCTGACTTTTATTTCATCGAAATTGGCAGAAAACTAGAGCAGGTAGGATAAAATTGATATAACGTCGGCGGCCATCTTTGATGACGTCATAGTGGAATAACCTACCACGTGGTGAGTGTCCACCCAAGTCCAAAATATTGACAAAGCCACCTACTAAACATTTCAACAAAAAAATTCTCCCTACTCAAATTGTCCTACAGAACCATAGTCAGATCCAGGACTACTACGCGCAAGCGAATTATTGAAATAAAATGAAACCATATGTTAGTCCCAAAGTGACCTGGTTTGTGTCGAGTGGACGTTAAACCCCATTTCTTTCTCTCTCTCTCTCTCTCTTTTGCCTAGACATAGGTGCTATGACCTACTCTTACATTGAATTCCAACAATCAAGCCTTTTTAAATGTGCATGCCAATGAGTAAACGGACCCATTTTTTCTGCTATGCGAACCAAACGATATTGTTACACTATCATGACCTTCGTCCTACACGACGGAAAATCCACATGAACTTTCTCAGGCAATGCAGGAATCAAACACAGGATGTCCATGTCTAGCTATTGCTAACCACACTTTACACACTGAGACTTTGGGACTCCCAATATTATAGAAATAAAATGAGGTATAACGTACTATTGTACTGCTCTGACTGCTATGAGGGATAATTTGCCTAGACAGTGGCGTTGCGGCCTACACTTATATCCAATTCCAACTGGCAAAGGAACTTTTACGTACACGTCAATGTGTACACTGGACCTGTTAATCTTTGCAACTAGGCAGTTGTCCTTGTCAGGCCCTATGTTCTGCACCACTCACTAAAAAGGAGAAACCACGCCGGAAAATTGAGATGAATTTTCTTGGTCAACACTGGGAACTAACGATGGGTACTTTATTATTTTTAGTATAGAGGCTGAATTGTTGTCAAAGGATAAAACCACTTACATCAATTTCTACTTTGACATTAGATTTTTTAATAGACTATCAGAGCATCATCCTGAAGGAAATAGAACAAAATTAAATTGTAAATAAATGAAGCTTTATAAAGATGCATGTGACATTATCAACTCTCAAGTCCGTTGACCCATCAGTCATAACCCCTGTCAATAATAATAGTGCCAAATAACAATTGATACCTTGGGTAACATTACAAATTAGGTGAAGGTGAAAATATAAATAAAAATGGAATTTTAACGACACTCTTCGAGTAATGACATCGCATACCATTAAGACTATTTAAGCTTTGCTTAACTTGCCAAGCATGTGGCATTATCAACTCTCAAGTCCGTTGACCCATCCATCAGTCATGACCCCTGTCAATAATAATAGTGCCAAATAACAATTGATACCTTGGGTGACATTACAAATTAGGTGAAGGTAAAAATAAAAATGGAATTTTAACGACACTCTTCGAGTAATGACATAGCATACCATTGCATATTACCAGTTTATGCCCTATCCAGAAAAAAATGTCAACTTTGAACATTGGTTTTGGAACTACAAGAAATCGCTGTTTGACTTGAGCCATTTGCAAAGGGATCCTTTACGTCACATGCACGTCAATGTATTGACGGGACCTTTGTTTTTCGTCCCATCCGAAAGACTAGACAGTTGTCCCTGTCAGACCCTCCGTCGAGCAGCACTGACAAGGGGAAGTAACGTCGGAAAATTCCGATGAACTTCTCAATTCTCGTCCACTGACCAATACCGGTACAATATGGAAAGACATATTTACAGGCCTCCGAACGTATATCGATATCAAAAGACACTTCGTTCCTACCTGGTGCATTGAAATTCCTGGTGTTTCGTGTTCTACCTTGTGTCGGCATTTGTACTTCTGTCGCTTTCATTTATTTCTCAGCTTCCTAATTGCATTAGACATCTTGTATATCTCAATTGTCGGTTGGTAAATGGGTATCGCCATCAACTCGGCACAATACTAGATCTTTCCGATCTGTGAAATATTTTCCCTTGGGTTAGGTAGGATTCGCTGGTAAGGCGAGTTGCTGACGCGACCTTCGCCGATCATGTCAAGGCGTGGTTATGCTTCTTAATTCCCGCCTACAAACGCGTTAGAATTACTGCTCAGCTAGTTATTGGTAGCTCCTCCCCTCTTTTTATATTTAGATAGGTACGGAAAAGCATCAACCCAACAACAATACCAATGACGTAGATATAGGACACAGATGACTAAATATTTCTACGCCGGACAAATTGTAGGGCCAAGTTACATGGCGATTTTTGTTGACTGTTTGGTGTAGAATCGATGAAAAGGGTTTGAATATTCATGATTTTGAGGCGGAAGGATACAAGAGTTGTGAGGTTGGTTACGTTGAATTGCTTGGAAAATGCTAAATCTTATAAAGCGAGTAAGATATAGAGCGAGGAAAATGTCAGTCAATTTGATTGACAGTTCGATGTACGGCCTTGACATTATGTATAGTAGAAGCTAAAATCAGATGTTGGATCTACGGTCTTGTAAATATTTGTTCGGCCTCGCTGTAATTGCGTCTGTTTAAATTAAAGATACATTATGGGAGATTTTGACAAGGAGTTAGCCATTCTTGCTATAAAAGTTCAAAAATAGATGTTGAAACAAGAATATATTGAAAATTTCAGTCAAATTACTTTATCCTGAACAAAGTTGTTACCACTATAATTTTTTACTAGAAACTTCATCGACACCCTTTTTCCACTATGGCCGATTGTTGATTGACAGGCGTTAACTCCACCTACATAGTCTCGAACATCAAGTAATGTTTAAACGGTATCTAGTGAAGCCACTGATCTATCACTGACTTCCGGTTCAGTCAAGAAGAGCCGAAAGCGTGACGTTTCTAATGTAAACAATACACGTTGTGCACCTTATTTTTTATCGTTATATCGTTTGTAAATAAAAAGACTGATTGGAATTTAGATTTTTTCTGTTATTACCATCGCCGTACAGTTCACAAATAAAATTTTATATTTTTTAGAAGTGATCATATCTTATAATTTCAAGTATATGACCACGAATGGGGCAATACGCTGATTGAGGTCTGGCTGAACTACTTATTTTCATATTAGGATTCATTGGCGTATAACGGCACCCGAAAAATTAAAAATAAATATAAAAAGTCTGTTTACGATTCCCCTACCGGAAAAAAACCCTAAATAAAGACGTTTTCCCACCGACCCCATTTTTTAATAGGTAAGGTAAGCAATTGCATCTATACCGACCCTATCTTTTAAAAGCCAAATGCTCAGACCCTCTTCTAGTGTCTAGGCCTAAGCCTTTTTTTAAATTTTTTTTTTAATTCTGAATTGATTACTGGTGATCAATTTGCTACAGGACCTATGAATCGGGATTGGTGTGATTTCTGCGCCCAAATGCCACAACTCAGTTCTCAGTATTTACATAAGCACGAATCAGCATTATTTTCTAGAACCTTACGCTGCTCTGTGATTCTACTAGAAATGCTTGGAAATAAATAATATACACTTCATGGCATATTAAAATGTGACACAACAAAGGCTTACAGACCTGGGAGTTACATTTTCGGAATCCTTGAAGGAATGCCTAAAAATCTATCAGATCAGAATTTTGATTTCGGTCACGTGATGGTCACCATTTCGAACTGAATATGAGAAAAGGTGAAAAATCGACATTAACGAGCACGTGAATGAAAGCAATAGGCCGTAGTTTGGAGAATATGTCTCCTATTTCCAAAATGAATACATTTCTGGATAGCCGGGATCAGGGTCGAAATATTGTTATTTGAAAATGTCACATTTTCGAATTTTGTCTTTGATGTTTTTCGTGCCGATAAAGTTGTTTACGATTGAAAAATCATAAAAACTTAGCTATATTTTGACCGATTTTAATGATTTTTTTTGTTGATAAGATTATTTACATGACCCATGACATCAGACAGGAAGTGACTGTTAATATGAAAGCTTTAATATCTGCTTTGCAGATCTAGTTAGGGTTTCACACTGCGAAGCTTGTGTGAAACACTATTGTTTTTGTTAAAATTATTATTAAGCTTTCATATTACATATGAAAGCTTATTGTTTTTGTTAAGATTATTAAGCTTTCATATTACATATGAAAGCTTATTGTTTTTGTTAAGATTATTATTAAGCTTTCATATTACATATGAAAGCTTATTGTTTCTGTTAAGATTATTATTATTTTTTTTTTGTGTATTTTCTGCAAATCGGATTTCTCAGAATCTAACCATGGGATCTTTCTGAAACTTTGACCTACCCCCCCAAAAATGGGGTGCGAACGTTGTTTAAATATATTTTCAAAACGTTTTACGAATCCGAAATCACCGAATTTTACGAACGAAAAAACTGACAATGCATAGTCGTAACTTTGCTATTTTTTGACCGATTTTACTAATTCTTTTTTCTTTGAATACCTTGAAAATAATCAATTTCATCTGCAGTTTCACATTTTCGAATTTCGAAAATTCGTCGCTGTGATTTCGAGCCGGAAGTTTAGACCAATTTGACAACTTCTTTAATAGTTGTACGATTTTCATGAAATTTAGTATATTAGTAGATCTTACCAATGTGACTTCAAAAATATAATTAGAAATTGTCTAAATTATCTCCCCTTGGTGAAATTAAGGATCAAAGTTATCAAAAAAATCGTCGAAATATAGGTCAGAATGACCTAATTTTTTTTTTCGATACCAGACAAGTAATTACTGATTCGTACACAAAATATGGAGTTTGTCGATCGAACCGGAAGTGCCACCATCTTTAAACGTGAAAAATCAAAAAGGCTTTTTTGCTATTTTATTTACAGACTCGGGAGTTATATTTTCAGAATCCTTGAAGGAATGCCTAAAAATCTATCGGATCCGAATTTTGATTTCGGTCACGTGATGGTTACCATTTTGAATTGAAAATGAAAAATAGAAGCAATTTGAAGGGACGGGACTTTGGAATACAATTACTCTCCTTCTAATTAAGCTAGAATGTTCAAACTTGGTGTAGACGTTCACTAGGTCAATGTTATGATTGAGTTCAAAGATGAGCATTTTCTGCTCAGGGTAAGCAGAGATAAGCATGCTGATTTGTTGATTCTTTAGGGCACGATAACTTCGGTTATAATGAAGGGAGGGCGGTGAAACTTTTGTCAATAGAGAGTCGAATAGCTAGCCTGTTGTTTGAAATCATTGTATCATTTTTTTTAAATATCAGTGTCAGATAGCCGAAAAAAAGATATTGAAAATCCAAAAAGTCGTATTTTTACAATTTGGAGCATGTTTAGAGGTCTTTCTCGTAAAGTCAACATAATATTTTTGGGGAACTTCTTCTACAAAGAGTCTTATTGGTAGTCTTTTATATGAAACCATCGATCAACAGTCCAACATATCAGGAGTAGAAGAACAAAAGGATCGAACATTGAAAACGGCACCCTTTCATTGTTAAGCGAAACATGCAGCGTGGGTGACTACAATCTACACAGTGCTTAGGGATATTTTACGTGCAATCCAATGTGTACACGGACCTTGGTTTTTCGTACCATCCGAACGACTAGACAGCTGTGCTTGTCAGGCCCTCCGTTCTGCCTCACTGACAAACGGGGGAACCACGCCGGGAAATCGAGATGAACTTTCTCCGTGCAGAACTTTCAATTCAGGCCAAACGTTTATTGCATACGATTAAGCTGGTCAGTCGGAGCTTATTTTTAAAAGTTTTATAGTAATCGGTTGGTAATTAAAGTACCGTGCACATTAAACTGTTAAAACAGAAAATTTCGCCCGGTTGAAATGTTTCTTGCTATAAGTCAGCAATTTTCCGAATTCAGGGAGGCTCAATGGCTGAATGGTTAGCATGTGCGCGCTGTATCGTAAGGTCTGTCATTGAGTCAACGGGCGTTGTTTCGATCTCCAGGCTGACGTGACATGGAGTATGATGTCCAACCTCGTGGGTTTTCTCCGTGTCCTTCGGTTTCCTCCCAACGGCTAAAGACCAGTAAGCGCAAGGGGAGTTTTTAAAAAAAATTAAAAAACATATGTTAGTCCCGAAATGACCTAGTTTCGGTCGAATGGACATTAGGCCGCATTTCTCTCTTTCTCTTTTATTTTTAAAGTTTTGTAATAATCGGTTGGTAATCAAAGGTACTGTAAAAGTGATAAAACAGAAAATTTCGCCCGGTTGTAATGTTTCTCACTTTAAAGTCAGCAATTTGCCGATTTAAAGGGGCAAACGTTTATTGCGAACGATTAAGATAGTCAGAGGGAGCTTATTTTTAAAAGTTTTGTAATATTCGGTTGATAACTAAAGGTACCGTGCAAATTAAACTGTTAAAATAGAAAATTTGGCCCGGTTGAAATGTTTCTCGCTGTAGGTCAGCCATTTGCCGATTTTAGGGAGGTTGCGTGGCTGAATGGTTAGCACGTGCGCTCTGTATCATAACGTCTGTCATTGAGTCAACTGGCGTTGTTTCGATTTCTTGGTTGTACGTGACAAGGAGTATGGTCGCCTGTCCAACCTCGTAGGCCGTAACGCCGCTGCCCGGGTAAAATTTCCCTCATTGCACACTTTATGGCGTATGCCCGTCTTCATTAGCCCATTTTAGGAGCAGAACAGTAGGACGTTAAACCCCATTCAATTTCATTTTATTTTCTCTATGTTGCTTATTTATTATAGTGGATAAATATTTTTCTGGTTCTAGCAATTATTTAATTTCTGCATAGAAATCTTGCTTTGGCCAGTTTTTTTTATTGCAGAGTGCCATTCTTGTATATTGCAGTCTATGATCCTTTGTTTAAAACATGCTTAAGAAGTCGTCACGATTTCCTACTTATAACCAAACATATTGGAAATATTAGTCTGGCATTATTAAATCCTAATTTTATTGGTCTTATTTAAAATTAAACTTTCATTTAACTATGAACAACCCTTGACGTGTCTCTTTAAAACTATTAAATACTCTAAAACAGTAGCTCAACCTTTTGACCTAAACTCATTAATTTACCATTTTGTTGTGAGCGACTTCTTATTCTTCCTATATGACATATTGCACATGTCTGATTTCAAAGGGGGGTTGGGTGGCTGAATGGTTAGCACGCGCGCCTGTCATTGAGTTAACTAGCGTGTTTTCGAATGCCCGGTTGTACGTGACAAGGAGTAAGGTCGCCTGTCCAACCTGCCATTTTTATTTTTTTTTCCCGCCATTTTCATTTCATTTTCTCATCCGTCCCATTACAGTAATACAAGTTTCAGTTATTTCCCTTTAGTTTTCAGATTATTGTTATGCCTGGGTGCAATGTTTCATACTACATTTAGACTTGTAACTTCGCGAGTTTTTGACCAATTTTGATAATTTTTTCAACTTATCCTTTTATTTAGGATACTTGATACAATCAATGACACGTGACGATGAATATGAAAGCTTTCATATCTGCATGGGACAGTAGCAGATCTAGTTATTATTATTATTTTTTTTTGTGTCATTTCTGCAAATCGGATTTCTCAGAATCTAACCATGGGATCTTTCTGAAACTTTGACCTACCCCCCGAAAACTGGGTGGCAGTTTTTGATTAAATATATTTTCAAAACGTTTTACGAATTCGAAATCACAGAATTTTACGAACGAGTGAATTTGACCTGCATTACTGTAACTCTGTGACTATTTGAGCTATTTTACTAATTCTTTTTTCTTTGAGTACCTTGACAAAAATCATTTTCAACTGCAGTTTCAGATTTTCGAATTTCGAAAATTCGTCGCTGTGATTTCGAACCGGAAGTTGAGACCAACTTGACAACTTCTTTAATAGTTCTACAATTTTCATGAAATTTAGTATGTAAGTAGATCTTACCGATGTGACTTCAAAAATATAAATATAAATTTTCTAAATTATCTCCCCTTGGTGAAATTAAGGATCAAAGTTTTCAAAAAAATCGAAGAAATATAGGTCAGAATGACCTGATGGTTTTTTTGGTTACTAGATAAGTAAATACTGATTCGTACCCAAAATATTGAGTTTGTGGATTGAACCGGAAGTGCCGCCATCTTGAAACGTGAAAAATCACAAAGGCTTTTTTGCTATTTTACTTACAGACACGGGAGTTATATTTTCTGAATCCTTCAAGGATGGCCTAAAAAACTTTCGGAGTAGAATTTTGATTTAGGTCAATTGATGGTCGCCATTTTGAAGTGAAAGTGAAAAATAGAAGCAATTTGAAGGGCTGAGAATTTGGAACACAATAACTCTCCTTCTAATTGAGCTAGAATGTTCAAACTTGGTGTAGACGTTCACTAGGTCACTGTCTTGATTGAGTTCAAAGATGAGCATTTTCTGCCTAGGGTAAGCAGAGATAAGCAAGCTGATTTGTTGATTCTTTAGGGCACGATAACTTTGGTTATAATGAAGGGAGGGCGATGAAACTATTGTCAATCGAGAGTCTAATAGCTAACCTGTTGTGTGAAATCATTGTATCATTTTTTCTTAAATGTCCGGGGTAGTCGAAAAAAAGAGATTGAAAATCCAAAGAGTCGTATTTTTTACAATTTGGAGCATGTTTAAAGGTCTTTCTCGTAAAGTCAACATGTGTTTCCTGCAAATCGGATTTCTCAGAATCTAACCATAGGATGTTTCTGAAACTTTGACCTACCCACCCAAAAATAGGTGGTGAGTATTGATTAAATATATTTTCAAAACGTTTAAAGCATTCGAAATCACCGAATTTTACGAACGAGTGAATTTGACCTGCATTACTGTAACTCTGTGACTATTAGACCTATTTTACTAATTCTTTTTTCTTTGAGTACCCTGACAAAAATCATTTTCAACTGCAGTTTCAGATTTTCGAATTTCGAAAATTCGTCGCTGTGATTTCGAACCGGAAGTTGAGACCAACTTGACAACTTCTTTAATAGTCGTACGATTTTCATGAAATTTAGTATGTAAGTAGATCTTACCGATGCAACTTTAAAGATGTCCTTAGAAATTTTCTAAATTATCTCCCCTTGGTGAAATTAGGGATCAAAGTTTTGAAAAAAATCGAAGAAATGTAGGTCAGAATGACCTGATTTTTTTGGGGGGGATACTAGATAAGTAAATACTGATTCGTACACAAAATATTGAGTTTGTGGATCGAACCGGAAGTGCCGCCATCTTGAAACGTGAAAAATCACAAAGGCTTTTGCGATATTTTACTTACAGACATGGGAGTTACATTTTCGGAATCCTTGAAGGAATGCCTAAAAATCTATCGGATCAGAATTTTGATTTCGGTCACGTGATGGTCACTATTTCGAACTGAATATGAGAAAAGGTGAAAAATCGACATTAACGAGCACGTGAATGAAAGCAATAGGCCGTATTTTGGATAATATGTCTCCTATTTCAAAAATGAATACATTTCTGGATAGCCGGGATCAGGGTCGAAATATTGTTATTTGAAAATGTCACATTTTCGAATTTTGTCTTTGATGTTTTTCGTGCCGATAAAGTTGTTTACGATTGAAAAATCATAAAAACTTCGCTATATTTTGACCGATTTTAATGATTTTTTTTTTGTTGATGAGATTATTTACATGACCCATGACATGTGACAGGTAGTGACTGTTAATATGAAAGCTTTAATATCTGCTTTGCAGATCTAGTTATTATTATTATTATTTTTTTTTTTTGTGTCATTTCTGCAAATCGGATTTCTCAGAATCTAACCATGGGATCTTTCTGAAACTTTGACCTACCCCCCCAAAACTGGGTGGCAGTTTTTGATTAAATATATTTTCAAAACGTTTTACGAATTCGAAATCACAGAATTTTACGAACGAGTGAATTTGACCTGCATTACTGTAACTCTGTGACTATTTGAGCTATTTTACTAATTCTTTTTTCTTTGAGTACCTTGACAAAAATCATTTTCAACTGCAGTTTCAGATTTTCGAATTTCGAAAATTCGTCGCTGTGATTTCGAACCGGAAGTTGAGACCAACTTGACAACTTCTTTAATAGTTGTACGATTTTCATGAAATTTAGTATGTAAGTAGATCTTACCCACGTGACTTCAAAAATATAAATAGAAATTTTCTAAATTATCTCCCCTTGGTGAAATTAAGGATCAAATTTTTCAAAAAAATCGAAGAAATATAGGTCAGAATGACCTGATGTTTTTTTTGGTTACTAGATAAGTAAATACTGATTCGTACACAAAATATTGAGTTTGTGGATTGAACCGGAAGTGCCGCCATCTTGAAACGTGAAAAATCACAAAGGCTTTTTTGCTATTTTACTTACAGACACGGGAGTTATATTTTTTGAATCCTTCAAGGATGGCCTAAAAAACGTTCGGAGTAGAATTTTGATTTAGGTCAATTGATGGTCGCCATTTTGAAGTGAAAGTGAAAAATAGAAGCAATTTGAAGGGCCGAGAATTTGGAACACAATAACTATCCTTCTAATTGAGCTAGAATGTTCAAACTTGGTGTAGACGTTCACTAGGTCACTGTCTTGATTGAGTTCAAAGATGAGCATTTTCTGGCAAGGGTAAGCAGAGATAAGCAAGCTGATTTGTTGATTCTTTAGGGCACGATAACTTTGGTTATAATGAAGGGAGGGCGATGAAACTCTTCTCAATCGAGAGTCTAATATCTAACCTGTTGTGTGAAATCATTGTATCATTTTTTCTTAAATGTCCGGGGTAGCCGAAAAAAAGAGATTGAAAATCCAAAGAGTCGTATTTTTACAATTTAGAGCATGTTTAAAGGTCTTTCTCGTAAAGTCAACATGTGTTTCCTGCAAATCGGATTTCTCAGAATCTAACCATAGGATGTTTCTGAAACTTTGACCTACACACCCAAAAATGAGTGGTGAGTATTGATTAAATACATTTTCAAAACGTTTAAAGCATTCGAAATCACCGAATTTTACGAACGAGTGAATTTGACCTGCATTACTGTAACTCTGTGACTATTTGACCTATTTTACTAATTCTTTTTTCTTTGAGTACCCTGACAAAAATCATTTTCAACTGCAGTTTCAGATTTTCGAATTTCGAAAATTCGTCGCTGTGATTTTGAACCGGAAGTTGAGACCAACTTGACAACTTCTTTAATAGTTGTACGATTTTCATGAAATTTAGTATGTAAGTAGATCATACCGATGTTACCTTAACGATGTCCTTAGAAATTTTCTAAATTATCTCCCCTTGGTGAAATTAGGGATCAAAGTTTTCAAAAAAAATCGAAGAAATATAGGTCAGAATGACCTGATTTTTTTTTGGATACTAGATAGGTAAATACTGATTCGTACACAAAATATTGAGTTTGTGGATTGAACCGGAAATGCCGCCATCTTGAAACGTGAAAAATCACAAAGGCTTTTTTGCTATTTTACTTACAGACACGGGAGTTATATTTTCTGAATCCTTCAAGGATGGCCTAAAAAATGTTCGGAGTAGAATTTTGATTTAGGTCAATTGATGGTCGCCATTTTGAAGTGAAAGTGAAAAATAGAAGCAATTTGAAGGGCCGAGAATTTGGAACACAATAACTATCCTTCTAATTGAGCTAGAATGTTCAAACTTGGTGTAGACGTTCACTAGGTCACTGTCTTGATTAAGTTCAAAGATGTGCATTTTCTGCTTAGGGTAAGCAGAGATAAGCAAGCTGATTTGTTGATTCTTTAGGGCACGATAACTTTGGTTATAATGAAGGGAGGGCGATGAAACTCTTGTCAATCGAGAGTCTAATATCTAACCTGTTGTGTGAAATAATTGTATCATTTTTTCTTAAATGTCCGGGGTAGCGGAAAAAAAGAGATTGAAAATCCAAAGAGTCGTATTTTTACAATTTAGAGCATGTTTAAAGGTCTTTCTCGTAAAGTCAACATGTGTTTCCTGCAAATCGGATTTCTCAGAATCTAACCATAGGATGTTTCTGAAACTTTGACCTACACACCCAAAAATGGGAGGTGAGTATTGATTAAATACATTTTCAAAACGTTTAAAGCATTCGAAATCACCGAATTTTACGAACGAGTGAATTTGACCTGCATTACTGTAACTCTGTGACTATTTGACCTATTTTACTAATTCTTTTTTCTTTGGGTACCCTGACAAAAATCATTTTCAACTGCAGTTTCAGATTTTCGAATTTAGAAAATTCGTCGCTGTGATTTTGAACCGGAAGTTGAGACCAACTTGACAACTTCTTTAATAGTTGTACGATTTTCATGAAATTTAGTATGTAAGTAGATCATACCGATGTAACTTTAAATATGTCCTTAGAAATTTTCTAAATTATCTCCCCTTGGTGAAATTAGGGATCAAAGTTTTCAAAAAAATCGAAGAAATATAGGTCAGAATGACCTGATTTTTTTTTGGATACTAGATAGATAAATACTGATTCGTACACAAAATATTGAGTTTGTGGATCGAACCGGAAGTGCCGCCATCTTGAAACGTGAAAAATCACAAAGGCTTTTGCGATATTTTACTTACAGACATGGGAGTTACATTTTCGGAATCCTTGAAGGAATGCCTGAAAATCTATCGGATCAGAATTTTGATTTCGGTCACGTGATGGTCACCATTTCGAACTGAATATGAGAAAAGGTGAAAAATCGACATTAACGAGCACGTGAATGAAAGCAATAGGCCGTAGTTTGCTTTGGAGAATATGTCTCCTATTTCCAAAATGAATACATTTCTGGATAGTCGGGATCAGGGTCGAAATATTGTTATTTGAAAATGTCACATTTTCGAATTTTGTCTTTGATGTTTTTCGTGCCGATAAAGTTGTTTACGATTGAAAAATCATAAAAACTTCGCTATATTTTGACCGATTTTAATGATTTTTTTTTGTTGATGAGATTATTTACATGACCCATGACATGTGACAGGTAGTGACTGTTAATATGAAAGCTTTAATATCTGCTTTGCAGATCTAGTTCTTATTATTATTATTCTTCTTTTGTTTTGAGTAGATCTCAGCAACTGCTTGTCGCATCGTTACGATTTCTTCGGTTTTACTGGGAAAGTGGGTGTGACTTAGAGGATAAAGCTATTTTGAACGTTCTGCGACAATGCGAAATGTCCGAAATCACCAAATTATCGTTTTTTAAAATATTGCATTAATTCTAACAATAATCATTGAATTTTAACTTTCGATATATTTTGGCATAGCCGGAGACAGGGCACATAGCTACACTACTTTCGATTTTTGATTTTCGGTAAATCTTCAAAGATATTAGGCGCCAAATTTTGAAAATTTAAAATTTTACAAAAAACTTTTTTATTTATGAATATTTTTTAGTCGTATTATGCACAGAATTAAAGGGTCATCTGACTAGTGCAAAAATGTTAAAGAATTTTGTCTCAGTAATTTACCTTGGCCGCCATTGGCTAATTCAGTTTTTAAGTCCTAGATTAATTTTTTATTGTTCGATTTGTATAAAACAAAGTTCATATGCTTCGTTGTATCAATTGTCATTTTTTTTATTACCAAAAGTTTTATCTGTCGGCACCGGAAGTGGCATAATTTTACCAAAAACTACAATTTTGACAGTTATTTTCCTTCTTCGAAAACAAATATTATTTTTTGGAAAAATTATTTGACTCAAAGAGTGTGCCCTTTCAAGGCGCAAAAAATGTAGGAAGCAGTTTTTTTAATTTCGATTTCATTTTCGAGCAAATTCGATTAAGAGGCTAAAAATGGTGTAAAATTGGCCTATTTACAACCTATTCAGGCTTTTCAGATTTTAAAATATTTCTTCGTAACTTGTATAAACTTGTATCTATAATCCATACGAAGAAAATGTATGTTAAAATTAGTTTGTAATATAAGCAGTTACCAAGAAATGGGCAGTTCTGTACAAGTCACTGTTTTCTTTATTTTGCCTGTAAAATAGTCAATTATGATTGGATTTTTATAAAAGTGACATCATTTGATTCAAAAAGCACGTAGCGTTATATCAAGTTGATTACAATTTAAAATTGACACCGGAAGTGACATCATTTGGTCAAAAAATGCATTTTAAACTTTTTAAATCAATGTTTTATTCAACCAAGAATAACTTAATATGTATTAATAATTTTAACTTTTGGTTTAAATTCACATATAAACAAAACTCATATGGTCATATAGATATCATAAAATGGTTTCTAACTTGTTCGGTTGCCGAGAAATAGACGGTTTTCTACAGGTCACTTTTGAAGGTTTCGGGGCCATAAAAGGGTCAATTATTATTCGATTTTCATAAACGTCACACCATGTTATACCTAATGCCATTTGGGATTTCATACAAGTAATTTAAGATTTTCATTATCACCGGAAGTAACGTCATTTTGGCAAAAACTGTATTTTTAGCCTCTAAAACAGATATTTTATTCAAATGAGTCTGTTTTGAAATCTTTTTCAAAGTATGGTATTTGATGCCAATCAACAAATAGAATGAACCCATACGATCATACAGATACCACAAAATGGTTTCTAACTAGTACGGTTGCAGATAAATAGCCGATTTCCTACAAGTCACTTTTCAAGTTTTTTGGTCTTTAAAAGTGGCAATTATTATTCGATTTACATAAAATTTTCACTATATGATATCGTATGCCATTTCTGATTTCATAAGACTAATTGAACATTTGCATTAACACCGGGAGTAATTTAATTTTGTCAAGATCATTTACAAGTAACAAATGTATAAAATGAATTGATATTGCTACGGTTTTCTACAGGTCACTTTTGAAGGATTTGGGGCCATAAAAGAGTCAATTATTATTCGATTTTCATAAACGTTACACCATGTTATACCTAATGCCATTTGGGATTTCATACAAGTAATGTAAGATTTTCATTATCACCGGAAGTAATGTCATTTTGGCAAAAACTGTATTTTTAACCTTCAAAACAGATATTTTATTCAAATGAGTCTGTTTTGAAATCTTTTTCAAATTATGGTATTTGATGTCAATCCACAAATAGAATGAAGCCATACGATCATACAGATACCACAAAATGGTTTCTAATTTGTACGGTTGCCGAGAAATAGCCGATTTTCTACAGTGGAAATCTGTTTAGCGGTTCCATTTGTACTGGAAGTGAAATGAGTTCAATGGTAACGTGACACCGAAAGTGACACAAGTTCAAAGGTAACGTGGTAGCAGTGAAACCCGTCATTACCGGAGGTGACACCATTTTGTCAAAAACTGCATTTTTGAAGTGGTGAAATTTAATGGTGGTCTGCCTCCCAATCTCCCAAACAGAGTTGTCTTCCCTTGCATTTCCACTATCCAATCGAATTGGAGAATACCCACGCTAACCTGACGCCATTTTGATGTTATCTGGAGGTAAGAATTTGTTACTTATTAGGGTTTCACACTGCGTAGCTTGTGTGAAACACTATTGTTTTTGTTAAAATTATTAGGGTTTCACACTGCGTAGCTTGTGTGAAACACTATTGTTTTTGTTAAAATTCTTCTTATTATTAGGGTTTCACACTGCGTAGCTTGTGTGAAACACTATTGTTTTTGTTAAAATTATTCTTATTATTATTCTTCTTCTTATTATTATTTTTTTTTTCCAATTTGCTTATATCTCAGCAACTTCTTGTCGAATCGATACAATTTCTTCAGTTTTACTGGGAAAGTGGGTGTGACTTAGAGATTAAAGCTATTCCCGGCATTCTGCGACATTGCGAAATATCCGAAATCACCGAAAATGTCGTTTTTTGAAATATTGCCGTAATATTAACAATAATCATTGGATTTTAGCATATGATGCATTTTGACATAGCCAGAAACAGGGGACATAGCTTTTTGATTTTCGACGAATCTTGGAAGATATTAGGCGCCAAATTTTGAAAATTTAAATTTTTACAAAATTTTTTTTTATTTATTAATATTTTTATATGACATTTTAACCAAGGTTAAAGAGTCGTCTGATTTGAACAAAAATGTCAACATTTTTTGTTTCCGTAATTCTCCTTGGCCGCCATTGGCTAATTCAGTTTTTCAGTCCTACATTAATTATTTATTGTTCGATTTGTATAAAACCATGTTCATATGTTCCGTGGTTCAAAATGCCATTTTTTTTGTTACCGGTAAAGTTTCCTGTTGGCACCAGAAGTGGCGTAAATTCAGCAAAAACTACAATATTGACAGTTCGGTACCACTTTTTGAAAGCAAATACTATTTTCTACTAATCTGATCTTACTCAAAAGATGCGCCCTGTTAAGGTGTACAAAATCTCGGACTCAGTTTTTTTAATTTCGATTTTGTTTTCGGGCCATTTCGGTTAAAAGGTAAAAAAAGGGGTAAAAATAAGCTATTTACAACCCATCCAGTGTCTTCATATATTAAAATATTTCTTCGATACTTTCATAAACTTGTAGCAATAATCCATACAAAGAGAATGTATGTGAAATTTAGTTTGTAATATAAGCAGTTGCCGAGAAATGGGCAATTTTGCACGAGTCACTTTTCACGTTATTTTGGCTGTAAAAGAATCAATTATTATTCGATTTTCAATTTTCTTTCACTATCCGTTGCCTATTTCCATAGTCAACTATTCCAAACCATTTTAACACTTTCACTGTTACCGGAAGTGACGTCATTTAGGCAATAACTGAATTTTTAGTGTTAAAAATACATTTTTTATTCAAATGAGTATTATTTGTAATATTTTTAGAATTATGAAATTTGGTTCCCATCAACAAATAGAATGAACCCATACGATCATATAGATACCACAAAATGGTTTCTAACTTGTATGGTTGCAGAGAAATGGACGATTTTCCACAAGTCACTTTTTACTTTATTTTGGCTCTAAAAGAATCAGTTATTATTCGATTTTCATAAAATTTTCACCATATGATGTCTTATGCCTTTTACGATTTTATAGAACTAATTTAACTGTTTTAGTATCACCGGAAGTGATGTCATTTTGTCAAAAACTGAATTTTTAGCCTGCTAAGCAGATAATTTATTCAAATGCGTCTGATTTGTAATGTTTTCAAAATTATGATATTTGATTCCATTCAACAAATAGATGGATCCCATACGATCATACAGACACCACAAAATGGTTTCTAACTTGTGCGGTTGCAGAGAAATAGTCGATTGTCTACAAGTCACTTTTCAAGGTTTTTGGTCTATAAAAGTGGCAATTATTATTCTATTTACATAAAATTTTCACTATATGATGTCATATGTCATTTCCGATTTCATAAAACTAATTGAATATTTTCATTATCACCGGAAGTAATGTAATTTTGTCAGGATCACTTACAAGTAACAAATGAATTGATATTTGCTGGATTTGGTTGATTCTGCGTCCAATTTATTTGATGTGTGCAATGCTTATGGGGAAACCTGTGTAATGGTTTCATTGGTACCGGAAGTGACATATGTTCAAGGGTAACGTGGCACCGGAAGTGACATGTTAAAGGGTAACGTGGCACCAGTGAAACCCGTCATTCCTGCATGCAGGTCTAGTTATTCTTATTATTATTTTTTTTTTTTTTCCAATTTGCCTATATCTCAGGAACTACTTGTCGGATCGATGCAATGTCTTGAGTTTTACTGCAAAAGTGGGTGTGACTTAGAGATTAAAGCTATTTTTAGCATTCTGCGACAATGCGAAATGTCCGAAATCACCAAAGTTGTCGTTTTTTGAAATATTGCTGTAATATTAACAACAATTGTTGGATTTTATCGTTTGATAGTTTTTGACATACCCAGAGACATGGCACATAGCTAAGGGTCTTTAGATTTTTAAATTTCGCAGAATCTTCGGAAAAATAAGGCGCCAAATTTTGAAAATTTAAATTTTGACAAAAAACTTTTTTATTAATGAATATTTTTTAATGACCTTTTACCAAGGGTTTAAGGGTCGTCGGATTTGGGCAAAAATGTGAACATTTTTTTTCTGGATAATTTTCCTTGGTCGCTATTGGCTAATTCAGTTTATCGGTTCTATATAAATTATTTATTGTCTGATTTGTATAAAACAAAGTTTATATGCTCCATGGTTCAAAATGTCATTTTTTTGTTACCGGCAAAGTTTCCTGTCGGCACCGTAAGTGACGTAAATTTAGCAAAAACTACAATTTTAACAGTTCGGTACCACTTTTTGAAAGCAAAAATTATTTTTTTCAAATCTAATATGACTGAAAAGATGTGCCATATAAAGGCGCACAAAACATCGCGCTCAGTTTTTTTAATTTCGATTTCGTTTTCGGGCAATTTGGATTAAAGGGTGAAAAAAGGTGTCAAAATGAGCTATTTACAACCAATCCAGCGTCTTCATATTAAAAAATATATCTTCGTAACATTGATAATCTCGTAGCAATAACCCATACGAAGAGAATGTATGTGAAAATTAATTTGTAATATGCGCAGTTGCCGAGAAAAAGTCAATTTTGCATGAGCCACTTTTCACGTTATTTTGGCTGTATATGAATCAATTATTATGTTATTTTCAATTTTCTTTCACCGTTGGATGCCTAATGCCATAGTGGACAAGGTCAAACCATTCTACCTCATACGCTGCCACCGGAAATGACGTCATTTGCTCAAAACTTAATTTTTAGCATTAAAAAACAATATTTTATTCAAATGGGTCGTACTTGTTATTTTTTTCAAATTATGATATTTGATTCTATTCATCAAATAGAACGAACCCATGCGATCATACAGATATCACAAAACGGTTTCTAACTTGTACGATTGCAGAGAAATGGGCGATTTTCCACAAGTCACTTTTCGAGGATTTCGGTCTATAAAATTGTCAGTTATTATTCGATTTTCATAAAATTTTCACCATATGATATCTTACGACATTTATGATTTCATAGAACTAATTTAACATTTTCAGTATCACCGGAAGTAATTATATTTTGGCAAAAACTGTATTTTTAGCCTTCAAAACAGATATTTTTTTTTTCAAATGAGTCTGATTTGTAATATATTTAAAATTATGATATTTAGTTCGCATCAACTAATAGAATGAACCCATGCGATCATTCAGATACCACAAAATGGTTTCTCACTTGTATGGTTGCAGAGAAATAGACGATTTCCTACAAGTCACTTTTCAAGGTTTGAGGTCTATAAAAGTGGCAATTCTTATTCGATTTACATAAAATTTTCACCATGTGTTTATTATTTCTGATTTTAAGAAACTAATTTAATATTTTCATTATCGCTGGAAGTACTGTGATATGGTCAGGATCACTTACATGTAACACATGTATAAAATGGATTGGCTCCTGTGGTAATTAGCGCATATCGGATTGTAACTTCCTGAATTAAATATGATTGTATGAAAAATCGTTTTTTTTTAGCTTGTTCACTATCCATCGCTTGCAAATTGTGTTTGTTAATTTTTTAGAAAGCTTTATAAAACAAAACTCAGAACCATTTGTGGGCTATGATCTAGTATCTTAATGTTATTTATTACCCGTCGGCGTCAGTGATTATGTACATGTCGTGTATCCCTTAGTACGTTTTTCACATTTGACCAAAATGGGGGAAACAATGAAAGAAGGGATATTATATTATTTGTTTCGTGTATTAGTCAATGCAGACTTTTGAAGGGTCAGATTAACGTGTTTGTCTTTATTCAAATGGTGAGCGTAGTTTGTTGATGCCGAGTCCACAATATTATGGACATGGTGCGCTTTTGTCTTTCGCATCGATCTCCCAAGCAGAGTTGTCTTCGCTTGCAGTTCACACCTTGTCTCAATTGTCATTTTTTTGTTACCAATAGTTTTATCTGTCGGCAACGGAAATGGCATAAGTTTACCAAAAACTACCAAAATCTACAATTTTGACAGTTAGGTACCATTTTTCAAGAGAAAATATTATTTTTTTAAAAACTTGATATAACAAAAAGAGTGTGCCCTTTAAATGCGCAAAAAAGGTTGAGCTCAGTTTTTTTTAATTTCGACATTTTCGAGCAAATTCGATTAAGAGTTGAAAAAAGGTGTAAAATTGACATTTTGCAACCCATTCAGGCTTTTCAGATTTTAAAATATTTGCCGTAACTTTTATAAACTTGTAGCTTTGATCCATACGCAGAAAATGTATGTTAAAATTAGTTTGTAATATTAGCAGTTGACAAGAAATGGGCAGTTTTGCATAAGTCACTGTTTTCGTAATTTTGCCTGTAAAATAGTCAATTATTAATGGATATTCACAAAAGTGACATCATTTGATTCAAAAAGCAAGTGTACGTCATGTCATGTTGATTACTATTTAAAATTGACACCTGAATTGACATCATTTAGTCAAAAACTCCATTTTTAACTTTTAAAATCGATATTTTTTTCAACCAAGAATTGTATATGTAATAATAAAATTAACTTTTGGTTTAAATTCACATATTAACAAAACTCATATGGTCATATAGATATCATAAAATTGTTTCTAACTTGTAAAGTTGCCGAGATATAGGCGGATTTCTACAAGTCACTTTTAAAGGTTTTTGGCCCGTAAATGTGTCAATTATTATTCGATTTTCATAAAAGATTCATCATTTGATGCCTAATGCCATAGACGATATCATAAACTTAATTCAACATTTTGGTAACACCGGAAGTAATGTCATTTTGGCAAAAACTGTATTTTTAGCCTTCAAAACAGATATTTTATTCAAATGAGTCTGTTTTGAAATCTTTTTCAAATTATGATATTTGATGCCAATCAACAAATAGAATGAACCCATACGATCATACAGATACCGCAAAATGGTTTCTCACTTGTACGGTTGCAGAGAAATAGCCGATTTTCTACAAGTCACTTTTCAAGTTTTTTGGTCGATAAAAGTGGCAATTATTTTTCGATTTACATAAAACTTTCACTATATGATATCTTATGCCATTTCTGATTTCATGAAACTAATTGAACATTTTCATTATCACCGGAAGTACTGTAATTTTATCAGGATCAATTACATGTTACAACTGTATAAAATGAATTGATATTGCTGGATTTCGACATTTTCGAGCAAATTCGATTAAGAGTTGAAAAAAGGTGTAAAATTGACATTTTGCAACCCATTCAGGCTTTTCAGATTTTAAAATATTTGCCGTAACTTTTATAAACTTGTAGCTTTGATCCATACGCAGAAAATGTATGTTAAAATTAGTTTGTAATATTAGCAGTTGACAAGAAATGGGCAGTTTTGCATAAGTCGCTGTTTTCGTAATTTTGCCTGTAAAATAGTCAATTATTAATGGATATTCACAAAAGTGACATCATTTGATTCAAAAAGCAAGTGTACGTCATGTCATGTTGATTACTATTTAAAATTGACACCTGAATTGACATCATTTAGTCAAAAACTCCATTTTTAACTTTTAAAATCGATATTTTTTTCAACCAAGAATTGTATATGTAATAATAAAATTAACTTTTGGTTTAAATTCACATATTAACAAAACTCATATGGTCATACAGATATCATAAAATTGTTTCTAACTTGTAAAGTTGCCGAGATATAGGCGGATTTCTACAAGTCACTTTTAAAGGTTTTTGGCCCGTAAATGTGTCAATTATTATTCGATTTTCATAAAAGATTCATCATTTGATGCCTAATGCCATAGACGATATCATAAACTTAATTCAACATTTTGGTAACACCGGAAGTAATGTCATTTTGGCAAAAACTGTATTTTTAGCCTTCAAAACAGATATTTTATTCAAATGAGTCTGTTTTGAAATCTTTTTCAAATTATGATATTTGATGCCAATCAACAAATAGAATGAACCCATACGATCATACAGATACCACAAAATGGTTTCTCACTTGTACGGTTGCAGAGAAATAGCCGATTTTCTACAAGTCACTTTTCAAGTTTTTTGGTCGATAAAAGTGGCAATTATTTTTCGATTTACATAAAACTTTCACTATATGATATCTTATGCCATTTCTGATTTCATGAAACTAATTGAACATTTTCATTATCACCGGAAGTACTGTAATTTTATCAGGATCAATTACATGTTACAACTGTATAAAATGAATTGATATTGCTGGATTTTTGTTGATTCTGTTTCCCTTTTATTTGATGTGTGCAATGTTTATGTGGAAATCTGTTTATCGTTGCCATTGGTTCAAGGGCAACATGGGAGCAAAAGTGACATAAGTTTAAAGTTAACGTGGCACCAGTGAAACCCGTCATTCCTGCATGCAGGTCTAGTTAGGGTTTCACACTGCGTAGCTTGTGTGAAACACTATTGTTTTTGTTAAAATTCTTCTTATTATTATTCTTATTATTATTATTTTTTTTTTCCAATTTGCTTATATCTCAGGAACTACTTGTCGGATCGATGCAATGTCTTGAGTTTTACTGCGAAAGTGGGTGTGACTTAGAGATTAAAGCTATTTCCGGCATTCTGCGACAATGCGAAATGTCCGAAATCACCGAAGTTGTCATTTTTTTAAATATTGCCGTAATATTAACAAAAATTGTTGGAATTTATCGTTTGATAGTTTTTGAAATAGCCAGAGACATGGCACATAGCTACGGGTCTTTAGATTTTTAAATTTCGCCGAATCTTCGGAAAAATAAGGCGGCAAATTTTGAAAATTTAAATTTTGACAATAAACTTTTTTATTAATGAATATTTTTTAATGACCTTTTACCAAGGGTTAAAGGGTCGTCGGATTTGGGCAAAAATGTGAACATTTTTTTTCTGGATAATTTTCCTTGGTCGCTATTGGCTAATTCAGTTTATCGGTTCTGTATAAATTATTTATCGTCCGATTTGTATAAAACAAAGTTCATATGCTCCATGGTCCAAAATGTCATTTTTTTTGTTACCGGCAAAGTTTCCCATCGGCACCGTAAGTGACGTAAATTTAGCAAAAACTACAATTTTAACAGTTCGGTACCACTTTTCGAAAGCAAAAATTATTTTTTTCAAATCTAATATGACTGAAAAGATGTGCCATATAAAGGCGCACAAAACATCGGGCTCAGTTTTTTTAATTTCGATTTCGTTTTCGGGCAATTTGGATTAAAGGGTGAAAAAAGGTGTCAAAATAAGCTATTTATAACCCATCCAGCGTCTTCATATAAAAAAATATATCTTCGTAACATTCATAATCTCGTAGCAATAACCCATACGAAAAGAATGTATGTGAAAATTAATTTGTAATATGCGCAGTTGCCGGGAAAAAGTCGATTTTGCATGAGTCACTTTTCACGTTATTTTGGCTGTAAAAGAGTCAATTATTATGTGATTTTCAATTTTCTTTCACCATTGGATGCCTAATGTCATAGTGGTCAAGGTCAAACCATTCTACCTCATACGCTGCCACCGGAAATGACGTCATTTGCTAAAAACTTAATTTTTGCATTAAAAAACAATATTTTATTCAAATGGGTCGTACTTGTTATTTTTTTCAAATTATGATATTTGATTCTATTCATCAAATAGAATGAACCCATACGATCATACAGATATCACAAAACGGTTTCTAACTTGCACGGTTGCAGAGAAATGGGCGATTTTCCACAGGTCACTTTTCGAGGATTTTGGTCTATGGAAGTGTCAGTTATTATTCGATTTTCATAAAATTTTCACCATATGATATCTTATGTCATTTATGATTTCATAGAACTAATTTAACATTTTCAGTATCACCGGAAGTAATTATATTTTGGCAAAAACTGTATTTTTAGCCTTCAAAACATATTTAGGGTTTCACACTGCGAAGCTTGTGTGAAACACTATTGTTTTTGTTAAAATTATTATTAGGGTTTCACACTGCGTAGCTTGTGTGAAACACTATTGTTTTTGTTAAAATTCTTCTTATTATTATTCTTATTATTATTATTTTTTTTTTTCCAATTTGCTTATATCTCAGGAACTACTTGTCGGATCGATGCAATGTCTTGAGTTTTACTGCGAAAGTGGGTGTGACTTAGAGATTAAAGCTATTTCCGGCATTCTGCGACAATGCGAAATGTCCGAAATCACCGAAGTTGTCGTTTTTTGAAATATTGCCGTAATATTAACAACAATTGTTGGATTTTATCGTTTGATAGTTTTTGACATAGCCAGAGACATGGCACATAGCTACGGGTCTTTAGACTTTTAAATTTCGCCGAATCTTCGGAAAAATAAGGCGCCAAATTTTGAAAATTTAAATTTTGACAAAAAATCTTTTTATTAATGAATATTTTTTAATGACCTTTTACCAAGGGTTAAAGGGTCGTCTGATTTGGGTAAAAATGTGAACATTTTTTTTCTGGATAATTTTCCTTGGTCGCTATTGGCTAATTCAGTTTATCGGTTCTATATAAATTATTTATTGTCCGATTTGTATAAAACAAAGTTTATATGCTCCATGGTCCAAAATGTCATTTTTTTTGTTACCGGCAAAGTTTCCTGTCGGCACCGTAAGTGACGTAAATTTAGCAAAAACTACAATTTTAACAGTTCGGTACCACTTTTTGAAAGCAAAAATTATTTTTTTCAAATCTAATATGACCGAAAAGATGTGCCATATAAAGGCGCACAAAACATCGCGCTCAGTTTTTTTAATTTCGATTTCGTTTTCGGGCAAATTGGATTAAAGGGTGAAAAAAGGTGTCAAAATAAGCTATTTACAACCCATCCAGCGTCTTCATATTAAAAAATATATCTCCGTAGCATTCATAATCTCGTAGCAATAAACCATACTAAGAGAATGTATGTGAAAATTAATTTGTAATATGCGCAGTTGCCGAGAAAAAGTCAATTTTGCATGAGTCACTTTTCACGTTATTTTGGCTGTATAAGAATCAATTATTATGTGATTTTCAATTTTCTTTCACCATTGGATGCCTAATGCCATAGTGGACAAGGTCAAACCATTCTACCTCATACGCTGCCACCGGAAATGACGTCATTTGCTAAAAACTTAATTTTTAGCATTAAAAAACAATATTTTATTCAAATGGGTCGTACCTGTTATTGTTTTCAAATTATGATATTTGATTCTATTCATCAAATAGAATGAACCCATGCGATCATACAGATATCACAAAACGGTTTCTAACTTGTACGGTTGCAGAGAAATGGGCGATTTTCCACAAGTCACTTTTCGAGGATTTTGGTCTATAAAAGTGTCAGTTGTTATTCGATTTTCATAAAATTTTCACCATATGATATCTTACGTCATTTATAATTTCATAGAACTAATTTAACATTTTCAGTATCACCGGAAGTAATTATATTTTGGCAAAAACTGTATTTTTAGCCTTCAAAACAGATATTTTTTTCAAATGAGTCTGATTTGTAATATATTTAAAATTATGATATTTAGTTCGCATCAACTAATAAAATGAACCCATGCGATCATTCAGATACCACAAAATGGTTTCTCACTTGTATGTTTGCAGAGAAATAGACGATTTCTTACAAGTCACTTTTCAAGGTTTGGGGTCTATAAAAGTGTCAATTCTTATTCGATTTACATAAAATTTTCACCATGTGATTATTATTTCAATGTCTTCATATATTAAAATATGTCTTCGATACTTTCATAAAGTTGTAGCAATAATCCATACAAAGAGAATGTATGTGAAATGGGCAATTTTGCATGAGTCACTTTTCACGTTATTTTGGCTGTAAAAGAATCAATTATTATTTGATTTTCAATTTTCTTTCACTCTCCGTTGCCTATTTCCACAGTCGACTATTCCAAACCATTTTAACACTTTTACTGTTACCGGAAGTGACGTCATTTAGGCAATAACTGAATTTTTAGCCTTTAAAAATACACTTTTTATTCAAATGAGTATTTTTTGTATTATTTTTAGAACTATTTATGAAATTTGGTTCCCATCAACAAATAGAATGAACCCATGCGATCATATAGATACCACAAAATGGTTTCTAACTTGTACGGTTGCAGAGAAATGGACGATTTTCCACAAGTCACTTTTTACTTTATTTTGGCTCTAAAAGAATCAGTTATTATTCGATTTTCATAAAATTTTCACCATATGATGTCTTATGCGATTTACGATTTTATAGAACTAATTTAGCTGTTTTAGTATCACCGGAAGTGATGTCATTTTGTCAAAAACTGAATTTTTAGCCTGAAAAACAGATATTTTATTCAAATGAGTCTGAATTGTAATGTTTTCAAAATTATGATATTTGATTCCATTCAACAAATAGATTGAATCCACACGATCATACAGACACCACAAAATGGTTTCTAACTTGTGCGGTTGCAGAGAAATAGTTGATTGTCTACAAGTCACTTTTCAAGGTTTTTGGTCTATAAAAGTGGAAATTATTATTCTATTTACATAAAAAATTTTCACTATATGATGTCATATGTCATTTGGGATTTCATAAAACTAATTGAACATTTTCATTATCACCGGAAGTAATGTAAGTTTGCCAGGATCACTTACAAGTAACAAATGTATAAAATAAATTGATAGTTACTGGATTTGGTTGATTCTGTGTCCAATTTATTTGATGTGTGCATTGCTTATGGGGAAACCTGTTTAATGGTTTCACTGGTACCGGAAGTGACATATGTTTAAGGGTAACGTGGCACCGGACGTGACATGTTAAAGGGTAATGTGGTACCAGTGAAACCCGTCATTCCTGCATGCAGGTCTAGTTATTCTTATTATTATTATTTTTTTTTTTCCAATTTGCTTATATCTCAGGAACTACTTGTCGGATCGATGCAATGTCTTAAGTTTTACTGCGAAAGTGGGTGTGACTTAGAGATTAAAGCTATTTCCGGCATTCTGCGACAATGCGAAATGTCCGAAATCACCGAAGTTGTCGTTTTTTGAAATATTGCCGTAATATTAACAACAATTGTTGGATTTTATCGTTTGATAGTTTTTGACATAGCCAGAGACATGGCACATAGCTACGGGTCTTTAGAGTTTTAAATTTCGCCAAATCTTCGGAAAAATAAGGCGCCAAATTTTGAAAATTTAAATTTTGACAAAAAACTTTTTTATTAATGAATATTTTTTAATGACCTTTTACCAAGGGTTAAAGGGTTGTCTGATTTGGGCAAAAATGTGAACATTTTTTTTCTGGATAATTTTCCTTGGTCGCTATTGGCTAATTCAGTTTATCGGTTCTATATTAATTATTTATTGTCCGATTTGTATAAAACAAAGTTTATATGCTCCATGGTCCAAAATGTCATTTTTTTTGTTACCGGCAAAGTTTCCTGTCGGCACCGTAAGTGACGTAAATTTAGCAAAAACTACAATTTTAACAGTTCGGTACCACTTTTTGAAAGCAAAACTTATTTTTTTGAAATCTAATATGACTGAAAAGATGTGCCATATAAAGGCGCACAAAACATCGCGCTCAGTTTTTTTAATTTCGATTTCGTTTTCGGTCAATTTGGATTAAAGGGTGAAAAAAGGTGTCAAAATAAGCTATTTACAACCCATCCAGCGTCTTCATATTAAAAAATATATCTTCGTAACATTAATAATCTCGTAGCAATAACCCATACGAAGAGAATGTATGTGAAAATTAATTTGCAATATGCGCAGTTGCTGAGAAAAAGTCAATTTTGCATGAGTCACTTTTCACGTTATTTTGGCTGTATAAGAATCAATTATTATGTGATTTTCAATTTTCTTTCACCATTGGATGCCTAATGCCATAATGGACAAGGTCAAACCATTCTACCTCATACGCTGCCACCGGAAATGACGTCATTTGCTCAATACTTAATTTTTAGCATTAAAAAACAATATTTTATTCAAATGGGTCGTACTTGTTATTTTTTTCAAATTATGATATTTGATTCTATTCATCAAATAGAATGAACCCATGTGTTCATACAGATATCACAAAACGGTTTCTAACGTGTACGGTTGCAGAGAAATGGGCGATTTTCCACAAGTCACTTTTCGAGGATTTTAGTCTATAAAAGTGTCAGTTATTATTCGATTTTCATAAAATTTTCGCCATATGATATCTTACGTCATTTATGATTTAATAGAACTAATTTAACATTTCCAGTATCACCGGAAGTAATTATATTTTGGCAAAAACTGTATTTTTAGCCTTCAAAACAGATATTTTTTTCAAATGAGTCTGATTTGTAATATATTTAAAATTATAATATGTAGTTCGCATCAACCAATAGAATGAACCCATGCGATCATTCAGATACCACAAAATGGTTTCTAACTTGTACGGTTAGCCGAAATAGCCGATTTTCTACAAGTCGCTTTTCAAGTTTTTTGGTCAATAAAAGTGGCGATTATTTTTCGATTTACATAAAATTTTCACTATATGATATCTTATGCCATTTCTGATTTCATGAAACTAATTGAACATTTTCATTATCCCCGGAAGTACTGTAATTTTACCAGGATTAATTACAAATGTATAAAATGAATTGATATTGCTGGATTTTTGTTGATTCTGTTTCCCTTTTATTTGATGTGTGCAATGTTTATGTGGAAATCTGTTTATCGGTGCCATTGATTCAAGGGCAACATGGGAGCGAAAGTGACATAAGTTTAAAGTTAACGTGGCACCAGTGAAACCCGTCATTCCTGCATGCAGGTCTAGTTCTTATTATTATTAGGCTTTCAGACTTTCGTCTGAAAGCCTATTGTGATTACTAAAATTATTATTAGGGTTTCACACTGCGTAGCTTGTGTGAAACACTATTGTTTTTGTTAAAATTATTATTCTTATTATTAGGGTTTCACACTGCGTAGCTTGTGTGAAACACTATTGTTTTTGTTAAAATTATTATTCTTATTCTTATTATTATTATTATTATTCAGATTCCAATTTGAATAGATCTCAACAACTACGTGTCGCATCGTTACGATTTCTTCGGTTTTACTGGGAAAGTGGGTGTGACTTAGAGGATAAAGCTATTTTGAACGTTCCGAAATCACCGAAGTTATCGTTTTTGAAAATATTGCAGTAATTTTAACAATAATCATTGGATTTTAACTTTCGATACATTTTGGCATAGCCTGAGACAGGGCACATAGCTACGCTACTTTCGATTTTTGATTTTCGGCAAATCTTCGAAGATATTAGGCGCCAAATTTCGAAAATTTAAAATTTTACTAAAATTTTTTTTATTTATGAATATTTTTTAGTCGTATTGTGCACAGAATTAAAGAGTCATCTGACTAGAGCAAAAATGTTCAAATTTTTTGTCTCAGTAATTTTCCTTGGCCGCCATTGGCTAATTCAGTTTTTCAGTCCTAGATTAATTTTTTATTGTTCGATTTGTATAAAACAAAGTTCATATGCTTCGTTGTCTCAATTGTCATTTTTTTTGTTACCAATAATGTTATCTGTCGGCACCGGAAGTGGCATAATTTTACCAAAAACTACAATTTTGACAGTTATTTTCTTATTTCGAAAACAAATATTATTTTTTTGAAAAATTATATGACTCAAAGAGTGTGTCCTTTCAAGGCGCAAAAAATGTAGGAAGCAGTTTTTTTAATTTCGATTTCATTTTCGAGCAAATTCGATTAAGAGGCTAAAAATGGTGTAAAATTGGCCTATTTACAACCTATTCAGGCTTTTCAGATTTTAAAATATTTCTTCGTAACTTTTATAAACTTGTAGCTATAATCCATACGAAGAAAATGTATGTTAAAATTCGTTTGTAATATAAGCAGTTACCAAGAAATGGGCAGTTCTGTACAAGTCACTGTTTTCGTTATTTTGCCTGTAAAATAGTCAATTATGATTGGATTTTTATAAAAGTGACATCATTTGATTCAAAAAGCATGTAGCGTCATATCAAGTTGATTACAATTTAAAATTGACACCGGAAGTGACATCATTTGGTCAAAAAATGCATTTTAAACTTTTTAAATCAATGTTTTATTCAACCAAGAATAACTTAATATATATTAATAATTTTAACTTTTGGTTTAAATTCACCTATAAACAAAACTCATATGGTCATATAGATATCATAAAATGGTTTCTAACTTATTCGGTTGCCGAGAAATAGACGGTTTTCTACAGGTCACTTTTGAAGGTTTCGGGGCCATAAAAGGGTCAATTATTATTCGATTTTCACAAACGTCACACCATGTTATACCTAATGCCATTTGGGATTTCATACAAGTAATTTAAGATTTTCATTATCACCGGAAGTAACGTCTTTTTGGCAAAAACTGTATTTTTAGCCTCCAAAACAGATATTTTATTCAAATGGGTCTGTTTTGAAATCATTTTCAAATTATGGTATTTGATGCCAATCAACAAATAGAATGAACCCATACGATCATACAGATACCACAAAATGGTTTCTAACTTGTACGGTTGCAGAGAAATAGCTGATTTTCTACAAGTCACTTTTCAAGTTTTTTGGTCTTTAAAAGTGGCAATTATTATTCGATTTACATAAAATTTTCACTATATGATATCGTATGCCATTTCTGATTTCATAAGACTAATTGAACATTTGCATTAACACCGGGAGTAATTTAATTTTGTCAAGATCATTTACAAGTAACAAATGTATAAAATGAATTGATATTGATGGATTTTGTTGATTCTGCGTCCATTTTATTTGTGTGCAATGTTAATTTGGAAACCTGTTTAGTGGTTTCGCTGGTACCGGATGTGACATATGTTCAAGGGTAACTTGACACCGGAAGTGACATGTTTAAGGGTAACATGGCACCAGTGAAACCCGTCATTCCTGCATGCAGGTCTAGTTATTATTAGGCTTTCAGACTTTCGTCTGAAAGCCTATTGAGATTACTAAAATTATTATTTTTTTTTTTATTATTATTATTTACCGCCGGAGCCTATTTCTCTATGATCGAAAAGAGATACCGATCTGCGGTTCATCTTTCTACCGGGAAACCATGTGGTGGCTACTCAATAAAGCAATTTTTGAACTTCTGCGCAGACCGGAAGTGGCCGAATTTTGAACGTTGGTAAAAAATTAAAAATCGGCCGTGGTTTCGTCAATTCTTTACCTATATTCAAATAAATCACATTTTTGGAAAGCCTGAGACTTTTCCGAGACAATAGCAATCTCACATTTTGCAATTTCGAAACTTCGTCGCTGACTTCTATCATTCGAAATTTGAAAACACGTCGCCTACGAGACAATTTTTGTTATTTTTCAAAATTTGCAAATTTGACCTAGATTTTTGGATACCTGATGTCAATCCGATTCCAGTAATATAAGTTTCATTCAGAGTTATCGCCCTTTATTTTTCGATTTTTTTCGAATTTTCTTCCCATTTTGTGAGCTGTGGTTTCGTTTTACGGTCGAATTGATGTTTCTGAAACTTATGGAACATGAAGTTATAGTCCAATACCAACTGATAAAGCAATTTCGACACGGATCTTTAAACCGGAAGTGGTCGAAATAATGTGCTATATTTTGAAAAAAATGCAAAAAATGGATGTTTTCGGGGAAACGTGATGTCTCCGTCCGATATCAACGGATTAATCAAATTAAGGTACCAATGGATGGCACGAGGATTGGACTATCGTATGACACCCAATTCATACGGATGCTATGAACAAAAAGCAAAATATTGCACGCTGAAAATCAAGTATTTTCTGATTTGGAGCGTTTTTGGATGCCTGTATCTCGAAAACTTAACCTACAATTTTTTTTTAATTTTTTCTATCGAGAGTCCTTTTGGCGGTATTTTGCATGAAGCCATCCAATAAGACTTTGGAATGTCTGGAATAGGATATAAAAGGGACTGAAAATCGAAAAAAGTCGAAAAATCGTAATTTTTTTGAAAATGCTCTATTCTTTTTTTATTTTAAATTTTTTTTCAAAAAATGGTTACAAATTCGGATAGCTGACCTAAATCCGATTCTAACGATGTATAATATGTATTGAAGTACTGAAATATAATTTTCGATATTTTGATATTTTTGCATTTTTGGCACTTTTGAACATAGGATTTCTCAGGTGTATTTTATCTGATTAGATAATGTAATAATCCTTACAGAGCCCTGCGGCTATTTAATTGCCCAAACCGGTTATTAAAACTATCTCGACAATAATCACCATACCGGAAGTATTCAAAAAATGAAAGAAAAGGTTAAAAAAAATGTGCGCTCTTGCGAAAAGCTGAATTTCTCTGTCAGATATTACCTGACGAAAAAAAGTAAAGTGTCTTTGGGTAGCCCCATTAATGGACTATCATATGGCATCTCAATGGTACGATTTCGATGGTTAGAAAATAAATTATGGAACCCCGAAAATCTAGTATTTTCCGTTTTTGGAGCCTTTTTATACGTCTTTTTCTCTAAAACGACATCTACGATTTCTCTGAAACTTTTTTAACGCAGAGTTCTACCGGTGGTCTGTGGCGTGAATCCAAAAGGAAAAGGTTTGAAATAATATAATGGGGCCAAAAATGGCCTCAATCTTTGAAAATAGTTTAAAAATCGTTAAATTATTGAAAATGTTCTTTTATGTATCTTTTTGACAAAAAACTACTGAATAGATGTTTCTGACACTTCTGTGACAGAAAGTTAAGTATCTGAACAACTTGTTAAAACTATTCCGACAATGATTAAAAAACCGGAAGTAGCCGAATAAATATCCTATATTTTTGAAATAAAACCGTAAAAAGTAAAAAAAAATGGTGATCTTGCGAAAAAAAAGTGATTTCTATGTCAGATTTCACCGAATCAAAACAACTAAAGTATTATTGTATATCCTGATCAATGGACGATCTTATGACATCTAAATGGTAAAAATTTGCTGGCTAGGCAAGTGAACCATTTTTAAATGTCTTTGTTTGTTTTTTTCTTAATTAGCGAATATCCAATCCTTGACCCTAACCTTATGTCACTAATCACGTGTCTACACCTTTCAAATAGTGTATATAAATCAACCCCACTGATGTTCAGCGATATCACTTATGTAGAAGCAGACATAAAACCACCAGCTTAAGTAAGTAAATGTTCAGCAAGCAGAGCAATGGATTCGTTGTCTAGAGCTGAGGAGATGCTATTTTCTGCAGAGAGACACTTTCGAAGAGCATGCGAACAGGTTATTTTGCTGAATACCAAAATACGACAATATGGAGTTCGGCAACAACGTGCTAGACGAAACAACCAACACTCGTTAAGATACAACATAAATATTAGGATACGGGTTATGGTAGGACTACGCGATGCCTATTATGAATACTCTCGATTAAAGTTTGAAATGGTTTTAGAGTTGAGAGGTGTAGACGCTTTTTTTTTTAAAAAAAAACCCGGCACTTTTAAGGGCCCCCAAATCTATGAAAGAGTTACATTTCATATTCTAATAATATTAATAATGGTACTCTTGCAAAAATCGCGAGCAGCTAAATCGTCGGGGCAGTCAACAAGAGTTGTCACATATTTTTACTTTTTCGGTAATAAAACATTTATAATACACTAAAATATGATTAACAAGTCATTAGGCAATTATCAGAAAATCATTAGAATTGGTTTAGTTTTCATAACGTTTAGCCCCATGCCAACGTTTACTATACGAAACATTTAATATCATGGATTTACATGTAGCTGTTCATGTTATCAAGATTCATTGAAAATAAATATACTTGCTCGTCTTAAGACCTTAAACTACTTTAGACTCTAGAGCATTCACAAGATATTTTTAAAATGATCAAGAGCCATAACTCTGGCAGTAATTAGTGGAATTCGCTGAAAATCATTAGGATTCTTCGTCTTATGACCTTAAACACTGCGTATAAATTTAAAGTCAATCGCATAGTCCAGTGAATGGACTTTCGTATGCCACACGTCCTGTTCAGTGCTGCTGGGCTATTTTATGACATACATGTACTTCCTCTCTGATTCCTGAAAGCCGGTTCAGTGCTGCTTGCAGGTCTAGTTATTATTATTATTATTCAGATTCCAATTTGAATAGATCTCAGCAACTACGTGTCGCATCGTTACGATCTCTTCGGTTTTACTGGGAAAGTGGGTGTGACTTAGAGGATAAAGCTATTTTGAACGTTCTGCGACAATGCGAAATGTCCGAAATCACCGAAGTTATCGTTTTTGAAAATATTGTAGTAATTTTAACAATAATCATTGGATTTTAACTTTCGATACATTTTGGCATAGCCTGAGACAGGGCACATAGCTACGCTACTTTCGATTTTTGATTTTCGGCAAATCTTCGAAGATATTAGGCGCCAAATTTCGAAAATTTAAAATTTTACAAAAAATTTTTTTATTTATGAATATTTTTTAGTCGTATTGTGCACAGAATTAAAGAGTCATCTGACTAGTGGAAAAATGTTAAAAAAATTTGTCTCAGTAATTTTCCTTGGCCGCCATTGGCTAATTCAGTTTTGCAGTCCTAGATTAATTTTTTATTGTCCGATTTGTATAAAACAAAATTCATATGCTTCGTTGTATCAATTGTCATTTTTTTTATTACCAAAAGTGTTATCTGTCGGCACCGGAAGTGGCATAATTTTACCAAAAACTACAATTTTGACAGTTATTTTCCTACTTCGAAAACAAATATTATTTTTTGGAAAAATTATTTGACTCAAAGAGTGTGCCCTTTCAAGGCGCAAAAAATGTAGGAAGCAGTTTTTTTAATTTCGATTTCACTTTCGAGCAAATTCGATTAAGAGGCTAAAAATGGTGTAAAATTTACCTATTTACAACCTATTCAGGCTTTTCAGATTTTAAAATATTTCTTCGTAACTTTTATAAACTTGTAGCTATAATCCACACGAAGAAAATGTATCTTAAAATTCGTTTGTAATATAAGCAGTTACCAAGAAATGGACAGTTCTGTACAAGTCACTGTTTTCGTTATTTTGCCTGTAAAATAGTCAATTATTATTGGATTTTTATAAAAGTGACATCATTTGATTCAAAAAGCATGTAGCGTCATATCAAGTTGATTACAATTTAAAATTGACACCGGAAGTGACATCATTTGGTCAAAAACTGCATTTTAAACTTTTTAAATCAATGTTTTATTCAACCAAGAATAACTTAATATGTATTAATAATTTTAACTTTTGGTTTAAATTCACATATAAACAAAACTCATATGGTCATATAGATATCATAAAATTGTTTCTAACTTGTTCGGTTGCCGAGAAATAGACGGTTTTCTACAGGTCACTTTTGAAGGTTTCGGGGCCATAAAAGTGTCAATTATTATTCGATTTTCATAAACGTTACACCGTGTTATACCTACTGCCATTTGGGATTTCATTCAAGTAATTTAAGATTTTCATTATCACCGGAAGTTATGTCATTTTGGCAAAAACTGTATTTTTAGCCTTCAAAACAGATATTTTATTCAAGTGAGTCTGTTTTGAAATCTTTTTCAAATTATGGTATTTGATGCTAATCAACAAATAGAATGAACCCATACGATCACACAGATACCACAAAATGGTTTGTAACTTGTACGGTTGCAGAGAAATAGCAGATTTTCTACAAGTCACTTTTCAAGTTTTTTGGTCTTAAAATTTTACATAAAATTGTCACTATATGATATCTGATTTCATAAGACTAATTGAACATTTTCATTAACACAGGAAGTAATTTAATTTTGTCAAGATCATTTACAAGTAACAAATGTATAAAATGAATTGATATTGTTGGATTTTGTTGATTCTGCGTCCATTTTATTTGTGTGCAATGTTAATTTGGAAACCTGTTTAGTGGTTTCGCTGGTACCGGAAGTGACATATGTTCAAGGGTAACTTGGCACCGGAAGTGACATGTTTAAGGGTAACATGGCACCAGTGATACCCGTCATTCCTGCATGCAGGTCTAGTTTATTATTATTATTTTATTTTTCGGGGGAGCCTATTTCTCAGTGTCTGTAACAGATACAGATCTGGGACATAATTTTCTATCAGGAAACCATATGGTGGCTATCCCTTCCACTGTATTTGAAACTTCTGCGCAGACCGGAAGTGGCCGAATTTCGTGCGGTGCCAAATATTTAAAAAACGGCCGTAGATTCGTCAATTCTGTATCTATTTTCATACAAATTACATTTTTGGAAACCCTGAGTCTTTTCTCGGACGATAGCAGTTGAAAATTTTGCAATTTCGAAACTTCGCCGCTGACTTCTAGCGTTCGAAAAATGAAAATATGTTGTTTAAGACACATTTTTTGTTATTTTTCAAAATTTTAAAATTTGACCTACATTTTTGGATACCTGAAGGCAATCCGGTTCCAGTTATATAAGTTTCATTCAGAGTTATCGCCCTTTATTTTTCGATTTTTTTCGAATTTTCTTCACATTTTGTGAGCTTAAGTTTTGTTTTACGGCCAGATCGACGCTTCTGAAATTCCTGGAACATGAAGTAATATGGTCAAACCACCGTTTAAAGCAATTTCAACAACAATCCGTAAACCGGAAGTAGTCGAAATAATATGCGATATTTTGAAAAAAAAGTGAAAAATGGGTGTTTTGGGTAAAAACACGATTTCTCCGTCCGATATCAACGGATTAAACGAATTAAGGTATCATTTGGTCGGGCGCTGATTGGACCGCTGAATGATACCCAATTCGTAAGGATACGATTAGCAGGAAGCAAAATATGGCACGCTGAAAATCAAGTATTTTCTGATTTTTAGCATTTTTGGACGCCTGTATCTCGAAAACTTAACCGCAACTTTTTTTTTAATTTTTTCTATCGAGAGTCCTTTCGGAGGTTTTTTGCATGAAGCCATCCAATAAGACTTTGAAATATCTGGAATAGGTGAAATAACGGACTGAAAATCGAAAAAAGTCGAAAAATCGTGAAATTTTGGAAAATGCTCTACTTTTTTTTTATTTTAAGAGATTTTCAAAAAAAGATTGTATATTCAGATAGCTGACCTAATTACGATTCTAATGATGTATAATATGTATGTAGTTTTTGAAATTTAATTTTCGTTATTTTAAATTTTTTGCATTTTTGGCACTTTTGAACATAGGATTTCTCAGGGGCATTTTATGTGATCAGATAATGTAATATGTCATTACAGAGCCCTGTGGCTATTTTAGTGCCCAAACCGCCTATTAAAACTATTCCGACAATAATAGCCATACCGGAAGTATTCAAAAAATGAAAAAATAATGTTAAAAACATTGTCGCACTTGCGAAAAACTTGATTTCTCCCTTAGGTAATAGCGGACCAAAAGAACTAAAGTGTCGCTGGATAGCCCTATTAATGGACCATCATATGGTGTCTAAATAATACGATTTCGATGATTAGTAAATAAATTATTGTATGCCAAAAATCTAGTATTTTCCGATTTTTTAACATTCTGAGACGCCCTTTTCTCGAAAATAACGCCGCAGATTTTTCTTAAACTTTTCTTACTCAAAGTCCTATCGGTTGTCTATATAGTGAATCCAAAATGAAAAGCATTGAAATAATATAAGAGGTCCAAAAATGGCCTCAAACTTTGAAAAAAATTGAAAAATCGTTAAATTTTTGGAAACGCTCTTTAATTTATCTTTTTTTCCAAAACTACTCAATGGATGTTTCTGACACTTCTGGTACAGAAAGTTAAGTATCCAAAGAACTTCGTAAAGCTGTCACGACAATGATCGTAAAACCGGAAGTAGTCGAAAAAATGTCCGATATTTTGAAAATTGTTTTTTTTTTTTTGCGAAAACCTTTTTTATTTATGAATATTTTTTGATGGTATTTTACACAGGGTTAAAATATCATCCTACTTGAGCAGAAATGATAAAAAAAATGTCTCGGTAATTTGCGTTAGCCGCCATCGGCTCGTTTAGTTTTTCGTAACCAGAAAAACTATTTATTGTTCGATTTGTATAAAACAAAGTTCATATGCTCCGTGGTCCCAATTGCAATTTTTTTTGTTCCGGTGAAATTTTTCTGTCGGCAACGGAAGTGACGTAATATTAACAAAAACTACAATTTTGACAGTTCGGTACCACTTTTTGAAAGCAAATATTTTTTTTTTTTAAACTGATATAACTAAAAGGATACACCCTGCAAAGGTGTATAAAATTTTTAGCTCAGATTTTTTAAATTTCATTTTCGGGCAATTTCGAATAAAATGTAAAATAAAGTGTAAAATTCAATTATTTACAATTCATTCAGCGTCTTCATATTTTGAAATATTTATTTGTGATTTTCATAAACTGGTAGCAATAATCTAGACGAAGAGAATGTATGCGAAAATTAGTTTGAAATATGAGCAGTTGCCGAGAAATATGCAATTTTGCATGCATCACTATTCACGTTATTTTGCCTATAAAAGAGTGAATTATTATTCGATTTGCAATATTTTTTTTCCATTTGATGCCTAATGTCAATGTGGACTAGTTCAAGCCAATTTTACATTTTCACTGTGACCGGAAATGACGTCATTTCTGCAAAAACTGTATTTTTAACCTAAAAAACAAATATTTTATTCAAATGAGTCTGCCTTATAATATTTTTAAAATTATGATATTTGATTACCATCAACGAATAGAATGAAACCATACGACCACCACAAAATGGTTTCTAACTTGTACGGTTACAGAGAAATAGGCGATCTTCTATAAGTCACATTTCAAGGTTTTTGGTCTATAAAAGTGTCGGGGGGTTGGGATGGCCTAGTGGTCTAGAGTGCCGCGCTTCGCCCTCTAGCTGGCCGGTCACCTCTGGCTTGCGGCTGTGGTTTCGAGCCCTGGTGCGAGCGTATGTGGCATGGAGATGGGGGCGCCTTCTCAACCTCGTGGGTTTCCTCCGGGCACTCCGGTTTCCTCCCACTGCTAAAGACCCCTACGCGCAAGCGAATTATTGAAATAAAACTGAAACCATATGTTAGTCCCAAAATGACCTAGTTTGTGTCGAGTGGACGTTAAACCCCATTTCTCTCTCTTTCTCTATAAAAGTGTCAATATTATTATTCGATTTTTATCATTTTTTTACCATTTGATGCCTATCAACTAAGTTAACATTTTCAATATCATCGGAAGTAATGTAATTTTTGCAAAAAACGTATTTTTAGCCTTCAAAACAAACATTTTTTTGAAGGGATTTATATTTATTATTTGTTTAACTTTATAACGTCTGACTCTAATGGGCAGTAAGATTGAATCAATACCATCATATTGATATCAAGAAAAGGCTTCTAAAAGGGTCACTTTTAATTATTTTACCTTCTTAATTTCAGTTTATGGGTTATAGGTTAATTTTCCATTGCCCGATATGTATTAAACAAATTTTGTATGTTGCAAATTTTCGACTTATTTTTCACCTATAAAAATTTCTTTCGGCACCGGAAGTGACGTAATTTTGCCATAATTTACAATTTTGACCGCTCTTTTCGCCAGCAAATATTACTTTTACATATGGTAGAGGGTGTCACTGAAGCAAAACAACTAAAGTTTAGTTCGGTAGCTCAATGGGTTGGCTATGGTATAATAAACTTCCTGTATGATTCCTGAAAGCCGGTTCAGTGCTGCTTGCAGGTCTAGTTCTTCTTCTTCTTATTATTTTTTTTTTTCCAATTTGCTTATATCTCAGCAACTTCTTGTCGAATCGATACAATTTCTTCAGTTCTACTGAGAAAGTTGGTGTGACTTAGAGATTAAAGCTATTCCCGGCATTCCGCGACATTGCGAAATATCCGAAATCACCGAAAATGTCGTTTTTTGAAATATTGCCGTAATATTAACAATAATCATTGGATTTTAGCATATGATGCATTTTGACATAGCCAGAAACAGGGGACATAGCTATGTTACTTTTGATTTTTGATTTTCGACGAATCTTGGAAGATATTAGGCGCCAAATTTTGAAAATTTAAATTTTTACAAAAAACTTTTTTATTTATTAATATTTTTATATGACATTTTAACCAAGGTTAAAGAGTCATCTGATTTGAACAAAAATGTCAACATTTTTTGTTTCCGTAATTTTCCTTGGCCGCCATTGGCTAATTCAGTTTTTCAGTCCTACATTAATTATTTATTGTTCGATTTGTATAAAACCATGTTCATATGTTCCGTGGTTCAAAATGCCATTTTTTTTGTTACCGGTAAAGTTTCCTGTAGGCACCGGAAGTGGCGTAAATTCAGCAAAAACTACAATATTGACAGTTCGGTACCACTTTTTGAAAGCAAATACTATTTTCTACTAATCTGATCTTACTCAAAAGATGCGCCCTGTTAAGGTGCACAAAATCTCGGACTCAGTTTTTTTAATTTCGATTTTGTTTTCGGGCCATTTCGGTTAAAAGGTAAAAAAAGGGGTAAAAATAAGCTATTTACAACCCATCCAGTGTCTTCATATATTAAAATATTTCTTCGATACTTTCATAAACTTGTAGCAATAATCCATACAAAGAGAATGTATGTGAAATTTAGTTTGTAATATAAGCAGTTGCCGAGAAATGGGCAATTTTGCATGAGTCACTTTTCACGTTATTTTGGCTGTAAAAGAATAAATTATTATTCGATTTTCAATTTTCTTTCACTATCCGTTGCCTATTTCCACAGTCGACTATTCCAAACCATTTTAACACTTTCACTGTTACCGGAAGTGACGTCATTTACGCAATAACTGAATTTTTAGTGTTAAAAATACATTTTTTATTCAAATGAGTATTATTTGTAATATTTTTAGAATTATGAAATTTGGTTCCCATCAACAAATAGAATGAACTCATACGATCATATAGATACCACAAAATGGTTTCTAACTTGTATGGTTGCAGAGAAATGGACGATTTTCCACAAGTCACTTTTTACTTTATTTTGGCTCTAAAAGAATCAGTTATTAATCGATTTTCATAAAATTTTCACCATATGATGTCTTATGCCATTTACGATTTTATAGAAATAATTTAACTGTTTTAGTATCACCAGAAGTGATGCCATTTTGTCAAAAACTGAATTTTTAACCTGCTAAACAGATAATTTATTCAAATGCGTCTGATTTGTAATGTTTTCAAAATTATGATATTTGATTCCATTCAACAAATAGATTGATCCCATACGATCATACAGACACCACAAAATGGTTTCTAACTTGTGCGGTTGCAGAGAAAAATTCGATTGTCTACAAGTCACTTTTCAAGGTTTTTGGTCTATAAAAGTGGCAATTATTATTCTATTTACATAAAATTTTCACTATATGATGTCATATGTCATTTCCGATTTCATAAAACTAATTGAATATTTTCATTATCACCGGAAGTAATGTAATTTTGTCAGGATCACTTACAAGTAACAAATGAATTGATATTTGCTGGATTTGGTTGATTCTGCGTCCAATTTATTTGATGTGTGCAATGCTTATGGGGAAACCTGTGTAATGGTTTCATTGGTACCGGAAGTGACATATGTTCAAGGGTAACGTGCCACCGGAAGTGACATGTTAAAGGGTAACGTGGCACCAGTGAAACCCGTCATTCCTGCATGCAGGTCTAGTTATTATTTATTATTATTATTTTTTTTTTCGCCGGAGCCTATTTCTCAGTGCCTGTAACAGATACCGTTCTGGGACCTAATTCTCTATTGGGAAACCATGTGTTGGCTACTTGATAAACTATTTTTGAAACTTCTGCGCAGACCGGAAGTGGTCGAATTTTGTGCTGTGTCAAAAAATTAAAAAACGGACGTAGATTCGTCAATTCTGTACCTATTTTCATACAAATGACATTTTCGGAAACCCTGAGTCTTTTCTCGGACGATAGCAGTTGAAAATTTCGTTATTTCGAAACTTCATCGCTGACTTCTTGCGATCGAAAAATGAAAAATGTGGTTTGAGAGACAATTTTTGTTATTTTTCAAAATTTTCAAATTTGACCTACATTTTTGGATACCTGAAAACCATCCGATTTCAGAAATATAAGTTTCATTCCGAGTTATCGCCCTTTATTTTTCGATTTTTTTCGAATTTTCTACCCATTTTGTGAGCTCGGGTTTCGTTTTATGGCAGAATTGACGTTTCTGAAACTTCTGAGGCATGAAGCCAAATGACCATTGCAAGGAATAAAGCAATTTCAACAATAATCTGTACACCGGAAGTGGTCGAAATAATGTCCGATATTTTGAAAAAAATGCAAAAAATGGGTATTTTGGGGAAAAACGCGATTTCTCCGTCCGATATCAATGGATTAGACAAATTAGGGTACCATTGGATTGCACTAGGATTGTGCTATCATATGATACCCAATTCGTATGGATACGATGAGCAGGCAGCAAAATATGGCACGCTGAAAATCAAGTATTTTCTGATTTGGAGCGTTTTTGGATGCCTGTAGCTCAAAAACTTAAACGCAACTTTTTTTAAAATTTTTTCTATCGAGAGTCCTTTCGGAGTTATTTTGCATGAAACCATCCAGTAAGACTTTAAAATATCTGGAATAGGTGAAATAACGCACTGAAAATCGAAAAAAAGTCGAAAAATCGTGAAATTTTGGAAAATGCTCTGCTATTTTTTTATTTTAAGAGATTTTCAAAAAAAGATTGCATATTCAGATAGCTGACCTAATTACGATTCTAACGATCTATAATATGTATGTAGTTATTGAAATTTAATTTTCGATATTTTAATTTTTTTGCATTTTTAGCACTTTTGAACATAGGATTTCTCAGGGGGATTTTATCTGATCGGATAATGTAATATATCATTACAGAGCCCTGTGGCTATTTTAGTGCCCAAACCAGCTATCAAAACTATTCCGACAATAATAACCATACCGGAAGTATTTAAAAAATGAAAAAAAATGGTTAAAAACATTGTCGCACTTGCGAAAAACTTGATTTCTCCCTTAGGTAATAGCGGACCAAAAGAACTAAAATGTCGCTGGATAGCCCTATTAATGGACCACCATATGGTATCTAACGATTTCGATGGTAAGGAAATAAATTATTGTATGCCAAAAATCTAGTATTTTCCGATTTTTTAACATTCTGAGACGCCCTTTTCTCGAAAACGACGCCACAGATTTTTCTTAAATTTTTCTTACTCAAAGTCCTATCGGTGGTCTATATAGTGAATCCAAAATGAAAAGCGTTGAAATAATATAAGTGGTCCAAAAATGGCCTCAAACTTTGAAAAAAATTGAAAAATCGTTAAATTTTTGGAAACGCTCTTTAATTTATCTTTTTTTCCAAAACTACTCAATGGATGTTTCTGATACTTCTGGTACGTAAAATGACTAGCATGGTTTAATTTTATATCAATAATTCCTGTGTAAAATATCATCAAAAAGTATTCATAAATAAAAAAAGGTTTTCGTAAAGGAATTAATTTTTTTCAAAATATCGGACATTTTTTCGACTTCTTCCGGTTTTACGATCGTTGTTGTGGTAGCTTTACGAAGTTCTTTGGATACTTAACTTTACGTACCAGAAGTTTCAGAAACATCCATTGAGTAGTTTGGGAAAAAAAGATAAATTAAAGAGCGTTTCCAAAAATTTAACGATTTTTCAATTTTTTTCAAAGTTTGAGGCCATTTTTGGACCACTTATATTATTTCAACGCTTTTCATTTTGGATTCACTATATAGACAACCGATAGGACTTTGAGTAAGAAAAGTTTAAGAAAAATCTGTGACGTCGTTTTCGAGAAAAGGGCGTCTCAGAATGTTAAAAAAATCGGAAAATACTAGATTTTTGGCATACAATAATTTATTTCCTTACCATCGAAATCGTATTATTTAGATACCATATGATGGTCCATAAATAGGGCTATCCAGCGACACTTTAGTTTTGTTGGTCCGCTATTACCTAAGGGAGAAATCAAGTTTTTCGCAAGTGCGACAATGTTTTTAACCTTTTTTTTTCATTTTTTGAATACTTCCGGTATGGTTATTATTGTCGGAATAGTTTTAATAGCCGGTTTGGTCACTAAAATAGTCACAGGGCTCTGTCATGATATATTACATTATCTGATCAGATAAAATGCCCCTGAGAAATCCTATGTTCAAAAAATCCAAAAACGCAAAAAATTTAAAATATTGAAAATTAAATTTCAATACCTGCATGCATATTATATATCGTTAGAATCGTAATTAGGTCACCTTTATGAATATACAACCTTTTTTTGAAAATCTCTTAAAATAAAAAAATAGTAGAGCATTTTCCCAAATTTCACGGTTTTTCGACTTTTTTTTATTTTCAGTCCGTTATTTCACCTATTCCAGATATTTCAAAGTCGTAATGGGATGTTTCGTACACATGACTACCGCAAGGTCTCTCGATAGAGAAAGTGTCATAAAAATCTGTGGAGCAGTTTTCGAGATACAGGCATCCAAAAATGCTCCAAATCAGAAAATACTTGATTTTCAGCGTGCCATATTTTGCTGCCTGCTCATCGTATCCGTACGAATTGGGTATCATACGATAGCACAGTCCTAGTGCAATCCAATGGTACCCTAATTTGTCTAATCCAATGATATTGGACGGAGAAATCGTGTTTTTCCCCAAAATACTCATTTTTTTGCATTTTTTTCAAAATATCGGACATTATTTCGACCACTTCCGGTGTACAGATTATTGTTGAAATTGCTTTATTCCTTGCAATGGTCATTTGGCCTCATGCCTCAGAAGTTTCAGAAACGTCAATTCTGCCATAAAACGAAACCCGAGCTCACAAAATGGGTAGAAAATTCGAAAAAAATCGAAAAATAAAGGGCGATAACTCGGAATGAAACTTATATTTCTGAAATCGGATGGTTTTCAGGTATCCAAAAATGTAGGTCAAATTTGAAAATTTTGAAAAATAACAAAAATTGTCTCTCAAACCACATTTTTCATTTTTCGATCGCAAGAAGTCAGCGATGAAGTTTCGAAATAACGAAATTTTCAACTGCTATCGTCCGAGAAAAGACTCAGGGTTTCCGAAAATGTCATTTGTATGAAAATAGGTACAGAATTGACGAATCTACGTCCGTTTTTTAATTTTTTGACACAGCACAAAATTCGACCACTTCCGGTCTGCGCAGAAGTTTCAAAAATAGTTTATCAAGTAGCCAACACATGGTTTCCCAATAGAGAATTAGGTCCCAGAACGGTATCTGTTACAGGCACTGAGAAATAGGCTCCGGCGAAAAAAAAAATAATAATAACTAGACCTGCATGCAGGAATGACGGGTTTCACTGGTGCCACGTCACTTTCGGTGCCACGTTACCCTTAAACATATGTCACTTCCGATACCAATGAAACCATCAAACAGGTTTCCACATAAGCATTGTAAACATCAAATAAAATGGACGAAGAATCAACCAAATCCAGCAATATCAATTCATTTTATATATATGTTACTTGTAAGTGATCCTGGCAAAATTTCATTACTTCCGGTGATAATGAAAATGTTCAATTAGTTTTATGAAATCAGAAATGGCATAAGGCAGCATAATGGCAAAAATTGTATGTAAATCGAATGAGAATTGCCACTTTTATAGACCAAAAACCTTGAAAAGTGACTTGTAGAAAATCGTCTATTTCTCGGCAACCGTACACGATAAAAACTATCTTTTGGTATCTATATGATCGTATGGGTTCAATCCATTTGTTGATTGGAATCAAATATCATAATTTGAAATATATTACAAATCAGACTCATTTGAAAAAAATGTCTGTTTTGAAGGCTAAAAGTACAGTTTTTGCCAAAATGACATTACTTCCGGTGATACTGAAAATGTTAAATTAGTTCTATGAAATCATAAATGACACAAGATATCATATGGTGAAAATTTTATGAAAATCGAATAATAACTGACACTTTTATAGACCAAAAACCTTGAAAAGTGACTTAAGGAAAATCGCCCATTTCTCTGCAACCGTACAAGTTAGAAACCATTTTGTGGTATCTGTATGATCGTATGGGTTCAATCTATTTGATCAATAGAATCAAATATCACAATTTGAAAAAAATAACAAATACGACTCATTTGAATAAAATATTGTTTTTTGGAGGCTAAAATTTAAGTTTTGAGCAAATGACGTCATTTCCGGTGGCAGCGCAAGGGGTAAAATGGTTTGACATAGTCCACTATGGCATTAGGCATCCAATGGCGAAAGAAAATTGAAAATCGAATAATAATTGATTCTTTTACAGCCAAAATTACGTGAAAAGTGACTCATGCAAAATTGCCTATTTCTCGGCAACTGCTTATATTACAAACTAATTTTCACATACATTCTCTTCGTATGGATTATAGCTACAAGTTTATAAAAGTTACGTAAAAATATTTTAAAATCTGAAAAGCCCGAATGAGTTGTAAATAGGACAATTTTACCCCTTTTTTCACCTCTTAATCCAATTTGCTAGAAAATGAAAAAGAAATTAAAAAAACTGCTTCCGACATTTTTTGCGCCTTTAAAGGACACACTCTTTGAGTCATATAATTTTTCAAAAAAATAATATTTGTTTTCAAAAAATGTACCTAACTGTCAAAATTGTAGTTTTTGGTAAAATTATGCCACTTCCGGTGCCGACAGATAACACTTTTGGTAATAAAAAAAATGACAATTGAGACAACGAAGCATATGAACTTTGTTTTATACAAATCGAACAATAAAAAATTAATCTAGGACTGAAAAACTGAATTAGCCAATGGAGGCCAAGGAAAACTACTGAGACAAAATTTTTTAACATTTTTGCGCAAGTCAGATGACTCTTTAATTCTGTGCACAACACGACTAAAAAATATTCATAAATAAAAAAGTTTTTTGTAAAATTTTAAATTTCCGAAATTTGGCGCCTAATATCTTCGAAGATTTGCCGAAAATCAAAAATCGAAAGTAGCGCAGCTATGTGCCCTGTCTCCAGCTATGCCAAAATGTATCGAAAGTTAAAATCCCATGATTATTGTTAAAATTACCGCAATATTTGTAAAAACGATAACTTCGGTGATTTCGGACATTTCGCATTGTCGCAGAACGTTCAAAATAGCTTTATCCTCTAAGTCACACCCACTTTCCCGGTAAAACCGAAGAAATCGTAACGATGCGACACGTAGTTGCTGAGATCTACTCAAAACAAAAGAAGAATAATAATAATAATAATAAGAACTAGACCTGCATGCAGGAATGACGGGTTTCACTGGTGCCATGTTACCCTTAAACATGTCACTTCCGGTGCCAAGTTACCCTTGAACATATGTCACTTCCGGTACCAGCGAAACCACTAAACAGGTTTCCAAATTAACATTGCACACAAATAAAATGGACGCAGAATCAACAAAATCCAGCAATATCAATTCATTTTATACATTTGTTACTTGTAAATGATCTTGACAAAATTAAATTACTCCCGGTGTTAATGCAATTGTTCAATTAGTCTTATGAAATCAGAAATGGCATACGATATCATATAGTGAAAATTTTATGTAAATCGAATAATAATTGCCACTTTTAAAGACCAAAAAACTTGAAAAGTGACTTGTAGAAAATCGGCTATTTCTCTGCAACCGTACAAGTTAGAAACCATTTTGTGGTATCTGTATGATCGTATGGGTTCATTCTATTTGTTGATTGGCATCAAATACCATAATTTGAAAAAGATTTCAAAACAGACTCATTTGAATAAAATATCTGTTTTGGAGGCTAAAAATACAGTTTTTGGCAAAATGACGTAACTTCCGGTGATAATGAAAATCTTAAATTACTTGTATGAAGTCCCAAATGGCATTAGGTATAACATGGTGTGACGTTTATGAAAATCGAATAATAATTGACCCTTTTATGGCCCCGAAACCTTCAAAAGTGACCTGTAGAAAACCGTCTATTTCTCGGCAACCGAATAAGTTAGAAACCATTTTATGATATCTATATGACCATATGAGTTTTGTTTATATGTGAATTTAAACCAAAAGTTAAAATTATTAATACATATTAAGTTATTCTTGGTTGAATATAACATTGATTTAAAAAGTTTAAAATGCATTTTTTGACCAAATGATGTCACTTCCGGTGTCAATTTTAAATTGTAATCAACTTGATATGACGCTACGTGCTTTTTGAATCAAATGATGTCACTTTTATAAAAATCCAATCATAATTGACTATTTTACAGGCAAAATAACGAAAACAGTGACTTGTACAGAACTGCCCATTTCTTGGTAACTGCTTATATTACAAACGAATTTTAACATACATTTTCTTCGTATGGATTACAGCTACAAGTTTATAAAAGTTACGAAGAAATATTTTAACATCTGAAAAGCCTGAATAGGTTGTAAATAGGCCAATTTTACACCATTTTTAGCCTCTTAATCGAATTTGCTCGAAAATGAAATCGAAATTAAAAAAACTGCTTCCTACATTTTTTGTGCCTTGAAAAGACACACTCTTTGAGTCATATAATTTTTCAAAAAAATAATATTTGTTTTCGAAATAGGAAAATAACTGTCAAAATTGTAGTTTTTGGTAAAAATATGCCACTACCGGTGCCGACAGATAACATTATTGGTAACAAAAAAAATGACAATTGAGACAACGAAGCATATGAACTTTGTTTTATACAAATCGAACAATAAAAAATTAATCTAGGACTGAAAAACTGAATTAGCCAATGGCGGCCAAGGAAAATTACTGAGACAAAAATTTTTAACATTTTTGCACTAGTCAGATGACTCTTTAATTCTGTGCACAATACGACTAAAAAATATTCATAAATAAAAAAGTTTTTTGTAAAATTTTAAATTTTCGAAATTTGGCGCCTAATATCTTCGAAGATTTGCCGAAAATAAAAAATCGAAAGTAGCGTAGCTATGTGCCCTGTCTCAGGCTATGCCAAAATGTATCGATAGTTAAAATCCAATGATTATTGTTAAAATTACTGCAATATTTTCAAAAACGATAACTTCGGTGATTTCGGACATTTCGCATTGTCGCAAAACGTTCAAAATAGCTTTATCCTCTAAGTCACACCCACTTTCCCAGTAAAACCGAAGAAATCGTAACGATGCGACACGTAGTTGCTGAGATCTATTCAAATTGGAATCTGAATAATAATAATAATAATAATAAGAACTAGACCTGCAAGCAGCACTGAACCGGCTTTCAGGAATCATACAGGAAGTTTATTATACCCTAGCCGATCCATTGAGCTACCAAACTTTAATTGTTTTGCTTCAGTGACACCTTCTATCATATGTAAAAGTAATATTTGCTGGCGAAAAGACCTTTCAAAATTGTAAATTATGACATTACGTCCCTTCCGGTGCCGAAAGAAATTATTATAGGTGAAAAATAAGTCGAAAATTCGCAACATACAAAATACAAACTTTGTTTTATACATATCGGGCAATAAATAATTAACCTATAACCAATAAACTGAAATTAAGAAGGTAAAAAACTTAAAAGTGACACTGGGACAATTGGCTATTTTTCGACAAGGGAACATGCTAGAAGCCTTTTCTTGATATCAATATGATGGTATTGATTCAATCTTACTGCCCATTAGAGTCAGACGTTATAAAGTTAAACGAATAATAAACATAAACCACTTAAAAAAAAATGTTTGTTTTGAAGGCCAAAAATACGTTTTTTGAAAAAATTACATTACTTCCGGTGATATTGAAAATGTTAATTTAGTTCATAGAAGTCATAAATGGCATAAGGCATCAAATGGTAAAAAAAATTATAAAAATCGAATAATAATTGACACTTTTATAGACCAAAAACCTTGAAAAGTGACTTATCGAAGATCGCCTATTTCTCTGTAACCGTACAAGTTAGAAACCATTTTGTGGTATCTGTATGGTCGTATGGCTTCATTCTATTCGTTGATGGGAATCAAATATCATAATTTTAAAATTATTATAAGGCAGACTCATTTGAATAAAATATCTGTTTTTTAGGTTTAAAATACAGTTTTTGCCCAAATGACGTCATTTCCGGTCACAGTGAAATTGTAAAATTGGCTTGACCTAGAACAAATTGACACTAAGCATCAAATGGAAAAATAATATTGCAAATCGAATAATAATTCACTCTTTTATAGGCAAAATAACGTGAAAAGTGACGCATGCAAAATTGCATATTCCTCGGCAACTGCTCATATTACAAACTAATTTTCGCATACAATCTCTTCTTCTGGATTATTTCTACGAGTTTATTAAAATTACAAATGAATATTTCAAAATATGAAGACGCTGAATGAATTGTAAACAACTGAATCTTACACTTTATTTTACATTTTATTCGAAATTGCCCGAAAATGAAATTGAAATTAAAAAATCTGAGCTAAGGATATTGTGCACCTTTGCAGGGTGCATCCGTTTAGTTATATCAGTTTTGAAAAAAAATAATATTTGCTTTTAAAAAGTAGTACCGAACTGTCAAAATTATAGTTTTTGTTAATATTACGTCACTTCCGTTGCCGACAGAAAAATTTCACCATAACAAAAAAAATTACAATTGGGACCACGGAGCATATGAACTTTGTTTTATACAAATCGAACAATAAATAATTTTTCTGGGTACGAAAAACTAAATTAGCCGTTGGCGGCTAACGAAAATAACCGAGACAATTTTTTTTTCCATTTCTGGTCAAGTAGGATGATATTTTAACCCTGTGTAAAATACCATCAAAAAATATTCATAAATAAAAAAGGTTTTCGTAAAAAAAATATTTTTTATCAAAATATCGGACATTTTTTCGACTACTTCCGGTTTTACGATCGTTGTCGTGATAGCTTTACGAAGTTCTTTGGATACTTAACTTTCTGTACCAGAAGTGTCAGAAACATCCATTGAGTAGTTTTGGAAAAAAAGATAAATTAAAGAGCGTTTACAAAAATTTTACGATTTTTCAATTTTTTTTAAAGTTTTATGTCATTTTTGGACCACCTACATTATTTCAATGCTTTTCATTTTGGATTCGCTATATAGACAACCGATAGGACTATGAGTAAGAAAAGTTTCAGAAAAATCGTAGGCGTCATTTTCGAGAAAAGGGCGTCTCAGAATGTTAAAAAATCGGAAAATACTAGATTTTTGGCATACAATAATTTATTTCCTTACCATCGAAATCGTATTATTTAGATACCATATGATGGTCCATTAATAGGGCTATCCAACGACACTTTAGTTCTTTTGGTCCGCTATTACCTAAGTGAGCAATCAAGTTTTTCGCAAGTGCGACAATATTTTTAACCTTTTTTTCATTTTTTGAATACTCCCGGTATGGTTATTATTGTCGGAATAGTTTTAATAGTCGGTTTGGGCGCTAAAATAGCGACAGGGCTCTGTAATGATATATTACATTATCTGATCAGATAAAATGCCCCTGAGAAATCCTATGTTCAAAAGTGCCAAAAATGCAAAAAATTTAAAATATCGAAAATTAAATTTCAATAATTACATACATATTATACATCGTTAGAATCGTAATTAGGTCAGCTATCTGAATATACAACCTTTTTTAAAAAATCTCTTAAAATAAAAAAATAGTAGAGCATTTTTCAAAATTTCACGATTTTTCGACTTTTTTCGATTTTCAGTCCCTTTTTTATTCTATTCCAGACATTTCAAAGTCTTATTGGTTAGCTTCATGCAAAATACCTCCAAAAGGACTCTCGATAGAAAAAATTAAAAAAAAATTGTAGGTTAAGTTTTCGAGATACAGGCGTCCAAAAATGCTAAAAATCAGAAAATTCGTGATTTTCAGCGTGCCATATTTTGCTTCCTGATCATAGTATCCGTATGAATTGGGTATCATACGATAGTACAATCCTAGTGCAGTCCAATGGTACCCTAATTTCTTTAATCCATTGATATCGGGTGGAGAAATCGCGTTTTTCCCCAAAATATCCATTTTTTGCATTTTTTTCAAAATATTGCCCATTATTTCGACCACTTCCGGTTTAAGGATTCTTGTCGAAATTGCTTTATAAGTTGGTATTGGACTATAACTTCATGTTCCAGAAGTTTCAGAAACGTCAATTCTGCCATAAACCGAAACCGGAGCTCACAAAATGGGAAGAAAATTCGAAAAAAATCGAAAAATAAAGGGCGATAACTCTGAATGAAACTTATATTACTGGAATCGGATGGACTTCAGGTATCCAAAAATGTAGGTCAAATTTGAAAATTTTGAAAAATAACAAAAATTGTCTCGTAAACAACATGTTTGCAATTTTCAAACGATAAAAGTCATAGACGAATGTTCGAAATTGAAAAATGTCTCAGAATAGATTGTCTCAGAAAAGATTCAGGGATTCCAAAAATGTAATTTGTTTGAAAATGGATAAAGAATTGACGAAACTATGGCCGATTTTCAATTTTTAGATAACGTACAAATTTCGGTCACTTCCGGTATGCGCAGAAATTTCAAAAATATTTTATCAAGTAGCCACCACATGGTTTCCCAATAGAAAATCTGATTCCAGATCGATATCTGTTTTCGATCATGGAGATCTAGGCCCTCGCGGTAAATAATAATAATAAATAATAATAATAATAATTTTAGTAATCTCAATAGGCTTTCAGACGAAAGTCTGAAAGCCTAATAACTAGACCTGCATGCAGGAATGACGGGTTTCACTGGTGCCATGTTACCCTTAAACATGTCACTTCCGGTGTCAAGTTACCCTTGAACATATGTCACATCCGGTACCAGCGAAACCACTAAACAGGTTTCCAAATTAACATTGCACACAAATAAAATGGACGCAGAATCAACAAAATCCAGCAATATCAATTCATTTTATACATTTGGTACTTGTAAATGATCTTGACAAAATTAAATTACTCCTGGTGTTAATGCAAATGTTCAATTAGTCTTATGAAATCAGAAATGGCATACGATATCATATAGTGAAAATTTTATGTAAATCGAATAATAATTGCCACTTTTAAAGACCAAAAAACTTGAAAAGTGACTTGTAGAAAATCAGCTATTTCTCTGCAACCGTACAAGTTAGAAACCATTTTGTGGTATCTGTATGATCGTATGGGTTCATTCTATTTGTTGATTGGCATCAAATACCATAATTTGAAAAAGATTTCAAAACAGACCCATTTGAATAAAATATCTGTTTTGGAGGCTAAAAATACAGTTTTTGCCAAAATGACGTTACTTCCGGTTATAATGAAAATCTTAAATTACTTGTATGAAATCCCAAATGGCATTAGGTATAACGTGGTGTGACGTTTATGAAAATCGAATAATAATTGACCCTTTTATGGCCCCGAAACCTTCAAAAGTGACCTGTAGAAAACCGTCTATTTCTCGGCAACCGAATAAGTTAGAAACCATTTTATGATATCTATATGACCATATGAGTTTTGTTTATATGTGAATTTAAACCAAAAGTTAAAATTATTAATATATATTAAGTTATTCTTGGTTGAATAAAACATTGATTTAAAAAGTTTAAAATGCATTTTTTGACCAAATGATGTCACTTCCGGTGTCAATTTTAAATTGTAATCAACTTGATATGACGCTACATGCTTTTTGAATCAAATGATGTCACTTTTATAAAAATCCAATCATAATTGACTATTTTACAGGCAAAATAACGAAAACAGTGACTTGTACAGAACTGCCCATTTCTTGGTAACTGCTTATATTACAAACGAATTTTAACATACATTTTCTTTGTATGGATTATAGCTACAAGTTTATAAAAGTTATGAAGAAATATTTTAAAATCTGAAAAGCCTGAATAGGTTGTAAATAGGCCAATTTTACACCATTTTTAGCCTCTTAATCGAATTTGCTCGAAAATGAAATCGAAATTAAAAAAACTGCTTCCTACATTTTTTGCACCTTGAAAGGACACACTCTTTGAGTCATATAATTTTTCAAAAAAATAATATTTGTTTTCGAAATAAAAAAATAACTGTCAAAATTGTAGTTTTTGGTAAAATTATGCCACTTCCGGTGCCGACAGATAACATTATTGGTAACAAAAAAAATGACAATTGAGACAACGAAGCATATGAACTTTGTTTTATACAAATCGAACAATAAAAAATTAATCTAGGACTGAAAAACTGAATTAGCCAATGGCAGCCAAGGAAAATTACTGAGACAGAAAATTTTAACATTTTTGCACTAGTCAGATGACTCTTTAATTCTGTGCACAATACGACTAAAAAATATTCATAAATAAAAAAAAATTTAGTAAAATTTTAAATTTTCGAAATTTGGCGCCTAATATCTTCGAAGATTTGCCGAAAATCAAAAATCGAAAGTAGCGTAGCTATGTGCCCTGTCTCAGGCTATGCCAAAATGTATCGAAAGTTAAAATCCAATGATTATTGTTAAAATTACTGCAATATTTTCAAAAACGATAACTTCGGTGATTTCGGACATTTCGCATTGGCGCAGAACGTTCAAAATAGCTTTATCCTCTAAGTCACACCCACTTTCCCAGTAAAACCGAAGAAATCGTAACGATGCGACACGTAGTTGCTGAGATCTATTCAAATTGGAATCTGAATAATAATAATAATAATAATAAGAATAATAATTTTAACAAAAACAATAGTGTTTCACACAAGCTACGCAGTGTGAAACCCTAATAATTTTAACAAAAACAATAGTGTTTCACACAAGCTACGCAGTGTGAAACCCTAATAATAATTTTAACAAAAACAATAGTGTTTCACACAAGCTTCGCAGTGTGAAACCCTAATAAATAATAACTAGACCTGCATGCAGGAATGACGGGTTTCACTGGTGCCACGTTAACCTTGAACATGTCACTTCCGGTGCCAAGTTACCCTTGAACATATGTCACTTCCGGTACCAACGAAACCACTAAACAGTTTTCCAAATAAACATTGCTTACATCAAATAAAATGGACGCAGAATCAACCAAATCCAGCAATATCAATTCATTTTATACACTTGTTACTTGTAAATGATCTTGACAAAATTAAATTACTTCCGGTGCTAATGAAAATGTTCAATTAGTGTTATGAAATCAGAAATGGCATAAATATGATATAGTGAAAATTTTATGTAAATCGAATAATAATTGCCACTTTTATAGACCAAAAACCTTGAAAAGTGACGTGTAGAAAATCGTCTATTTCTCGGCAACCGTACAAGTTAGAAACCATTTTTTGGTATTTATATGACTGTATGGGTTTAATCTATTTGTTGATTGGAATCAAATATCATAATTGTATAAACATTACAAATCAGACTCATTTGAATAAAATATCGGCTTTGAAGGCTTAAAATACAGTTTTTACCAAAATGACGTTACTTCCGGTGATAATGAAAACTTTAAATTAGTTTTTTAACATCGTTTATGACATTAGGCTTCAAAGGGTGAAAATTTTATGAAAATCGAATAATAATTGACACTTTTATGGGCCAAAAACCTTCAAAAGTGACTTTTAGAAAATCGCCTATATCTCGGCAACCGAACATGTTAGAAACAATTTTATGATATCTTTTTTACCGTATGAGTTTTTTTAATATGTGAATTTAAACCAAAAATTAATTTTATTATTATATGTGACATAATTCTTGGTTGAAAAAAATATCGATTTTAAAAGTTAAAAATTGAGTTTTTGACTAAATGACGTCACTTCCGGTGTCAATTTTAAATTGTAATCAACTTGATATGACGCTACTTTCTTATTGAATCAAATGATGTCACTTTTATAAAAATCCAATAATAATTGACTATTTTACAGGCAAAATAACGAAAACAGTGACTTATGCAGAACTGCCCATTCCTTGGCAACTGCTTATATTACAAACTAATTTTAACATACATTTTCTTCGTATGGATTATAGCTACATGTTTATAAAAGTTGCGAAGAAATATTTTAAAATCTGAAAAGCCTGAATGGGTTGTAAATAGGTCAATTTTACACCATTTTTAGCCTCTTAATCCAATTTGCTCGAAAATGAAATCGAAATTAAAAAAATTGCTTCCGACATTTTTTGCGCCTTTAAAGGACACACTCTTTGAGTCATATAATTTTTCAAAAAAATAATATTTGTTTTCGAAAAATGGTACCTAACTGTCAAAATTGTAGTTTTTGGTAAAATTATGCCACTTCCGGTGCCGACAGATAACACTTTCGGTAATAAAAAAAATTACAATTAAGACAACGAAGCATATGAACTTTGTTTTATACAAATCGAACAATAAAAAATTAATCTAGGACTGAAAAACTGAATTAGCCAATGGCGGCCAAGGAAAATTACTGAGACAAAATTTTTTAACATTTTTGCGCTAGTCAGATGACTCTTTATTTCTGTGCACAACACGACTAAAAAATATTCATAAATAAAAAAGTTTTTTGTAAAATTTTAAATTTTCGAAATTTGGCGCCTAATATCTTCGAAGATTTGACGAAAATCAAAAATCGAAAGTATCGTAGCTATGTGCCCTGTCTCCGGCTATGTCAAAATGTATCGACAGTTAAAATCCAATGATTATTGTTAAAATTACTGCAATATTTTTAAAAACGATAACTTCGGTGATTTCGGACATTTCGCATTGTCGCAGAACGTTCAAAATAGCTTTATCATCTAAGTCACACCCACTTTCCCAGTAAAACCGAAGAAATCGTAACGATGCGACAAGCATTTGCTGAGATCTACTCAACACAAAAGAAGAATAATAATAATAATAACTAGACTTGCTTGCAAGGCTGAAGGCTTTCATCTTACCGAAGGCAGCAAAAATTGCCTACAACTCACCCCTTAAAACACACACACACACACGCTTAAACAACTCAGACATGACACTTTCTGTGCATGCGCATTACGATAGAAGGAAAGTGAAAAATATAGTTGAACAATTATGAACATGGATTGGTAGAATCCTACAGACGCCAGAAATCGAAATACTCAATCAAAAACTCAAAAATTCTAAAAAAAATTACAAGTTCAGTACATTTTCAAATTGTTAGGAAAAAAGGAGAACGGCGTGGTATTGCAATTCGACCTTTATCGCATCCGCAATATCCCCGGCTCTACAAAAATATAACTTTTTCGAAAATTGACATAATTAGAACCGATTTTCATTCGTGCACGTTAAAGATTTACATCACTTCCGGTCTGGTCCACAACTTTGGCAATAGTTCTAAGTACTAAATGTTTAAAACATAGGAAAAATCAACATTCAAAACTCTATCTGTTTTAGTTTCAGAGATCTAAACGACTACAGAAAAAAAAACAGTTTTCCGAATGAGACAAAAAAAAAAATACCTTAAGTATCAAGGTAATAACCAAAACCCAAAATCGCACCTTTCAACATTAATTGTTCAACATTGAATTTGAGGGGTACTTTATTTATAAATGACTTCAACAGAAAGCTTCATTTTCACTGGTATCAAATGATGACGTCATGTAGACATAAAACCTGGGATATTAATTTCAGGAGTAACTGTTAATTACTAAAATGAGTTATTTTCATTATAGAAGCACAAGTACCAGATATTGGTTACTATTCAAACACCCTTTGTTCAAATATTGCCAGTTTTAAAAAAAGCTCTCTATATATGCTTTATATGTATGCAAAACGTTCCATTTATAACCAATTCGGACTTTTGTCGATGTCACACCAATGTGTTACACGGAACTTTGGAATCGCGTTCAGGTAAGCTACTCAAATATGTAACTGGTTCAAAACTAAATTGAATATTCAATGAAATATCGACAATATTCTGATTTCGTGCACGTTAATGATTTGACGTCACTAACATATAAAGATTTATCTTTAATTAGAGACAGGGCCCAAATTCAAACTACATCATGCTTTCTATCACAGGTGCAATATTCGTACTTCTGCACGACACTACTGCAAGATACAACTGCAAACTATTGATAATTGGATTTCCTTTTAAACAGCGCGAGCCGTCGATTTGTGTCGAGATGATAACGGTTATGAGGTAATTTTGACAAAGAAGAAACAATATTAATTCAAAGACTAATTATTACACACAGAAATCAATTATTTCTGTTACAGGGTCACTAAACCCATATTTTGAATATAAGTAAACATTCAAAGTTGAAATACTTTTAGCTCAAATATTGTCACTGTGGGAGAAATGGGGAATTTTGAATATCCTCTAAACGTTGGTAAAACGTACAGATTGTATCAACTCTTACTGCATGTTTCGCTTAACAATGAAAGATGATGTTTTCGATCCCTTTGTTCTCATACTCCTGATATTTCTAACTGTTGCGCAATGGTTTCATACCTAAGACTACCGATAAAACTCTGATTTCGTGCACGTTAATGATTTGACGCCACTAGCATATAAATTTTTTTCTTTAATTAGAGATTGGGCCCAAGCTCAAACTACATCATGCTTTCTATCACAGATGCAATATTCGTACTTCTGCACGTTACTACTGCAAGATACAACTGCAACCTATAGATAATTGGATTTCCTTATAAACAGCGGGAGCCGTCGATTTGTGTCGAGATGATTACGGTTGAGAGGTAATTTTGACAAAGAATTAACAATATTAATTCAAAGACTAATTATTACACACAGAAATCAATTATTTCTGTTACAGGGTCACTAAACACATATTTTGAATATAAGTAAACACTCAGAGTTGAAATATTTTTAGCTCAAATATCGTCACTGTGAGAGAAATGGGGAATTTTGAATATATTCTAAACGTTGGTAAAACGTACAGATTGTATCAACACTTACTGCATGTTTCGCTTAACGATGAAAGGTGACGTTTTCAGTTTTCGATCCCTTTGTTCTCATACTCCTGATATTTCTAAATGTTGCGCAATAGTTTCAAACCTAAGACTACCGATAAAACTGTCTGTAGAAGAAATTCAAAAAAAAAAAAATACCTTGACTTTTCGAGAAAAAGACGTCTAAAAATGCTCCAAATGGTAAAAATACGACGTTTTGGATTTTCAATCTCGTTTTTCGACTACTCATGACATTTAGAGAAATTGTACAATGGTTTCACACAATACACCACCTATAAGACTCTCGAATGAGAAAGTTTTAAAAAAATCGTAGGCGGCATTTTCGAGAAATACGCGTCTAAAGTTGATCGAAATCGTAAAAAACCTTACTTTTCAAAGTCCTATAACTTTTTCAATTTATGATAGAATCTTGTCGCTGTGGTACCATCTTGTAGATATTTTACGTGGCTATCAAATGACGCTGTACTTTAACTACTCAGTAAACAGCCAACTGAAACTTCGCATTTTGCGCACAGGCACCCATTTTTCAGAATTTTGTCAAAGTTTGGATACTTTTCTTGACCACTTCTGGTGATTAGAGCATTTTCATCCATAGTCTAAGGACTGGAGACGACTCTTGACTTCATATTCCTGAAGTTTCAGAAAAATCGTAGGCGCCGTTTTAAAAAAATAAGAACTCTACGATTTGACCAAAATGCGTAAAAAAGTGAAAAATCAAAGTTAACATTTCAGAACAAAACTTATATTGTTGGAATCGGATTGAGGTCAGCTATCCAAAAATATCAGTATTATTTTAAAATTCCAAAAAATAACAATTTTAGAAAATTTTGAAAATTTTCCATTTTTCACCAAAAAAATGAGAGCGACAAAGTTTCTAAACTCGATGTTTTTGAACTGCCATCTAGTCAGAAATGTTTTCAGCTATCCAAAAATGTAAATATCGGAAAAGTCGGATGAGAATTAGAAGAATTATGGCCGATTTTCAATTTGAGTGCACGTTAAAGATTTGACGCGTTTCCGCTTTGCGCACAAATTTGATTTTACATTTAAGCACTAACCACCACCCAGTTTCCCGACAGAAAATCAAATTTCAGACCTCTATCTCTTATAGTTGCTGAGAAATAGGCAAAGTGGAATAAAAAAAAATAATAAATAATAATAATCTTAGTAATAACAATAGACTTTCACCATTGAAAATGGTGAAAGCCTAACCAGACTTGCTTGCAAGGCTGAAGGCTTTCACCTTACCGAAGGCAGCAAAAATTGCCTACAACTCACCCCTTAAAACACACACACACACACGCTTAAACAACTCAGACATGACACTTTCTGTGCATGCGCATTACGATAGAAGGAAAGTGAAAAATATAGTTGAACAATTATGAACATGGATTGGTAGAATCCTACAGACGCCAGAAATCGAAATACTCAATCAAAAACTCAAAAATTCTAAAAAAAATTACAAGTTCAGTACATTTTCAAATTGTTAGGAAAAAAAGAGAACTGCGTGGTATTGCAATTCGACCTATATCGCATCCGCAATATCCCCGGCTCTACAAAAATATAACTTTTTCGAATTCTATCAATTTTAGTTTCAGAAATCTAAACGACTACAGAAAAAAAAACAGTTTTCCGAATGAGACAAAAAAAATTTACCTTAAGTATCAGGTAATAATATCGCACCTTTCAACATTAATTTTTCAACATTGTAATTGAGGGGTACTTTATTTATAAATGGCTTCAACAGAGAGCTTCATTTTCACTGGTATCAAATGATGACGTCATGCAGACATAAAACATGGGATATTAATTTCAGGAGTAACTGTTAATTACTGAAATGAATTATTTTCATTCTAGAAGCACCAATGCAAGATATTGGTTACCATTCAAACACCCTTTGTTCAAATATTGCCAGTTTTAAAAAAAGCTCTCTATATATGCTTTATACGTATGCAAAACGTTCCATTTATAACCAATTCGGGCTTTTGTCGATGTCACACCAATGTGTTACACGGAACTTTGGAATCGCGTTCAGGCCAGCTACTCAAATATGTAACTGGTTCAAAACTAAATTGAATATTCAATGAAATATCGACAATATTTTGATTTCGTGCACGTTAATGATTTGACGTCACTAACATATAAAAATTTATCGTTAATTAGAGATAGGGCCCAAACTCAAACTACATCATGCTTTCTATCACAGGTGCAATATTCGTACTTCTGCACGATACTACTGCAAGATACAGCTGCAACCTATAAATAATTAGATTCCTTATAAACAGCGCGAGCCGTCGATTTGTGTCGAGATGATTACGGTTATGAGGTAATTTTAACAAAGAAGAAACAATATTAATTCAAAGACTAATTATTACACACAGAAATCAATTATTTCTGTTACAGGGTCACTAAACCCATATTTTGAATATAAGTAAACACTCAAAGTTGAAATACTTTTAGCTCAAATATCGTCACTGTGATAGAAATGGGGAATTTGAAAATGCTCTAAACGTTGGTAAAACGTACAGATTGTATCAACTCTTACTGAAGGTTTCGCTTAACAATGAAAGATGATGTTTTCAATTTTCGATCCCTTTGTTCTCATACTCCTGATATTTCTAACTGTTGCGCAATGGTTTCATACCTATGACTACCGATAAAACTCTGATTTCGTGCACGTTAATGATTTGACGTCACTAACATATAAAAAATTATCTTTAATTAGAGATAGGGCCCAAGCTCAAACTACATCATGCTTTCTATCACAGGTGCAATATTCGTACTTCTGCACGATACTACTGCAAGATACAACTGCAACCTATGGATAATTGGATTTCCTTATAAACAGCGGGAGCCGTCGATTTGTGTCGAGATGATTACGGTTGAGAGATAATTTTGACAAAGAAGAAACAATATTAATTCAAAGACTAATTATTACACACAGGAATCAATTATTTCTGTTACAGGGTCACTAAACCCATATTTTGAATATAAGTAAACACTCAAAGTTGAAATACTTTTAGCTCAAATGTCGTCACTGTGAGAGAAATGGGGAATTTTGAATAGGCTCTAAACGTTGGTAAAACGTACAGATTGTATCAACTCTTACTGCATGTTTCGCTTAACAATGAAAGGTGACGTTTTCAGTTTTCGATTCCTTTGTTCTCATACTCCTGATATTTCTAAATGTTGCGCAATAGTTTCATACCTAAGACTACCGATCAAACTCTCTGTAGAAGAAGTTCCAAAAAAAAATTACGTTGACTTTTCGAGAAAAAGACGTCTAAAAATGCTCCAAATGGTAAAAATACGACGTTTTGGATTTTCAATCTCGTTTTTCGACTACTCATGACATTTAGAGAAATTGTACAATGGTTTCACACAATACACCACCCATTAGACTCTCGACTGAGAAAGTTTTAAAAAAATCGTAGGCGGCGTTTCCGAGAAACATGCGTTTAAAATTGCTCGAAATCGTAAAAAACCTTACTTTTCAAAGTCCTATAACTTTTTCAATTTATGATAGAAACTTGTCGCTGTGGTACCATCTTGTAGATATTTTACGTGGCTATCAAATGACGTTGTACTTTAACTACTCAGTAAACAGCCAATTAAAACATCGCATTTTCCGCACAAACACCCATTTTTTAGAATTTTGTCAAAGTTTGGATACTTTTCTTGACTACTTCCGGTGATTAGAGGATTTTCATTCATAGACTAAGGACTGGAGACGACTCTTGACTTCATATGCCTGAAGTTTCAGAAAAATCGTAGGTGCCGTTTTAAAAAAATAAGAACTCTACGATTTGACCAAAATGCGTAAAAAAGTGAAAAATCAAAGTTAAAATTTCAGAACAAAACCTATATTGTTGGAATCGGATTAATGTCAGCTATCCAAAAATATAAGTCATATTTAAAAATTCCTAAAAATAACAATTTTAGAAAATTTTGAAAATTTTCCATTTTTCACCAAAAAAATGAGAGCGACAAAGTTTCTAAACTCGATGTTTTTGAACTGCCATCTACTCAGAAATGTTTTCAGCTATCCAAAAATGTAAATATCGGAAAAGTCCGATGAGAATTAGAAGAATTATGGCCGATTTTCAATTTGAGTGCACGTTAAAGATTTGACGCGTTTCCGCTATGCGCACAAATTTGGTTTTACATTTAAGCACTAACCACCACCCAGTTTCCCGACAGAAAATCAAATTTCAGACCTCTATCTCTTATAGTTGCTGAGAAATAGGCAAAGTGGAAAAAAAAAAAATAACTAGACCTGCAAGCAGCACTGAACCGGCTTTCAGGAATCATACAGGAAGTTTATCATACCATAGCCGATCCATTGAGCTACCGAACTATACTTTAGTTGTTTTGCTTCAGTGACACCCTCTATCATATGTAAAAGGTCAAAATTGTAAATTATGGCAAAATTACGTCACTTCCGGTGCCGAAAGAATTTTTTATAGGTGAAAAATAAGTCGAAAATTTGCAACATACAAAACAGAAACTTTGTTTAATACATATCGGGCAATAAATAATTAACCTATAACCCATAAACTGAAATTAAGAAGGTAAAAAAATTAAAAGTGACCCTGGGAAAATTGGCTATTATTCGACAAGGGAACATGCTAGAAGCCTTTTCTTGATATCAATATGATGGTATTGATTTAATCTTACTGCCCATTAGAGTCAGACGTTATAAAGTTAAACGAATAATAAATATAAATCCCTTCAAAAAAATGTTTCTTTTGAAGGCTAAAAATACGTTTTTTGCAAAAATTACATTACTTCCGGTGATATTGAAAATGTTAACTTGGTTCATAGAAGTCAAAAATGGCATATGACATCAAATAGTAAAAAAATTATAAAAATCGAATAATAATTGACACTTTTATAGATCAAAAACCTTGAAAAGTGACTTATAGAAGATCGCCTATTTCTCTGTAACCGTACAAGTTAGAAACCATTTTGTGGTATTTGTATGGTCGTATGGCTTCATTCTATTCGTTGATGGGAATCAAATATCATAATTTTAAAAATATAATAAGGCAGACTCATTTGAATAAAATATTTGTTTTTTAGGTTTAAAATACAGTTTTTGCCCAAATGACGTCATTTCCGGTCACAGTGAAAATGTAAAATTGGCTTGACCTATTCCAAATTGGCATTATGCATCAAATGGAAAAAAATATTGCAAATCGAATAATAATTCACTCCTTTATAGGCAAAATAACGTGAAAAGTGATGCATGCAAAATTGCATATTTCTCGGCAACTGTATATATTACCAACTTATTTTTGCATACATTCTCTTCGTTTGGATTATTGCTACGAGTTTATGAAAATTACAAATAAATGTTTCAAAATATGAAGACGCTGAATGAATTGTAAATAACTGAATTTTACACTTTATTTTACATTTTATTCGAAATTGCCCGAAAATGAAATTGAAATTAAAAAATCTGAGCTAAGGATTTTGTGCACCTTTGCAGGGTGCATCCTTTTGGTTATATCAGTTTTGAAAAAAAATAATATTTGCTTTCAAAAAGTGGTACCTAATTGTCAAAATTGTAGTTTTTGTTAATATTACGTCACTTCCGTTGCCGACAGAAAAATTTCACCGTAACAAAAAAAAATATAATTTGGACCACGGAGCATATGAACTTTGTTTTATACAAATCGAACAATAAATAATTTTTCTGGGTACGAAAAACTAAATTAGCCGATGGCGGCTAACGCAAATTACCGAGACAATTTTTTTTCTCATTTCTGCTCAAGTAGGATGATATTTTAACCCTGTGTAAAATACCATCAAAAAATATTCATAAATATAAAAGGTTTTCGTAAAAAAAATAATTTTTTTCAAAATATCGGACAGTTTTTCGACTACTTCCGGTTTTACGATCATTGTCGCGATAGCTTTACGAAGTTATTTGGATACTTAACTTTCTGTACCAGAAGTGTCAGAAACATCCATTGAGTAGTTTTGGAAAAAAAGACAAATTAAAGAGCGTTTACAAAAATTTAACGATTTTTCAATTTTTTTCAAAATTTGATGCCATTTTTGGACCACCTATATTATTTCAATGCTTTTCATTTTGGATTCACTATATAGACAACCGATAGGACTTTGAGTAAGAAAAGTTTAAGAAAAATCTGCGGTGTCGTTTTCGAGAAAAGGGCATCTCAGATTGTTAAAAAATCGGAAAATACTAGATTTTTGGCATACAATAATTTATTTCCTTACCATCGAAATCGTATTATTTAGATAACATATGATGGTCCATTAATAGGGCTATCCAACGACACTTTAGTTTTTTTGGTCCGCTATTACCTAAGGGAGAAATCAAGTTTTTCGCAAGTGCGACAATGTTTTTAACCTTTTTTTTAATTTTTTTGAATACTTCCGGTATGGTTATTATTGTCGGAATAGTTTTAATAGCCGGTTTGGGCACTAAAATAGCCACAGGGCTCTGTAATGATATATCACATTATCTGATCAGATAAAATGCCGCCGAGAAATCCTATGTTCAAAAGTGCCAAAAATGCAAAAAAATTAAAATATCGAAAATTAAATTTCAATAACTACATACATATTATACATCGTTATAATCGTAATTAGGTCAGCTATCTGAATATGCAATCTTTTTTTGAAAATCTCTTAAAATAAAAAAATAGTAGAGCATTTTCCAAAATTTCACGATTTTTCGACTTTTTTCGATTTTCAGTCCGTTATTTCACCTATTCCAGATATTTCAAAGTCTTATTGGATGGCTTCATGCAAAATACCTCCGAAAGGACTCTCGATAGAAAAAATTTAAAAAAAAGTTGCGGTTAAGTTTTCGAGATACAGGCGTCCAAAAATGCTAAAAATCAGAAAATACTTGATTTTCAGCGTGCCATATTTTGCTGCCTGATCATAGTATCCGTATGAATGGGGTATCATATGATAGTACAATCCTCGTGCCACCCAATGGTACCTTAATTTGATTAATCCGTTGATATCGGACGGAGACATCACGTTTTCCCCGAAAACATCCATTTTTTGCATTTTTTTCAAAATATTGCCTATTATTTCGACCACTTCCGGTTTAAAGATCCGTGTCGAAATTGCTTTATCAGTTGGTATTGGACTATAACTTCATGTTCCATAAGTTTCAGAAACATCATTTTGGCTGTAAAACGACACCACAGCTCACAAAATGGGTAGAAAATTCGAAAAAAATCGAAAAATAAAGGGCGGTAACTCTGAAAAAAACTTATGTTACTGGAATCGGATTGACGTCAGGTATCCGAAAATCTAGGTCAAATTTCCAAATTTTGAAAAATAACAAAAATTGTCTCGTAGGCGACGTGTTTTGAATTTTCGAACGATAGAAGTCAGCAACGAAGTTTCGAAATCGCAAAATGTGAGATTGCTATTGTCTCGGAAAAGTCTCAGGCTGTCCAAAAATGTGATTTGTTTGAATATAGGTAGAGAATTGACGAAACCACGGCCGATTTTTAATTTTTTACCAACGTTCAAAATTCGGCCACTTCCGGTCTGCGCAGAAGTTTGAAAATTGCTTTATTGGGTAGCCACCACCTAGTTTCCCGATAGAAATATGGATCGCAAATCGGTATCTCTTTTCGATCATAGAGAAATAGGCTCCGGCGGAAAAGAATAATAATAAAAAAAACTAGACCTGCATAGCAGTGCTGAATCGGCTTTCAGGGTCCTTTAGATCATTGCCATGCTTTTAAATTTACCTTTATACCCTAAACGACCGATAGGACTCGGGGTAACAGAAGTTTAAGAAGTGAAATAGAAGTAGTTTTCGAGATAAACGAGTTTGAAAAGGCTCCAAAAAAAGAGGAAAATACTATATTTTCGGCATCTCATAATCTATTGCCTAACCATCGAATTTGTATCATTCTGATATCATATAAAAGTCCAAAAAGGAAAATACTAGATCTTCAGCGTCCCGTAATATTTGTCATTGAACACGCCATCTTGAGTCGGATCGCGCAAAATCTAATTTTGGAGTAAAATTTTATTTTGAAGTCTAAAAATACGGTTTTTGCAAATATAACATTACTTCCGGTGATAATGGAAATGTTGAATCAGATCATTGCAATCATAAATGGCATAAGGCATCACATGGTGAAAATTGTATGAAAATTGAATAATAATTGACACTTTTATAGACCAAAAAGCTTGAAAAGTGACTTGTAGAAAATCGTCTATTTCTCGGCAACCGTACAAGTTAGAAACTTTTTTGTGGTATCTGTATGATGGTATGAGTTCATGCTATTCGGTGATGGGATTCAAATATCATAATTTTAAAAATATTATAAACAAGACTCATTTGAATAAAATATTTGTTTTCTAGGTTAAAAATACAGTTTTTGCCAAAATGACGTCATTTTCGGTCACAGTGAAACTGTAAAATTGGCTTAACCTAGTCCAAATTGGCATTAGGCATCGAATGAAAAAAAATTATTGAAAATCGGATAATAATTTACTATTTTATAGGCAAAAAAACGTGAAAAGTGATGCATGCAAAATTGCATATTTCTCGGCAACTGCTCATGTTACAAACTATTTTTCGCATACATTCCCTTCGTCTGGATTATGGCTACGAGTTTATGAAAGTTACGAATAAATAGTTCAAAATATAAAGACGTTGAATGGGTTGTAATAACTGAATTTTACCCTTTTTTTACATTTTATTCGAAATTGCCCGAAAATGAAATTGAAATTTAAGAATCCCAGCCAAACATTTTATGCGCCTTTACAGGGCGCATACTTTTTGTTATATCAGTTTTCGAAAAAAAAAATATTTGCTGTCAAAAAGTGGTACTTAACTCTCAAAATTGTAGTTTTTGTTAATTTTACGCCACTTCCGTTGCGTGCAGAAAAATGTCACCGTAACAAACAATATTACAATTGACATTACGAATCATATGCACTTTGTTTTATACAAATCGAACAATAAATAATTAATCTAGGTACGAAAAACTAAATTAGCCAATGGCGACTAAAGAAAATTACTGAGACAAAATTCTTTCTCACTTATGCTCAAGTAGGGTGATACTTTAACTCTGTGTAAACTACCATCAAAAAATATTCATAAATAAAAAAGTTTTCTGTAAAAATGTAAAAAAAAATCAATATATCGGATATTTTTTCGACTACTTCCGGTTTTTCGATCATTGTCGGAATTGCTTTAACAAGTTGATTAGATACTTAACTTCCTGTAGCAGAAATATCAGAAACATTCATTAAGTAATTTTTGAAAAAAAGATAAATAAAAGAGCATTTTCAATAATTTAATGATTTTTCAACTTTTTTCAAAGATTGAGGTCAATTTTGGACCGCCTATAATATTGCAACGCTTTTATTATTAAATGCACACGCTAGGCCACCGATAGGACTCTGAGTAAAAAATGTTTAAGAAAAATCGTAGGCGTCGTTTACGAGAAAAAGGCGCCTCAGAATGCTCCAAAACGGAAAATACTTAGTTTTCGGCGTACCATAATTTATTTCCTAAGAATCAAATTCGTGTTATTTAGATGTTATACGATCGTCTATTAATGGAACTATCCAACGACACTTTAATTGTTTTGGTCCGCTGATATGTGACGGAGAATTCGAACTTTTGGCAAGAGCTCCAATTTTTTTTCATCTTTTTTACATTTTTCTTTGTTTTTTGAACTACTTCCGGTATACGAATCATTGTCGAGTAGTTTTCACATCCAGTTTTGGAGTTTGCATGGGAACAGGGCTCTCTAATGATATACGACACTATACGATCAAATAAAATACTTCTGAGAAATCCTATGTTCAAAAGTGTTAAAAATGTCAAAATGTCAAAATATTGAAAATTAAATTTCAATAACTGCATACATATTATACATCATTAGAATCGTAATTAGGTCAGCTTTTTAAATATATATCTTTTTTTTGAAAATCTCTTAAAATAAAAAAATAGTAGAGCATTTTCCCAAATTTCACGATTTTTCGACTTTTTTCGATTTTCAGTCCCTTTTTTGTCTTATTCCAATTATATAATAGTCTTAATGGATGGATCCATGCTAAAGACTACCGGAAGGACCATCGATAGATAAAGTTTAAGAAAAATCGCTGGAGCAGTTTTCGAAATACAGGCGTCCAAAAACGCTCCAAATCAGAAAATACTTGATTTTCAGCGTGCCATATTTTGCTTCCAGCTCATCGTATCCGTACGAATTGGGTATCATTCAGTGGTCCAATCACCGCTAGACCAAATGATACCTTAATTTGTTTAATCCGTTGATATCGGACGGAGAAATCGTGTTTTTACCCAAGACACCAATTTTTCACGTTTTTTTCAAAATATCGCATATTATTTCGACTACTTCCGGTTTACGGATTGTTGTTGAAATTGCTTTAAACGGTGGTTTGACAATATTGCTTCATGTATCAGGAATTTGAGAAACGTTGATCCGGCCGTAAAACGAAACTTAAGCTCACAAAATGTGAAGAAAATTCGAAAAAAATCGAAAAATAAAGGGCGATAACTCGGAATCAAACTTATATTCCTGAAACCAGATTGCCTTCAGGTATCCAAAAATGTAGGTCAAATTTGAAAATTTTGAAAAACAACAAAAATTGTCTCTCAAATAAAATTTTTCATTTTTCGATCGCAAGAAGTCAGCGATGAAGTTTCGAAATATCGAAATTTTCAACTGCTATCGTCCGAGAAAAGACTCAAGGTTTCCGAAAATGTCATTTGTATGAAAATAGGTACAGAATTGATGAATCTACGGCCGTTTTTTAATTTTTTGACAGAGCACGAAATTCGACCACTTCCGGTCTGCGCAGAAGTTTCAAAAATAGTTTATCAAGTAGCCAACACATGGTTTCCCTATAGAGAATTAGGTCTCAGATCGGTATCTGTTACAGGCGCTGAGAAATAGGCTCCCCCGAAAAATAAAATAATAATAATAAATAATAATAATTTTAGTAAAAACAATAGTCTTTCAGACGAAAGTCTGAAAGCCTAATAACTAGACCTGCAAGCAGCACTGAACCGGCTTTCAGGAATCAGAGAGGAAGTACATGTATGTCATAAAATAGCCCAGCAGCACTGAACAGGACGTGTGGCATACGAAAGTCCATTCACTGGACCATGCGATTGACTTTAAATTTATACGCAGTGTTTAAGGTCATAAGACGAAGAATCCTAATGATTTTCAGCGAATTCCGCTAATTACTGCCAGAGTTATGGCTCTTGATCATTTTAAAAATATCTTGTGAATGCTCTAGAGTCTAAAGTTACCAACCGATTGATACACAGTTTAAGGTCTTAAGACGAGCAAGTATATTTATTTTCAATGAATCTTGATAACATGAACAGCTACATGTAAATCCATGATATTAAATGTTTCGTATAGTAAACGTTGGCATGGGGCTAAACGTTATGAAAACTAAACCAATTCTAATGATTTTCTGATAATTGCCTAATGACTTGTTAATCATATTTTAGTGTATTATAAATGTTTTATTACCGAAAAAGTAAAAATATGTGACAACTCTTGTTGACTGCCCCGACGATTTAGCTGCTCGCGATTTTTGCAAGAGTACCATTATTAATATTATTAGAATATGAAATGTAACTCTTTCATAGATTTGGGGGCCCTTAAAAGTGCCGTTTTTTTTTTTTAAAAAAAAGCGTCTACACCTCTCAACTCTAAAACCATTTCAAACTTTAATCGAGAGTATTCATAATAGGCATCGCGTAGTCCTACCATAACCCGTATCCTAATATTTATGTTGTATCTTAACGAGTGTTGGTTGTTTCGTCTAGCACGTTGTTGCCGAACTCCATATTGTCGTATTTTGGTATTCAGCAAAATAACCTGTTCGCATGCTCTTCGAAAGTGTCTCTCTGCAGAAAATAGCATCTCCTCAGCTCTAGACAACGAATCCATTGCTCTGCTTGCTGAACATTTACTTACTTAAGCTGGTGGTTTTATGTCTGCTTCTACATAAGTGATATCGCTGAACATCAGTGGGGTTGATTTATATACACTATTTGAAAGGTGTAGACACGTGATTAGTGACATAAGGTTAGGGTCAAGGATTGGATATTCGCTAATTAAGAAAAAAACAAACAAAGACATTTAAAAATGGTTCACTTGCCTAGCCAGCAAATTTTTACCATTTAGATGTCATAAGATCGTCCATTGATCAGGATATACAATAATACTTTAGTTGTTTTGATTCGGTGAAATCTGACATAGTAATCACTTTTTTTTCGCAAGATCACCATTTTTTTTTACTTTTTACGGTTTTATTTCAAAAATATAGGATATTTATTCGGCTACTTCCGGTTTTTTAATCATTGTCGGAATAGTTTTAACAAGTTGTTCAGATACTTAACTTTCTGTCACAGAAGTGTCAGAAACATCTATTCAGTAGTTTTTTGTCAAAAAGATACATAAAAGAACATTTTCAATAATTTAACGATTTTTAAACTATTTTCAAAGATTGAGGCCATTTTTGGCCCCATTATATTATTTCAAACCTTTTCCTTTTGGATTCACGCCACAGACCACCGGTAGAACTCTGCGTTAAAAAAGTTTCAGAGAAATCGTAGATGTCGTTTTAGAGAAAAAGACGTATAAAAAGGCTCCAAAAACGGAAAATACTAGATTTTCGGGGTTCCATAATTTATTTTCTAACCATCGAAATCGTACCATTGAGATGCCATATGATAGTCCATTAATGGGGCTACCCAAAGACACTTTACTTTTTTTCGTCAGGTAATATCTGACAGAGAAATTCAGCTTTTCGCAAGAGCGCACATTTTTTTTAACCTTTTCTTTCATTTTTTGAATACTTCCGGTATGGTGATTATTGTCGAGATAGTTTTAATAACCGGTTTGGGCAATTAAATAGCCGCAGGGCTCTGTAAGGATTATTACATTATCTAATCAGATAAAATACACCTGAGAAATCCTATGTTCAAAAGTGCCAAAAATGCAAAAATATCAAAATATCGAAAATTATATTTCAGTACTTCAATACATATTATACATCGTTAGAATCGGATTTAGGTCAGCTATCCGAATTTGTAACCATTTTTTGAAAAAAATTTTAAAATAAAAAAAGAATAGAGCATTTTCAAAAAAATTACGATTTTTCGACTTTTTTCGATTTTCAGTCCCTTTTATATCCTATTCCAGACATTCCAAAGTCTTATTGGATGGCTTCATGCAAAATACCGCCAAAAGGACTCTCGATAGAAAAAATTAAAAAAAAATTGTAGGTTAAGTTTTCGAGATACAGGCATCCAAAAACGCTCCAAATCAGAAAATACTTGATTTTCAGCGTGCAATATTTTGCTTTTTGTTCATAGCATCCGTATGAATTGGGTGTCATACGATAGTCCAATCCTCGTGCCATCCATTGGTACCTTAATTTGATTAATCCGTTGATATCGGACGGAGACATCACGTTTCCCCGAAAACATCCATTTTTTGCATTTTTTTCAAAATATAGCACATTATTTCGACCACTTCCGGTTTAAAGATCCGTGTCGAAATTGCTTTATCAGTTGGTATTGGACTATAACTTCATGTTCCATAAGTTTCAGAAACATCAATTCGACCGTAAAACGAAACCACAGCTCACAAAATGGGAAGAAAATTCGAAAAAAATCGAAAAATAAAGGGCGATAACTCTGAATGAAACTTATATTACTGGAATCGGATTGACATCAGGTATCCAAAAATCTAGGTCAAATTTGCAAATTTTGAAAAATAACAAAAATTGTCTCGTAGGCGACGTGTTTTCAATTTTCGAATGATAGAAGTCAGCGACGAAGTTTCGAAATTGCAAAATGTGAGATTGCTATTGTCTCGGAAAAGTCTCAGGCTTTCCAAAAATGTGATTTATTTGAATATAGGTAAAGAATTGACGAAACCACGGCCGATTTTTAATTTTTTACCAACGTTCAAAATTCGGCCACTTCCGGTCTGCGCAGAAGTTCAAAAATTGCTTTATTGAGTAGCCACCACATGGTTTCCCGGTAGAAAGATTAACCGCAGATCGGTATCTCTTTTCGATCATAGAGAAATAGGCTCCGGCGGTAAATAATAATAATAAAAAAAAAAATAATAATTTTAGTAATCTCAATAGGCTTTCAGACGAAAGTCTGAAAGCCTAATAATAATTTTAGTAATCTCAATAGGCTTTCAGACGAAAGTCTGAAAGCCTAACTAGACCTGCAAGCAGCACTGAACCGGCTTTCAGGAATCATACAGGAAGTTTATTATACCATAGCCGATCCATTGAGCTACCAAAGTATACTTTAGTTGTTTTGCTTCAGTGACACCCTCTATCATATGTAAAAGTAATATTTGCTGGCGAAAAGACAGGTCAAAATTGTAAATTATGGCAAAATTACGTCACTTCCGGTACCGAAAGAAATTTTTATAGGTGAAAAATAAGTCGAAAATTCGCAACACACAAAATACAAACTTTGTTTTATACATATCGGGCAATAAATAATTAACCTATAACCCATAAACTGAAATTAAGAAGGTAAAAAACTTAAAAGTGACCCTGGGAAAATTGGTTATTATTCGACAAGGGAACATGCTAGAAGCCTTTTCTTGATATCAATATGATGGTATTGATTCAATCTTACTGCCCATTAGAGCCAGACGTTATAAAGTTAAACGAATAATGAATATAAATCACTTCAAAAAAATGTTTGTTTTGAAGGCTAAAAATACGTTTTTTGCAAAAATTACATTACTTCCGGTGATATTGAAAATGTTAACTTGGTTCATAGAAGTCATAAATGGCATAAGGCATCAAATGGTAAAAAAATTATAAAAATCGAATAATAATTGACACTTTTATAGACCAAAAACCTTGAAAAGTGACTTATAGAAGATCGCCTATTTCTCTGTAACCGTACAAGTTAGAAACCATTTTGTGGTATCTGTATGGTCGTATGGCTTCATTCTATTCGTTGATGGGAATAAAATATCATAATTTTAAAAATATTATAAGGGAGACTGATTTGAATAAAATATTAGTTTTTTAGGTTAAAAATACAGTTTTTGCCCAAATGACGTCATTTCCGGTCACAGTGAAAATGTAAAATTGGCTTGACCTAGTCCAAATTGGCATTAGACATCAAATGGAAAAAAAATATCGCAAATCGAATAATAATTCACTCTTGTATAGGCAAAATAACGTGAAAAGTGATGCATGCAAAATTGCATATTTCTCGACAACTGCTCATATTACAAACTAATTTTCGCATACATTCTCTTCGTCTGGATTATTGCTACGAGTTTATGAAAATTACAAATAAATATTTAAAAATATGAAGACGCTGAATGAATTGTAAATAGCTGAATTTTACACTTTATTTTACATTTTATTCGAAATTGCCCGAAAATGAAATTGAAATTTAAAAATATGAGCTAAGGATTTTGTGCACCTTCGCAGGGTGCATCCTTTTAGTTATATCAGTTTTGAAAAAAAATAATATTTTCTTTCAAAAAGTGGTACCGAACTGTCAAAATTGTAGTTTTTGTTAATATTACGTCACTTCCGTTGGCGACAAAAAAATTTCACCGTAACATAAAAAATAACAATTGGGACCACGGAGCATATGAACTTTGTTTTATACAAATCGAACAATAAATAATTTTTCTGGGTACGAAAAACTAAATTCGCCGATGGCGGCTAACGCAAATTACCCAGACAATTTTTTTTCTCATTTCTGCTCAAGTACGATGATATTTTAACCCAGTGTAAAATATCACCAAAAAATATTCATAAATAAAAAAGATTTTCGTAAAAAAAATAATTTTTTTCAAAATATCGGACATTTTTTCGACTACTTCCAGTTTTACGATCGTTGTTGTGATAGCTTTACGAAGTTCTTTGGATACTTAACTTTCTGTACCAGAAGTGTCAGAAACATCCATTGAGCAGTTTTGGAAAAAAAGATAAATAAAAGAGCGTTTACAAAAATTTAACGATTTTTCAATTTTTTTCAAAGTTTGATGCCATTTTTGGACCACCTATATTATTTCAATGCTTTTCATTTTGGATTCACTATATAGACAACCGATGGGACTTTGAGTTAGAAAAGTTTAAGAAAAATCTGCGGCGTCGTTTTCGAGAAAAGGGCGTCTCAGAATGTTAAAAAATCGGAAAATACTAGATTTTTGGCATACAATAATTTATTTCCTTACCATCGATATCGTATTATTTAGATACCATATGATGGTCCATTAATAGGGCTATCCAACGACACTTTAGTTCTTTTGGTCCGCTATTACCTAAGGGAGAAATCAAGTTTTTCGCAAGTGCGACAATGTTTTTAACCTTTTTTTTCATTTTTTGAATACTTCCGGTATGGTTATTATTGTCGGTATAGTTTTAATAACCGGTTTGGGCACTAAAATAGCCACAGTGCTCTGTAATGATATATTACATTATCTGATCAGATAAAATGCCCCTGAGAAATCCTAGGTTCAAAAGTGCCAAAAATGCAAAAAATTTAAAATATCGAAAATTAAATTTCAATAACTACATACATATTATACATCGTTAGAATCGTAATTAGGTCAGCTATCTGAATATACAATCGTTTTTTGGAAATCTTTGAAAATAAAAAAATAGCAGAGCATTTTCCAAAATTTCACGATTTTTCGACTTTTTTCGATTTTCAGTCCGTTATTTCACCTATTCCAGATATTTCAAAGTCTTATTGGATGGCTTCATGCAAAGTACCTCCGAAAGGTCTCTCGATAGAAAAAATTACAAAAAAAGTTGCGGTTAAGTTTTCGAGATACAGGCGTCCAAAAACGCTCCAAATCAGAAAATACTTGATTTTCAGCGTGCCATATTTTGCTGCCTGCTCATCGTATCCGTACGAGTTGGGTATCATACGATAGCACAATCCTAGTGCAGTCCAATGGTACCCTAATTTCTTTAATCCATTGATATCGGGCGGAGAATTCGCGTTTTTCCCCAAAATATCCATTTTTTGCATTTTTTTCAAAATATTGCACATTATTTCGACCACTTCCGGTTTAAGGATTCTTGTCGAAATTGCTTTATACGTTGGTATTGGACTATAACTTCATGTTCTAGAAGTTTCAGAAACGTCAATTCTACCATAAAACGAAACCCGAGCTGACAAAATGGGAAGAAAATTCGAAAAAAATCGAAAAATAAAGGGCGATAACTCTGAATGAAACTTATATTACTGGAATCGGATGGACTTCAGGTATCCAAAAATGTAGGTCAAATTTGAAAATTTTGAAAAATGACAAAAATGGTCTCGTAAACAACATGTTTTCAATTTTCGAACGATAAAAGTCATAGACGAATGTTCGAAATTGAAAAATGTGAGATAGCCATTGTCTCAGAAAAGATTCAGGGATTCCAAAAATGTAATTTGTTTGAAAATGGATAACGAATTGACGAAACTATGGCCGATTTTCAATTTTTAGACAACGTGCAAAGTTCGGTCACTTCCGGTATGCGCAGAAATTTCAAAAATATTTTATCAAGTAGCCACCACATGGTTTCCCAATAGAAAATCTAATTCCAGATCGATATCTGTTTTCGATCATGGAGATCTAGGCCCCCGCGGTAAATAATAATAATAATAACTAGACCTGCAAGCAGCACTGAACCGGCTTTCAGGAATCATACAGGAAGTTTATTATACCATAGCCGATCCATTGAGCTACCGAACTATACTTTAGTTGTTTTGCTTCAGTGACACCCTCTATCATATGTAAAAGGTAAAAATTGTAAATTATGGCAAAATTACGTCACTTCCGGTGCCGAAAGAAATTTTTATAGGTGAAAAATAAGTCGAAAATTCGCAACATACAAAATACAAACTTTGTTTTATACATATCGGGCAATAAATAATTAACCTACAACCCATAAACTGAAATTAAGAAGGTAAAAAACTTAAAAGTGACCCTGGGAAAATTGGTTATTATTCGACAAGGGAACATGCTAGAAGCCTTTTCTTGATATCAATATGATGGCATTGATTCAATCTTACTGCCCATTAGAGTCAGACGTTATAAAGTTAAACGAATAATGAATATAAATCACTTTAAAAAAATGTTTGTTTTGAAGGCTAAAAATACGTTTTTTGCAAAAATTACATTACTTCCGGTGATATTGAAAATGTTAACTTAATTCATAGAAGCCATAAATGGCATAAGGCATCAAATGGTATAAAAATTATAAAAATCGAATAATAATTGACACTTTTATAGACCAAAAACCTTGAAAAGTGACTTATAGAAGATCGCCTATTTCTCTGTAACCATACAAGTTAGAAACCATTTTGTGGTATCTGTATGGTCGTATGGCTTCATTCTATTCGTTGATGGGAATCAAATATCATAATTTTAAAAATATTATAAGGCAGACTCATTTGAATAAAATATTTGTTTTTTGGGTTAAAAATACAGTTTTTGCCCAAATGACGTCATTTCCGGTCACAGTGAAAATGTAAAATTGGCTTGACCTAGTCCAAATTGGCATTAGGCATCAAATGGAAAAAAAATATTGCAAATCGAATGATAATTCACTCTTTTATAGGCAAAATAACGTGAAAAGTGATGCATGCAAAATTGCATATTTCTCGGCAACTGCTCATATTACAAACTAATTTTCGCATACATTCTCTTCGTCTGGATTATTGCTACGAGTTTATGAAAATTACAAATAAATATTTCAAAATATGAAGACGCTGAATGAATTGTAAATAACTGAATTTTACACTTTATTTTACATTTTATTCGAAATTGCCCGAAAATGAAATTGAAATTAAAAAATCTGAGCTAAGGATTTTGTGCCCCTTTACAGCGCGGATCCTTTTAGTTATATCAGTTTTGAGAAAAATAATATTTGCTTTCAAAAAGTGGTACCGAACTGTCAAAATTGTAGTTTTTGTTAATATTACGTCACTTCCGTTGCCGACAGAAAAATTTCACCGTAACAAAAAAAATTACAATTGGGACCACGGAGCATATGAACTTTGTTTTATACAAATCGAACAATAAATAATTTTTCTGGGTACGAAAAACTAAATTAGCCGATGGCGGCTAACGCAAATTACCGAGACAATTTTTTTTCTCATTTCTGCTCAAGTACGATGATATTTTAACCCCGTGTAAAATACCATCAAAAAATATTCATAAATAAAAAAGTTATTCGTAAAAAAAAATTTTTTTTTCAAAATATCGGACATTTTTTCGACTACTTCCGGTTTTATGATCATTGTCGCGATAGCTTTACGAAGTTTTTTCGATACTTAACTTTCTGTACGAGAAGTGTCAGAAACATCCATTGAGTAGTTTTGGAAAAAAAGATAAATTAAAGAGCGTTTACAAAAAGTTAATGATTTTTCAATTTTTTTCATAGTTTGATGCCATTTTTGGACCACCTATATTATTTCAATGCTTTTCATTTTGGATTCACTATATAGACAACCGATAGAACTTTGAGTAAGAAAAGTTTAAGAAAAATCTGCGACGTCGTTTTCGAGAAAAGGGCGTCTCAGAATGTTAAAAAATCGGAAAATACTACATTTTTGGCATACAATAATTTATTTCCTTACCATCGAAATCATATTATTTAGATACCATATGATGGTCCATTAATAGGGCTATCCAACGACACTTTAGTTCTTTTGATCCGCTATTACCTAAGGGAGAAATCAAGTTCTTCGCAAGTGCGACAATGTTTTTGACCTTTTTTTTTGCATTTTTTGAATACTTCCGGTATGGTTATTATTGTCGGAATAGTTTTAATAGCCAGTTTGGGCACTAAAATAGCCACAGGGCTCTATAATGATATATTACATTATCTGATCAGATAAAATGCCCCTGAGAAATCCTATGTTCAAAAGTGCCAAAAATGCAAAAAATTTAAAATATCGAAAATTAAATTTCAATAACTACATACATATTATACATCGTTAGAATCGTAATTAGGTCAGCTATCTGAATATACAATCTTTTTTTGAAAATCTCTTAAAATAAAAAAATAGTAGAGCATTTTCCAAAATTTCACGATTTTTCGACTTTTTTCGATTTTCAGTCCGTTATTTCACCTATTCCAGATATTTCAAAGTCTTATTGGATGGCTTCATGCAAAATACCTCCGAAAGGACTCTCGATAGAAAAAATTTAAAAAAAAGTTGCGGTTAAGTTTTCGAGATACAGGCGTCCAAAAATGCTAAAAATCAGAAAATACTTGATTTTCAGCGTGCCATATTTTGCTGCCTGATCATAGTATCCGTATGAATTGGGTATCATACGATAGTACAATCCTCGTGCCACCCAATGGTACCTTAATTTGATTAATCCGTTGATATCGGACGGAGACATCACGTTTTCCCCGAAAACATCCATTTTTTGCATTTTTTTCAAAATATTGCACATTATTTCGACCACTTCCGGTTTAAAGATCCGTGTCGAAATTGCTTTATCAGTTGGTATTGGACTATAACTTCATGTTCCATAAGTTTCAGAAACATTATTTTGGCTGTAAAACGACACCACAGCTCACAAAATGGGTAGAAAATTCGAAAAAAATCGAAAAATAAAGGGCGGTAACTCTGAATGAAACTTATATTACTGGAATCGGATTGACGTCAGGTATCCAAAAATCTAGGTCAAATTTCCAAATTTTGAAAAATAACAAAAATTGTCTCGTAGGCGACGTGTTTTGAATTTTCGAACTATAAAAGTCAGCGACGAAGTTTCGAAATCGCAAAATGTGAGATTGCTATTGTCTTGGAAAAGTCTTAGGCTTTCCAAAAATGTGATTTGTTTGAATATAGGTAGAGAATTGACGAAACCACGGCCGATTTTTAATTTTTTACCAACGTTCAAAATTCAGCCACTTCCGTTCTGCGCAGAAGTTTGAAAATTGCTTTATTGGGTAGCCACCACCTGGTTTTCCGATAGAAATATGAACCGCAAATCGGTATCTCTTTTCGATCATAGAGAAATAGGCTCCGGCGGAAAAGAATAATAATAAAAAAAACTAGACCTGCATGCAGGAATGACGGGTTTCACTGGTGCCATGTTACCTTTGAACTTGAACTTGTGTCACTTTCGGTGCCACGTTACCCTTGAACATATGTCACTTCCGGTATCAATGAAACCAATATACAGGTTTCCACATAAGCATTGCACACATCAAATAAAATGGAAACAGAAACAAACAAATCCAGCAATATCATTTCATTTTATACATTTGTTACATGTAATTGATCCTGACAAAATTACAGTACTTCCGGTGATAATGTAAATGTTCCATTAGTTTTATGAAATCAGAAATGGCATAAGGCATCTCATGGTGAAAATTTTATGTAAATCGAATAATAATTGCCACTTTTATAGACCAAAAACCTTGAAAAGTGACGTGTAGAAAATCGTCTATTTCTCGGCAACCGTACAAGTTAGAAACCATTTTTTGGTATTTATATGACCGTATGGGTTTAATCTATTTGTTGATTGGAATCAAATATCATAATTGTATAAACATTACAAATCAGACTCATTTGAATAAAATATCTGTTTTGAAGGCTTAAAATACAGTTTTTGCCAAAATGACGTGACTTCCGGTGATAATGAAAACGTTAAATTAGTTTTATAACATCGTCTATGACATTAGGCTTCAAAGGGTGAAAATTTTATGAAAATCGAATAATAATTGACACTTTTATGGGCCAAAAACCTTCAAAAGTGACTTTTAGAAAATCGCCTATATCTCGGCAACCGAACAAGTTAGAAACAATCTTATGATATCTTTTTGACCGTATGAATTTTGTTAATATGTGAATTTAAACCAAAAGTTGATTTTATTATTATATGTGACATAATTCTTGGTTGAAAAAAATATCGATTTCAAAAGTTAAAAATTGAGTTTTTGACTAAATGACGTCACTTCCGGTGTCAATTTTAAATAGTAATCAACATGATATAACGCACACTTGCTTTTTGAATCAAATGATGTCACTTTTGTGAATATCCATTAATAATTGACTATTTTACAGGCAAAATTGCGAAAACAGTGACTTATGCAAAACTGCCCTTTTCTCGGCAACTGCTTATATTACAAACTAATTTTTACATACATTCTCTTCGTATGGATTATAGCTACAAGTTTATAAAAGTTATGTAAAAATATTTTAAAATCTGAAAAGCCTGAATGGGTTGTAAATAGGTCAATTTTACGCCTTTTTTCACCCCTTAATCCAATTTGCTAGAAAATGAAATAGAAATTAAAAAAACTGCTTCCGCCATTTTTTGCGCCTTGAAAGGACACACTCTTTGAGTCATATAATTTTTCAAAAAAATAATATTTGTTTTTGAAGATCGTAAAAAACTGTCAAAATTGTAGTTTTTGGTAAAATTATGCCACTTCCGGTGCCGACAGATAACACTATCGGTAACAAAAAAAATGACAATTGAGACAACGAAGCATATAAAGTTTGTTTTATACAAATCGAACAATAAAAAAATAATCTAGGACTGAAATACTGAATTAGCCAATGGCGGCCAAGGAAAATTACTGAGACAAAAAATTTTAACATTTTTGCGCAAGTCAGATGACTCTTTAATTCTGTGTACAACACGACTAAAAAATATTCATAAATAAAAAAGTTTTTTGTAAAATTTTAAATTTTCGAAATTTGGCGCCTAATATCTTCGAAGATTTGCCGAAAATCAAAAATCGAAAGTAGCGTACCTATGTGCCCTGTCTCAGGCTATGCCAAAATGTATCGAAAGTTAAAATCCAATGATTATTGTTAAAATTACTGCAATATTTTCGAAAACGATAACTTCGGTGATTTCGGACATTTCGCATTGTCGCAGAACGTTCAAAATAGCTTTATCCTCTAAGTCACACCCACTTTCCAAGTAAAACCGAAGAAATCGTAACGATGCGACACGTAGTTGCTGAGATCTATTCAAATTGGAATCTGAATAATAATAATAATAATAATAACTAGACCTGCATGCAGGAATGACGGGTTTCACTTTTGCCATGTTACCTTTGAACTTGAACTTGTGTCACTTTTGGTGCTACGTTACCCTTGAACATATGTCCTTTCCGGTACCAATGAAACCAATATACAGGTTTCCACATAAGCATTGCACACATCAAATAAAATGGAAACAGAATCAAACAAATCCAGCAATTTTATTTTATACATTTGTTACATGTAATTGATCCTGACAAAATAACAGTACTTCCGGTGATAATGTAAATGTTCCCTTAGTCTTATGAAATCAGAAATGGCATAAGGCATCATATGGTGAAAATTTTATGTAAATCGAATAATAATTTCCACTTTTATAGACCAAAAACCTTGAAAAGTGACGTGTAGAAAATCGTCTATTTCTCGGCAACCGTACAAGTTAGAAACCATTTTTTGGTATTTATATGACCGTATGGGTTTAATCTATTTGTTGATTGGAATCAAATATCATAATTGTATAAACATTACAAAACAGACTCATTTGAATAAAATATCGGTTTTGAAGGCTTAAAATACAGTTTTTGCCAAAATGACGCTACTTCCGGTGATAATGAAAACGTTAAATTAGTTTTATAACATCGTCTATGACATTAGGCTTCAAAGGGTGAAAATTTTATGAAAATCAAATAATAATTGACACTTTTATGGGCCAAAAACCTTCAAAAGTGACTTTCAGATAATCGCCTATATCTCGACAACCGAACAAGTTAGAAACAATTTTATGATATCTATTTGACCGTATGAGTTTTGTTAATATGTGAATTTAAACCAAAAGTTAATTTTATTATTACATGTGACATAATTCTTGGTTGAAAAAAAGATCGATTTTAAAAGTTAAAAATTGAGTTTTTGACTAAATGACGTCACTTCCGGTGTCAATTTTAAATAGTAATCAACATGATATGACGCACACTTGCTTTTTGAATCAAATGATGTCACTTTTGTGAATATCCATTAATAATTGACTATTTTACAGGCAACATTACGAAAACAGTGACTTATGCAAAACTGCCCATTTCTCGGCAACTGCTTATATTAGAAACTAATTTTAACATACATTCTCTTCGTATGGATTATAGTGACAGGTTTATAAAAGTTAAGTAAAAAAATTTTAAAATCTGATAAGCCTGAATGGGTTGTAAATAGGTCAATTTTACGCCTTTTTTCACCCCTTAATCCAATTTGCTAGATAACACTTTTGGTAATAAAAAAAATAACAATTGGGACAACGAAGCATATGAACTTTGTTTTATACAAATCGAACAATAAAAAATTAATCTAGGACTGAAAAACTGAATTAGCTAATGGCGGCCAAGGAAAATTACTGAGACAAATTTTTTTAACATTTTTGCGCTAGTCAGATGACTCTTTAATTCTGTGCACAACACGACTAAATAATATTTATAAATAAAAACGTTAAATCGAATAATAATTGCCACTTTTAAAGACCAAAAAACTTGAAAAGTGACTTGTAAAAAATCGGCTATTTCTCGGCAACCGTACAAGTTAGAAACCATTTTGTGGTATCTGTATGATCGTATGGGTTCATTCTATTTGTTGATTGGCATCAAATACCATAATTTGAAAAAGATTTCAAAACAGACTCATTTGAATAAAATATCTGTTTTGGAGGCTAAAAATACAGTTTTTGCCAAAATGACGTTACTTCCGGTGATAATGAAAATCTTAAATTACTTGTATGAAATCCCAAATGGCATTAGGTATAACATGGTGTGACGTTTATGAAAATCGAATAATAATTGACCCTTTTATGGCCCCGAAACCTTCAAAAGTGACCTGTAGAAAACCGTCTATTTCTCGGCAACCGAACAAGTTAGAAACCATTTTATGATATCTATATGACCATATGAGTTTTGTTTATATGTGAATTTAAACCAAAAGTTAAAATTATTAATACATATTAAGTTATTCTTGGTTGAATAAAACATTGATTTAAAAAAGTGTAAAATGCATTTTTTGACCAAATGATGTCACTTCCGGTGTCAATTTTAAATTGTAATCAACTTGATATGACGCTACGTGCTTTTTGAATCAAATGATGTCACTTTTATAAAAATCCAATAATAATTGACTATTTTACAGGCAAAATAACGAAAACAGTGACTTATGCAGAACTGCCCATTTCTTGGCAACTGCTTATATTACAAACGAATTTTAACATACATTTTCTTCGTATGGATTATAGCTACAAGTTTATAAAAGTTACGAAGAAATATTTTAAAATCTGAAAAGCCTGAATAGGTTGTAAATAGGCCAATTTTACACCATTTTTAGCCTCTTAATCGAATTTGCTCGAAAATGAAATCGAAATTAAAAAAACTGCTTCCTACATTTTTTGCGCCTTGAAAGGGCACACTCTTTGAGTCATATAATTTTTCAAAAAAATAATATTTGTATATGAAGATCGTAAATAACTGTCAAAATTGTAGTTTTTGGTAAAATTATGCCACTTCCGGTGCCGACAGATAACACTTTCGGTAATAAAAAAAACGACAATTGATACAACGAAGCATATGAACTTTGTTTTATACAAATCGAACAATAAAAAATTAATCTAGGACTGAAAAACTGAATTAGCCAATGGCGGCCAAGGTAAATTACTGAGACAAAATTTTTTAACATTTTTGCACTAGTCAGATGACCCTTTAATTCTGTGCACAATACGACTAAAAAATATTCATAAATAAAAAAGTTTTTTGTAAAATTTTAAATTTTCGAAATTTGGCGCCTAATATCTTCGAAGATTTGCCGAAAATCAAAAATCGAAAGTAGCGTAGCTATGTGCCCTGTCTCAGGCTATGCCAAAATGTATCGAAAGTTAAAATCCAATGATTATTGTTAAAATTACTGCAATATTTTTAAAAACGATAACTTCGGTGATTTCGGACATTTCGCATTGTCGCAGAACGTTCAAAATAGCTTTATCCTCTAAGTCACACCCACTTTCCCAGTAAAACCGAAGAAATCGTAACGATGCGACACGTAGTTGCTGAGATCTATTCAAATTGGAATCTGAATAATAATAATAATAATAATAATAAGAATAATAATTTTAACAAAAACAATAGTGTTTCACACAAGCTACGCAGTGTGAAACCCTAATAAGAATAATAATTTTAACAAAAACAATAGTGTTTCACACAAGCTACGCAGTGTGAAACCCTAATAATAATTTTAGTAATCTCAATAGGCTTTCAGACGAAAGTCTGAAAGCCTAACTAGACCTGCAAGCAGCACTGAACCGGCTTTCAGGAATCATACAGGAAGTTTATTATACCATAGCCGATCCATAGAGCTACCAAACTATACTTTAATTGTTTTGCTTCAGTGACACCCTCTATCATATGTAAAAGTAATATTTGCTGGCGAAAAGACCGGTCAAAATTGTAAATTATGGCAAAATTACGTCAATTTAGGTGCCGAAAGAAATTTTTATAGGTGAAAAATAAGTCGAAAATTCGCAACATACAAAATAAAAACTTTGTTTTATACATATCGGGCAATAAATAATTAACCCATAACCCATAACTGAAATTAAGAAGGTAAAAAACTTAAAAGTGACCCTGGGAAAATTGACTATTTTTCGACAAGGGAACATGCTAGAAGCCTTTTCTTGATATCAATATGATGGTATATATTCAATCTTACTGCCCATTAGAACCAGACGTTATAAAGTTAAACGAATAATAAATATAAATCCCCTCAAAAAAATGTTTGTTTCGAAGGCTAAAAATACGTTTTCTGAAAAAATTACATTACTTCCGGTGATATTGAAAATGTTAATTTAGTTCATAGAATTCATAAATGGCATAAGGCATCAAATGGTAAAAAAATTATAAAAATCGAATAATAATTGACACTTTTATAGACCAAAAACCTTGAAAAGTGACTTATCGAAGATCGCCTATTTCTCTGTAACCGTACAAGTTAGAAACCATTTTGTTGTATCTGTATGGTCGTATGGTTTCATTCTATTCGTTGATGGGAATTGAATATCGTAATTTTAAAAATATTATAAGGCAGACTCATTTAAATAATATATTTCTTTTTTAGGTTAAAAATACAGTTTTTGCCTAAATGACGTCATTTCCGGTCACAGTGAAAATGTAAAATTGGCTTGACCTACTCTAAATTGGCGTTAGGCATCAAATGGAAAAAAATATTGCAAATCGAATAATAATTCACGTTTTTATAGGCAAAATAACGTGAAAAGTGATGCATGCAAAATTGCATATTTATCGGCAACTGCTCATATTACAAACTAATTTTAGCATACATTCTCTTCGTCTGGATTATTGCTACGAGTTTATGAAAATTACAAATAAATATTTCAAAATATGAAGACGCTGAATGAATTGTAAACAACTGAATTTTACACTTTATTTTACATTTTATTCGAAATTGCCCGAAAATGAAATTGAAATTAAAAAGTCTGAGCTAAGGATATTGTGCACCTTTGCAGGGTGCATCCTTTTAGTTATATCAGTTTTGAAAAAAAATAATATTTGCTTTCAAAAAATGGTACTGAACTGTCAAAATTGTAGTTTTTGTTAATATTACGTCACTTTCGTTGCCGACAGAAAAATTTCACCGTAACAAAAAAAATTACAATTGGGACCACGGAGCATGTGAACTTTGTTTTATACAAATCGAACAATAAATAATTTTTCTGGGTACGAAAAACTAAATTAGCCGATGGCGGCTAAGGCAAATTACCGAGATAATTTTTTTTCTCATTTCTGCTCAAGTCGGGTGATATTTTAACCCTGTGTAAAATATCATCAAAAAATATTCATAAATAAAAAAGCTTTTCGTAAAAAAAAATTTTTTTTTCAAAATATCGGACATTTTTTCGACTACTTCCGGTTTTACGACCGTTGTCGTGATAGCTTTACGAAGTTCTTCGGATACTTAACTTTCTATACCAGAAGTGTCAGAAACATCCATTGAGTAGTTTTGGAAAAAAAAGATAAACTAAAGAGCGTTTACAAAAATTTAACGATTTTTCAACTTTTTTTAAAGCTTGATGCCATTTTTGGACCACCTATATTATTTCAATGCTTTTCATTTTGGATTCACTATATAGACAACTGATAGGACTTTGAGTAAGAAAAGTTTCAGAAAAATCTGCGGCGTCGTTTTCGAGAAAAGGGCGTCTCAGAATGTTAAAAAATCGGAAAATACTAGATATTTGGCATACAATAATTTATTTCCTTACTATCGAAATCGTATTATTTAGATACCATATGATGGTCCATTAATACGGCTATCCAACGACGCTTTAGTTCTTTTGGTCCGCTATTACCTAAGGGAGCAATCAAGTTTTTCTCAAGTGAGACAATGTTTTTAACCTTTTTTTTCATTTTTTGAATACTTCCGGTATGGTTAATATTGTCGGAATATTTTTAATAGCCGGTTTGGGCACTAAAATGGCCACAGTGCTCTGTAATGATATATTACATTATCTGATCAGATAAAATGCCCCTGAGAAATCCTGTGTTCAAAAGTGCCAAAAATGAAAAAAATTTAAAATATCGAAAATTAAATTTCAATAATTACATACTTATTATACATCGTTAGAATCTTAATTAGGTCAGCTATCTGAATATACAATCTTTTTTTGAAAATCTCTTCAAATAAAAAAATAGTAGAGCATTTTCCAAAATTTCACGATTTTTCGACTTTTTTCGATTTTCAGTCCGTTATTTCACCTATTCCAGATATTTCAAAGGCTTATCGGGTGGTTTCATGCAAATAAACTCCGAAAGGACTCTCGATAGAAAAAATTTAAAAAAAAGTTGCGGTTAAGTTTTCGAGATATAGGCGTCCAAAAACGCTCCAAATCAGAAAATACTTGATTTTCAGCGTGCCATATTTTGCTGCCTGATCATAGTATCCGTATGAATTGGGTGTCATACGATAGTACAATCCTAGTGCAGTCCAATGGTACCCTAATTTCTTTAATCCATTGATATCGGGCGGAGAAATCGCGTTTTCCCCAAAATATCCATTTTTTGCATTTTTTTTCAAAATGTTGCACATTATTTCGACCACTTCCGGTTAAAGGATTCTTGTTGAAATTGCTTTATCAGTTGGTATTGGACTATAACTCCAGGTTCCGTAAGTTTCAGAAACATCATTTTGGCTGTAAAACGACACCACGGCCCACAAAATGGGAAGAAAATTCGAAAAAAATCGAAAAATAAAGGGCGATAACTCTGAATGAAACTTATATTACTGGAATCGGATTGACGTCAGGTATCCAAAAATGTAGGTCAAATTTGCAAATTTTGAAAAATAACAAAAATTGTCTCGTAGGCGACGTGTTTTGAATTTTCGAACGATAGAAGTCAGCGACGAAGTTTCGAAATTGCGAAATGTGAGATTGCTATTGTCTTGGAAAAGTCTCAGGCTTTCCAAAAATGTGATTTGTTTGAATATAGGTAGAGAATTGACGAAACCACGGCCGATATTTTATTTTTTACCAACGTTCAAAATTCGACCACTTCCGGTCTGCGCAGAAGTTCAAAAATTGCTTTATTGAGTAGCCACCACATGGTTACCCGATAGAAAGATAAACCACAGATCGGTATCTCTTTTCAATCATAGAGAAATAGGCTCCGGCGGTAAATAATAATAATAAAAAAAAAAATAATAATTTTAGTAATCTCAATAGGCTTTCAGACGAAAGTCTGAAAGCCTAATAAATAATAATAATCTTAGTAATAACAATAGCCTTTCACCATTGAAAAATGGTGAAAGCCTAATAAGAACTAGACTTGCTTGCAAGGCTGAAAGGCTTTCACGATAGCTACGCGCTACACAGTCGCTGTATGCAAGACGTAGACTACCCCCCAACCCCACCCAACCACGCATGTCCTTTGCATGCGTATCACGATAGAAAGAAAGTGAAAAATATAGTTGAATAATTTCCAACATAATGAACTTGGATCGGTAGAACCGGCACAGACGCCGTAAATCTAAGCACGCAATCAAAAACTCAAAAATTCCAAGAAATTTTAATTTTAGTACATTTTCAAAATTGTCAAGGAAAAAGAGAACGACGTGGTATCTCAATTCGATCGTTATCGCATCCGCAATATCCCCCGCAGTGCAAAAATATAACTTTTTCGAAAATCGGTTGGGAATTGACATAATTAGGACCGATTTTCATTCGCGCACGTTAAAGATTTACATCACTTCCGGTCTGTTCACAACTTTCACAATAGATCTAAGTACTAAATGTTTAAAACATAGAAAAAAAACAATATTCAGAATTCTATCACTTTTAGTTTCAGAAATCTAAACGACTACAGAAAAAAAAACCAGTTTTCCGAATGAGACAAAAAAAAAATACCTTAAGTATCAAGTAATAACCAAAACCCAAAATCGCACCTTTCAACATTAATTTTTCAACATTGTAATTGAGGGGTACCTTATTTATAAATAGTTTCAACAGAGAGCTTCATTTTCACTGGTATCAAATGATGACGTCATTTTCTGTCTTGTCCGCAGGTTTATCTTGTAGATTTTTGTTTTGCGTGTGGTGCAGTCTTCCTGCACTTACTATTACTAATAGAATTCCAACTGCGAAGATTTGACGTTACTAACAAGTAAAAAATGTAACATTAATTCAGTACAGACAGGGTCCATGCTTTAACAACGTCTGGCCTTCTATCAAAAGGTGCAATATTGGATGGTTACGGAACATTCTTGAAATGTTAATTTCTTAAGCCAAAATGGGTGTTCGTCTTGGCAGAGAAATTTCATCTGCTCATTTTTATGCTACAGTTAGAAGACGGACTTGTGAGACTGTGGTAATTTCCTTTTAACTCTAAGACTAAGGTAAGAAAAAGCACTTTTTTCAAAGTGAATTTTTTTATCAATTATTTACATAAATATTACACGCCTGGGTACCTAAATGCAATTATTATAATTAATAATATGTTATTCAATGATTTATGTACAAAAAAGCAATGAATATATGTCGTTTATCATTGAAATTAAAGAATTAAAAGTTCTATAATTTGTAGTCTCGGACATCCATAAGTGTATTTTGTGGATGAAGATATTGCACATTTATTTAGACGTCTTGGTAACCAAGACTGTTTACTTTATGGGAGGCAATCTTTGGAAAGAGTTTTTTTTACCATACATGAACATAATATTAAAGTAGCGGTACATATACACACAAAATGCATTCATGGTACTAAATATAAATTCACTTATGATAAGCAGGTTGATAAAATATTTTCATTGTGTCTCAGGGACATTTCTTTTAGACTAATTTTTTTATCATATTATATTTATATTAATATTGCTATATAATATAATTGATACTATGCTGGTACTGGTGTTTGTATTTTCATTTAGAAAACATGTAACAAGCATAAATATCGCCATCGGTTGTGGCTCATTTAAAACGTTTGTTGAGATGAATTCATTGTCTAATTTGGAAACATGATGCATGTTATTATACAGAAAGTTTCATATGTATGTGTAAGCAGGCTACTGTAGTACTCCTGGTTAAGTAATTGGCATATATTTTTTGAGCCAATTTTATACTATGCATATCTGACATATATTGAGTCCCCTTTTCAACATTTGATGCTTAGATATTGAGTGACCTGTGGTGGTTCAGTGAGTAAGGTACAGACTCCAGGGTTCGATGACGGTATGGACGCAATATAGTCCCCTGGTATTTTGCATTATGTTTCCCTCTTGTCCGTGGTGCAGGTTGGAAAGTCTGACGAGGACAGTGTCTAGGTGTTGAAAGGGAAGAACACCAAGGTCTTATTTTGTGTACAGCCAAAAGATACAGTGACTGTTTATTAAAGAGATGAAACAAAAGGATATCTGTGGTGATCAGTTATTGTGGACTTTCGATTCTAATCCCAAGGAGAAGGGTCGCCTGTCCAACCTCGTGGGTTTTCTCCAGGTCCTCCGGTTTCCTCCCACTGCCAAAGACCCCTACGGGCAAGCGAATTATTGAAATAAATTAAACCGTATGTTAGTCCCGAAATGACCTAGTTTGTGTCGAGTGGATGTTAAACCACATTTCTCTCTCTCTCTCCGTCACTTCTGATTCTACTGTACATTATAAATGCAGGAATCACATATGGCACTAATTGGTTTAGGGATGCCTACCCAACCATGGGCGGTTTCTGTGGGTTTCTTGCTACTAAACACCTGTACGAACAAGCAAATAGTGATATTGCGTTTTATTATCTATTTCAGTTAAACCTAGAACTTCCAGTTAACGCTTTTTGTCTGGTACGTATAATGTTTATTCTTATAATATAAGGTCTGTCATTAAGTCAAATGACGTGGTTTTGATGTAAAGCTGCTTTTGGATTTTACATGTACATGACAAGCAGTAGGGTCCCCTGCCCAACTCGTGTATTGTGTGGGTCCCTTGGTTTAGAGGTTTACAGCAAAAGGTCTGTCATTGAGTCAGTTGTGGTTTTGATACCAAGTTTGTACATGACAAAAAGTATTTGATGGGTCACCTTCATACCACGTGGGAAATCACATGGCTAAGTGGGTAAGACGCTGGCTAGCTAGCCTGGAGGTCGGGTGTTTGATCTCTGCATTGGCCGAGAAAGTTCATCCAGATTTTCCGGCGTGGTTTCCGCTTGTCAGTGATGCAGTCCGGAGGACCTGACAAGGACAGCTGTCTAGTTGTTCAAAGGGACAAAAAAACAAGGTCCTTTGTAAACATTGCCGTGCACGTAAAAGATAGTTCAAATTCAATGTAAGAGTAGGCTGTAGCGCCGCTGCCCGGGCAAAATTTCCCTCATAGCACACTGTATGTCGTATGCCTGTCCTCAATTAGCCCAGGTTAGGTGCAGAAGCGTAGGACGTTAAACCCCATTTCATAGAATTCAACCTCGTGGGTTTTCTCCAGGTCCTCCGGTTTCCTCCCACTGCCAAAGACCCCTACGCACAAGCGAATTATTGAAAAAAGATTAAACCATATGTTAGTGTTAGCATTGTCGTGCATGCAAAAGATCCCTTAGCAGTTCGCATTCATTGTAAATTTCCCTCATAGCACACTGTATGGCGTATGCCTGTCTTCATTAGCCAAGATTAGGAGCAGAACACGAACAGTAGGATGTTAAACCTCATTTCATTTAGAACCACGTTTATTTTTTCTCAGGTCTCCTGTTTTCTCTAAGTGTTTAAATATTAACTTATTGCCATACGACTGAAATATATATATAAAGTAATGTTATGTTTTATTATTGATTACAGATACTTAAGAGATTTAATCGCTGCCTTCTTGGTAAGTACAATGTTATTCTGGACATGGTGAAATTCTGTGGGTTTGATCCAAGGTTGTATGAGACAAGGAGTAGAGTTGACTGTCAAATCACATTGGTTTTGTCCAGGTCTGCAAATTTAGATCATGAGGTCGGTTATTGAGTTAAATATCACAGTCATCTGCCAAACCACATATTTTTTACTCTTGGTTCTTCAGTTTCCTCATACTGCTAAAGATCCCTAGATGCAAGCTAATGATTGAAATAAAAGACACACAAAACTGTCATTTTCATTCTGATTACTGGCAGAGTTATGGCCTTTGATCACTTTTTAAAATCTTGTGGCCGCTCTAGAAGCTAAAGTTAATATCCAATTGATTTTAGATTTATGCACAGTGTTTGAGGTTGTCAGACGAAGAATCCTATTGATTTTTTGCAATTTCTGATCATTTATGCCAGAGTTATGGCCCTTGATTACTTTTAAAAATCTTGTGGTCGCTATAGAGGATAAAGTTAATATCTGATTGATTTTAAATATATACACAGTTTTTAAGGTTGTCAGATGAAGAAGACCATTGATTTTCAGTGATTTGCGATACTTACTGCCAAAGTTATCTCCCTTGATCACTTTGAAAAATCTTGTTACGCTTTTGCTTGAGGCCAAACTTATCATCCGATTGACTTCAGATTGATACACAGAGTTCAAGGTCTTGAGACGAACAAGTATATTGATTTTCAATGAACAGCTATGATATTATATGTTTAATATACTAAACGTTAGTATGGGGCAGAACTATATAAAAAAAGAACAAACATATTCTAATGATTTTCTGATAATTACTTAATGAGTTGTTACTCTTAATCAGATTTTAGTGTATTATAAATGTTTCATTACCGAAAAAAGTAAAAATATGCCACAACTCTTGTTGACTGACAGAACAGTTTAGCTGCTGTGGGCGTATGTTTCTTTGCCTTTCAACCTAGCTCTTTTTACGTGTCGTTGGAGATTTATGTTAACATTATTTCCCCAAGAGATACGGTATTATCCAGAGTCACAAATCATTGAGTTGTCTCCCCTTTCACAGCCAAACCAGTGAAATCTTGTTTGGCTACTTTCACAAATTCTACTGTGCATTATCATTGTAAGAGATACAATTAACATATCAAAATAACTGATATATTAATATAAATGTTTATATATTTCAGATAAATATAGTTATATCCATAGATTGGTTTTAAAAAGTAACAACAATCAACATCTATATTGAATTAAAGGCAAACAAAACTGTCATTTTCATTTGATACTGGTATGTTGCACCTCATTTTGTCTATTTTTATCCCGCGCCGAATGAAGTTAGGGAGGGATATTGAAACGGGGTCCGCCCGTCTTTCCGATTGCGTTTCTGGAGCATATCTCATTAACCGTTAAAGATATCTTTCTGAAACTTTGCACACACATCAACCTATTACAGTAGTGTGCCTTTTGCTATTTAGGAATTTCTGGGATTTATATCTTTTGTGTTTACATGGAAACAAATTTGACTTAGTTTTTGGTGTACAATTTTGTTTCCGAAGCATATCATAAACAGTTCACGATATCATTCTGTGACTTTGCACACACATCAACCTATTACAGTAGTTGTGCCTTTTGCTACTTAGGAATTTATGGGATTTATATTTTTTATGTTTCCATGGAAACAAATGTGACTTAGTTTTTGGTGTATAATTTTGTTTCCAGAGCCTATTTCACAGTTTAGCTGCTGTGGGCATATGTTTCTTTGCCTTTCAACCTAACTTTTTTAAGGTGTCGTTGTATTATCCAGAGTTACAAATCATTGAGTTGTCTCCCCTTCCACAGCCAAACCAGTGAAATGTGTGGCTACTTTCACAGATTCTACTGTGCATTATCATTATAAGAGATACAATTAACATATCAAAATAACTGATATATTAATATAAATGTTTATATATTTCAGATAAATATAGTTATATCCATAGATTGGTTTTAAAAAGTAACAACAATCAATATCTATATTGAATTAAAGGCACACAAAACTGTCATTTTCATTTGATACTGGTATGTTGCACCTCATTTTGTCTATTTTTATCCTGTTACTATATCACAAGATATGACGTAGCCACCAAAAACAAGTAGGCCTAAACAAAAGGCATGAAAATTGCTCCGTATTCATAAAAACACGACCAAAGTTTGTGAAACCGACGTACATAATTCGTATCTTTTTCGTAAGTTTATCTTAATGTAGTTTTTTTTCTTAAAGTTACGAACTTTTGTGAAACTGCCCCCAGATCTCTTGAATGGTCTCCCTTCCTCTTCATATTTGGTTAACATTCAAATTTTCTTTTCGGATTAGCTGCTGTTGGGACATTGTTTGGCTATGTCTAGTAGAACAAGGAGATTATTATTTCACATTACATATATTAGTTATTCATAACAAAACACAACACAAGGTATATATGGATATAACTTCTTCTCTATTATTAAATAACGACGTTTCGTAACATATAGCCTACAGGTCACGTTTTCAAGTTAATGATAAATATCCTGTTGTTGTTGTTGTTTATACATATTATAGCTTACACCAGCTCAATTATTAATAACAAGAAACCATTATGATACTTATCAGTACCTAAAATAACAAAACATAATACAAACAGTAATAATAATAATACTAACTAACCCTTAGTGGGATAATACCAAGTAATCGGTACTAAAGATCAAAGATCACATTGATAGGGTTTAACCATAAAATTATATTACAAACATTAATAATAATAACTGGCCACAACACAACACATGATTGTTCATCAGACCAACATTACTAATCACAACTGTTAATTTAGATATAGGCATTAATAAGGATAATATAAGTTTCAAATATACCTTGTGTTGTGTTTTGTTATGAATAGTTAACCGTGCTTCTAGATGTCATTTAAAGAATTTATATTAGGTATGCCAAGTATAAATATATCTACGTAATATATAGGTTATTGTACTTTGTACCTCTACAGTTATGATAGGCACATTAATCATTTTGCATTTACTTAAGTTACATTTTTAAATTTGTAGTTGCCTTTCTATGGTTTTTATCATCACTATTTTATGGATTATTTGTTAACAGGCTGATATTGTGATAAATTTTGATTACATGTATATTAAACTAATTTCTTTTGTTTATGTCCTAAATATATGGCTGGCGTTTATCAGGGTGTCGATATTTGCTTATTAGCCGTCTTTTTGCCAAGATTTCGCATTATTTTGTCCAGAAGTGGAATTTTATCAAAAGTCACAAACTGTTGAGTTATCCCCCCTTTTGCAGTCAAACACTTGAAATCTTGTAGTTAGACTTCTAAATGCAATTTTGACGATAGGCTTGATTGGGACATAAAGATGAAATTATGCCGAATGTATGGAATCTTGTTTGATAGCTAGCATAGACCTTTTTTATGTTGAATATGTTGAATGATGCATCGTAAACGCTTGATAAAGGATTATATATTATTTAAAGTCCTATATTTGCCCGTATTTTCGTTTTATCACTATTAAGCAAGATCCTAATCTATGTGCTATCATTTGTTAATAGCCTCATATTATAATAATGCTTGTTTGAATTATAACTAAGTTTTGATTACATCTATACACGTATGTACTAATTTCCTTTGTATATGCCTAAATATGTGCCCCAAGTCAGACAGGCTGTTGATATTTGTTTTATTATTCGTCTTGGGAGATTTATCTTTGATATCATTTTATCAAGAAATGGAATTTTATCAAAAGTAACAAATTGTTGAGTTATCCCCCCTTTTTACAGCCAAACTCTTGAAATCTTGTGTAGGCAAAAGCACCAAGACAGAGTCCGTATTGAATGTCTGATAATATCATAGTTTGTATTTTGTATTTGTGTCTGCTGTATCCAAGCTGCTCTAACAAAGGTAAAACGATACATATCGTGGCCAATGTGCAGAATGTATGATATGCGTATTCCCAGCCGCGTACCTTCTGATTTGTTGGATAAATTTAAATAAAAATGTAAATGTTAAATTTTAATAAAACAAATACTGTAAGGCAAAGAATGTATGCCAGTTGAAATATTTCTGAATCATTTATTAGTATGGTTTACATGGACGTGAGAAAAAGTTTCAAAAACATTATACTTTGACTTTGTGCATATCAGCAGGCATCAAGTTCTTGCTTTACAGTATATAAAACCTGTGTTTGTTAGCAGTTGGAAGAAAGAAGACAAAGAGTAAGTTAGTTCCGTTGATGTCATATAATAACATCTATGCCATAATTGTATTTATTTAATAAGGACGGGGGATGGATGGCCTTATAGGTATCACGCGCACGCTGTATCATAAGGTGGGTCATTCAGTCAGCTAGCATGGTTTTGATTCCCCGTTTGTATGTGGCAAGAGTAGAATCGCCTGTCCAACCTCATGGGTTTTCTCCAGGTCCTCTGGTTTCCTCCCACTGCTAAAGACCCGAACGCACAAGCAAATTATTGAAATAAAATTGAACCATATGATAGTCCCGAATTTACCTAGTTTGTGTTGAGTGGATGTTAAACCCCATTTCTTTGTGGTTGGTTTAAATGTTAACATGAACAAATTGAATGTGTCTGTTCAATTTTTAAAATCTACCCATCTAAATCTGCTGGAAATATTGATGTTGTTTTTTTTATTTAATTATCTATGTAATATCAAATTAGTAATATTTCTTGTCACATCTTGTATTGATTTTTATACCTCGTGTTAGACCCCTGCATTGGCGGAGAAAGTTCATGGGGATTTTCCGACGTGGTTTTCCTTTTCAATGGTGCAGGCCTGAAGGCCTGACTAGGAAAGATGTCTAGTCGTTCGGATGGGACTAAAAACTGTTTTGTGTATACATTGGCATGGACGTAAAAGATCCCTTGGCAGAAGGAATACGATATAAGAGTAGGCCATAGTGCCGCTGGCCTGGTAAAATGCCCTTCATAGCACACTATATGGAGTAGTATGCCCAATGCCCATCTTCGTTACCCCTCTAGGAACAGAACAGTAGGATGTTAAACCTCATTTCATTTCATTTAACTCATTATTCCATGGTACTCCTGCTAAACTCTGTTGTTAGACTAATATCAGACACTCCCTATTGTGACTACATATGTCTCCTATAAATGACATTTGTTACCAGTTTATAGAAATTAGAATATAAGATTTAACTTCTTATTTGTCACATATCGTACAATTTTATAAATGTAGTTGTTGTTTACGTTCTGCTTCTGATGAGAAAAACATATTTAGAATCTCACAAAGAGAAAGAATTTCAAGACACCTCTCCCAAACTCTGAAATAAACTCACATACTACTATGCGTAGATGTCAATCTCTATTATCCCTCTTATAAATATAAATATACATGTTCATTTTTATTTTTTTTATTTGTTTGTGTCTTTATATTCTATTTGTCATTTTATATTTTATTTGTTGGTTTGTTTTTTTAATTTGCCTTGTTTCAATTATTGTAAAGGACTACAGAACACTTCCAGTGAAAGCAGCGCTGTATAACATATAATAATGATAATAATAATTGTAAATAATATTTTTATACGCCCACATTTTCATGTGGACGTATATTGTCGTCGCCCCTGTCCGTCCGTCCACAAATGTTTGTGGATTCTCTACAATTCACAATTCTTATCCAATTTTAACGAAACTTTTAATATAGGTTTATCCCCCTAAAATCTCGGCTGCTTTCGATATTGGCATATATCGGATCGAAACTTCATGGATTATGGCCCCTGATTGTACAAAAAATCACGTTTTTAGCTTGTGGACCCTATAGAGGTCACAATTTCGAACTGATTTGGATGAAACTTGACATGGATGTTAATAACCCAAAGATCCTGGTTCTTTTCGATAATTGCGCCCATCGGAACGTAACTTCCTGAATTATGGTTCCTGATTGTCCGAAAAATCGCATTTTTTAGCTTGTGGTCCCTCTGGAGGTCACAATTATCATCCGATTTAAAAAAAAACGTTTGAATATATCACCATTACACCGTATTAAAGGTGAAGTTTGAATTTTGTGAACATCGGACCAAAATTGTCGAACAAAATGGCCGCCGTTTGTACGCAAATAGTGTCAAAATATGGCATATCAAGGTTGTGGACTCTCTACAGATCACAATTCTTATCCAATTTTGACGAAACTTGAAATATAGGTTTATGCCAAAAAGATCTTGGTCTTGGCTGCTTTCGGTTATGGCCCCTGCTTGTACAAAAAATCATGTTTTTAGGCTTGTGGACCCTATAGAGGTTACAATTTTGAACCGATTTTATACGCCCACATTATAAATGTGGTCGTCTATTGCCGTCGCCCTGTCCGTACGTCCGTCTGTCGTCCACAATTTGTTGTGAACGCTCAAGAGGCTAAAGTTTATTTCCAATTGACTTTAATTTTATACACAGTGGTTAAGGTCATGGGACGAAGAAACCTATTGATTTTCAGCGACATCCGATAATTAATGCCAGAGTTATGACACTTGATCACTTTGAAAAATGTTGTGAACGCTCTAGAGGCTGAAGTTTATATCTGATAATTACTGCCAGAGTTATGGCCATTGAGGGCTTTGAAAAATCTTGTGGACTCTGTAGAGGCTAAAGTTAATATCCGATTGACTTTAAATTTATACACAGTGTTTAAGGTCATAAGACGAAGGAGGACCCTACTCATTTTCAACGATTTCCAATAATTACTGCCAGAGTTATGGCCCTGGGTCAATTTGAGATATCTTGTGGATGCCCTATAGGCTAAAGTCAATATCTGATTGACTTAAATTTATACACACTGTTTATAACGTCATGATACGAAGGATCCTAGGTATTTTCAACAATTTCTGATAATTACTGCCAGAGTTATGGCCCTTGATCACTTTGAAATTTCTTGTGGATTAAGGCCATGCGACAAACAATCGAAACAATTCTAATCATTTCTGATAATAACATAACGGGCTACATACTCGCAATAAGATTTTCATGTGTTATAAACGTTTTCCTTACTGACAAAAGAAAAAATATGCGACAACCCTCGTTGACTGCCGGGGCAACTTTGCTGTTGTGGGCGTATGTTTCGTTGCCTGGCAACCTATCTTGACGAAACTTGACATGCATATTTATAACCCAAAGATCTTGCGGGTTCCTGTCTATATTTGCGCCCATAGGAACGTAACTTCCTAAATTGTATTCTGGAAGGGTGTATTTAAAAAGTTTGTGTATCTTTTAGATGGTCTGTTTTTTTACACTGTATTTATCCAGCTGATAATACATTTTGGTTAATTATAACCGTACAAGAAATAAGACATGGTTTGTGAAAAAAGAATTGTCTATGTGGATTCTATTACTGGTTTATTCAGAGCAGGGCCTTATCCTTACATCAGATTATTATTCATTATTAAACTCAAATAATAGTTATCTAATTGTCTTTATTATCTATTTCAGGAAAATTGTCCAGTTGACACGTCTCCTTTGATGTGAGTATATACCAATATTTTAATATCTAATATGAAAAGGATGAATACTAAAAACAACTATTGTAAAACAATGTTCAGGGTTAGAAGGTTTAGTGGTCTAATGCGTGCTCTTCAGATCATGGGGTGTATATTGAGTCAAGTGGCTGGATTTCAATTCCAGGCAGTAAGGTCGTCTGTCCAACCTCGTGGATTTTCTCCTGTTTTCCCCCACTGCTAAATACTCCTTTTGCAAGCCAAATATTGAAATAAAATTTAACTATATGGTACTCTTGAATTGGCGTATTTTGTGTCGCGTGGGTGTTAAACCCATTTCTCTCTCCCCCCCCCCCTTTATAAAAAATGCATTAGAAAGTTTAAGGATAATATTGTATTTTTTATATTTTTGCAGAAGCAGCTTGGACCGTTTACCAATTCCTTTAAGGTCCCAACTTTTTATTTATTTAGAGGTGCTGCTCATTTATAATTTTTTTTAAATTTTTTTTCTTTTGATGCCATTGCCAGTCAGCACTACTGGTACCGAATTTAAAGCATTTAACAAATCAATCTTAAAGCATTTAACAAATCCAATCTTAAAGCATTTAACAAATCAATCTTAAAGCATTTAACAAATCAATCTTAAAGCATTTAACGAACAAATCTTAAACCACTGAGCCTCGTAAAGATACAAGAAGAACGCTGATCAAATTGTCAATATAAAAGGGGGATAACTCCATTTTTGGGTGTGACGAAATTAAATAAGGCTAAAGGGAGATAATTTTGTTTCTTGAAAGAAATCCTTATATTGGCGCATTCTTTGTAGACTAAAAATGCCAAGACGACATAGATTTAACCCAATAAATAATTTGAAGGCAAAGCAAAATAAAGATAAAACAGAAATAGAGAAAGAACAGAATGCATCCACTGTATCTTCAGGTGAGAACAAAGGCTCTATTAAAGTAGACAGCATTTCTTTAAACACAGAAAACATAAGTGTTACTATTCCTTCAAATGACGAAACACATACACTGTCTAATAAACCAGTTGAAACTGTTATAGACATCCCTACACTGCCAATTGACATGAAACGTCCAGTTTTAGCTAGTTACCATCAAGGAAATCCTTTATTCGGCAGATTTAGTGGAAGTCAATGTGTTGCTATGAGTGCCATGTCTATGTTGTTTACTAAAGTAAAACCTTTAGAAAGTTGGAATAGGGCAGACTTGGACAATATATTAATAGCCGGTAATGAATTATATGCTTCTCTTCAGTCGATGGCATCAATTAACAAGAGATATATTTTGGTATCGGAACTTCCAGATAAAATAGAAAAATTTGGTAAAATATTTAGTCTCAGTATCGCCGATGATTCATATGTCGGATTATTTTGGTCAAGAAATGCAAGTGGAATAGTTGACATAGTTATGAACTTATTTGAAGCCCTGCAAACTAGTCTGTTAATGCACGAATCATGCTTTGTTACTTTTGGCGGAAATACTTTTGCAATAATGAAACACTTGAATACATTTTTTATTTTTGATTCGCACAGCAGAAGTGATAGAGGATTGTTATATGAGAATGGTAGATGCATATTATTACATGTTAATGATATTACAGAAGTCTATCAACACTGTAACGAACTAGCAGTTTCTATGAACCTAGGTCCACAAACTCAATTTGAAATAACAGGTATTAACATTGATATTTTAACCGATTTATCTACACCAGATATACCCCAGTCTATAGATAGAGAATGTGTAATTGTTTCAGATGACAACAACATGTCTTGTAATGGTCCATTTAATGATATTTCAATAGATTTAGCAGAATCTAATGACGATGTTATTATTTCTCAAGTGGAATCCAATTCATTTGATTTTAACCCAATTTCATTGGCTACTAAAAGTAATATTTGTTCACAGCTTGGTCTACCTGCAAATTCAATCGAATACATTGTAAGTACGTGTCCATTAACGAAACCCTCAGAAATAAAATCCATTATTGGAGATGGCAATTGTTTTTTTAGATCTATATCGTATGCTTTAACAGGCACAGAGAATCACCATAGAAAGATTAGACTTGCTGTTGTAAAGCACCTTAAAACCCATGCCGCACAATTTAAACAGTATCTAAGATCTGATTACACCTCCGTAATTGACTATATCACTAGATCACGCATGAACTATGTTAAAAGTTGGGCATCTGAAATAGAAATATTTGCTGCTGCAGATTTACTTGAAACTGACATATATACGTACAGTAATAATAACTGGTTGAAATTTTCTAGATTGCAACACAAGGGAGATAATTCAATGAATGAAGCAATATATATTAATCATCTGAATGAAATACATTATGAAGTTGTTATGGATGTAATGAGAGATGTTCCTTTAGTCCAAGAACAAACATATGAAGTAAGTAATGATTGTAATGCTTCAGATTATGAACAAACAGCAAATGTACAATACACTGATACCAAAAATGAAACAGAAATCTTGTTCAAACACGATTCATTCTCTCAGAGTAAAAGTAGGAAGAGGAAAAGATGTACAAAATTCAAAAGAGATGCAGTTAGTAAAACACAAATACTTAAAAAGTCTAATAATTTAATTGACGAGCAAATGTCAGAAATAAGTAATGATTATGATAAACAGCCACTTCACGAATTAGATGATATAACAAATGACACCTTTCTTGATCAAACCGCCCCTTACCATGTTCGAAACCGCAAAAGAGGAAATAGATGGAAATCACACAAATTAGCAAATAAATCTAAAAATATAAAAGAAAAACAACAGTACGATCATGATAGGTATATGTCTTTCCTAAATGAACCAGAAGAAAGTAAAGTTAAATATTGTAATCTTTACAAAAATGACAAGTTTTAAACGAAGGGTAAAATCAATATTGAAAGTTAAGTCAAAAGAACGATATCGTGGTGATGCAAAGTACAGGAATAAAATCAAAGAGCGAAGTAAAGAGCACATCAAAGATCATTATAAAAATAATCCAGTTTTTACTAATAACATCAAACAACGCAGTGCGTTTAAATATAGGACCAATGTTAATCATAGAAATCTCGTTAAGCAACTTAGCATTTTGAAATACAGGACCAGTATAAATCACAGAAATCGGGTTAAGCGCCTTAGCACTGACAAATACCGGAGTAATATAAATCATAGAAACAGAGTAAAGCGCCTTAGCACTGAAAAATATAGGATAAATATAAATCATAGAAATATAGTAAAGCAGCTGAGCACTGACAAATATAGGGTTAATATAAATCATAGAAATAGAGTAAAACAACTTAGCACTGACAAATATAGGATTAATATAAATCATAGAAATAGAGTGAAACAGCTTAGCTCTGATAAATATCGGACAGATAAAAATCATAAGAACAAAATAATTGATCAGAATAAACAAAGAAAATTTAAAAAACAGATAGAGATGTCGGATATAGAAAAAGTTCACGAAGAGTTTAAGAAAGAGGCAAGTTATGGTCCAGAATATATCTGCTGTGTATGTCACAGATTATTGTTTAAAAACCAAGTAAATTCTTGCAACGAGAAATTTTACAATAAAGATGATAAAGTCAAGAAAGTAGCAACCCATTGTATCACAAAAACATATTTACACGAATGTTCTATTGATTGTATAGATAACTGTGACTATCCCGAAGGTTATAAAGCGTTATGGATTTGTTTTACTTGCGATTCTAAAATTAAATCTGGTAAAATACCTGCAGAGAGTGTTAAAAACAATTTAGACCCAGGTCTTGTACCACAACAGCTGGAATGTTTAAATAGTCTTGAGGCACATTTAATAGCTTTAAATATACCTTTCATGAAAATGGTCAACTTAGCTAAGACAAAACAGTTTAAAGTCAGTGGAGAAACTGTCTGTATTCCTAACAATATTAATGAAGTGACTAAGGTTTTACCCAGATCTGAAAGTTCTGATCAGCTAATTAGACTGAAATTAAAAAAGCGAATTACACATAAAAGCTATTATCAATATGAATTTGTTAGCAAGACTAAATTAAGAGATGCTTTACTTTTTTTGAAGGAAAATAACCAGTATTATACAGAGGTTGAATTTGACAAAACCTGGAATTTTGAAACAGATATAGAAGGTAAGGGAGATAACTCCAATTTGGAACAGTTGAAACCTGACACCCTGAACAACTCTGATACACTAGAAAATGAAACTGATAGTTTACCAGACATAGACATGCCACTTGATGAGTTACATGGACTCTTATCACCTGTCGCTTTATGTAATTCTAAAACAAGACAAGATGACACTGATAGCTTACCAGACATAGACATGCCACTTGATGAGTTACATGGGCCATTGTTAAGTACATGTTTGCAACCCGTTGACCTTGCACAAGATATTTTAGATAACACTGATAGTATATTTTCTATTTCTCCGACAGAAAATAAAAATCCTGTTAGAATTTTAACAGACAAAACAAATGAAGCTCTGTGTTTTCCGACTCTATTTCCAACTGGACAAAATACATTTTCTGATAATCGAGATGAACGCATCACTTTAGGTCGTTATTTACACTGTCGTCTAATGAACGTTGATAACCGATTTGCTAAAAATACAGATTACATTTTTTATGCCCAGTATTTATATGAACTCAGTCAAGTTGTCTCAAGTGTCTCCATTGCTTTGCGCAAAACAAAATCGGGTGGTAATAGAATAACAGCTGATATGCTTACAAATGAAGAACCTTTGAAAAATATTCTGAAATGTGATGATGGCTATCGATTTTTGAAATCTGTACGAGGTTCACCCAGTTATTGGAAGACTACACAATCAGATTTGTTTGCTATGATTAGACAATTGGGAGTCGCGACGTATTTTATCAGTTTTTCATCTGCTGAGCTTCGTTGGTCATCGTTTATTGAGGTAATTCTTAGACAGCAAGGTGATAATAGAAAAGCTAGTGATTTAGATTGGGCCGAGAAACAAGAAATACTCAGAAGCAATCCTATAACTATAGCAAGAATGTTCGATCACAGGTTTCATTATTTCTTAAAGAATTTTATCATGTCAAAAGCTGAGCCTATTGGTAAAGTAAAAGATTATTTCTATCGCATAGAATATCAAATGCGCGGAAGTTGTCATGTACATGGGCTATTATGGATAGAAGATGCACCCATACTTGGTAGAGACCCTGACAGTAAAGTTGTTGAATTTGTAGATAAATACATAACATGTAAAATGCCAAACATTTCAGATGATCCAGAACTACACGAAATTGTATCCAGTGTTCAAACGCACAGTAAAAAGCATTCAAAATCTTGTAAGAAGAAAAATACGGTATGTCGATTTAATTTCCCAAGACCACCCTCTGAAGAAACCTTTGTTTGTAGAACTGTAGACATGGACAAAAGTGATAATCAGGAATCCAGAAATGACGAAATTAGCAATGATCAGGCTAAGACAATCCTAGAATGCATAATGAAGGCCATCTCGGACCCCGATAAGAATTACGATTCTTTTGACGATTTATATACTGATCTAGATATCACTCAAGAGTTATTTGTAAAAGCATGCGAAAAGCTAACAAAGAAAAACAATCTAGTTCTTAAAAGAGACCCCAATGATGTATGGATAAATCAGTATAATCCTGACTTACTAAGAGCATGGAATGCTAATTTGGACATACAATATGTATTTGATGCCTACAGTTGTATTGTATACATTGTGTCATATATATCAAAGTCTGAAAGAGAAATTGGTTTATTATTAGGCGATGCTCACAAAGAAGCTGTTGAAGGTAATTTGGATGCTAAAAGTAGTCTAAAAAAGATTTCAAGTACGTATTTACATAGTAGAGAGGTTTCAGCACAAGAAGCGGCATATCGTGTGTGTAATCTACGCCTTAAAGAAGCATCACGAAAAGTAGTATTTATACCGACAGGTGAGAATAATATCCGAATGACATTACCTTTATCTATTCTTAAAAGTCGTGCAAACGAAGGTACGCTAACGGATGACAACATGTATCAAACTAGCATTGTTGATAGATATAGGGCACGACCAGATGGCATTCAATTCGATTATATGTGTATAGCTCAGTTCTGTTCTGAATATAGAGTCATGGCTAAGAGTGAGAAAATTGATGTTGATCGTGAAAATAACCCTGCATATAAACTTAAAGGTGACCTTGGTTATATCATAAAACGTACAAAAACCAGTCCTGCCGTAATACGTTACGCTAGATTTTCAATTACAAAAAATCCAGAGCTTTTTTATCTCAGTAGTCTACAACTTTTTCTGCCTTATCGACAAACTGAACAGCTCAAGCCCCCTCCTCTTGAAACGTATGAAGATTTCTATAAATTTGGATCTGTGAGATATTATAATGATGTTGAATTAGTAAGAGAAATTGTTAATAACAACCGTGAACAATATGAAAAAGATGCAGTTAATATTGAAATGGCACAAGAAATCCTCGAAAAATGTGGACCCTTAGACGATGCATGGGCAAATATTTGTGTTGAAACAGAAGTTGATCGATTAGAATGTATAGAATTACAAGGTAATGAAACAATTAATGAAGATGACGACCCTGTCGAGATACCTGATTTGTTAGGCAATAGAAAATCAGACAAGAAAGATAGGCATAAAGAAAAATGTGACACAGTTATCTCCCATTCACAAGCTATACCTTTATTAAGATCATTAAATAAGTTACAATCACAAGTATTTTACAAAGTACGACAATTCTGTCTAGATAAAATTCATAACAAAAACCCAGAACAATTCATGCTATTTTTAACAGGTGGTGCCGGTACTGGAAAGAGTCATATCATCAAATGTATATATTATGAAGCATCAAGACTATTAGCCAGAATTAGTGACAGTCCCGATGACACAACAGTTGCAATGATAGCACCAACTGGCGTCAGCGCTTATAACATCTCATCATCAACGATCCACGCGATGTTCAGCCTTCCGATCCATATAACTTTGCCTTACATAGGATTGTCCTCAGATAAAGTAAACACACTTAGATCTAAATTAGGTAATCTAGAAATTCTGATAATTGATGAAATATCTATGGTTGATCATAAACTATTATGTTACATACACGGTAGATTAAGACAAATCAAACAAACACCTGATCATGTATTATTTGGTAATGTTTCTATTATTGCTGTTGGAGATTTTTACCAGTTACCTCCCGTGAAAGGCAGACCTCTGTACAGTGATAATGAAATAGTTGATCTGTGGCAAGATAATTTTAAACTTGTTCAACTCACGGAAATAATGAGACAGAGAGATGATTTGACATTTGCGCAAGCATTAAATAGAATACGCACAAAAAAGAACTCTGATGAAATGTCTGTAGATGATATTAATTTGTTCAGTAGTAGGGTTACAGGTGAAGAATCTGATGCAGTGCATATAGTTTCTACAAATAAGCAGGTAAATGAAATTAATGTAAAATTCTTACATAGTAAATGTCCAGATACCATAACCATTGCAGCAAACGATTATTCAAAAGATGCTAGAACAGGTAAAATGAAGAAATTGGAGAAACCTCTGACTGGTAAAGTAGATTCTAGTTTACCTAACGTATTAGTAATTGGTATTGATGCAAGAGTTATGTTAATTAAGAATTTGAATGTTAGTGATGGTCTTACTAATGGTTGTTTTGGTAAAGTAACTTATATCACAATGGATAATGATAAACCTAAAATAATATACGTTAAGTTTGATGACGAAAGAGTTGGGGCTATTTTACGTAGAGAAAATAAAAGATCAAATGATGATATACCAGAAGGCAGCACTCCTATTGAGATACAAGAAGAAAAAGTAAATTATCGTGGTGACATCAGGAGACAATTTCCACTTAAACTAAGCTATAGTACAACGGTCCATAAGGTACAAGGTTTGAGTCTAAGTTCTGCAGTTGTATCACTAAAGAAAATATTTTCACCGGGTCAGGCGTACGTGGCATTAAGCAGAGTCACATCCTTAGAGGGTTTAATTATTAGAGATTTTGATGAAAAAGTAATATATTGTGATCCCCGAATTGAAGAATCAATCAATAAGATGCCATTATATTTAGAACCGCAGGTAGAAAATCGTAGAAATACTGAAATATTGCTGTTTAATGTAGAGGGATTAATGCAATATTATGAAGACGTGAAGAATGATTATAGGTTTATCCAGGCTGACTTTATCTGTTTAACAGAAACATGGATCTCCCAAATAGCAGAATGTAGAAACTTTAAACTTGACGGCTATACATTATTTAATCAACCTAGACATACATGTTATGATAACTCTAATATATATGACAAAATAAAATCCATGAAAAACGGTGGCGTTGGTATTTATTATAGCAATAAGAGACATTGTAATATACATAGATTAGGTACCTTTAATATAGAACATGTTGTATTTAGTATATCTGATATTAATCTTACTGTAGTTGTTATTTACAGACCTAGCTGTTATAAAGCTGATTTATTCATTTCTAATTTACAGATTTTATTGACAGAGTTAGAAAATTATGGTGGTGATGTGATTGTAATGGGTGACTTCAATCAGAACCTTTTGGATGGAAATTCAACCATTGCAAGATGTATGTCAGAGAATGGTTTTACGCAACTTGTGAATTTTGTAACAACAACTGGTGGGACTCTATTAGATTTAGTTTTTGTTAAATATTTAGATCAGAGTAAAGTTCACTTAAACCTTGTTTCAACCTATTTCAGCTACCATGAATGTATCAGAATAGGATTAGATGACTGATGATAAACTAATTCAAACAAATCTTAGCCTACACAATATGCCCATTACCTCCCTTTAATAGTGGTCTTATGTAAAGTGGTCTTACGTAAAGTGGTCTTATGCAAAGTATTGATATAAGTGTAAATAGTTTTTCAAATATATGTTTATTATGTCAAATAGGTTTAAATAACTGGTTTACATGTAATGTATTGATATAAGTGTAATTAGTTCTTCAATAATTTTCAATTTTGTTTCCTTTAATTAGTTGTCACCTACAAAATACAAAAGTAGTAATTTTTAAATATGATGCCTCCCTTGAGGCATCATATTTAAAAATTACTCCAATCCTTAGGGGGATCATGTGGCTAAGTGGGTAAGACGCTGACTCCCTAGCCTGGAGGTCGGGTTTTCAATCCCTGCATTGGCCGAGAAAGTTCATCCAGATTTTCTTGCGGGGTTTCTCATTGTCAGTGCTGCAGGATGGAGGGCCTGACTAGGACAGCTGTCTAGTCGTTTGGGTGAGACGAAAAATCGAGGGTCCCGTGTACAAATTGGCGTGCTTGTAAAAGATCCCTTAATTATCAATATGGTAAGCGTTCATGATCTGTCATCTACAAGATACAGATTATGGGTAAACTGATATAACCTGATATCTTCAGACAAATGTTTGAAGATACCAATTTATATATATCAGGTTATATAACCTAATATATATATATATATATAAATATGAAGTTTCTAGAAAGAAAAAACCAATAATTTCATCTTAGCTAGCACTTTCACCCACTATGGGGATCGTCAGGGTTTTAATAATGAGCTTGTATACTATCTCATTACACCAAAATACTAATATAGCAGCTTGCATGTTCTGTTTCTACTGAACATCATGAAAAGTGCTAGCCTTTGAATTAGTATTTTGGTGTCTTTCTTTAAACATACATTATCCAAGAGCTAAATCTGCCTATTGCAGGTGTTTCTTTTGGCCTGAAATGTTTTCTAAATTATTGACTAGACATCAATAAATGTTTTCTAAATTATTGATTTGACATTAATTATCTTATCCAGGCCATAGTTAACTCTCAATGGCATAAGATTTATCTGCTATTAAATAGATTAGAACGGTAAGCCATATTTAAATTTAAAAATGAAGGAGTGAAGCTTAGCTGCCAACCAGCAACTATGTTTGTTTGCAATTATTGCACATGTCTTGTCTGTCTAACTTGATGATAATTGGTATATTACTTGTAGAGAATATATGTAAAAGCATCTAGTTGAATAATGAAGATAGTAGGATTTTAAACTCCACCCCATTTCATTTCAATAATGGAGATATTCAGTGATATTCACTTGTTTTGATCATGGATGATTATATAACATTTATAATGTTTATGCATTGGAATATTTAATTGTTGTATATATTGATATTAGTGTAAATATTTTATTCAAATATATGTTTATTATATCAAATATGTTTAAATAACTGGTTTACTTATATCATAGTTATCAATATGCTACTAGATATATTTAAAGTGTAAACTGATGCAACATGATATCTTCAGACAAATGTAATATCATGCCTGTTTTTACTACTTCCAGACTTTTATGTCGTAACTTAATCTAAATTACCAATGGCATTGATTTAATTGCCCTATTTAATATAAGTGTAAATGTATTCAAATATATTATTATATCAAATATTATATGTTTCAATATTTTGTTAAACACATTATACATGAGATAAATCTACCTATTGCAGGTCTTTTGTTTACGAGTGAAATGTTATATAAACTATAAATTAAACATTTATTAACATAATAGACCGTAATCAATTCTCGATGACATCTTATGTGTCGGATTTTCATGGGATTTAAATCCATTCTGCTGCTCAACAGACATTTATGCTTTTTATCTACTGACTTTAGTAATGATGATTACGCTTGACCTTAAAAGTCAGTTGCTTATATCCATATTCGGAGTGGAGCAATTTAACTGAAATTTTCCGCATATCCCCTTTACATTATCTAGTTTTAAACTGAAATTTTCAGCATATCCCCTTTACATTATCAAGTTTTAAACTATTAAACTTAGAACTGCCAACTTGTAAGCTAATTGTCCATAATGTATCTTTAAATAACTGGTGATCAATATGCTTAGCTTTAATAAGTTGTCAGCTACAGCTACAAGATGCATTTCAAGTGTAAACTGATGTAATGTGGTATCCTCAGATAAGTGTAGTAATATTTAAATATAATGCCTCTATATATATATATATTATATATATCGTGCCAGTTATCAGAAGTTTATCCCATGATTTACATTTAAATATTATATAAATGTCATCCACGATGACAATGGCAGTTATGACCTTTTTAGTAATTAAGCCATCCTATCATAGTTTTTTATATGTATAACATCAAAATAGTCCACACGAATTATAGTCATTTTGTAATGCAATGTCTATATGTTATATGAGATGTTTGTGTCATAATGTGTATCTGAAAACAATGGTGTCAATTACTTTTTAATAAAACTTGTCAATTATCATCAAGTACCTAATTAAAGACAAGTCATGGTCTGAAAAGTTTAGCTTTCTTGAATATAAATTGTCTTTTATAAGTAAAGAAAGTCGGTAGTAATTGGAGTTATTTCTGAATTAACTTCTTACCAATAGTATTATTTATCTTTGTTTTATAAGAATATTTTTTATGTTTATAATGTGTCTTTGGTTTAAAGATACCTTATTATTAATTGTAACCCCCATTATTTTGTATTTATCTACAGCTAATAAAATGAACACATTTAATTTGATTTGTTCTTTAATAATCACACCAACAATATATCTTAATAAGGACAAGTAAATTGGTCAAGTATAATGTGAATTACAGAATATAAGCTTCATTGAATATAGTTGTCTATGGCTCCTATTTGTGTCTACTGTGCAGTCCATGCGTAAATATGATTGACCAGCATTACTATTCGACAGAAACGTTCAAATTGGCTGTTGACGCTGAATAAATATTAGTATTTATTGTTGGCATTGAGGCGTTAATTGTTCCTGATAATGGGAAATTTCATATTTCTGCATTAAAAAATGAAATGAAATAATTTTGAACTTCCTATGCTATATCCAATCAAATAGCCAAGTGAATTTTCACCTTTACGGGATCTCAGCTTTCCGACCTATCCGAACGATTATACGTTGTCCCTTACCAGTCCCTCTGTCCTGCACCACTGACAAGGATGACCTACTCCTAAAAATCCCGATGAACTACCTCGGCCCACGCAGGGATCTAACACGGGACCACCAGGCTAGAAATATCGAGGGTTTAGGAGGGCCGAATGGTTAGCATGTGCGTGCTCTATCATAAAGACCACTACGCGCAAGCGAATGGCTGAATAAAATTAAACAATATGTTAGTTCCGAAATGACCTAGTTTGTGTCGAGTGGACATTAAACAGCATCTTCTCTCTCTTTCTCTCTCTCTCTCATTGATGAATAAATTTCGGTCCGTGAATTTTCCGGCGTTGTCCCCCCTTGTCAGTGATGCAGGACGGAGGGTCTGCAAAGGACAGCTGTCTGGTCGATCGGAGGAGAGAAAAAAACGTGGTCCCGTGTACACATTGGCATGCACGTAAAAGATCCTTTGCCAGTTGGAATTCGATGTATAAGTAGGACGTAGCGCCGTTGTCCGGGCAAAATTTCCCTTATAGTACACTGTATGAAGTATGCCCGTCTCCATTAGCACAGGTTAGGAGCAGAGCAGTAAGACGTTAAACCCCATTTCATTTCATTTCAATACCGGATGCATTGCATCATGTTATTTGTAAAAACCACTGACATGGGAAAACATCAGTATTCAGATCTTTTTTACAGTTTCTAAGACTATACCCACTACTCTCCCACCCCCCAAAAACACACAGTTGCATAACTCAGATATTGACACGTTCTTTGCACGCGCATTACGAATTGAAAAAAAGAGTTGAACAATTCACATCATGATAATCCTAGTTCGGTAGAATCAAACAGACGCGAGCAATTCAAATATGTAATCGAAAACTCAAAATTCGAAGAAATACTAATTTTAGTAAATTTTCAAATTTTGAAGAAAATATGAGATCGACATGTTATCTCAATTCGGCCGTTATCGCATCCGCACTATCACAAGCTGTACAAAAATATAACTGTTTCGAAAATCGGTTGCGAATTGACATAATTAGGGCCGGTTTTCAATTTTCGTGCACGTTAAAGATTTACACCAATTCCGGTCTCTTCACAACTTTCGTAATAGTTATAAGTACTAACTGCTTAAAACATGGAAAATCAATATGCACAACTCTATTCTAAATGGAATTTAGTTTTCCGAATGGGACAGAAAACAGTTTTTTTTAGTCTCATAACGACCATAAAGCTAAATGAAACTTATCAGCATAAAATTCGCTTTTTTCATACGGACGGGCGACTTTGATATAAACAACTACAGCTGGGAGCTTTATTTTAACTGGTAAAAAGTGATGACGTCATGTAGACAAAAAATCTGGGATATTAATTTCAAGAGTAACTGTTATTTACTAATATGAATTATTTTCACCACAGAAGCACCAGTAACAGATATTGGTTAACAGTAAAACCCCCTTACTTCAAATAAGGCCACTTTGAAAAATAGCTGTCTATATATGCTCTGTACGTTGGTTATACGTACAGATTTGATACACCCTTATTTTATGTACAGTGTCGCTTAACAATGAAAGATGCCGTTTTCAATTTTCGATTCCTTTGTTTTCATACTCATGATATTTAGGACTTTGCGCTGTTCGTACATAAGACTACAGACTAAACTCTCTGTAAAAAAAAGTACCAAAATAAATATTACGTTGACATTTCGAGAAAAAAAAACCCTCTAAAAATACGACGTTTTGGATTTTCAATCTCTTTTTTCGACTAGTCATGACATTTAGAGAAATTGTACAATGTTTTCACACAATACACCACCCATAAACTCTCGACTGAGAGAGTTTTAAAAAAATCGTAGGCGGCGTTTCCGAGAAACGTGCGTTTAAAGTTGATGGAAATCGTAAATAATCTTACTTTTCAAAGTCCCGTAGCCTTTTTAGTTTGAACAATAAACTTGTCGCTATAGTACCATCTTGTAGATAATTCACGTGGCTATCAAACGACATAATACTTTAATTACTCGGTACGGTGTGACCAAAATGCGAAAAAAAAGTGAAAAATCAAAGCTAACATTTCAGAACGAAACTTATATTGATGTAACTCGAATTTCAAAATTCCAAAAAATAACAATTTTAGGAAAATTTTGAAAATTTTCCAATTTTCACCGAAAAAAATTGAGCGACAAAGTTTCAAAAATCGACGTTTTTGAATTGCTATCAACTCAGAAATATCTGAAGCTATGCAAAAATGTAACTATCTGAAATATCGGTTGAGAATTAACAGAATTATGGCCGATTTTCAATTTGCGTGCACGTTAAAGATTTAAGGCATTACCGCTATGCGCACAAATTTCGTTTTACATTTAAGCACTAACTACTACCCAGTTTCCCTAGAGAAAATCAAACTTCAGACCTTTATCTCTTATAGTTGCTGAGAAATAGGCAAAATGAAAAAAAAAATAATAATATTAATCTTAGTAATAACAATAGAACTGTTTTCCGAATGAGACAAAAAAAAATACCTTAAGTATCAGGTAATAACCAAAACCCAAAATCGCACCATTCAACATTACCTTTTCATAATTATAACTCTGGGGTACCTTATTTATAAATAGCTTCAACAGAGAGCTTCATTTTCACTGGTATCAAATGATGACGTAATGTAGACAAAAAATCTGCGATATTAATTTCAGGAGTAACTGTTAATTACTATAATGAATTATTTTCATTCTAGAAGCACTAGTACCAGATATTGGTAACCATTCAAACACTCTTTGTTCAAATATTGCCAGTTTTAAAAAAAGCTCTCTATATATGCTTTATACGTATGCAAAACGTTCCATTTATAACCAATTCGGACTTTTGTCGATGTCACACCAACAGAATTGGACAGATGTCGAAAATCCAAATATGTATTTGAAAATCAAAATTCCAAGAAATAACAATTTTAGTAAATTTTCAAAAACAATTGAGAACGACATGGTTATATCAATTCGACCGTTATGTAGACATAAAACCTGGGATATTAATTTCAGGAGTAACTGTTAATTACTAAAATGAATTATTTTCATTCTAGAAGCACCAATACCAGATACTGGTTACCATTCAAACACCCTTAGTTCAAATATTGCCAGTTTTAAAAAAAGCTCTCTATATATGCTTTATACGTGTGCAAAACGTTCCATTTATAACCAATTCGGACTTTTGTCGATGTCACACCAATGTGTTACACGGAACGTTGGAATCGCGTTCAGGTCAGCTACTCAAATATGTAACTAGTTCAAAAATAAGTTGAATATTCAATGACATATCGACAATATTCTGATTTCGTGCACTTTAATGATTTGACGTCACTAACATATAAAAATTTATCTGTAATTAGAGATAGGGCCCCAAGCTCAAACTACATCATGCTTTCTATCATAGGTGCAATATTCGTACTTCTGCACGATACTACTGCAAGATACAACTGCAATCTACTGATAATTGGATTTCCTTATAAACAGCGCGAGCCGTCGATTTGTGTCGAGATGATTACGGTTATGAGGTAATTTTGACAAAGAAGAAACAATATTAATTCAAAGACTAATTATTACACACAGAAATCAATTATTTCTGTTACAGGGTCACTAAACCCATATTTTGAATATAAGTAAACACTCAGAGTTGAAATATTTTTAGCTCAAATATCGTCACTGTGATAGAAATGGGGAATTTTGAATATGCTCTAAACGTTGGTAAAACGTACATATTGTATCAACTCTTACTGCATGTTTCGCTTAACAATGAATGGTGACGTTTTCAGTTTTCGATCCCTTTGTTCTCATACTCCTGATATTTCTAAATGTTGCGCAATAGTTTCATACCTAAGACTACCGATAAAACTCCCTGTAGAAGAAGTTCCAAAAAAAAATTACGTTGACTTTTCGAGAAAAAGACGTCTAAAAATGCTCCAAATGGTAAAAATGCGACGTTTTGGATTTTCAATCTCGTTTTTCGACTACTCATGACATATAGAGAAATTGTACAATGGTTTCACACAATACACCACCTATAAGACTCTCGAATGAGAAAGTTTTAAAAAAATCGTAGGCGGCGTTTACGAGAAATTCGCGTCTTAAATTGATCGAAATAGAAAAATACCTTACTTTTCAAACTCAGATAACTTTTTTATTTTTTGATAGAAACTTGTCGCTATAGTACCATCTTGTAGATAATTCACGTGGCTATCAAACGATATAATACTTTAACTACTCTGTAATCAACCAATTGATACATCGTATTTTACGCATCGGTACCCATTTTTCAGAATTTTGTCAAACTTTGGATACTTTTCTTGACCACTTCCGGTGATTAGAGGATTTTTTTTTATAGCTCATGGACTGGTTTGGACCTTCGACTTCATATTCCATAAGTTTCAGAAAAATCGTAGGCGCCGTTTTAAAGAAATAAGAACTCTACGATTTGACCAAAATGCGAAAAAAAGTGAAAAATCAAAGTTAACATTTCAGAATAAAACTAATATTGTTGGAATCGGATTGATGTCAGCTATCCAAAAATATAACTCATAATTCAAAATACCAAAAAATAAAAATTTTGGAAATTTTTGAAAATTTTCCAATTTTCACCAAAAAAATGAAAGCGACAAAGTTTCTAAATTGGACGTTTGTGAACTGCTATCTTCTTAGAAATGTCTCAAGCTATCCAAAAATGTAAATATCAGAGAAATCGGTTCACAATTACCAAAATTAAGGCCGATTTTCAATTTTCGTGCACGTTAAAGATTTAACGCATTTCCGCTATGCGCACGAATTTCGTTTTACATTTAAGCACTAACTACCACCCAGTTTCCCGAGAGAAAATCAAACTTCAGACCTCTATCTCTTATAGTTGCTGAGAAATAGGCAAAATGGAAAAAAAAAAAAAGAATAATAATAATAATATTAATCTTAGTAATTTCAATAGTCTTTCACCATTGAAAAATGGTGAAAGCCTAATAACTAGACCTGCATGCAGGAATGACGGGTTTCACTGGTGCCACGTTACCCTTGAACATATCACTTCCGGTGCCAAGTTGCCCTTGAACATATGTCACCTCCGGCACCAACAAAACCACTAAACAGATTTCCAAATAAACATTGCTCACATCAAATAAAATGGACGCAGAATCAACCAAATCCAGCAATATCTTGACAAAATTACATTACTTCCGGTGTTAATGAAAATGTTCAATTAGTTTTATGAAATCAGAAATGGCATACGATATCATATAGTGAAAATTTTATGTAAATCGAATAATAATTGCCACTTTTAAAGACCAAAAAACTTGAAAAGTGACTTTTAGAAAATCGGCTATTTCTCTGCAACCGTACAAGTTAGAAACCATTTTGTGGTATCTGTATGATCGTATGGGTTCATTCTATTTGTTGATTTGCATCAAATACCATAATTTGAAAAAGATTTCAAAACAGACTCATTTGAATAAAATATCCGTTTCGAAGGCTAAAAATACAGTTTTTGCCAAAATGACGTTACTTCCGGTGATAATAAAAATCTTAAATTACTTGTATGAAATCCCAAATGGCATTAGGTATAACATGGTGTAACGTTTATGAAAATCGAATAATAATTGACACTTTTATGGCCCCAAAACCTTCAAAAGTGACCTGTAGAAAACCGTCTATTTCTCGGCAACCGAACAAGTTAGAAACAATTTTATGATATCTATATGACCATATGAGTTGTGTTTATATGTGAATTTAAACCAAAAGTTAAAATTATTAATACATATTAAGTAATTCTTGGTTGAATAAAACATTGATTTAAAAAGTTTAAAATGCAGTTTTTTGACAAAATGACGTCACTTCCGGTGTCAATTTTAAATTGTAATCAACTTGATATGACGCTACATGCTTTTTGAATCAAATGATGTCACTTTTATAAAAATCCAATAATAATTGATTATTTTACTGGCAAACTAACGAAAACAGTGACTTATGCAGAACTGCCCATTTCTTGGCAACTGCTTATATTACAAACTAATTTTAACATACATTTTCTTCGTATGGATTATAGCTACATGTTTTTAAAAGTTACGAAGAAATATTTTAAAATCTGAAAAGCCTGAATGGGTTGTAAATAGGTCAATTTTACACCATTTTTAGCCTCTTAATCCAATTTGCTCGAAAATGAAATCGAAATTAAAAAAACTGCTTCCGACATTTTTTGCGCCTACAAAGGACACACTCTTTGAGTCATATAATTTTTCAAAAAAGTAATATTTGTTTTCGAAAAATGTACCTAACTGTCAAAATTGTAGTTTTTGGTAAAATTATGCCACTTCCGGTGCCGACAGATAACACTTTCGGTAATTAAAAAAATGACAATTGAGGCAACGAAGCATATGAACTTTGTTTTATACAAATCGAACAATAAAAAATTAATCTAGGACTGAAAAACTGAATTAGCCAATGGCGGCCAAGGAAAATTACTGAGACAAAATTTTTTTAACATTTTTGCGCTAGTCAGATGACTCTTTATTTCTGTGCACAACACGACTAAAAAATATTCATAAATAAAAAAGTTTTTTGTAAAATTTTAAATTTTCGAAATTTGGCGCCTAATATCTTCGAAGATTTGTCGAAAATCAAAAATCGAAAGTAGCGTAGCTATGTGCCCTGTCTCCGGCTATGCCAAAATGTATCGACAGTTAAAATCCAATGATTATTGTTAAAATTACTGCAATATTATTAAAAACCCTAACTTCGGTGATTTCGGACATTTCGCATTGTCGCAGAACGTTCAAAATAGCTTTATCCTCTAAGTCACACCCACTTTCCCAGTAAAACCGAAGAAATCGTAACGATGCGACAAGCAGTTGCTGAGATCTACTCAAAACAAAAGAAGAATAATAATAATAACTAGACCTGCATGCAGGAATGGCGGGTTTCACTGGTGCCACGTCACTTTCGGTGCCACGTTACCCTTAAACATATGTCACTTCCGATACCAATGAAACCATCAAACAGGTTTCCACATAAGCATTGTAAACATCAAATAAAATGGACGAAGAATCAACCAAATCCAACAATATCAATTCATTTTATATATATGTTACTTGTAAGTGATCCTGGCAAAATTTCATTACTTCCGGTGATAATGAAAATGTTCAATTAGTTTTATGAAATCAGAAATGGCATAAGGCATCATAATGGCGAAAATTGTATGTAAATCGAATGAGAATTGCCACTTTTATAGACCAAAAACCTTGAAAAGTGACTTGTAGAAAACCGTCTATTTCTCGGCAACCGTACACGATAAAAACTATCTTTTGGTATCTATATGATCGTATGGGTTCAATCCATTTGTTGATTGGAATCAAATATCATAATTTGAAATATATTACAAATCAGACTCATTTGAAAAAAATGTCTGTTTTGAAGGTTAAAAATACAGTTTTTGCCAAAATGACATTACTTCCGGTGATACTGAAAATGTTAAATTAGTTCTATGAAATCATAAATGACACAAGATATCATATGGTGAAAATTTTATGAAAATCGAATAATAACTGACACTTTTATAGACCAAAAACCTTGAAAAGTGACTTAAGGAAAATCGCCCATTTCTCTGCAACCGTACAAGTTAGAAACCATTTTGTGGTATCTGTATGATCGTATGGGTTCAATCTATTTGATCAATAGAATCAAATATCACAATTTGAAAAAAATAACAAATACGACTCATTTGAATAAAATATTGTTTTTTGAAGGCTAAAATTTAAGTTTTGAGCAAATGACGTCATTTCCGGTGGCAGCGCAAGGGGTAAAATGGTTTGACATAGTCCACTATGGTATTAGGCATCCAATGGCGAAAGAAAATTGAAAATCGAATAATAATTGATTCTTTTACAGCCAAAATTACGTGAAAAGTGACTCATGCAAAATTGCCTATTTCTCGGCAACTGCTTATATTACAAACTAATTTTCACATACATTCTCTTCGCATGGATTATAGCTACAAGTTTATAAAAGTTACGTAAAAATATTTTAAAATCTGAAAAGCCTGAATGAGTTGTAAATAGGTCAATTTTACGCCTTTTTTCACCTCTTAATCCAATTTGCTAGAAAATGAAAAAGAAATTAAAAAAACTGCTTCCGACATTTTTTGCGCCTTTAAAGGACACACTCTTTGAGTCATATAATTTTTCAAAAAAATAATATTTGTTTTCAAAAAATGTACCTAACTGTCAAAATTGTAGTTTTTGGTAAAATTATGCCACTTTCGGTGCCGACAGATAACACTTTTGGTAATAAAAAAAATGACAATTGAGACAACGAAGCATATGAACTTTGTTTTATACAAATCGAACAATAAAAAATTAATCTAGGACTGAAAAACTGAATTAGCCAATGGAGGCCAAGGAAAATTACTGAGACAAAATTTTTTAACATTTTTGCGCAAGTCAGATGACTCTTTAATTCTGTGCACAACACGACTAAAAAATATTCATAAATAAAAAGGTTTTTTGTAAAATTTTAAATTTCCGAGAATTGGCGCCTAATATCTTCGAAGATTTGCCGAAAATCAAAAATCGAAAGTAGCGCAGCTATGTGCCCTGTCTCCAGCTATGCCAAAATGTATCGAAAGTTAAAATCCCATGATTATTGTTAAAATTACCGCAATATTTGTAAAAACGATAACTTCGGTGATTTCGGACATTTCGCATTGTCGCAGAACGTTCAAAATAGCTTTATCCTCTAAGTCACACCCACTTTCCCAGTAAAACCGAAGAAATCGTAACGATGCGACACGTAGTTGCTGAGATCTACTCAAAACAAAAGAAGAATAATAATAATAATAATAAGAATAATAATTTTAACAAAAACAATAGTGTTTCACACAAGCTTCGCAGTGTGAAACCCTAATAATAAGAACTAGACTTGCTTGCAAGGCTGAAGGCTTTCACCTTACCGAAGGCAGCAAAAATTGCCTACAACTCACCCCTTAAAACACACACACACACACGCTTAAACAACTCAGACATGACACTTTCTGTGCATGCGCATTACGATAGAAGGAAAGTGAAAAATATAGTTGAACAATTATGAACATGGATTGGTAGAATCCTACAGACGCCAGAAATCGAAATACTCAATCAAAAACTCAAAAATTCTAAAAAAAATTACAAGTTCAGTACATTTTCAAATTGTTAGGAAAAAAAGAGAACTGCGTGGTATTGCAATTCGACCTATATCGCATCCGCAATATCCCCGGCTCTACAAAAATATAACTTTTTCGAATTCTATCAATTTTAGTTTCAGAAATCTAAACGACTACAGAAAAAAAAACAGTTTTCCGAATGAGACAAAAAAAATTTACCTTAAGTATCAGGTAATAATATCGCACCTTTCAACATTAATTTTTCAACATTGTAATTGAGGGGTACTTTATTTATAAATGGCTTCAACAGAGAGCTTCATTTTCACTGGTATCAAATGATGACGTCATGCAGACATAAAACCTGGGATATTAATTTCAGGAGTAACTGTTAATTACTAAAATGAATTATTTTCATTCTAGAAGCACCAATGCAAGATATTGGTTACCATTCAAACACCCTTTGTTCAAATATTGCCAGTTTTAAAAAAAGCTCTCTATATATGCTTTATACGTATGCAAAACGTTCCATTTATAACCAATTCGGGCTTTTGTCGATGTCACACCAATGTGTTACACGGAACTTTGGAATCGCGTTCAGGCCAGCTACTCAAATATGTAACTGGTTCAAAACTAAATTGAATATTCAATGAAATATCGACAATATTTTGATTTCGTGCACGTTAATGATTTGACGTCACTAACATATAAAAATTTATCGTTAATTAGAGATAGGGCCCAAACTCAAACTACATCATGCTTTCTATCACAGGTGCAATATTCGTACTTCTGCACGATACTACTGCAAGATACAACTGCAACCTATAGATAATTAGATTTCCTTATAAACAGCGCGAGCCGTCGATTTGTGTCGAGATGATTACGGTTATGAGGTAATTTTAACAAAGAAGAAACAATATTAATTCAAAGACTAATTATTACACACAGAAATCAATTATTTCTGTTACAGGGTCACTAAACCCATATTTTGAATATAAGTAAACACTCAAAGTTGAAATACTTTTAGCTCAAATATCGTCACTGTGATAGAAATGGGGAATTTGAAAATGCTCTAAACGTTGGTAAAACGTACAGATTGTATCAACTCTTACTGAAGGTTTCGCTTAACAATGAAAGATGATGTTTTCAATTTTCGATCCCTTTGTTCTCATACTCCTGATATTTCTAACTGTTGCGCAATGGTTTCATACCTATGACTACCGATAAAACTCTGATTTCGTGCACGTTAATGATTTGACGTCACTAACATATAAAAAATTATCTTTAATTAGAGATAGGGCCCAAGCTCAAACTACATCATGCTTTCTATCACAGGTGCAATATTCGTACTTCTGCACGATACTACTGCAAGATACAACTGCAACCTATGGATAATTGGATTTCCTTATAAACAGCGGGAGCCGTCGATTTGTGTCGAGATGATTACGGTTGAGAGATAATTTTGACAAAGAAGAAACAATATTAATTCAAAGACTAATTATTACACACAGGAATCAATTATTTCTGTTACAGGGTCACTAAACCCATATTTTGAATATAAGTAAACACTCAAAGTTGAAATACTTTTAGCTCAAATGTCGTCACTGTGAGAGAAATGGGGAATTTTGAATAGGCTCTAAACGTTGGTAAAACGTACAGATTGTATCAACTCTTACTGCATGTTTCGCTTAACAATGAAAGGTGACGTTTTCAGTTTTCGATTCCTTTGTTCTCATACTCCTGATATTTCTAAATGTTGCGCAATAGTTTCATACCTAAGACTACCGATCAAACTCTCTGTAGAAGAAGTTCCAAAAAAAAATTACGTTGACTTTTCGAGAAAAAGACGTCTAAAAATGCTCCAAATGGTAAAAATACGACGTTTTGGATTTTCAATCTCGTTTTTCGACTACTCATGACATTTAGAGAAATTGTACAATGGTTTCACACAATACACCACCCATTAGACTCTCGACTGAGAAAGTTTTAAAAAAATCGTAGGCGGCGTTTCCGAGAAACATGCGTTTAGAATTGCTCGAAATCGTAAAAAACCTTACTTTTCAAAGTCCTATAACTTTTTCAATTTATGATAGAAACTTGTCGCTGTGGTACCATCTTGTAGATATTTTACGTGGCTATCAAATGACGTTGTACTTTAACTACTCAGTAAACAGCCAATTAAAACATCGCATTTTCCGCACAAACACCCATTTTTTAGAATTTTGTCAAAGTTTGGATACTTTTCTTGACTACTTCCGGTGATTAGAGGATTTTCATTCATAGACTAAGGACTGGAGACGACTCTTGACTTCATATGCCTGAAGTTTCAGAAAAATCGTAGGTGCCGTTTTAAAAAAATAAGAACTCTACGATTTGACCAAAATGCGTAAAAAAGTGAAAAATCAAAGTTAAAATTTCAGAACAAAACCTATATTGTTGGAATCGGATTAATGTCAGCTATCCAAAAATATAAGTCATATTTAAAAATTCCTAAAAATAACAATTTTAGAAAATTTTGAAAATTTTCCATTTTTCACCAAAAAAATGAGAGCGACAAAGTTTCTAAACTCGATGTTTTTGAACTGCCATCTACTCAGAAATGTTTTCAGCTATCCAAAAATGTAAATATCGGAAAAGTCCGATGAGAATTAGAAGAATTATGGCCGATTTTCAATTTGAGTGCACGTTAAAGATTTGACGCGTTTCCGCTATGCGCACAAATTTGGTTTTACATTTAAGCACTAACCACCACCCAGTTTCCCGACAGAAAATCAAATTTCAGACCTCTATCTCTTATAGTTGCTGAGAAATAGGCAAAGTGGAAAAAAAAAAAATAATAAATAATAACTAGACTTGCTTGCAAGGCTGAAGGCTTTCACCTTACCCAAGGCAGCACAAATTGTCTACCACTCACCCCTTAAAACACACACACACACACGCTTAAACAACTCAGACATTGACACTTTCTGTGCATGCGCATTACGATAGAAGGAAAGTGAAAAATATAGTTGAACAATTATGAACTTGGATCGGTAGAATCCTACAGACGACAGAAATCTAAATACGCAATCAAAAACGCAAAAATTCTAAAAAAAAAAAATTACAATTTTAGTACATTTTCAAATTTTCAGGAAGAAAAGTGAACTGCGTGGTATTGCAATTCGACCTATATCTCATCCGCAATATCCCCGGCTCTACAAAAATATAACTTTTTCGAAAATCGGTTGCGAATTGAGATTATTAGGAACTATTTTCATTTATGCACGTTAAAGATTTACTTCACTTCAGGTCTGTTCAGAACTTTCGCAATACTTCTAAGTACTTACTGCTTAAAACATAGGAAAAATCATTATTCAGAACTCTATCTGCTTTAGTTTCAGAGATCTAAACGACTACAGAAAAAAAAACAGTTTTCCGAATGAGACAAAAAAAAAATACCTTAAGTATCAAGGTAATAACGAAAACCCAAAATCGCACCTTTCAACATTAATTGTTCAACATCGAATTTGAGGGGTACTTTATTTATAAATGACTTCAACAGAGAGCTTCATTTTCACTGGTATCAAATGATGACGTAATGTAGACAATAAATCTGCGATATTAATTTCAGGAGTAACTGTTAATTACTAAAATGAGTTATTTTCATTATAGAAGCACAAGTACCAGATATTGGTTACCATTCAAACACCCTTTGTTCAAATATTGCCAGTTTAAAAAAAAAGCTCTCTATATATGCTTTATACGTATGCAAAACGTTCCATTTATAACCAATTCGGACTTTTGTCGATGTCACACCAATGTGTTACACGGAACTTTGGAATCGCGTTCAGGTCAGCTACTCAAATATGTAACTGGTTCAAAACTAAATTGAATATTCAATGAAATATCGACAATATTCTGAATTCGTGCACGTTAATTATTTGACGTCACTAACATATAAAACTTTATCGTTAATTAGAGATAGGGCCCAAACTCAAACTACGTCATGCTTTCTATCACAGGTGCAATATTCGTACTTCTGCACGATACTACTGCAAGATACAACTGCAACCTATAGATAATTAGATTTCCTTATAAACAGCGCGAGCCGTCGATTTGTGTCGAGATGATTACGGTTATGAGGTAATTTTGACAAAGAAGAAACAATATTAATTCAAAGACTAAATATTACACACAGAAATCAATTATTTCTGTTACAGGGTCACTAAACCCATATTTTGAATATAAGTAAACACTCAAAGTTGAAATACTTTTAGCTCAAATATCGTCACTGTGATAGAAATGGGGTATTTTGAATATGCTCTAAACGTTGGTAAAACGTACAGATTGTATCAACTCTTACTGCATGTTTCGCTTAACAATGAAAGATGATGTTTTCAATTTTCGATCCCTTTGTTCTCAAACTCCTGGGTCCGTATTCAAAGGTTTTCTAAAAGTTAAGTAAAAATACTTAATTTTTCCACTTAACCAAGTGTCTCACCTTAAATCGGTATTCAAAGGTTGCATTTTTCATATACTTGGCTATGTGAAAACTTAACTGCACACTTAAATTATGGAATACTCACATTCGCCAAAAAGAACGAATTTTCAATTTATGGAATACTCTCCACTGCCCAAAATCACGAAGTTCTAACATTGCAAGCAAGTTATGCCCCCTTAAGAGCATTACTATACTCTATTAAATTCTTAGTGTACAAGGAAAATGTTTGTCGAAATATTATATTGTAACCCATGAAAATAGTATAATTATAATTTAGGATACATTATGATAGTGTGCATCCTTTGCCGGAACAGCTGTTTTCATAGACTTTTTTTAAAATATATATATATATGTAATATTGAAAATGGGCCCTTATTTGTAAATAGACATATCTTTAAATGTGCACAACACCTACAAGTAAAATTTCAAATTTTCCCTTTTTATAAAATGAAAGTCGATGACACCACGAAAAGGAAATTAATGGAAAACCATTTTATTAAAAAATTCGTTCCTCAACTTAATAGTCAATAAGTAACAATTGGCCATTAGCTTCATTAATCTTCTTCAATCTAGGATTATCTTCCACTCATTGTTCCTTAATTGAACCCATATACTACAGATTAACACACGTGTATACATGTTTTCTGCTCGTTACCTATATACTATGTAACCATAGACAATGGTAACTATAGCCAATTAAAACCACAGTGTTACTATGTAAATATAAATATGTATAAATATACTATACTGTCCATCTATTTGTTATGACATTAATTATGAATAGTCCCAAGACGGACGAAAAGTACTTTAAAATGTTAAAATGTTATTAAACCAGTGTTGAAATCAGTTTGTGTCGGCATACCTTTTATCTTTTCATCGTTTACCGTGAAACAAAGTAGTGCAGCTTTACGGTTGTGCTGATTTTTCTGGATATATATATATATATATATATTCCAATAGATTACAATAAATAGTGGTAGTATAATGATGGGTATGTAAACTTTAATTTATTTAACAATATATCGCGAATAGAAAACAACATATTATTAGCAATACACAATGACCCTTGCCTTCTAAGTTAGACTGGACAAATTATACAGTTTTGTTCATAAATCTACCATTTGAGAAATTAATAGATATTGTGTGACTATCTCCACGTTAGATTTTGACAGGCCTGGCATTGACGGTACATTGTGTGTACGAAAAATGCATGTTGCATTATATTTTACCTAAATAAATACTACCGATTATGTATATATGGGAAAGAGTTGTAAAAAATAGATCATGCCTTGTAGCGGTAGTATAAATAATTTGTGAAATCTATAAAGCCATGTCATCACAAATGAATTCAACTTTATTATATGACAGTCATGGAAACATACAAACATAACATGATAAATGATCGGGAAAAGATATACTAAACTATCTCGGTGGTAATAACCTTATACTCTATTATGGCACTACAGCATCAAAGTTGACGACGAAAAATTTAAATTTTAGGGCAGGTACGCTCGGCGACATTGTCTTTGTTTTAATCTGAATCCCCTATCTTTTAAAATCGCCATTATGGGACTACTTCTACAGTATTAAAAGAAGTCATTATAATTTCACTTAACTTTAAAGTACCTCCCATAGGTCACTTAAAATTAAGTGGTTATTTCTCACTTAAACTGGCCTTTGAATACCACTTAAAGACTAACTCTTAAAAGTTAAGACAGCTTAACTTTAAGGGAAAATTTGATACTTAACAGTGCCTTTGAATACCACTTGCCCTTAACTAACAGGAAGTTACGTATATTTAAGTGAAAGCTAGTAGTTAAGTGACTACCTTAGACTTAAGATATCCTTTGAATACGGACCCAGATATTTCTAACTGTTGCGCAATGGTTTCATACCTAAGACTACCGATAAAACTCTGATTTCGTGCACGTTAATTATTTGACGTCACTAACATATAAAACTTTATCGTTAATTAGAGATAGGGCCCAAACTCAAACTACATCATGCTTTCTATCACAGGTGCAATATTCGTACTTCTGCACGATACTACTGCAAGATACAACTGCAACCTATAGATAATTAGATTTCCTTATAAACAGCGCGAGCCGTCGATTTGTGTCGAGATGATTACGGTTATGAGGTAATTTTGACAAAGAAGAATCAATATTAATTCAAAGACTAATTATTAGACACAGAAATCAATTATTTCTGTTACAGGGTCACTAAACCCATATTTTGAATATAAGTAAACACTCAAAGTTGAAATACTTTTAGCTCAAATATCGTCACTGTGATAGAAATGGGGTATTTTGAATATGCTCTAAACGTTGGTAAAACGTACAGATTGTATCAACTCTTACTGCATGTTTCGCTTAACAATGAAAGATGATGTTTTCAATTTTCGATCCCTTTGTTCTCAAACTCCTGATATTTCTAACTGTTGCGCAATGGTTTCATACCTAAGACTACCGATAAAACTCTGATTTCGTGCAAGTTAATGATTTGACGTCACTAACATATAAAAATTTATCTTTAATTAGAGATAGGGCCCAAGCACAAACTACATCATGCTTTCTATCATAGGTGCAATATTCGTACTTCTGCACGATACTACTGCAAGATACAACTGCAACCTACTGATAATTGGATTTCCTTATAAACAGCGCGAGCCGTCGATTTGTGTCGACATGATTACGGTTATGAGGTAATTTTGACAAAGAAGAAACAATATTAATTCAAAGACTAATTATTACACACAGAAATCAAATATTTCTGTTACAGGGTCACTAAACCCATATTTTGAATATAAGTAAACACTCAGAGTTGAAATATTTTTAGCTCAAATATCGTCACTGTGAGAGAAATGGGGAATTTTGAATATGCTCTAAACGTTGGTAAAACGTACAGATTGTATCAACTCTTACTGCATGTTACGCTTAACAATGAAAGGTGACGTTTTCAGTTTTCGATCCCTTTGTTCTCATACTCCTGATATTTCTAAATGTTGCGCAATAGTTTCATACCTAAGACTACCGATAAAACTCTCTGTAAAAGAAGTTCAAAAAAAAAAATTACGTTGACTTTTCGAGAAAAAGACGTCTAAAAATGCTCCAAATGGTAAAAATACGACGTTTTGGATTTTCAATCTCGTTTTTCGACTACTCATGACATTTAGAGAAATTGTACAATGATTTCACACAATACACCACCTATAAGACTCTCGAATGAAAAAGTTTTAAAAAAATCGTAGGCGGCGTTTCCGAGAAATTCGCGTCTTAAGTTGATCGAAATAGCAAAATACCTTACTTTTCAAACTCAGATAACTTTTTTATTTTTTGATAGAAACTTGTCGCTATAGTACCATCTTGTAGATAATTCACGTGGCTATCTAACGATATAAACTTTAACTACTCTGTAATCAACCAATTGATACATCGCATTTTACCCATCGGTACCCATTTTTCAGAATTTTGTCAAACTTTGGATACTTTTCTTGACCACTTCCGGTGATTAGAGGATTTTTATTTATAGTTCATGGACTGGTTTGGACCTTCGACTTCATATTCCATAAGTTTCAGAAAAATCGTAGGCGCCGTTTTAAAAAAATAAGAACTCTACGATTTGACCAAAATGCGAAAAAAAGTGAAAAATCAAAGTTAACATTTCAGAATAAAACTAATATTGTTGGAATCGGATTGATGTCAGCTATCCAAAAATATAACTCATAATTCAAAATTCCAAAAAATAAAAATTTTGGAAATTTTTGAAAATTTTCCAATATTCACCAAAAAAATGAAAGCGACAAAGTTTCTAAATTTGACAATTGTGAACTGCTATCTTCTTAAAAATGTCTCAAGCTATCCAAAAATGTAAATATCAGAGAAATCGGTTGACAATTACCAAAATTACGGCCGATTTTCAATTTTCGTGCACGTTAAAGATTTAACGCATTTCCGCTATGCGCACGAATTTCGTTTTACATTTAAGCACTAACTACCACCCAGTTTCCCGAGAGAAAACTAAATTTCAGACCTCTATCTCTTATAGTTGCTGAGAAATAGGCAAAGTGGAAAAAAAAAAGAATAATAATAATCTTAGTAATAACAATAGTCTTTCACCATTGAAAAATGGTGAAAGCCTAATAATCTTAGTAATAACAATAGCCTTTCACCATTGAAAAATGGTGAAAGCCTAATAATAAGAATAATAATTTTAACAAAAACAATAGTGTTTCACACAAGCTTCGCAGTGTGAAACCCTAACTAGACCTGCATGCAGGAATGACGGGTTTCACCGGTGCCATGTTACCCTTAAACATGTCACTTCCGGTGCCAAGTTACCCTTGAACATATGTCACTTCCGGTACCAGCGAAACCACTAAACAGGTTTCCAAATTAACATTGCACACAAATAAAATGGACGGAGAATCAACAAAATCCAGCAATATCAATTCATTTTATACATTTGTTACTTGTAAATGATCTTGAAATTACTCCCGGTGTTAATGCAAATGTTCAATTAGTCTTATGAAATCAGAAATGGCATACGATATCATATAGTGAAAATTTTATGTAAATCGAATAATAATTGCCACTTTTAAAGACCAAAAAACTTGAAAAGTGACTTGTAGAAAATCGGCTATTTCTCTGCAACCGTACAAGTTAGAAACCATTTTGTGGTATCTGTATGATCGTATGGGTTTATTCTATTTGTTGATTGGCATCAAATACCATAATTTGAAAAAGATTTCAAAACAGACTCATTTGAATAAAATATCTGTTTTGGAGGCTAAAAATACAGTTTTTGCCAAAATGACGTTACTTCCGGTGATAATGAAAATCTTAAATTACTTGTATGAAATCCCAAATGGCATTACGTATAACATGGTGTGACGTTTATGAAAATCGAATAATAATTGACCCTTTTATGGCCCCGAAACCTTCAAAAGTGACCTGTAGAAAACCGTCTATTTCTCGGCAACCGAATAAGTTAGAAACCATTTTATGATATCTATATGACCATATGAGTTTTGTTTATATGTGAATTTAAACCAAAAGTTAAAATTATTAATACATATTAAGTTATTCTTGGTTGAATAAAACATTGATTTAAAAAGTTTAAAATGCATTTTTTGACCAAATGATGTCACTTCCGGTGTCAATTTTAAATTGTAATCAACTTGATATGACGCTACGTGCTTTTTGAATCAAATGATGTCACTTTTATAAAAATCCAATCATAATTGACTATTTTACAGGCAAAATAACGAAAACAGTGACTTTTACAGAACTGCCCATTTCTTGGTAACTGCTTATATAACAAACGAATTTTAACATACATTTTCTTCGTATGGATTATAGCTACAAGTTTATAAAAGTTACGAAGAAATATCTTAAAATCTGAAAAGCCTGAATAGGTTGTAAATAGGCCAATTTTACACCATTTTTAGCCTTTTAATCGAATTTGCTCGAAAATGAAATCGAAATTAAAAAAACTGCTTCCTACATTTTTCGCGCCATGAAAAGACACACTCTTTGAGTCATATAATTTTTCAAAAAAATAATATTTGTTTTCGAAATAAGAAAATAACTGTCAAAATTGTAGTTTTTGGTAAAATTATGCCACTTCCGGTGCCGACAGATAACATTATTGGTAACAAAAAAAATGACAATTGAGACAACGAAGCATTTGAACTTTGTTTTATACAAATCGAATAATAAAAAATTAATCTAGGACTGAAAAACTGAATTAGCCAATGGCGGCCAAGGAAAATTACTGAGACAAAAATTTTGAACATTTTTGCACTAGTCAGATGACTCTTTAATTCTGTGCACAATACGACTAAAAAATATTCATAAATAAAAAAGTTTTTTGTAAAATTTTAAATTTTCGAAATTTGGCGCCTAATATCTTCGAAGATTTGCCGAAAATCAAAAATCGAAAGTAGCGTAGCTATGTGCCCTGTCTCAGGCTATGCCAAAATGTATCGAAAGTTAAAATCCAATGATTATTGTTAAAATTACTGCAATATTTTCAAAAACGATAACTTCGGTGATTTCGGACATTTCGCATTGTCGCAGAACGTTCAAAATAGCTTTATCCTCTAAGTCACACCCACTTTCCCAGTAAAACCGAAGAAATCGTAACGATGCGACACGTAGTTGCTGAGATCTATTCAAATTGGAATCTGAATAATAATAATAATAACTAGACCTGCATGCAGGAATGACGGGTTTCACTGGTGCCACGTCACTTTCGGTGCCACGTTACCCTTAAACATACGTCACTTCCGATACTAATGAAACCATCAAACAGGTTTCCACATAAGCATTGTAAACATCAAATAAAATGGACGAAGAATCAACCAAATCCAGCAATATCAATTCATTTTATATATATGTTACTTGTAAGTGATCCTGGCAAAATTTCATTACACCGGTGATAATGAAAATGTTCAATTAGTTTTATGAAATCAGAAATGGCATAAGGCAGCATAATGGCGAAAATTGTATGTAAAACGAATGAGAATTGCCACTTTTATAGACCAAAAACCTTGAAAAGTGACTTGTAGAAAATCGTCTATTTCTCGGCAACCGTACACGATAAAAACTATCTTTTGGTATCTATATAATCGTATGGGTTCAATCCATTTGTTGATTGGAATCAAATATCATAATTTGAAATATATTACAAATCAGACTCATTTGAAAAAAATGTCTGTTTTGAAGGCTAAAAATACAGTTTTTGCCAAAATGACATTACTTCCGGTGATACTGAAAATGTTAAATTAGATCTATGAAATCATAAATGACACAAGATATCATATGGTGAAAATTTTATGAAAATCGAATAATAACTGACACTTTTATAGACCAAAAACCTTGAAAAGTGACTTAAGGAAAATCGCCCATTTCTCTGCAACCGTACAAGTTAGAAACCATTTTGTGGTATCTGTATGATCGTATGGGTTCAATCTATTTGATCAATAGAATCAAATATCACAATTTGAAAAAAATAACAAATACGACTCATTTGAATAAAATATTGTTTTTTGAAGGCTAAAATTTAAGTTTTGAGCAAATGACGTCATTTCCGGTGGCAGCGCAAGGGGTAAAATGGTTTGACATAGTCCACTATGGCATTAGGCATCCAATGGCGAAAGAAAATTGAAAATCGAATAATAATTGATTCTTTTACAGCCAAAATTACGTGAAAAGTGACTCATGCAAAATTGCCTATTTCTCGGCAACTGCTTATATTACAAACTAATTTTCACATACATTCTCTTCGTATGGATTATAGCTACAAGTTTATAAAAGTTACGTAAAAATATTTTAAAATCTGAAAAGCCTGAATGAGTTGTAAATAGGTCAATTTTACGCCTTTTTTCACCTCTTAATCCAATTTGCTAGAAAATGAAAAAGAAATTAAAAAAACTGCTTCCGACATTTTTTGCGCCTTTAAAGGACACACTCTTTGAGTCATATAATTTTTCAAAAAAATAATATTTGTTTTCAAAAAATGTACCTAACTGTCAAAATTGTAGTTTTTGGTAAAATTATGCCACTTCCTGTGCCGACAGATAACACTTTTGGTAATAAAAAAAATGACAATTGAGACAACGAAGCATATGAACTTTGTTTTATACAAATCGAACAATAAAAAATTAATCTAGGACTGAAAAACTGAATTAGCCAATGGAGGCCAAGGAAAATTACTGAGACAAAATTTTTTAACATTTTTGCGCAAGTCAGATGACTCTTTAATTCTGTGCACAACACGACTAAAAAATATTCATAAATAAAAAAGTTTTTTGTAAAATTTTAAATTTCCGAAATTTGGCGCCTAATATCTTCGAAGATTTGCCGAAAATCAAAAATCGAAAGTAGCGCAGCTATGTGCCCTGTCTCCAGCTATGCCAAAATGTATCGAAAGTTAAAATCCCATGATTATTGTTAAAATTACCGCAATATTTGGAAAAACGATAACTTCGGTGATTTCGGACATTTCGCATTGTCGCAGAACGTTCAAAATAGCTTTATCCTCTAAGTCACACCCACTTTCGCAGTAAAACCGAAGAAATCGTAACGATGCGACACGTAGTTGCTGAGATCTACTCAAAACAAAAGAATAATAATAACTAGACCTGCAAGCAGCACTGAACCGGCTTTCAGGAATCATACAGGAAGTTTATTATACCATAGCCAACCCATTGAGCTACCGAACTAAACTTTAGTTGTTTTGCTTCAGTGACACCCTCTACCATATGTAAATGTAATATTTGCTGGCGAAAAGAGAGGTCAAAATTGTAAATTATGGCAAAATTACGTCACTTCCGGTGCCGAAAGAAATTTTTATAGGTGAAAAATAAGTCGAAAATTTGCAACATACAAAATTTGTTTAATACATATCGGGCAATGGAAAATTAACCTATAACCCATAAACTGAAATTAAGAAGGTAAAATAATTAAAAGTGACCCTTTTAGAAGCCTTTTCTTGATATCAATATGATGGTATTGATTCAATCTTACTGCCCATTAGAGTCAGACGTTATAAAGTTAAACAAATAATAAATATAAATCCCTTCAAAAAAATGTTTGTTTTGAAGGCTAAAAATACGTTTTTTGCAAAAATTACATTACTTCCGATGATATTGAAAATGTTAACTTAGTTGATAGGCATCAAATGGTAAAAAAATGATAAAAATCGAATAATAATATTGACACTTTTATAGAGAGAGAGAGAGAGAGAGAAATGGGGTTTAACGTCCACTCGACACAAACTAGGTCATTTTGGGACTAACATATGGTTTCAGTTTTATTTCAATAATTCGCTTGCGCGTAGGGGTCTTTAGCAGTGGGAGGAAACCGGAGTGCCCGGAGGAAACCCACGAGGTTGAGAAGGCGCCCCCATCTCCATGCCACATACGCTCGAACCAGGGCTCGAAACCACAGCCGCAAGCCAGAGGTGACCGGCCAGCTAGAGGGCGAAGCGCGGCACTCTAGACCACTAGGCCATCCCAACCCCCCGACACTTTTATAGACCAAAAACCTTGAAATGTGACTTATAGAAGATCGCCTATTTCTCTGTAACCGTACAAGTTGGAAACACTTTTGTGGTGGTCGTATGGTTTCATTCTATTCGTTGATGGTAATCAAATATCATAATTTTAAAAATATTATAAGGCAGACTCATTTGAATAAAATATTTGTTTTTTAGGTTAAAAATACAGTTTTTGCAGAAATGACGTCATTTCCGGTCACAGTGAAAATGTAAAATTGGCTTGAACTAGTCCACATTGACATTAGGCATCAAATGGAAAAAAAATATTGTAAATCGAATAATAATTCACTCTTTTATAGGCAAAATAACGTGAATAGTGATGCATGCAAAATTGCATATTTCTCGGCAACTGCTCATATTTCAAACTAATTTTCGCATACATTCTCTTCGTCTAGATTATTGCTACGAGTTTATGAAAATCACAAATAAATATTTCAAAATATGAAGACGCTGAATGAATTGTAAATAATTGAATTTTACACTTTATTTTACATTTTATTCGAAATTGCCCGAAAATGAAATTGAAATTTAAAAAATCTGAGCTAAAAATTTTATACACCTTTGCAGGGTGTATCCTTTTAGTTATATCAGTTTAAAAAAAAAAAATATTTGCTTTCAAAAAGTGGTACCGAACTGTCAAAATTGTAGTTTTTGTTAATATTACGTCACTTCCGTTGCCGACAGAAAAATTTCACCGTAACAAAAAAAATTGCAATTGGGACCACGGAGCATATGAACTTTGTTTTATACAAATCGAACAATAAATAGTTTTTCTGGTTACGAAAAACTAAATGAGCCGATGGCGGCTAACGCAAATTACCGAGACATTTTTTTTATCATTTCTGCTCAAGTAGGATGATATTTTAACCCTGTGTAAAATACCATCAAAAAATATTCATAAATAAAAAAGGTTTTCGCAAAAAAAAAAACAATTTTCAAAATATCGGACATTTTTTCGACTACTTCCGGTTTTACGATCATTGTCGTGACAGCTTTACGAAGTTCTTTGGATACTTAACTTTCTGTACCAGAAGTGTCAGAAACATCCATTGAGTAGTTTTGGAAAAAAAGATAAATTAAAGAGCGTTTCCAAAAATTTAACGATTTTTCAATTTTTTTCAAAGTTTGAGGCCATTTTTGGACCTCTTATATTATTTCAATGCTTTTCATTTTGGATTCACTATATAGACAACCGATAGGACTTTGAGTAAGAAAAGTTTAAGAAAAATCTGCGGCGTTATTTTCGAGAAAAGGGCGTCTCAGAATGTTAAAAAATCGGAAAATACTAGATTTTTGGCATACAATAATTTATTTACTAATCATCGAAATCGTATTATTTAGACACCATATGATGGTCCATTAATAGGGCTATCCAGCGACACTTTAGTTCTTTTGGTCCGCTATTACCTAAGGGAGAAATCAAGTTTTTCGCAAGTGCGACAATGTTTTTAACATTATTTTTTCATTTTTTGAATACTTCCGGTATGGCTATTATTGTCGGAATAGTTTTAATAGGCGGTTTGGGCACTAAAATAGCCACAGGGCTCTGTAATGACATATTACATTATCTGATCAGATAAAATGCCCCTGAGAAATCCTATGTTCAAAAGTGCCAAAAATGCAAAAAAATTAAAATATCGAAAATTAAATTTCAAAAACTACATACATATTATACATCGTTAGAATCGTAATTAGGTCAGCTATCTGAATATACAATCTTTTTTTGAAAATCTCTTAAAATAATAAAAAAGTAGAGCATTTTCCAAAATTTCACGATTTTTCGACTTTTTTCGATTTTCAGTCCGTTATTTCACCTATTCCAGATATTTCAAAGTCTTATTGGATGGCTTCATGCAAAAAACCTCCGAAAGGACTCTCGATAGAAAAAATTAAAAAAAAAGTTGCGGTTAAGTTTTCGAGATACAGGCGTCCAAAAATGCTAAAAATCAGAAAATACTTGATTTTCAGCGTGCCATATTTTGCTTCCTGCTAATCGTATTCTTACGAATTGGGTATCATTCAGTGGTCCAATCAGCGCCCGACCAAATGATACCTCAATTCGTTTAATCCGTTGATATCGGACGGAGAAATCGTGTTTTTACCCAAAACACCCATTTTTCACTTTTTTTTCAAAATATCGCATATTATTTCGACTACTTCCGGTTTACGGATTGTTGTTGAAATTGCTTTAAACGGTGGTTTGACCATATTACTTCATGTTCCAGGAATTTCAGAAGCGTCGATCTGGCCGTAAAACGAAACTTAAGCTCACAAAATGTGAAGAAAATTCGAAAAAAATCGAAAAATAAAGGGCGATAACTCTGAATGAAACTTATATTACTGGAACCGGATTGCCTTCAGGTATCCAAAAATGTAGGTCAAATTTTAAAATTTTGAAAAATAACAAAAAATGTGTCTTAAACAACATATTTTCATTTTTCGAACGCTAGAAGTCAGCGGCGAAGTTTCGAAATTGCAAAATTTTCAACTGCTATCGTCCGAGAAAAGAATCAGGGTTTCCAAAAATGTAATTTGTATGAAAATAGATACAGAATTGACGAATCTACGGCCGTTTTTTAAATATTTGGCACCGCACGAAATTCGGCCACTTCCGGTCTGCGCAGAAGTTTCAAATACAGTGGAAGGGATAGCCACCATATGGTTTCCTGATAGAAAATTATGTCCCAGATCTGTATCTGTTACAGACACTGAGAAATAGGCTCCCCCGAAAAATAAAATAATAATAATAAATAATAATTTTAGTAATCACAATAGGCTTTCAGACGAAAGTCTGAAAGCCTAATAATAATAATAACTAGACCTGCAAGCAGCACTGAACCGGCTTTCAGGAATCATACAGGAAGTTTATTATACCATAGCCGATCCATTGAGCTACCGAACTATACTTTAGTTGTTCTGCTTCAGTGACACCCTCTATCATATGTATAAGTAATATTTGCTGGCGAAAAGACCGATCAAAATTGTAAATTATGGCAAAATTACGTCACTTCCGGTGCCGAAAGAAATTTTTATAGGTGAAAAATAAGTCGAAAATTCGCAACATACAAAATACAAACTTTGTTTTATACATATCGGGCAATAAATAATTAACCTATAACCCATAAACTGAAATTAAGAAGGTAAAAAACTTAAAAGTGACCCTGGGAAAATTGGTTATTATTCGACAAGGGAACATGCTAGAAGCCTTTTCTTGATATCAATATGATGGTATTGATTCAATCTTACTGCCCATTAGAGTCAGACGTTATAAAGTTAAACGAATAAAGAATATAAATCACTTCAAAAAAATGTTTGTTTTGAAGGCTAAAAATACGTTTTTTGCAAAAATTACATTACTTCCGGTGATATTGAAAATGTTAACTTGGTTCATAGAAGTCATAAATGGCATAAGGCATCAAATGTTAAAAAAATTATAAAAATCGAATAATAATTGACACTTTTATAGACCAAAAACCTTGAAAAGTGACTTATAAAAGATCGCCTATTTCTCTGTAACCGTACAAGTTAGAAACCATTTTGTGGTATCTGTATGGTCGTATGGCTTCATTCTATTCGTTGATGCGAATCAAATATCATAATTTTAAAAACATTATAAGGCAGACTCATTTCAATAAAATATTTGTTTTTTAGGTTAGAAATACAGTTTTTGCCCAAAAGACGTCATTTCCGGTCACAGTGAAAATGTAAAATTGACTTGACCTAGTCCAAATTGGCATTAGGCATCAAATGGAAAAAAAAATATTGCAAATCGAATAATAATTCACTCTTTTATAGGCAAAATAACGTGAAAAGTGATGCATGTACAATTGCATATTTCTCGGCAACTGCTCATATTACAAACTAATTTTCGCATACATTCTCTTCGTCTGGATTATTGCTACGAGTTTATAAAAATTACAAATAAATATTTCAAAATATGAAGACGCTGAAGGAATTGTAAATAACTGAATTTTACACTTTATTTTACATTTTATTCGAAATTGCCCGAAATGAAATTGAAATTAAAAAATATGAGCTAAGGATTTTGTGCACCTTTGCAGGGTGCATCCTTTTAGTTATATCAGTTTTGAAAAAAAATAATATTTGCTTTCAAAATGTGGTACCGAACTGTCAAAATTGTAGTTTTTGTTAATATTACGTCACTTCCGTTGCCGACAGAAAAACTTCACCGTAACAAAAAAAATTACAATTGGGACCACGGTGCATATGAACTTTGTTTTATACAAATCGAACAATAAATAATTTTTCTGGGTACGAAAAACTTAATTAGCCGATGGCGGCTAACGCAAATTACCGAGACAATTTTTTTTCTTATTTCTGCTCAAGTACGATGATATTTTAACCCTGTGTGAAAGATCATCAAAAAATATTCATAAATAAAAAAGGTTTTCGTAAAAAAAATTTTTTTTTTCAAAATATCGGACATTTTTTCGACTACTTCCGATTTTACGATCGTTGTTGTGATAGCTTTACGAAGTTCTTTGGATACTTAACTTTCTGTACCAGAATTGTCAGAAACATCCATTGAGTAGTTTTGGAAAAAAAAATAAATTAAAGAGCGTTTCCAAAAATTTAACGATTTTTCAATTTTTTTCAAAGTTTGAGGCCATTTTCCGACCATTTATATTATTTCAATGCTTTTCATTTTGGATTCCCTATATAGACAACCGATAGGACTTTGAGTAAGGAAAGTTTAAGAAAAATCGTAGGCGTCGTTTTCGAGAAAAAGGCGTCTCAGAATGTTAAAAAATTGGAAAATACTACATTTTTGGCATACAATAGTTTATTTCCTTACCATCGAAATCGTATTATTTAGATACCATATGATGGTCCATTAATAGGGCTATCCAGCGACACTTTAGTTCTTTTGGTCCGCTATTACCTAAGAGAGAAATCAAGTTTTTCGCAAGTGCGACAATGTTTTTACTCTTTTTTTTTCATTTTTTGAATACTTCCGGTATGGTTATTATTGTCGAAATAGTTTTAATGGCCGGTTTGGGCACTAAAATAGCCACAGGGCTCTGTAATGATATATTACATTATCTGATCAGATAAAATGCCCCTGAGAAATCCTATGTTCAAAAGTGCCAAAAATGCAAAAAATTTAAAATATCGAAAATTAAATTTTAATAATTATATACATATTATACATCGTTAGAATCGTAATTAGGTCTGCTATCTGAATATACAACGTCTTTTTAAAAATCTCTTAAAATAAAGAAATAGTAGAGCATTTTCCAAAATTTCACGATTTTTCGACTTTTTTCGATTTTCAGTCCCTTTTTTATCCTATTCCAGACATTTCAAAGTCTTATTGGATGGCTTTATGCAAAATACCTCCAAAAGGACTCTCGATATAAAAAATTAAAAAAAAATTGCAGGTTAAGTTTTCGAGATACAGGCGTCCAAAAACGCTCCAAATCAGAAAATACTTGATTTTCAGCGTGCCATATTTTGCTGTCTGTTCATAGTATCCATATGAATGGGGTATCATATGATAGTCCAGCAATCGTGCCATCAAACGATACCTTCATTCGTTTAATCCATTGATATCGGACGGAGAAATAGCGTTTTCCCCAAAAATATCCATTTTTTGCATTTTTTTCAAAATATTGCACATTATTTCGACCACTTCCGGTTTAAGGATTCTTGTCGAAATTGCTTTATAAGTTGGTATTGGACTATAACTTCATGTTCCATAAGTTTCAGAAACATCAATTCTGCCATAAAACGAAACCGGAGCTCACAAAATGGGAAGAAAATTCGAAAAAAATCGAAAAATAAAGGGCGATAACTCTGAATGAAACTTATATTACTGGAATCGGATGGACTTCAGGTATCCAAAAATGTAGGTCAAATTTGAAAATTTTGAAAAATAACAAAAATTGTCTCGTAAACAACATGTTTTCAATTTTCGAACGATAAAAATCACAGACGAATGTTCGAAATTGAAAAATGTGAGATAGTCATTGTCTCAGAAAAGATTCAGGGATTCCAAAAATGTAATTTGTTTGAAAATGGATAAAGAATTGACGAAACTATGGCCGATTTTCAATTTTTAGGGAAAGTACAAAGTTCGGTCACTTCCGGTATGCGCAGAAATTTCAAAAATATTTTATCAAGTAGCCACCACATGGTTTCCGGATAGAAAAGCTAATTCCAGATCGATATCTGTTTTCGGTCATGGAGATCTAGGCCCTCGCGGTAAATAATAATAATAATAATAACTAGACCTGCATAGCAGTGCTGAATCGGCTTTCAGGGTCCTTTAGATCATTGCCATGCTTTTAAATTTACCTTTATACCCTAAACGACCGATAGGACTCGGGGTAACAGAAGTTTAAGAAGTGAAATAGAAGTAGTTTTCGAGATAAACGAGTTTGAAAAGGCTTCAAAAAAAGAGGAAAATACTATATTTTCGGCATCTCATAATCTATTGCCTAACCATCGAATTTGTATCATTCTGATATCATATAAAAGTCCAAAAAGGAAAATACTAGATCTTCAGCCTCCCGTAATATTTGTCATTGAACACGCCATCTTGAGTCGGATCGCGCAAAATCTAATTTTGGAGTAAAATGTTATTTTGAAGTCTAAAAATACGGTTTTTGCAAATATGACATTACTTCCGGTGATAATGGAAATGTTAAATCAGATCATTGCAATCATAAATGGCATAAGGCATCACATGGTGAAAATTGTATGAAAATTGAATAATAATTGACACTTTTATAGACCAAAAAGCTTGAAAAGTGACTTATAGAAAATCGTCTATTTCTCGGCAACCGTACAAGTTAGAAACTTGTTTGTGGTATCTGTATGATGGTATGGGTTCATGCTATTCGGTGATGGGATTCAAATATCATAATTTTAAAAATATTATAAACAAGATTCATTTGAATAAAATATTTGTTTTCTACGTTAAAAATACAGTTTTTGCCAAAATGACGTCATTTTCGGTCACAGTGAAACTGTAAATTTGGCTTAACCTAGTCCAAATTGGCATTAGGCATCGAATAAAAAAATTTTATTGAAAATCTGATAATAATTTACTATTTTACAGGCAAAAAAACGTGAAAAGTGATGCATGCAAAATTGCATATTTCTCGGCAACTGCTCATGTTACAAACTATTTTTCGCATACATTCTCTTCGTCTGGATTATGGCTACGAGTTTATGAAAGTTACGAATAAATAGTTCAAAATATAAAGACGTTCAATGGGTTGTAATAACTGAATTTTACCCTTTTTTTTACATTTTATTCGAAATTGCCCGAAAATGAAATTGAAATTTAAGAATCTCAGCCAAACATTTTATGCGCCTTTACAGGGCGCATACTTTTTGTTATATCAGTTTTCGAAAAAAAAAATATTTGCTGTCAAAAAGTGGTACTTAACTCTCAAAATTGTAGTTTTTGTTAATTTTACGCCACTTCCGTTGCGTGCAGAAAATTGTCACCGTAACAAAAAATATTACAATTGACATTACGAATCATATGCACTTTGTTTTATACAAATCGAACAATAAATAATTAATCTAGGTACGAAAAACTAAATTAGCCAATGGCGACTAAAGAAAATTACTGAGACAAAATTCTTTCTCACTTATGCTCAAGTAGGGTGATACTTTAACACTGTGTAAACTACCATCAAAAAATATTCATAAATAAAAAAGTTTTCTGTAAAAATGTAAAAAAAAATCAATATATCGGATATTTTTTTGACTACTTCCGGTTTTTCGATCATAGTCGGAATTGCTTTAACAAGTTGATTAGATACTTAACTTCCTGTAGCAGAAATATCAGAAACATTCATTAAGTAATTTTTGAAAAAAAGATAAATAAAAGAGCATTTTCAATAATTTAATGATTTTTCAACTTTTTTCAAAGATTGAGGTCATTTTTGGACCGCCTATAATATTGCAACGCTTTTATTATTAAATGCACACGCTAGGCCACCGATAGGACTCTGAGTAAAAAAAGTTTAAGAAAAATCGTAGGCGTCGTTTTCGAGAAAAAGGCGCCTCAGAATGCTCCAAAACGGAAAATACTTAGTTTTCGGCGTACCATAATTTATTTCGTAAGAATCAAATTCGTGTTATTTAGATGTTATACGATCGTCTATTAATGGAACTATCCAAAGACACTTTCATTGTTTTGGTCCGCTAATATGTGACGGAGAATTCGAACTTTTGGCAAGAGCTCCAATTTTTTTTCATCTTTTTTACATTTTTCTTTGTTTTTTGAACTACTTCCGGTATACGAATCATTGTCGAGTAGTTTTCACATCCAGTTTTGGAGTTTGCATGGGAACAGGGCTCTCTAATGATATACGACACTATACGATCAAATAAAATACTTCTGAGAAATCCCATGTTCAAAAGTGTTAAAAATGTCAAAATGTCAAAATATTGAAAATTAAATTTCAATAACTGCATACATATTATACATCATTAGAATCGTAATTAGGTCAGCTTTTTAAATATATATCTTTTTTTAGAAAATCTCTTAAAATAAAAAAATAGTAGAGCATTTTCCCAAATTTCACGATTTTTCGACTTTTTTCGATTTTGAGTCCCTTTTTTGTCTTATTCCAATTATATAATAGTCTTAATGGATGGATCCATGCTAAAGACTACCGGAAGGACCATCGATAGATAAAGTTTAAGAAAAATCGCTGGAGCAGTTTTCGAAATACAGGCGTCCAAAAACGCTCCAAATCAGAAAATACTTGATTTTCAGCGTGCCATATTTTGATTCCAGCTCATCGTATCCGTACGAATTGGGTATCATTCAGTGGTCCAATCACCGCTAGACCAAATGATACCTTAATTTGTTTAATCCGTTGATATCGGACGGAGAAATCGTGTTTTTACCCAAGACACCAATTTTTCACGATTTTTTCAAAATATCGCATATTATTTCGACTACTTCCGGTTTACGGATTGTTGTTGAAATTGCTTTAAACGGTGGTTTGACAATATTGCTTCATGTATCAGGAATTTGAGAAAAGTTGATCCGGCCGTAAAACGAAACTTAAGCTCACAAAATGTGAAGAAAATTCGAAAAAAATCGAAAAATAAAGGGCGATAACTCGGAATGAAACTTATATTACTGGAACCAGATTGCCTTCAGGTATCCAAAAATGTAGGTCAAATTTGAAAATTTTGAAAAATAACAAAAATTGTCTCTCAAATAAAATTTTTCATTTTTCGATCGCAAGAAGTCAGCGATGAAGTTTCGAAATATCGAAATTTTCAACTGCTATCGTCCGAGAAAAGACTCAAGGTTTCCGAAAATGTCATTTGTATGAAAATAGGTACAGAATTGACGAATCTACGGCCGTTTTTTAATTTTTTGACAGAGCACGAAATTCGACCACTTCCGGTCTGCGCAGAAGTTTCAAAAATAGTTTATCAAGTAGCCAACACATGGTTTCCCTATAAAGAATTAGGTCCCAGATCGGTATCTGTTACAGGCGCTGAGAAATAGGCTCCCCCGAAAAATAAAATAATAATAATAAATAATAATAATTTTAGTAAAAACAATAGTCTTTCAGACGAAAGTCTGAAAGCCTAATAATAATAATTTTAGTAATCTCAATAGGCTTTCAGACGAAAGTCTGAAAGCCTAACTAGACCTGCAAGCAGCACTGAACCGGCTTTCAGGAATCATACAGGAAGTTTATTATACCATAGCCGATCCATTGAGCTACCGAACTATACTTTAGTTGTTTTGTTTCAGTGACACCCTCTATCATATGTAAAAGTAATATTTGCTGGCGAAAAGACCGGTCAAAATTATGGCAAAATTACGTCACTTCCGGTGCCGAAAGAAATTTTTATAGGTGAAAAATATGTCGAGAATTTGCAACATACAAAATACAAACTTTGTTTAATACATATCGGGCAATGAATAATTAACCTATAACCCATAAACTGAAATTAAGACGGTAAAATAATTAAAAGTGACCCTTGGAAAATTGGCTATTATTCCACAAGGGAACATGCTAGAAGCCTTTTCTTGATATCAATATGATGGTATTGATTCAATCTTACTGCCCATTAGAGTCAGACGTTATAAAGTTTAACAAATAATAAATATAAATTCCTTCAAATAAATGTTTGTTTTGAAGGCTAAAAATACGTTTTTTTGCAAAAATTACACTACTTCCGGTGATATTGAAAATGTTAACTTAGTTGATAGAAGTCATAAATGGCATAAGGCATCAAATGGTAAAAAAATTATAAAAATCGAATAATAATTGACACTTTTATAGACCAAAAACCTTGAAAAGTGACTTATAGAAGATCGCCTATTTCTCTGTAACCGTACAAGTTAGAAACCATTTTGTGGTATCTGTATGGTCGTATGGTTTCATTCTATTCGTTGATGGGAATCAAATATCATAATTTTAAAAATATTATAAGGCAGACTCATTTGAATAAAATATTTGTTTTTTAGGTTAAAAATACAGTTTTTGCAGAAATGACGTCATTTCCGGTCACAGTAAAAATGTAAAATTGGCTTGACCTAGTCCACATTGACATTAGGCATCAAATGGAAAAAAAATATTGCAAATCGAATAATAATTCACTCTTTTATAGGCAAAATAACGTGAAAAGTGATGCATGCAAAATTGCATATTTCTCGGCAACTGCTCATATTACAAACTAATTTTCGCATACATTCTCTTCGTCTGGATTATTGCTACGAGTTTATGAAAATCACAAATAAATATTTCAAAATATGAAGACGCTGAATAAATTGTAAATAACTGAATTTTACACTTTATTTTACATTCTATTCGAAATTGCCCGAAAATGAAATTGAAATTAAAAAATCTGAGCTAAAGATTTTATACACCTTTGCAGGATGCATCCTTTTAGTTATATCAGTTTTGAAAAAAAAAAAATTTGCTTTCAAAAAGTGGTACCGAACTGTCAAAATTTTAGTTTTTGTTAATATTACGTCACTTCCGTTGCCGACAGAAAAATTTCACCGTAACAAAAAAAATTGCAAATGGGACCACGGAGCATATGAACTTTGTTTTATACAAATCGAACAATAAATAGTTTTTCTGGTTACGAAAAACTAAATTAGCCGATGGCGGCTAACGGAAATTACCGAGACAATTTTTTTAATCATTTCTGCTCAAGTAGGATGATATTTTAACCCTGTGTAAAATACCATCAAAAAATATTCATAAATAAAAAAGGTTTTCGTAAAAAAAATTTTTTTTTTCAAAATATCGGACATTTTTTCGATTACTTCCGGTTTTACGATCATTGTCGTGGCAGCTTTACGACGTTCTTTGGATAATTAACTTTCTGTACCAGAAGTGTTAGAAACATCAATTGAGTAGTTTGGGAAAAAAAAATAAATTAAAGAGCGTTTCCAAAAATTTAACGATTTTTCAATTTTTTTCAAAGTTTGAGGCCATTTTTGGACCTCTTATATTATTTCAATGCTTTTCATTTTGGATTCACTATATAGACAACCGATAGGACTTTGAGTAAGAAAAGTTTAAGAAAAATCTGCGGCGTTGTTTTCAAGAAAAGGGCGTCTCAGAATGTTAAAAAATCGGAAAATACTAGATTTTTGGCATACAATAATTTATTTCCTTATCATCGAAATCGTATTATTTAGACACCATATGATGGTCCATTAATAGGGCTAACCAGCGACACTTTAGTTCTTTTGGTCCGCTATTACCTAAGGGAGAAATCAAGTTTTTCGCAAGTGCGACAATGTTTTTAACATTTTTTTTCATTTTTTGAATACTTCCGGTATGGCTATTATTGTCGGAATAGTTTTAATAGCAGATTGGGGCACTAAATTAGCCACAGGGCTCTGTAATGACATATTACATTATCTGATCAGATAAAATGCCCCTGAGAAATCCTATGTTCAAAAGTGCTAAAAATGCAAAAAAATTAAAATATCGAAAATTAAATTTCAATAACTACATACATATTATACATCGCTAGAATCGTAATTAGGTCAGCTATCTGATTATACAACCTTTTTTTGAAAATCTCTTAAAATAAAAAAATAGTAGAGCATTTTCCAAAATTTCACGATTTTTCGACTTTTTTCGATTTTCAGTCCGTTATTTCACCTATTCCACATATTTCAAAGTCTTACTGGATGGTTTCATGCAAAATAACTCCGAAAGGACTCTCGCTAGAAAAATTTTTAAAAAAAGTTGCGGTTAAGTTTTCGAGCTACAGGCATCCAAAAACGCTCCAAATCAGAAAATACTTGATTTTCAGCGTGCCATATTGTGCTTCCTGCTCATCGTATCCGTACGAATTGGGTATCATATGATAGTACAATCCTAGTACAATCCAATGGTACCCTAATTTGTCTAATCCATTGATATCGGACGGAGAATTCGCGTTTTCCCCAAAATACCCATTTTTTGCATTTTTTTCAAAATATCGGACATTATTTCGACCACTTCCGGTGTACAGATTATTGTTGAAATTGCTTTATTCCTTGCAATGGTCATTTGGCTTCATGCCTCAGAAGTTTCAGAAACGTCAATTCGGCCATAAAACGAAACCCGAGCTCACAAAATGGGTAGAAAATTCGAAAAAAATCGAAAAATAAAGGGCGATAACTCTGAATGAAACTTATATTACTGGAATCGGATGGACTTCAGGTATCCAAAAATGTAGGTCATATTTCAAAATTTTGAAAAATAACAAAAATTGTCTCTCAAACAACATTTTTCATTTTTCGATCGCAAGAAGTCAGCGATGAAGTTTCGAAATATCGAAATTTTCAACTGCTATCGTCCGAGAAAAGACTCAGGGTTTCCGAAAATGTCATTTGTATGAAAATAGGTACAGAATTGACGAATCTACGGCCGTTTTTTAATTTTTTGACACCGCACGAAATTCGACCACTTCCGGTCTCCGCAGAAGTTTCAAATATAGTTTATCAAGTAGCCAATACATGGTTTCCCGATAGAGAATTAGGTCCCAGGTCGGTATCTGTTACAGGCACTGAGAAATAGGCTCCGGCGAAAAAAAAAATAATAATAACTAGACCTGCAAGCAGCACTGAACCGGCTTTCAGGAATCATACAGGAAGTTTATTATACCATAGCCGATCCATTGAGCTACCAAACTATACTTTAGGTTGTTTTGCTTTAGTGACACCCTCTATCAAATGTAAAAGTAATATTTGCTGGCGAAAAGACCAGTCAAAATTGTAAATTATGGCAAAATTAAGTCACTTCCGGTGCCGAAAGAAATTTTTATAGGTGAACAATAAGTCGAAAATTCGCAACATACAAAATCCAAACGTTGTTTTATACATTTCGGGCAATAAATAATTAACCTATAACCCATAAACTGAAATTAAGAAGGTAAAAAACTTAAAAGTGACCCTGGGAAAATTGGTTATTATTCGACAAGGGAACATGCTAGAAGCCTTTTCTTGATATCAATATGATGGTATTGATTCACTCTTACTGCCCATTAGAGTCAGGCGTTATAAAGTTAAACGAATAATGAATATAAATCACTTCTAAAAAATGTTTGTTTTGAAGGCTAAAAATACGTTTTTTTGCAAAAATTACATTACTTCCGGTGATATTGAAAATGTTAACTTGGTTCATAGAAGTCATAAATTGCATAAGGTATCAAATGGTAAAAAAATTATAAAAATCGAATAATAATTGACACTTTTATATACCAAAAACCTTGAAAAGTGACTTATAGAAGATCGCCTATTTCTCTGTAAACGTACAAGTTAGAAACCATTTTGTGGTATCTGTATGGTCTTATGGCTTCATTCTATTCGTTGATGAGAATCAAATATCATAATTTTAAAAATATTATAAGGGAGACTGATTTGAATAAAATTTTAGTTTTTTAGGTTTAAAATACAGTTTTTGCCCAAATGACGTCATTTCCGGTCACAGTTAAATTGTAAAATTGGCTTGACCTAGTCCAAATTGGCATTAGGCATCAAATGGGAAAAAAATATTGCAAATCGAATAATAATTCACTCTTGCATAGGCAAAATAACGTGAAAAGTGATGCATGCAAAATTGCATATTTCTCGATAACTGCTCATATTACAAACTAATTTTCGCATACATTCTCTTCGTCTGGATTAGTGCTACGAGTTTATGGAAATTACAAATAAATATTTCAAAATATGAAGACGCTGAATGAATTGTAAATAACTGAATTTTACACTTTATTTTACATTTTATTCGAAATTGCCCGAAAATGGAATTGAAATTTAAAAATATGAGCTAAGGATTTTGTGCACCTTTGCAGGGTGCATCCATTTAGTTATATCAGTTTTGAAAAAAAATAATATTTGCTTTCAAAAAGTGGTACCGAACTGTCAAAATTGTAGTTTTTGTTAATATTACGTCACTTCCGTTGCCGACAGAAAAATTTCACCGTAACAAAAAAAATTACAATTGGGACCACGGAGCATATGAATAATTTTTCTGGGTACGAAAAACTAAATTAGCCGATGACGGCTAACACAAATTACCTAGACAATTTTTTTTTCTCATTTCTGCTCAAGTAGGATGATAGTTTAACTCCGTGTAAAATATCATCAAAAAATATTCATAAATAAAAAAGATTTTCGTAAAAAAAATAATTTTTTTCAAAATATCGGACATTTTTTCGACTACTTCCGGTTTTACGATCGTTGTTGTGATAGCTTTACGAAGTTCTTTGGATACTTAACTTTCTGTACCAGAAATGTCAGAAACATCCATTGAGCAGTTTTGAAAAAAAAAGATAAATTAAAGAGCGTTTACAAAAATTTAACGATTTTTCAATTTTTTCAAAGTTTGATGCCATTTTTGGACCACCTATATTATTTCTATGCTTTTCATTTTTGATTCACTATATAGACAACCGATAGGACTTTGAGTAAGAAAAGTTTAAGAAAAATCTGCGGCGTCGTTTTCGAGAAAAGGACGTCTCAGAATGTTAAAAAATCGGAAAATACTAGATTTTTGGCACACAATAATTTATTTCCTTACCATCGATATCGTATTATTTAGATACCATATGATGGTCCATTAATAGGGCTATCCAACGACACTTTAGTTCTTTTGGTCCGCTATTACCTAAGGGAGAAATCAAGTTTTTTGCAAGTGCGACATAGTTTTTAACCTTTTTTTTACATTTTTTGAATACTTCCGGTATGGTTATTATTGTCGATATAGTTTTGATAACCGGTTTAGGCACTAAAATAGCCACAGGGCTCTGTAATGATATATTACATTATCTGATCAGATAAAATGCCCCTGAGAAATCCTAGGTTCAAAAGTGCCAAAAATGCAAAAAATTTAAAATATCGAAAATTAAATTTCAATAACTACATACATATTATACATCGATAGAATCGTAATTAGGTCAGCTATCTGAATATACAATTTTTTTTTGAAAATCTCTTAAAATAAAAAAATAGCAGAGCATTTTCCAAAATTTCACGATTTTTCGACTTTTTTCGATTTTCAGTCCGTTATTTCACCTTTTCCAGATATTTCAAAGTCGTAATGGAATGTTTCGTACACAAGACTACTGCAAGGTCTCTCGATAGAGAAAGTTTCATAAAAAACTGTGGAGCAGTTTTCGAGATACAGGCATCTAAAAACGCTCCAAATCAGAAAATACTTGATTTTCAGCGAGCCATATTTTGCTTCCTGCTGATCGTGTCCGTACGAATTGGGTATCATTCAGTGGTCCAATTACCGCCCGACCAAATGATACCTTAATTTGTTTAATCCGTTGATATCGGACGGAAAAATCGTGTTTTTACCCAAAACACCAATTTTTCACGTTTTTTTCAAAATTTCGCATAGTATTTCGACTACTTCCGGTTTACGGATTGTTGTTGAAATTGCTTTAAACGGTGGTTTGACCATATTACTTCATGTTCCAGGAATTTCAGAAACGTCGATCCGGCCGTAAAACGAAACTTAAGCTCACAAAATGTGAAGAAAATTCGAAAAAAATCGAAAAATAAAGGGCGATGACTCTGAATGAAACTTATATTACTGGAACCGTATTGCCTTCAGGTATCCAAAAATGTAGGTCAAATTTGAAAATTTTGAAAAATAACAAAAAATGTGTCTTAAACAACATATTTTCATTTTTCGAATGCTAGAAGTCAGCGGCGAAGTTTCTAAATTGCAAAATTTTCAACTGCTATCGTCCGAGAAAAGACTCAGGGTTTCCAAAAATGTAATTTGTATGAAAATAGGTACAGAATTGACGAATCTACGGCCGTTTTTTAATTTTTTGGCACCGCACAAAATTCGGCCACTTCCGGTCTGCGCAGAAGTTTCAAATACAGTGGAAGGGATGGCCACTATATGGTTTCCTGATAGAAAATTACGTCCCAGATCTGTATCTGTTACAGACACTGAGAAATAGGCTTCCCCGAAAAATAAAATAATAATAATAAATAACTAGACCTGCAAGCAGCACTGAACCGGCTTTCAGGAATCATACAGGAAGTTTATTATACCATAGCCGATCCATTGAGCTACCAAACTATACTTTAGGTTGTTTTGCTTTAGTGACACCCTCTATCATATGTAACAGTAATATTTGCTGCCGAAAAGATCAGTCAAAATTGTAAATTATGGCAAAATTAAGTGACTTCCGGTGCCGAAAGAAATTTTTATAGGTGAAAAATAAGTCGAAAATTCGCAACATACAAAATCCAAACGTTGTTTTATACATTTCGGGCAATAAATAATTAACCTATAACCCATAAACTGAAATTAAGAAGGTAAAAAACTTAAAGGTGACCCTGGGAAAATTGGTTATTATTCGACAAGGGAACATGCTAGAAGCCTTTTCTTGATATCAATATGATGGTATTGATTCACTCTTACTGCCCATTAGAGTCAGACGTTATAAAGTTAAACAAATAATGAATATAAATCACTTCTAAAAAATGTTTGTTTTGAAGGCTAAAAATACGTTTTTTGCAAACATTACATTACTTCCGGTGATATTGAAAATGTTAACTTGGTTCATAGAAGTCATAAATTGCATAAGGTATCAAATGGTAAAAAAATTATAAAAATCGAATAATAATTGACACTTTTATATACCAAAAACCTTGAAAAGTGACTTATAGAAGATCGCCTATTTCTCTGTAAACGTACAAGTTAGAAACCATTTTGTGGTATCTGTATGGTCTTATGGCTTCATTCTATTCGTTGATGGGAATCAAATATCATAATTTTAAAAATATTATAAGGGAGACTGATTTGAATAAAATTTTAGTTTTTTAGGTTAAAAATACAGTTTTTGCCCAAATGACGTCATTTCCGGTCACAGTGAAAATGTAAAATTGGCTTGACCTAGTCCAAATTGGCATTAGGCATCAAATGGGAAAAAAATATTGCAAATCGAATAATAATTCACTCTTGCATAGGCAAAATAACGTGAAAAGTGATGCATGCAAAATTGCATATTTCTCGGCAACTGCTCATATTACAAACTAATTTTCGCATACATTCTCTTCGTCTGGATTAGTGCTACGAGTTTATGGAAATTACAAATAAATATTTCAAAATATGAAGACGCTGAATGAATTGTAAATAACTGAATTTTACACTTTATTTTATATTTTATTCGAAATTGCCCGAAAATGGAATTGAAATTTAAACATATGAGCTAAGGATTTTGTGCACCTTTGCAGGGTGCATCCATTTAGTTATATCAGTTTTGAAAAAAAATAGTATTTGCTTTCAAAAAGTGGTACCGAACTGTCAAAATTGTAGTTTTTGTTAATATTACGTCACTTCCGCTGCCGCCAGAAAAATTTCACCGTAACAAAAAAAAATACAATTGGGACCACGGAGCATATGAACTTTGTTTTATACAAATCGAACAATAAATAATTTTTCTGGGTACGAAAAACTAAATTAGCCGATGGCGGCTAACACAAATTACCGAGTCAATTTTTTTTTCTCATTTCTGCTCAAGTAGGATGATATTTTAACCCTGTGTAAAATACCATCAAAAAATATTCATAAATAAAAAAGGTTTTCGTAAAAAAAAACAAAACAATTTTCAAAATATCGGACATTTTTTCGACCACTTCCGGTTTTACGATCATTGTCGTGACAGCTTTACGAAGTTCTTTGGATACTTAACTTTCTGTACCTGAAGTGTCAGAAACATCCATTGAGTAGTTTTGGAAAAAAATATAAATTAAAGAGCGTTTCCAAAAATTTAACGATTTTTCAATTTTTTTCAAAGTTTGAGGCCATTTTTGGACCTCTTATATTATTTCAATGCTTTTCATTTTGGATTCACTATATAGACAACCGATAGGACTTTGAGTAAGAAAAGTTTAAGAAAAATCTGCTTCGTCGTTTTCGAGAAAAGGACGTCTCAGAATGTTAAAAAATCGGAAGATACTATATATTTGGCACACAATAATTTATTTCCTTACCATCGATATCGTATTATTTAGATATCATATGATGGTCCATTAATAGGGCTATCCAACGACACTTTAGTTCTTTTGGTCCGCTATTACCTAAGGGAGAAATCAAGTTTTTTGCAAGTGCGACAATGTTTTTAACCTTTTTTTACATTTTTTGAATACTTCCGGTATGGTTATTATTGTCGATATAGTTTTGATAACCGGTTTAGGCACTAAAATAGCCACAGGGCTCTGTAATGATATATTACATTATCTGATCAGATAAAATGCCCCTGAGAAATCCTAGGTTCAAAAGTGCCAAAAATGCAAAAAATTTAAAATATCGAAAATTAAATTTCAATAACTACATACATATTATACATCGTTAGAATCGTAATTAGGTCAGCTATCTGAATATACAATTTTTTTTTGAAAATCTCTTAAAATAAAAAAATAGCAGAGCATTTTCCAAAATTTCACGATTTTTCGACTTTTTTCGATTTTCAGTCCGTTATTTCACCTTTTCCAGATATTTCAAAGTCGTAATGGAATGTTTCGTACACAAGATTACTGCAAGGTCTCTCGATAGAGAAAGTTTCATAAAAAACTGTGGAGCAGTTTTCGAGATACAGGCATCTAAAAACGCTCCAAATCAGAAAATACTTGATTTTCAGCGAGCCATATTTTGCTTCCTGCTGATCGTATCCGTACGAATTGGGTATCATTCAGTGGTCCAATTACCGCCCGACCAAATGATACCTTAATTTGTTTAATCCGTTGATATCGGACGGAAAAATCGTGTTTTTACCCAAAACACCAATTTTTCACGTTTTTTTCAAAATATCGCATAGTATTTCGACTACTTCCGGTTTACGGATTGTTGTTGAAATTACTTTAAACGGTGGTTTGACCATATTACTTCATGTTCCAGGAATTTCAGAAACGTCGATCCGGCCGTAAAACGAAACTTAAGCTCACAAAATGTGAAGAAAATTCGAAAAAAATCGAAAAATAAAGGGCGATGACTCTGAATGAAACTTATATTACTGGAACCGGATTGCCTTCAGGTATCCAAAAATGTAGGTCAAATTTGAAAATTTTGAAAAATAACAAAAAATGTGTCTTAAACAACATATTTTCATTTTTCGAATGCTAGAAGTCAGCAGCGAAGTTTCTAAATTGCAAAATTTTCAACTGCTATCGCCCGAGAAAAGACTCAGGGTTTCTAAAAATGTAATTTGTATGAAAATAGGTACAGAATTGCCGAATCTATGGCCGTTTTTTAATTTTTTGGCACCGCACAAAATTCGGCCACTTCCGGTCTGCGCAGAAGTTTCAAATACAGTGGAAGGGATGGCCACTATATGGTTTCCTTATAGAAAATTACGTCCCAGATCTGTATCTGTTACAGACACTGAGAAATAGGCTCCCCCGAAAAATAAAATAATAATAATAAATAACTAGACCTGCAAGCAGCACTGAACCGGCTTTCAGGAATCATACAGGAAGTTTATTATACCATAGCCAACCCATTGAGCTACCGAACTATACTTTAGTTGTTTTGCTTCAGTGACACCCTCTACCATATGTAAAAGTAATATTTGCTGGCGAAAAGACCGGTCAAAATTGTAAATTATGGCAAAATTACGTCACTTCCGGTGCCGAAAGAAATTTTTATAGGTGAAAAATGAGTCGAAAATTTGCAACATACAAAATTTGTTTAATACATATCGGGCAATGGAAAATTAACCTATAACCCATAAACTGAAATTAAGAAGGTAAAATAATTAAAAGTGACCCTTGGAAAATTGGCTATTATTCGACAAGGGAACATGCTAGAAGCCTTTTCTTGATATCAATATGATGGTATTGATTCAATCTTACTGCCCATTAGAGTCAGACGTTATAAAGTTAAACAAATAATAAATATAAATCCCTTCAAAAAAATGTTTGTTTTGAAGGCTAAAAATACGTTTTTTGCAAAAATTACATTACTTCCGATGATATTGAAAATGTTAACTTAGTTGATAGGCATCAAATGGTAAAAAAAGGATAAAAAACGAATAATAATTGACACTTTTATAGACCAAAAACCTTGAAATGTGACTTATAGAAGATCGCCTATTTCTCTGTAACCGTACAAGTTAGAAACCATTTTGTGGTGGTCGTATGGTTTCATTCTATTCGTTGATGGTAATCAAATATCATAATTTTAAAAATATTATAAGGCAGACTCATTTGAATAAAATATTTGTTTTTTAGGTTAAAAATACAGTTTTTGCAGAAATGACGTCATTTCCGGTCACAGTGAAAATGTAAAATTGGCTTGAACTAGTCCACATTGACATTAGGCATCAAATGGAAAAAAATATTGCAAATCGAATAATAATTCACTCTTTTATAGGCAAAATAACGTGAAAAGTGATGCATGCAAAATTGCATATTTCTCGGCAACTGCTCATATTTCAAACTAATTTTCGCATACATTCTCTTCGTCTGGATTATTGCTACGAGTTTATGAAAATCACAAATAAATATTTCAAAATATGAAGACGCTGAATGAATTGTAAATAACTGAATTTTACACTTTATTTTACATTTTATTCGAAATTGCCCGAAAATGAAATTGAAATTTAAAAAATCTGAGCTAAAAATTTTATACACCTTTGCAGGGTGCATCCTTTTAGTTATATCAGTTTTGAAAAAAAAAAATATTTGCTTTCAAAAAGTGGTACCGAACTGTCAAAATTGTAGTTTTTGTTAATATTACGTCACTTCCGTTGCCGACAGAAAAATTCACCGTAACAAAAAAAATTGCAATTGGGACCACGGAGCATATGAACTTTGTTTTATACAAATCGAACAATAAATAGTTTTTCTGGTTACGAAAAACTAAATGAGCCGATGGCGGCTAACGCAAATTACCGAGACATTTTTTCATCATTTCTGCTCAAGTAGGATGATATTTTAACCCTGTGTAAAATACCATCAAAAAATATTCATAAATAAAAAAGGTTTTCGTAAAAAAAAAAAAACAATTTTCAAAATATCGGACATTTTTTCGACTACTTCCGGTTTTACGATCATTGTCGTGACAGCTTTACGAAGTTCTTTGGATACTTAACTTTCTGTACCAGAAGTGTCAGAAACATCCATTGAGTAGTTTTGGAAAAAAAGATAAATTAAAGAGCGTTTCCAAAAATTTAACGATTTTTCAATTTTTTTCAAAGTTTGAGGCCATTTTTGGACCTCTTATATTATTTCAATGCTTTTCATTTTGGATTCACTATATAGACAACCGATAGGACTTTGAGTAAGAAAAGTTTAAGAAAAATCTGCGGGGTTATTTTCGAGAAAAGGGCGTCTCAGAATGTTAAAAAATCGGAAAATACTAGATTTTTGGCATAAAATAATTTATTTCCTTATCATCGAAATCGTATTATTTAGACACCATATGATGGTCCATTAATAGGGCTATCCAGCGACACTTTAGTTCTTTTGGTCCCCTATTACCTAAGGGAGAAATCAAGTTTTTCGCAAGTGCGACAATGTTTTTAACATTTTTTTTTCATTTTTTGAATACTTCCGGTATGGCTATTATTGTCGGAATAGTTTTAATAGCCAGTTTGGGCACTAAAATAGCCACAGGGCTCTGTAATGACATATTACATTATCTGATCAGATAAAATGCCCCTGAGAAATCCTATGTTCAAAAGTGCCAAAAATGCAAAAAAATTAAAATATCGAAAATTAAATTTCAAAAACTACATACATATTATACATCGTTAGAATCGTAATTAGGTCAGCTATCTGAATATACAATCTTTTTTTGAAAATCTCTTAAAATAAAAAAAAAGTAGAGCATTTTCCAAAATTTCACGATTTTTCGACTTTTTTCGATTTTCAGTCCGTTATTTCACCTATTCCAGATATTTCAAAGTCTTATTGGATGGCTTCATGCAAAAAACCTCCGAAAGGACTCTCGATAGAAAAAATTAAAAAAAAAGTTGCGGTTAAGTTTTCGAGATACAGGCGTCCAAAAATGCTAAAAATTAGAAAATACTTGATTTTCAGCGTGCCATATTTTGCTTCCTGCTAATCGCATCCTTACGAATTGGGTATCATTCAGTGGTCCAATCAGCGCCCGACCAAATGATACCTTAATTCGTTTAATCCGTTGATATCGGACGGAGAAATCGTGTTTTTACCCAAAACACCCATTTTTCACTTTTTTTTCAAAATATCGCATATTATTTCGACTACTTCCGGTTCACGGATTGTTGTTGAAATTGCTTTAAACGGTGGTTTGACCATATTACTTCATGTTCCAGGAATTTCAGAAACGTCGATCTGGCCGTAAAACGAAACTTAAGCTCACAAAATGTGAAGAAAATTCGAAAAAAATCGAAAAATAAAGGGCGATAACTCTGAATGAAACTTATATTACTGGAACCGGATTGCCTTCAGGTATCCAAAAATGTAGGTCAAATTTTAAAATTTTGAAAAATAACAAAAAATGTGTCTTAAACAACATATTTTCATTTTTCGAACGCTAGAAGTCAGCGGCGAAGTTTCGAAATTGCAAAATTTTCAACTGCTATCGTCCGAGAAAAGACTCAGGGTTTCCAAAAATGTAATTTGTATGAAAATAGATACAGAATTGACAAATCTACGGCCGTTTTTTAAATATTTGGCACCGCACGAAATTCGGCCACTTCCGGTCTGCGCAGAAGTTTCAAATACAGTGGAAGGGATAGCCACCATATGGTTTCCTAATAGAAAATTATGTCCCAGATCTGTATCTGTTACAGACACTGAGAAATAGGCTCCCCCGAAAAATAAAATAATAATAATAAACTAGACCTGCAAGCAGCACTGTACCGGCTTTCAGGAATCATACAGGAAGTTTCTTATACCATAGCCGATCCATTGAGCTACCAAACTATACTTTAGTTGTTTTGCTTCAGTGACACCCTCTATCATATGTAAAAGTAATATTTGCTGGCGAAAAGACCGGTCAAAATTGTAAATTATGGCAAAATTACGTCACTTCCGGTACCGAAAGATATTTTTATAGGTGAAAAATAAGTCGAAAATTCGCAACACGCAAAATACAAACTTTGTTTTATACATATTGGGCAATAAATAATTACCCTATAACCCATAAACTGAAATTAAGAAGGTAAAAAACTTAAAAGTGACCCTGGGAAAATTGGCTATTATTCGACAAGGGAACATGCTAGAAGGCTTTTTTTGATATCAATATGATGGTATTGATTCAATCTTACTGCCCATTAGAGTCAGACGTTATCAAGTTAAACGAATAATAAATATAAATCCCTTCAAAAAAATGTTTGTTTTGAAGGCTAAAAATACGTTTTTTGCAAAAATTACAATACTTCCGGTGATATTGAAAATGTTAACTTAGTTCATAGAAGCCATAAATGGCATAAGGCATCTAATGGTAAAAAAATTATAAAAATCAAATAATAATTGAGACTTTTATAGACCAAAAACCTTGAAAAGTGACTTATAGAAGATCGCCTATTTCTCTGTAACCGTACAAGTTAGAAACCATTTTGTGGTATCTGTATGGTCGTATGGCTTCATTCTATTCGTTGATGGGAATCAAATATCACAATTCTAAAAATATTATAAGGCACACTCATTTGAATAAAATATTTTTTTTTTGGTTAAAAATACAGTTTTTGCCCAAATGACGTCATTTCCGGTCACAGTGAAAATGTAAAATTGACTTGACCTAGTCCAAATTGGCATTAGGCATCAAATGGAAAAAAAATATTGCAAATCGAATGATAATTCACTCTTTTATAGGCAAAATAACGTGAAAAGTGATGCATGCAAAATTGCATATTTCTCGGCAACTGCTCATATTACAAACTAATTTTCGCATACATTCTCTTCGTCTGGATTATTGCTACGAGTTTATGAAAATTACAAATAAATATTTCAAAATATGAAGACGCTGAATGAATTGTAAATAACTGAATTTTACACTTTATTTTACATTTTATTCGAAATTGCCCGAAAATGAAATTGAAATTAAAAAATCTGAGCTAAGGATTTTGTGCATCTTTGCAGGGTGCATCCTTTTAGTTATATCAGTTTTGAAAAAAAAAATATTTGCTTTCAAAAAGTGGTACCGAACTGTCAAAATTGTAATTTTTGTTAATATTACGTCACTTTCGTTGCCGACAGAAAAATTGTACCGTAACAAAAAAAATTACAATTGGGACCACGGAGCATATGAACTTTGTTTTAAACAAATCGAACAATAAATAATTTTTCTGGGTACGAAAAACTAAATTAGCCGATGGCGGCTAACGCAAATTACCCTGACAATTTTTTTTTCTCATTTCTGCTCAAGTACGATGATATTTTAACCCTGTGTAAAATACCATCAAAATATATTCATAAATAAAAAAGGTATTCGTAAAAAAATTATTTTTTTTCAAAATATCGGACATTTGTTCGACTACTTCCGGTTTTACGATCATTGTCGCAATAGCTTTACGAAGTTCTTTCGATACTTAACTTTCTGTACCAGAAGTGTCAGAAACATCCATTGAGTAGTTTTGGAAAAAAAGATAAATTAAAGATCGTTTACAAAAATTTAATGATTTTTCAATTTTTTTCAAAGTTTGATGCCATTTTTGGACCACCTATATTATTTCAATGCTTTTCATTTTGGATTCACTATATAGACAGCCGATAGGACTTTGAGTAAGAAAAGTTTAAGAAAAATCTGCGGCGTCGTTTTCGAGAAAAGGGCGTCTCAGAATGTTAAAAAATCGGAAAATATTAGATTTTTGGCATACAATAATTTATTTCCCTACCATCGAAATCGTATTATTTAGATACCATATGATGGTCCATTAATAGGGCTTTCCAACGACCCTTTAGTTCTTTTGGTCCGCTATTACCTAAATCAAGTTTTTCGCAAGTGCGACAATGTTTTTAACCTTTTTTTTTCATTTTTTGAATACTTCCGGTATGGTTATTATTTTCGGAATAGTTTTAATAGCCGGTTTGGGCACTAAAATAGCCACAGGGCTCTGTAATGATATATTGCATTATCTGATCAGATAAAATGCCCCTGAGAAATCCTATGTTGAAAAGTGCCAAAAATGCAAAAAATTTAAAATATCGAAAATTAAATTTCAATAACTACATACATATTATACATCGTTAGAATCGTAATTAGGTCAGCTATCTGAATATACAATCTTTTTTTGAAAATCTCTCAAAATAAAAAAATAGTAGAGCATTTTCCAAAATTTCACGATTTTTCGACTTTTTTCGATTTTCAGTCCGTTATTTCACCTATTCCAGATATTTCAAAGTCGTAATGGAATGTTTCGTACACAAGACTACCACAAGGTCTCTTCATACAGAAAGTTTCATAAAAATCGCTGGAGTAGTTTTCGAGATACAGGCGTCCGAAAATGCTAAAAATCAGAAAATACTTGATTTTCAGCGTGCCATATTTTGCTGCCTGTTCATAGTATCCGTATGAATTTGTTATCATACGATAGTACAATCATAGTGCAGTCCAGTGGTACCCTAATTTCTTTAATCCATTTATATCGGGCGGAGAAATCGCGTTTTCCCCCAAAATATCCATTTTTTTCATTTTTTTCAAAATATTGCACATTATTTCGACCACTTCCGGTTTAAGGATTTTTGTCGAAATTGCTTTATTCGTTGGTATTGGACTATAACTTCATGTTCCAGAAGTTTCAGAAACGTCAATTCTGCCATAAAACGAAACCCGAGCTCACAAAATGGGAAGAAAATTCGAAAAAAATCGAAAAATAAAGGGCGATAACTCTGAATGAAACTTATATTGCTGGAATCGCATGAACTTCAGGTATCCAAAAATGTAGGTCAAATTTGAAAATTTTGAAAAATAACAAAAATTGTCTCGTAAACAACATGTTTTCAATTTTCGAACGCTAAAAGTCATAAACGAATGTTCGAAATCGAAAAATGTGAGATAGCCACTGTCTAAGAAAAGATTCAGGAATTCCAAAAAGGTAATTTGTTTGAAAATGGATAAAGAATTGACAAAACTATGGCCAATTTTCAATTTTTAGACAAAATACAAAGTTCGGTCACTTCCGGTATGCGCAGAAATTTCAAAAATATTTTATCAAGTAGCCACCACATGGTTTCCCAATAGAAATTCTAATTCCAGATCGATATCAGTTTTCGATCATAGAGATCTACGCTCCCGCGGTAAATAATAATAATAATAATAATAATAATAATAATTTTAGTAATCTCAATAGGCTTTCAGACGAAAGTCTGAAAGCCTAATAATAATTTTAGTAATCACAATAGGCTTTCAGACGAAAGTCTGAAAGCCTAATAACTAGACCTGCATGCAGGAATGACGGGTTTCACTGGTACCACGTTACCCTTGAACATGTCACTTCCGGTGCCAAGTTACCCTTGAACATATGTCACTTCCGGTACCAACGAAACCACTAAACAGGTTTCCAAATACTTTGCTCACATCAAATAAAATGGACGCAGAATCAACCAAATCCAGCAATATCAATTCATTTTATACATTTGTTACTTGTAAATGATCTTGACAAAATTACATTACTTCCGGTGTTAATGAAAATGTTCAATTAGTTTTATGAAATCAGAAATGGCATAGATATCATATAGTGAACATTTTTTTGTAAATTGAATAATAATTGCCACTTTTAAAGACCAAAAAACTTGAAAAGTGACTTGTAGAAAATCGGCTATTTCTCTGCAACCGTACAAGTTAGGAACCATTTTGTGGTATCTGTATGATCGTATGGGTTCATTCTATTTGTTGATTGGCGTCAAATATCATAATTTGAAAAAGATTTCAAAACAGACTCATTTGAATAAAATATCTGTTTTGAAGGCTAAAAATACAGTTTTTGCCAAAATGACGTTACTTCCGGTGATAATGAAAATTTTAAATTACTTGTATGAAATCCTAAATGGCATTAGGTATAACATGGTGTAAATTTTATGAAAATAGAATAATAATTGACACTTTTATGGCCCCAAAACCTTCAAAAGTGACCTGTAGAAAACCGTCTATTTCTCGGCAACCGAACAAGTTAGAAAGAATTTTATGATATCTATATGAACATATGAGTTGTGTTTATATGTGAATTTAAACCAAAAGTTAAAATTATTAATACATATTAAATAATTCTTGGTTGAATATAACATTGATTTAAAAAGTTTAAAATTCAGTTTTTGACAAAATGACGTCACTTCCGATGTCAATTTTAAATTGTTATCAACTTGATATGACGCTACATGCTTTTTGAATCAAATGATGTCACTTTTATAAAAATCCAATAATAATTGACTATTTTACAGGCAAAATAACGAAAACAGTGACTTCTGCAGAACTGCCCATTTCTTGGCAACTGCTTATATTACAAACTAATTTTAACATACATTTTCTTCGTATGGATTATAGCTACAAGTTTATAAAAGTTACGAAGAAATATTTTAAAATCTGAAAAGCCTGAATAGGTTGTAAATAGGCCAATTTTACACCATTTTTAGCCTCTTAATCGAATTTGCTCGAAAATGAAATCGAAATTAAAAAAACTGCTTCCTACATTTTTTGCGCCTTGAAAAGACACACTCTTTGAGTCATATAATTTTTCAAAAAAATAATATTTGTTTTCGAAATAGGAAAATAACTGTCAAAATTGTAGTTTTTGGTAAAATTATGCCACTTCCGGTGCCGAGAGATAACATTATCGGTAACAAAAAAAATGACAATTGAGACAACGAAGCATATGAACTTTGTTTTATACAAATCGAACAATAAAAAAATAATCTAGGACTGAAAAACTGAATCAGCCAATGGCGGCCAAGGAAAATTACTGAGACAAAAATTCTTAACATTTTTGCACTAGTCAGGTGACTCTTTAATTCTGTGCACAATACGACTAAAAAATATTCATAAATAAAAAAGTTTTTTGTAAAATTTTAAATTTTCGAAATTTGGCGCCTAATATCTTCGAAGATTTGCCGAAAATCAAAAATCGAAAGTAGCGTAGCTATGTGCCCTGTCTTAGGCTATGCCAAAATGTATCGAAAGTTAAAATCCAATGATTATTGTTAAAATTACTGCAATATTTTCAAAAACGACAACTTCGGTGATTTCGGACATTTCGCATTGTCGCAGAACGTTCAAAATAGCTTTATCCTCTAAGTCACACCCACTTTCCCAGTAAAACCGAAGAAATCGTAACGATGCGACACGAAGTTGCTGAGATCTATTCAAATTGGAATCTGAATAATAATAATAATAATAATAAGAATAATAATTTTAACAAAAACAATAGTGTTTCACACAAGCTACGCAGTGTGAAACCCTAATAACTAGACCTGCATGCAGGAATGACGGGTTTCACTGGTGCCACATCACTTTCGGTGCCACGTTACCCTTGAACATATGTCACTTCCGATACCAATGAAACCATCGACCAGGTTTCCACATAAACATTGTAAACATCAAATAAAATTGACGAAGAATCAACCAAATCCAGCAATATCAATTCATTTTATATATATATATATATATATGTTACTTGTAAGTGATCCTGGAAAAATTTCATTACTTCCGGTGATAATGAAAATGTTCAATTAGTTTTATGAAATCAGAAATGGCATAAGGCATCATATGGCGAAAATAGTATGTAGATCGAATAAGAATTGCCACTTTTATAGACCAAAAACCTTGAAAAGTGACTTGTAGAAAATCGTCTATTTCTCGGCAACCGTACATGATAAAAACTATTTTTTGGTATCTATATGATCGTATGGGTTCAATCGATTTGTTGATTGGGATCAAATATCATAATTTGAAATATATTACAAATCAGACTCATTTAAAAAAAATATCTGTTTTGAAGGCTAAAATACAGTTTTTGCCAAAATGACATTACTTCTGGTGATACTGAAAATGTTAAATTAGTTCTATGAAATCATCAATGACATAAGATATCATATAGTGAAAATTTTATGAAAATCGAATAATAACTGACACTTTTATAGACCAAAAACCTTGAAAAGTGACTTAAGGAAAATTGTCCATTTCTCTGCAACCGTACAAGTTAGAAACCATTTTGTGGTATCTGTATGATCGTATGGGTTCAATCTATTTGATCAATAGAATCAAATATCATAATTTGAAAAAAATAACAAGTACGACTCATTTGAATAAAATATTGTTTTTAAAGGCTAAAATTTAAGTTTTGAGCAAATGACGTCATTTTCGGTGGCGGCGTAAGAGGTAAAATGGTTTGAAATAGTCCACTATGGCATTAGGCATCCAATGGCGAAAGAAAATTGAAAATCGAATAATAATTGATTCTTTTACAGCCAAAATTACGTGAAAAGTGACTCATGCAAAATTGCCTATTTCTCGGCACCTGCTTATATTACAAACTAATTTTCACGCATATTCTCTTCGTATGGATGATAGCTACAAGTTTATAAAAGTTACAAAGAAATATTTTAAAATTTCAAAAGCCTGAATAGGTTGTAAATAGGTCAATTTTACACCATTTTAGCCTCTTAATCGAATTTGCTCGAAAATGAAATCGAAATTAAAAAAACTGCTTCCTACATTTTTTGCGAATTGAAAGGGCACACTCTTTGAGTCAAATAATTTTTCCAAAAAATAATATTTGTTTTTGATATAAGAAAATAACTGTCAAAATTGTAGTTTTTGGTAAAATTATGCCACTTCCGGTGCCGACAGATAACACTTTTGGTAATAAAAAAAATGACAATTGAGACAACGAAGCATATGAACTTTGTTTTATACAAATCGAACAATAAAAAATTAATCTGGGACTGAAAAACTGAATTAGCCAATGGCGGCCAAGGAAAATTACTGAGACAATTTTTTTTACTATTTTTGCGCTAGTCAGATGACTCTTTAATTCTGTGCACAACACGACTAAAAAATATTCGTAAATAAAAAAGTTTTTTGTAAAATTTTAAATTTTCGAAATTTGGCGCCTAATATCTTCGAAGATATGCCGAAAATCAAAAATCGAAAGTAGCGTAGCTATGTGCCCTGTGTCCGACTATGCCAAAATGTATCGAAAGTTAAAATCCAATGATTATTGTTAAAATTACTGCAATATTTTCAAAACCGATAACTTCGGTGATTTCGGACATTTCGCATTGTCGCAGAACGTTCAAAATAGCTTTATCCTCTAAGTCACACCCACTTTCCCAGTAAAACCGAAGAAATCGTAACGATGCGACAAGTAGTTGCTGAGATATAGTCAAAGTGGAATTGGAATTTTAACAAAAACAATAGTGTTTCACACAAGCTACGCAGTGTGAAACCCTAATAAGAACTAGACCTGCATGCAGGAATGACGGGTTTCACTGGTGCCATGTTACCCTTAAACATGTCACTTCCGGTGCCAAGTTACCCTTGAACATATGTCACTTCCGGTACCAGCGAAACCACTAAACAGGTTTCCAAATTAACATTGCACACAAATAAAATGGACGCAGAATCAACAAAATCCAGCAATATCAATTCATTTTATACATTTGTTACTTGTAAATGATCTTGACAAAATTAAATTACTCCCGGTGTTAATGCAAATGTTCAATTAGTCTTATGAAATCAGAAATGGCATACGATATCATATAGTGAAAATTTTATGTAAATCGAATAATAATTACCACTTTTAAAGACCCAAAAACTTGAAAAGTGACTTGTAGAAAATCGGCTATTTCTCTGCAACCGTACAAGTTAGAAACCATTTTGTGGTATCTGTATGATCATATGGGTTCATTCTATTTGTTGATTGGCATCAAATACCATAATTTGAAAAAGATTTCAAAACAGACTCATTTGAATAAAATATCTGTTTTGGAGGCTAAAAATACAGTTTTTGCCAAAATGATGTTACTTCCGGTGATAATGAAAATCTTAAATTACTTGTATGAAATCCCAAATGGCATTAGGTATAACATGGTGTGACGTTTATGAAAATCGAATAATAATTGACCCTTTTATGGCCCCGAAACCTTCAAAAGTGACCTGTAGAAAACCGTCTATTTCTCGGCAACCGAATAAGTTAGAAACCATTTTATGATATCTATATGACCATATGAGTTTTGTTTATATGTGAACTTAAACCAAAAGTTAAAATTATTAATACATATTAAGTTATTCTTGGTTGAATAAAACATTGATTTAAAAAGTTTAAAATGCAGTTTTTGACCAAATGATGTCACTTCCGGTGTGAATTTTAAATTGTAATCAACTTGATATGACGCTACATGCCTTTTGAATAAAATGATGTCACTTTTATAAGAATCCAATAATAATTGACTATTTTACAGACAAAATAACGAAAACAGTGACTTGTACAGAACTGCCCATTTCTTGGTAACTGCTTATATTACAAACGAATTTTAACATACATTTTCTTCGTATGGATTATAGCTACAAGTTTATAAAAGTTACGAAAAAATATTTTAAAATCTGAAAAGCCTGAATAGGTTGTAAATAGGTCAATTTTACACCATTTTTAGCCTCTTAATCGAATTTGCTCGAAAGTGAAATCGAAATTAAAAAAACTGCTTCCTACATTTTTTGCGCCTTGAAAGGGCACACTCTTTGAGTCAAATAATTTTTCCAAAAAATAATATTTGTTTTCGAAATAAGAAAATAACTGTCAAAATTGTAGTTTTTGGTAAAATTATGCCACTTCCGGTGCCAACAGATAACACTTTTGGTAATAAAAAAAATGACAATTGATACAACGAAGCATATGAATTTTGTTTTATACAAATCGAACAATAAAAAATTAATCTAGGACTGAAAAACTGAATTAGCCAATGGCGGCCAAGGAAAATTACTGAGACAAAATTTTTTAACATTTTTGCACTAGTCAGATGACTCTTTAATTCTGTGCACAATACGACTAAAAAATATTCATAAATAAAAAAGTTTTTTGTAAAATTTTAAATTTTCGAAATTTGGCGCCTAATATCTTCGAAGATTTGCCGAAAATCAAAAATCGAAAGTAGCGTAGCTATGTGCCCTGTCTCAGGCTATGCCAAAATGTATCGAAAGTTAAAATCCAATGATTATTGTTAAAATTACTGCAATATTTTCAAAAACGATAACTTCGGTGATTTCGGACATTTCGCATTGTCGCAGAACGTTCAAAATAGCTTTATCCTCTAAGTCACACCCACTTTCTCAGTAAAACCGAAGAAGTCGTAACGATGCGACACGTAGTTGCTGAGATCTATTCAAATTGGAATCTGAATAATAATAATAATAATAAGAATAATAATTTTAACAAAAACAATAGTGTTTCACACAAGCTACGCAGTGTGAAACCCTAATAATAAGAACTAGACCTGCATGCAGGAATGACGGGTTTCACTGGTGCCAAGTTACTCTTAAACATGTCACTTCCGGTGCTAAGTTACCCTTGAACATATGTCACTTCCAGTACCAGCGTAACCACTAAACAGGTTTCCAAATTAACATTGCACACAAATAAAATGGACGCAGAATCAACCAATCAATCCAGCAATATCAAGTCATTTTATACATTTGTTACTTGTAAATAATCTTGACAAAATTAAATTACTTCCTGTGTTAATGAAAATGTTCAATTAGTCTTATGAAATCAGAAATGGCATACGATATCATATAGTGAAAATTTTATGTAAATCGAGTAATAATTGCCACTTTTAAAGACCAAAAAACTTGAAAAGTGACTTGTAGAAAATCGGCTATTTCTCTGCAACCGTACAAGTTACAAACCATTTTGTGGTATCTGTATGATCGTATGGGTTCATTCTATTTGTTGATTAGCATCAAATACCATAATTTGAATAAGATTTCAAAACAGACTCATTTGAATAAAATATCTGTTTTGAAGGCTAAAAATACAGTTTTTGCCAAAATGACGTTACTTCCGGTGATAATGAAAATCTTAAATTACGTGTATGAAATCCCAAATGGCATTAGGTATAACACGGTGTAACGTTTATGAAAATCGAATAATAATTGACACTTTTATGGCCCCGAAACCTTCAAAAGTGACCTGTAGAAAACCGTCTATTTCTCGGCAACCGAACAAATTAGAAACAATTTTATGATCTCTATATGACCATATGAGTTTTGTTTATATGTGAATTTAAACCAAAAGTTAAAATTATTAATACATATTAAGTTATTCTTGGTTGAATAAAACATTGATTTAAAAAGTTTAAAATGCAGTTTTTGACCAAATGATGTCACTTCCGGTGTCAATTTTAAATTGTAATCAACTTCATATGACGCTACATGCCTTTTGAATCAAATGATGTCACTTTTATAAAAATCCAATAATAATTGACTATTTTACAGGCAAAATAACGAAAACAGTGACTTGTACAGAACTGCCCATTTCTTGGTACCTGCTTATATTACAAACGAATTTTAACATACATTTTCTTCGTATGGATTATAGCTACAAGTTTATAAAAGTTACGAAGAAATATTTTAAAATCTGAAAAGCCTGAATAGGTTCTAAATAGGTCAATTTTACACCATTTTTAGCCTCTTAATCGAATTTGCTCGAAAGTGAAATCGAAATTAAAAAAACTGCTTCCTACATTTTTTGCGCCTTGAAAGGGCACACTCTTTGAGTCAAATAATTTTTCCAAAAAATAATATTTGTTTTCGAAATAAAAAAATAACTGTCAAAATTGTAGTTTTTGGTAAAATTATGCCACTTCCGGTGCCGACAGATAACACTTTTGGTAATAAAAAAAATGACAATTGATACAACGAAGCATATGAATTTTGTTTTATACAAATCGAACAATAAAAAATCAATCTAGGACTGAAAAACTGAATTAGCCAATGGCGGCCAAGGAAAATTACTGAGACAATTTTTTTTAACATTTTTGCACTAGTCAGATGACTCTTTAATTCTGTGCACAATACGACTAAAAAATATTCATAAATAAAAAAGTTTTTTGTAAAATTTTAAATTTTCGAAATTTGGCGCCTAATATCTTCGAAGATTTGCCGAAAATCAAAAATCGAAAGTAGCGTAGCTATGTGCCCTGTCTCAGGCTATGCCAAAATGTATCGAAAGTTAAAATCCAATGATTATTGTTAAAATTACTGCAATATTTTCAAAAACGATAACTTCGGTGATTTCGGACATTTCGCATTGTCGCAGAACGTTCAAAATAGCTTTATCCTCTAAGTCACACCCACTTTCCCAGTAAAACCGAAGAAATCGTAACGATGCGACACGTAGTTGCTGAGATCTATTCAAATTGGAATCTGAATAATAATAATAATAACTAGACCTGCAAGCAGCACTGAACCGGCTTTCAGGAATCATACAGGAAGTTTATTATACCATAGCCGATCCATTGAGCTACCGAACTATACTTTAGATGTTTTGCTACAGTGAAACCTTCTATCATATATAAAAGTAATAATGTGCTGGCGAAAAGACGGGCCAAAATTGTAAATTATCGCAAAATTACGTCACTTCCGGTGCAAAAGAAATTTTTATAGGGGAAAAATAAGTCGAAAATTCGTAACATACAAAATACAAACTTTGTTTTATACGTATCGGGCAATAAATAACTAACCTGTAACCCATCAACTGAAATTAAGAAGGTAAAAAAATTAAAAGTGACCCTGGGAAAATTGGCTATTATTCGACAAGGGAACATGCTAGAAGCCTTTTCTTGATATGGATATGATGGTATTGATTCAATCTTACTGCCCATTAGAGTCAGACGTTATAAAGTTAATTGAATAATAAATATAAATCCCTTCAAAAAAATGTTTTGTTTTGAAGGCTAAAAATACGTTTTTTGCAAAAATTACATTACTTCCGGTGATATTGAAAATGTTAACTTAGTTCATTGAAGTCATAAATGGCATAAGGCATCAAATGGTAAAAATATTATAAAAATCGAATAATAATTGACACTTTTATAGACCAAAAACCTTGAAAAGTGACTTATAGAAGATCGCCTATTTCTCTGTAACCGTACAAGTTAGAAACCATTTTGTGGCATCTGTATGGTCGTATGGCTTGATTCTATTCGTTGATGGGAATCAAATATCATAATTCTAAAAACATTATAAGGCAGACTCATTTGAATAAAATATTTGTTTTTTAGGTTAAAAATACAGTTTTTGACCAAATGACGTCATTCCGGTCACAGTGAAAATGTATAATTGGCTTGACCTAGTCCAAATTGTCATTAGGCATTAAATGGAAAAAAATATTGCAGATCGAATAATAATTCACTCTTTTATAGGCAAAATAACGTGAAAAGTGATGCATGCAAAATTGCATATTTCTCGGCAACTGCTCATATTACAAACTAATTTTCGCATACATTCTCTTCGTCTGGATTAATGCTACGAGATTATGAAAATAACAAATAAATATTTCAAAATATGAAGACGCTGAAAGAATTGTAAACAACTGAATTTTACACTTTATTTTACATTTTATTCGAAATTGCCTGAAAATGAAATTGAAATTAAAAAATCTGAGCTAAGGATTTTGTGCACCTTTTCAAGGTGCATCCTTTTAGTTATATCAATTTTGAAAAAAAATAATATTTGCTTTCAAAAAGTGGTACCGAACTGTCAAAATTGTAGTTTTTGTTAATATTACGTCACTTCCGTTGCCGTCAGAAAAATTTCACCGTAACAAAAAAAATTACCATTGGGACCACGGAGCATATGAACTTTGTTTTATACAAATCAAACAATAAATAATTTTTCTGGGTACGAAAAACTATATTAGCCGATGGCGGCTAATGCAAATTACCGAGACAATTTTTTTTCTCATTTTTGCTCAAGTAGGATGATATTTTAACCCTGTGTAAAATACCATCAAAAAATATTCATAAATAAAAAAGGTTTTCGTAAAGAGATAAATTATTTTCAAAATATCGGACATGTTTTCGACTACTTCCGGTTTAACGATCGTTGTCGTGATAGCTTTATTAACTTCTTTGGATACTTAACTTTCTGTACCAGAAGTGTCAGAAACATCCATTAAGTAGTTTTGGAAAAAAAGATAAATTAAAGAGCGTTTACAAAAATTTAACGATTTTTCAATTTATTTCAAAGTTTGATGCCATTTTTGGACCACCTATTTTATTTCAATGGTTTTCATTTTGGATTCACTATATAGACAACCGATAGGACTTTGAGTAAGAAAAGTTTAAGAAAAATCGTAGGCGTCGTTTTCGAGAAAAGGGCGTCTCAGAATGTTAAAACATCGGAAAATACTAGATTTTTGGCATGCAATAATTTATTTCCTTACCATGGAAATCATATTATTGAGATACCATATGATGGTCCATTAATAGTTCTATCCAGCGACACTTTAGTTCTTTTGGTCCGCTATTACCTAAGGGAGAAATCATGTTTTTCGCAAGTGCGACAATATTTTTAACTTTTTTTTTTATTTTTTGAATACTTCCGGTATGGTTATTATTTTCGGAATAGTTTTAATAGCCAGTTTGGGCACTAAAATAGCCACAGGGCTCTGTAATGATATATTACATTATCTGATCAGATAAAATGCCCCTGAGAAATCCTACGTTCAAAAGTGCCAAAAATGCAAAAAATTTAAAATATCGAAAATTAAATTTCAATAATTACATACATATTATACACCGTTAGAATCGTAATTAGGTCAGCTATCTGAATATACAACCTTTTTTTAAAAATCTCTTAAAATAAAAAAATAGTAGAGCATTTTCCAAAATTTCACGATTTTTCGACTTTTTTCGATTTTCAGTCCCTTTTTTATCCTATTCCAGACATTTCAAAGGCTTATTGGATGGCTTCATGCAAAAGACTTCCAAAAGGACTCTCGATAGAAAAAATTTAAAAAAAATTGTAGGTTAAGTTTTCGAGATACAGGCGTCCAAAAACGCTCCAAATCAGAAAATACTTGATTTTCAGCGTGCCATATTTTGCTGCCTGATCATAGAATCCGTATGAATTGGGTATCATACGATAGTACAATCCTAGTGCAGTCCACTGGTACCCTAATTTCTTTAATCCATTGATATCGGGCGGAGAAATCGCGTTTTTCCCCAAAATATCCATTTTTTGCATTTTTTTCAAAATATTGCCCATTATTTCGACCACTTCCGGTTTAAGGATTCTTGTCGAAATTGCTTTATATGTTGGTATTGGACTATAACTTCATGTTCCAGAAGTTTCAGAAACGTCAATTCTGCCATAAACCGAAACCCGAGCTCACAAAATGGGAAGAAAATTCGAAAAAATTCGAAAAATAAAGGGCGATAACTCTGAATGAAACTTATATTACTGGAATCGGATGGACTTCAGGTATCCAAACATGTAGGTCAAATTTGAAAATTTTTAAAAATAACAAAAATTGTCTCGTAAACAACATCTTTTCAATTTTCAAACGATAAAAGTCATAGACGAATGTTCGAAATTGAAAAATGTGAGATAGCCATTGTCTCAGAAAAGATTCAGGGATTCCAAAAATGTAATTTGTTTGAAAATGGATAAAGAATTGGCGAAACTATGGCAAATTTTCAATTTTTAGACAACGTACAAAGTTCGGTCACTTCCGGTATGCGCAGAAATTTCGAAAATATTTTATCAAGTAGCCACCACATGGTTTCCCAATAGAAAATCTAATTCCAGATCGATATCTGTTTCGATCATAGAGATCTAGGCCCTCGCGGTAAATAATAATAATAATAATAATTTTAGTAATCTCAATAGGCTTTCAGACGAAAGTCTGAAAGCCTAATAATAAGAATAATAATTTTAACAAAAACAATAGTGTTTCACACAAGCTACGCAGTGTGAAACCCTAATAATTTTAACAAAAACAATAGTGTTTCACACAAGCTTCGCAGTGTGAAACCCTAACTAGATCTGCAAAGCAGATATTAAAGCTTTCATATTAACAGTCACTTCCTGTCTGATGTCATGGGTCATGTAAATAATCTTATCAACAAAAAAAAATCATTAAAATCGGTCAAAATATAGCTAAGTTTTTATGATTTTTCAATCGTAAACAACTTTATCGGCACGAAAAACATCAAAGACAAAATTCGAAAATGTGACATTTTCAAATAACAATATTTCGACCCTGATCCCGGCTATCCAGAAATGTATTCATTTTGGAAATAGGAGACATATTCTCCAAACTACGGCCTATTGCTTTCATTCACGTGCTCGTTAATGTCGATTTTTCACCTTTTCTCATATTCAGTTCGAAATGGTGACCATCACGTGACCGAAATCAAAATTCTGATCTGATAGATTTTTAGACATTCCTTCAAGGATTCCGAAAATGTAACTCCCAGGTCTGTAAGTAAAATATCGCAAAAGCCTTTGTGATTTTTCACGTTTCAAGATGGCGGCACTTCCGGTTCGATCCACAAACTCAATATTTTGTGTACGAATCAGTATTTACTTATCTAGTATCCAAAAAAAAAAATCAGGTCATTCTGACCTATATTTCTTCGATTTTTTCAAAACTTTGATCCCTTATTTCACCAAGGGGAGATAATTTAGAAAATTTCTAAGGACATCTTTAAAGTTGCATCGGTAAGATCTACTTACATACTAAATTTCATGAAAATCGTACAACTATTAAAGAAGTTGTCAAGTTGGTCTCAACTTCCGGTTCGAAATCACAGCGACGAATTTTCGAAATTCGAAAATCTGAAACTGCAGTTGAAAATGATTTTTGTCAGGGTACTCAAAGAAAAAAGAATTAGTAAAATAGGTCTAATAGTCACAGTTACAGTAATGCAGGTCAAATTCACTCGTTCGTAAAATTCGGTGATTTCGAATGCTTTAAACGTTTTGAAAATATATTTAATCAATACTCACTACCAAGTTTCAGAAACATCCTATGGTTAGATTCTGAGAAATCCGATTTGCAGGAAACACATGTTGACTTTAAGAGAAAGACCTTTAAACATGCTCCAAATTGTAAAAAATACGACTCTTTGGATTTTCAATCTCTTTTTTTCGGCTACCCCGGACATTTAAGAAAAAATGATACAATGATTTCACACAACAGGTTAGCTATTAGACTCTCGATTGACAAGAGTTTCATCGCCCTCCCTTCATTATAACCAAAGTTATCGTGCCCTAAAGAATCAACAAATCAGCTTGCTTATCTCTGCTTACCCTAGGCAGAAAATGCTCATCTTTGAACTCAATCAAGACAGTGACCTAGTGAACGTCTACACCAGGTTTGAACATTCTAGCTCAATTAGAAGGATAGTTATTGTGTTCCAAATTCTCAGCCCTTCAAATTGCTTCTATTTTTCACTTTCACTTCAAAATGGCGACCATCAATTGATCTAAATCAAAATTCTACTCCGAACGTTTTTTAGGCCATCCTTGAAGGATTCAGAAAATATAACTCCCGTGTCTGTAAGTAAAATAGCAAAAAAGCCTTTGTGATTTTTCACGTTACAAGATAGCGGCACTTCCGGTTCAATCCACAAACTCAATATTTTGGGTACGAATCAGTATTTACTTATCTAGTAACCAAAAAAACCATCAGGTCATTCTGACCTATATTTCTTCGATTTTTTTGAAAACTTTGATCCTTAATTTCACCAAGGGGAGATAATTTAGAAAATTTATATTTATATTTTTGAAGTCACATCGGTAAGATCTACTTACATACTAAATTTCATGAAAATCGTAGAACTATTAAAGTTGTCAAGTTGGTCTCAACTTCCGGTTCGAAATCACAGCGACGAATTTTCGAAATTCGAAAATCTGAAACTGCAGTTAAAAATGATTTTTGTCAAGGTACTCAAAGAAAAAAGAATTAGTAAAATAGGTCAAATAGTCACAGAGTTACAGTAATGCAGGTCAAATTCACTCGTTCGTAAAATTCTGTGATTTCGAATTCGTAAAACGTTTTGAAAATATATTTAATCAAAAACTGCCACCCAGTTTTGGGGGGGTAGGTCAAAGTTTCAGAAAGATCCCATGGTTAGATTCTGAGAAAACCGATTTGCAGAAATGACACAAAAAAAAAAATAATAATAACTAGATCTGCTACTGTCCCATGCAGATATGAAAGCTTTCATATTCATCGTCACGTGTCATCGATTATATCAAGTATCTCAAATAAAAGGATAAGAATAACAAACTATCAAAATTGGTCAAAAACTCGCGAAGTTACAAGTCTAAATATAGTATGAAACATTGAGTAATCTGAAAACTAAAGGGAAATAACTGGTACTTGTGTTGCTGTAATCGGGATGACTTCCGATTTCAAAACTTTCAGAAAAATGAAATGAAAATGGTAAGAAAACATCGAAAAATTAAATGAGATAACTTTGAACAAAACTAAAACTTTTTGAATCAGGTTCAACTCAACTGTTTGAATATGTACGTTAAATATGTAGATTTGGAAAATTATAAAGACATAATATCAAAATCGGTCAAAAACTCACAAAGTTACAAATTTAAATGTAGTGAGAAACATTGCACCCGGGCAAAAAAATAATCTTTAAACTAAAGGGAAATAACTGAAACTTGTATAGCTGTAATCGGGCTTCCAAGATATGTTATATAATTATGGTTTCCAATATGTTTGGTTATAAGTAGGAAATCGTGACGACTTCTTAAGCATGTTTTAAACAAAGAGTCATAGACTGCAATATACAAGAATGGCACTCTGCAATAAAAAAAACTGGCCTGAGATTTCTATGCAGAAATTAAATAATTGCTAGAACCAGAAAAATATTTATCCAGTATAATAAATAAGCAACATAGAGAAAATGAAATGAAATTGAATGGGGTTTAACGTCCTACTGTTCTGCTCCTACAATGGGCTAATGAAGACGGGCATACGCCATAAAGTGTGCAATGAGGGAAATTTTACCCGGGCAGCGGCGTTACGGCCTACGAGGTTGGTAAGGCGACCATACTCCTTGTCACGTACAACCAAGAAATCGAAACAAGGCCAGTTGACTCAATGACAGACGTTATGATACAGAGCGCACGTGCTAACCATTCAGCCACGCAACCTCCCTAAAATCGGCAAATTGCTGACCTACAGCGAGAAACATTTCAACCGGGCCAAATTTTCTATTTTAACAGTTTAATTTGCACGGTACCTTTAGTTATCAACCGAATATTACAAAACTTTTAAAAATAAGCTCCCCCTGACCAGCTTAATTGTTCGCAATAAACGTTTGCCCCTTAAAATCGACAAATTGCTGACTTTAAAGTGAGAAACATTACAACCGGGCCAAATTTTCGGTTTTATCACTTTAACAGTACCTTTGATTACCAACCGATTATTACAAAACTTTAAAAAGAGAAAGAGAGAAATGCGGCCTAACGTCCATTCGACACAAACTAGGTCATTTTGGGACTAACATATGTTTTTTAATTTTATTTAAAAACTCCCCTTGCACGTACTGGTCTTTAGCCGTTGGGAGGAAACCGAAGAACACGGAGAAAACCCACGAGGTTGGACATCATACACCATGTCACGTGCAACATGGAGATCGAAACGACGCCCGTTGACTCAATGACAAAGGTTACGATACAGCGAGCACATGCTAACCATTCAGCCATCCAGCCTCCCTGAATTCGGAAAATTGCTGACTTATAGCAAGAAACATTTCAACCGGGCGAAATTTTCTGTTTTAACAGTTTAATGTGCACGGTACTTTAATTACCAACCGATTATTACAAAACTTTTGAAAATAAGCTCCAACTGAGCAGCTTAATCGTATGCAATAAACGTTTTGCCTGAATTGAAAGTTCTGCACAGAGAAAGTTCATCTCGATTTCCCGGCGTGGTTCCCTTGTCAGTAAGGCAGAACGGAGGGCCTGACAAGCACAGCTGTCTAATCCTTCGGATGGGACGAAAAACCAAGGTCCCGTGTACACATTGGAGTGCACGTAAAATATCCCTAAGCAGTTGGAATTCGATACTGTTGAATAAGCTCTATACGATGACTAAATGCGTAGATTGTAGTCACCCACACTTCATGTTTCGCTCAACAATGAAAGGGTGCCGTTTTCAATGTTCGATCCTTTTGTTCTTCTACTCCTGATATGTTGGACTGTTGATCGATGGTTTCATATAAAAGACTACCAATAAGACTCTTTGTAGAAGAAGTTCCCAAAAAATAGTATGTTGACTTTACGAGAAAGACGTCTAAACATGCTCCAAATTGTAAAAATACGACTTTTGGGATTTTCAATCTCTTTTTTTCGGCTATCCCTGATATTTAAAAAATATGATACAATGATTTCACACAACAGGCTACCTATTAGACTCTCTATTGACAAAAGTTTCACCGCCCTCCCTTCATTATAACCGAAGTTGTCGTGCCCTAAAGAATCAACAAATCAGCATGCTTATCTCTGCTTACCCTAAGCAGAAAATGCTCATCTTTGAACTCAATCATAACATTGACCTAGTAAACGTCTACACCAAGTTTGAACATTCTAGCTTAATTAGAAGGAGAGTTATTGTGTTCCGAAGTCCGGGCCTTTCAAATTGCTTCTATTTTTCATTTTCAATTCAAAATTGTGACCATCACATGACCGAAATCAAAATTCTGATCCGATAGATTTTTAGGCATTCCTTCAAGGATTCCGAAAATATAACTCCCGAGTCTGTAAGTAAAATAGCAAAAAAGCCTTTTTGATTTTTCACGTTTAAAGATGGTGGCACTTCCGGTTCGATCGACAAACTCCATATTTTGTGTACGAATCAGTAATTCCTTGTCTAGTATCGAAAAAAAAAATTAGGTCATTCTGACCTATATTTCGACGATTTTTTTGAAAACTTTGATCCTTAATTTCACCAAGGGGAGATAATTTAGACAATTTCTAATTATATTTTTGAAGTCACATCGGTAAGATCTACTTGTATACTAAATTTCATGAAAATCGTACAACTATTAAAGAAGTTGTCAAATTGGTCTAAACTTCCGGTTCGAAATCACAGCGACGAATTTTCAAAATTCCAAAATGTGAAACTGCAGATGAAAATGATTTTTTTCAAGGTATTCAAAGAAAGAATAATTAGTAAAATCGGTCAAAAAATAACAAAGTTACGACTATGCATTGTCAGTTTTTTCGTTCGTAAAATTCGGTGATTTCGGATTCGTAAAACGTTTTGAAAATATATTTAAACAACGTTCGCACCCCATTTTTGGGGGGGTAGGTCAAAGTTTTAGAAAGATCCCATGGTTAGATTCTGAGAAATCCGATTTGCAGAAAATACACAAAAAAAAAATAATAATAATCTTAACAGAAACAATAAGCTTTCATATGTAATATGAAAGCTTAATAACTAGATCTGCTACTGTCCCATGCAGATATGAAAGCTTTCATATTCATCGTCACGTGTCATAGATTATATCAAGTATCTCAAATAAAAGGATAAGAATAACAAACTATCAAAATTGGTCAAAAACTCGCGAAGTTACAAGTCTAAATATAGTATGAAACATTGCATAATCTGAAAACTAAAGGGAAATAACTGATACTTGTGTTGCTGTAATCGGGATGACTTCCCACTTCAAAACGTTCAGAAAAATGAAATGAAAATGGTAAGAAAACATCGAAAAATTAAATGAGAAAACTTTGAACAAAACTAAAAACTTTTGAATCAGGTTGATCCCAATTGTTTGAATATTTACGTTAAATATGTAAATTTGGAAAATTATAAAGACATAATTATCAAAATCGGTCAAAACTCACAAAGTTACAAATTTAAATGTAGTGAGAAACATTGCACCCTCGGCAAAAAAATAATCTTTAAACTAAAGGGAAATAACCCAAACTTGTATAGCTGTAATCGGGCTTCCAAAATTAGAGATATGTTATATAATTATGGTTTCCAATATGTTTGGTTATAAGTAGGAAATCGTGACAACTTCTTAAGCATGTTTTAAACAAAGGGTCATAGACTGCAATATACAAGAATGGCACTTTGCAATAAAAAAAACTGGTCAAAGCAAGATTTCTATGCAGAAATGAAATAATTAATAGAACCAGAAAAACATTTATCCACTATAATAAATAAGCAACATAGAAAAAATGAAATCAAATTGAATGGTTGTTTAACGTCCTACTGTTTTGCTCCTAAAATGGGCTAATGAAGACGGGCATACGCCATAAAGTGTGCAATGAGCGAAATTTTACCCGGGCAGCGGCGTTACGGCGTACGAGGTTGGACAGGCGACCATACTCCTTGTGACGTACAACCAAGAAATCGAAACAACGCCAGTTGACTCAATGACAGACGTTATGATACAGAGCGCACGTGCTAACCATTCAGTCACGCAACCTCCCTAAAATCTGCAAATTGCTGACCTACAGATAGAAACATTTCAACCGGGCGAAATCTTCTATTTTATTAGTTTAATTTGCACGGTACCTTTAGTTATCAACCGAATATTACAAAACTTTTAAAAATAAGCCCCCCCTGACCAGCTAAATCGTTCGCAATAAACGTATTCCCCTTAAAATCGGCAAATTGCTGAATTTAAAGTGAGAAACATTACAACCGGGCGAATTTTTCTGTTTTATCACTTTTACAGTATCTTTGATTACCAACCGATTATTACAAAACTTTAAAAATAAAAAAAAGAGAGAAATGCGGCTTAACGTCCATTCGACACAAACTAGGTCATTTCGGGACTAACATATGTTTTTTAATTTTATTTAAAAACTCCCCTTGCGCGTACTGGTCTTTAGCTGTTGGGAGGAAACCGAATGGCACGGAGAAAACCCACGAGGTTGGACACCATACTCCATGTCACGTGCAATCTCGAAATCGAAACGACGCCCGTTGACTCAATGACAGACGTTACGATACAGCGTGCACATGCTAACCATTCAGCCATTCAGCCTCCCTTAAAAATAAGCTCCCCCTGACCAGCTTAATTGTTCGCAATAAACATTTGCCCTCTAAAATCGGCAAATTGCTGACTTTAAAGTGAGAAACATTATAACCGGGCGAAATTTTATGTTTTATCACTTTTACAGTACCTTTGATTACCAACCGATTATTACAAAACTTTAAAAATAAAAGAGAAAGAGAGAAATGCGGCTCAACGTCCATTCGACACAAACTAGGTCATTTCGGGACCAACATGTGTTTTTTTAATTGTATTTATAAACTTCCCTTGCGCGTACGGGTCTTTAGCCGTGGGAGGAAACCGAAGGACACGGAGAAAACCCACGAGGTTGGACACCATACTCCATGTCACGTGCAACTTGGAAATCGAAACGACGCCGTTTGACTCAATGACAGACGTTACGATACAGCGCGTATGCTAACCATTCAGCCTCCCTAAAATCTGGAAATTGCTGACTTATAGCAAGAAACATTTTAACCGGGCGAAATTTTCTGTTTAAACAGTTTAATTCGCACGGTATTTTAATTACCAACCGATTATTACAAAACTTTTGAAAATAAGCTCCAACTGACCAGCTTAATCGTATGCAATAAACGTTTGGCCTGAATTAAAAGTTCTGCAACGAGAAAGTTCATCTCGATTTTCCGGCGTGGTCCCCCCTTGTCAGTGAGGCAGAACGGAGGGCCTGACAAGGACAGCTGTCTAGTCGTTCGGGTGGGACGAAAAACCAAGGTCGCGTGTACACATTGGAGTGCACGTAAAATATCCCTAAGCAGTTGGAATTCGATACTGTTGAATAAGCTCTATACAATGACTAAATGTGCAGATTGTAGTCACACACACTGCATGTTTCGCTTAACAATGAAAGGGTGCCGTTTTCAATGTTCGATCCTTTTATTCTTCTACTCCAGATATTTTGGACTGTTGATCGAAGTTTTCATATAAAAGACTACCGATAAGACTCTTTGTAGAAGAAGTTCCCAAAAAGTATTATGTTGACTTTAAGAGAAAAGAACCTTTAAAGATGCTCCAAATCGTAAACATACGACTTTTTGGATTTTCGATCTCTTTTTTTCTGCTATCCCTGATATTTAAAAAAAAAGATACAACGATTTCACACAACAGGCCAGCTATTACACTCTCGATTAACAAGAGTTTCACCGCCCTCCCTTCATTATAACCGAAGTTATCTTGCCCTAAAGAATCAACAAATCAGCATGCTTATTTCTGCTTACCCTAGGCAGAAAATGCTCATCTTTGAACTCAATCATGACATTGACATAGTGAACGTCTACACCAAGATTGAACATTCTAGCTCAATTAGAAGGAGAGTTATTGTGTTTCAAATTTTCGGCCCTTCAAATTGCTACTACTTTTCATATTCACTTCAAAATGGCAACCATCAATTGACCTAAATCAAAATTCTTCTCTGAACAATTTTTAGACCATCTTTCAAGGATTCAGAAAATATAACTCCCGAGTCTGTAAGTAAAATAGCAAAAAAGCCTTAGGGATTTTTCACGTTTCAAGATGGTGGCACTTCCGGTTCGATCAACAAACTTTATATTTTGTGTACAAATCAGTATTTACTTGTCTAGTATCCAAAAAAAAAATCAGGTCATTCTGACCTATATTTCGATGATTTTTTTGAAAATTTTGATCTTTAATTTCGTCAAGGGGAGATAATTTAGAAAATTTCTAATTATATTTTTGAAGTCACATCGGTAAGGTCTACACATATACTAAATTTCATTACAATCGTACAACTATTAAAGAAGTTGTCAAATTGGTCTAAACTTCCGGTTCGAAATCACAGCGACGAATTTTCGAAATTCGAAAATGTGAAACTGCAGATGAAAATGATTTTTTTCAAGGTATTCAAAGAAAAAAGAATTAGTAAAATCGGTCAAAAAATAACAAAGTTGCGACTATGCTTTGTCCATTTCGTCGTTCGTAAATTTCGGTGATTTCGGATTCGTAAAACGTTTTGAAAATATATTTAATCAAGGTTCGCACCCCATTTTTGGGGGGGGGGGTAGGTCAAAATTTCAGAAAGATCCTACGGATAGATTCTGAGAAATCCGATTTGCAGAAAACACACACAAAAAAAAAATAATAATAACTAGACCTGCATGCAGGAATGACGGGTTTCACTTTTGCCATGTTACCTTTGAACTTGAACTTGTGTCACTTTTGGTGCTACGTTACCCTTGAACATATGTCCTTTCCGGTACCAATGAAACCAATATACAGGTTTCCACATAAGCATTGCACACATCAAATAAAATGGAAACAGAATCAAACAAATCCAGCAATTTTATTTTATACATTTGTTACATGTAATTGATCCTGACAAAATAACAGTACTTCCGGTGATAATGTAAATGTTCCCTTAGTCTTATGAAATCAGAAATGGCATAAGGCATCATATGGTGAAAATTTTATGTAAATCGAATAATAATTTCCACTTTTATAGACCAAAAACCTTGAAAAGTGACGTGTAGAAAATCGTCTATTTCTCGGCAACCGTACAAGTTAGAAACCATTTTTTGGTATTTATATGACCGTATGGGTTTAATCTATTTGTTGATTGGAATCAAATATCATAATTGTATAAACATTACAAATCAGACTCATTTGAATAAAATATCGGTTTTGAAGGCTTAAAATACAGTTTTTGCCAAAATGACGCTACTTCCGGTGATAATGAAAACGTTAAATTAGTTTTATAACATCGTCTATGACATTAGGCTTCAAAGGGTGAAAATTTTATGAAAATCAAATAATAATTGACACTTTTATGGGCCAAAAACCTTCAAAAGTGACTTTCAGAAAATCGCCTATATCTCGACAACCGAACAAGTTAGAAACAATTTTATGATATCTATTTGACCGTATGAGTTTTGTTAATATGTGAATTTAAACCAAAAGTTAATTTTATTATTACATGTGACATAATTCTTGGTTGAAAAAAAGATCGATTTTAAAAGTTAAAAATTGAGTTTTTGACTAAATGACGTCACTTCCGGTGTCAATTTTAAATAGTAATCAACATGATATGACGCACACTTGCTTTTTGAATCAAATGATGTCACTTTTGTGAATATCCATTAATAATTGACTATTTTACAGGCAACATTACGAAAACAGTGACTTATGCAAAACTGCCCATTTCTCGGCAACTGCTTATATTAGAAACTAATTTTAACATACATTCTCTTCGTATGGATTATAGTGACAGGTTTATAAAAGTTAAGTAAAAAAATTTTAAAATCTGAAAAGCCTGAATGGGTTGTAAATAGGTCAATTTTACGCCTTTTTTCACCCCTTAATCCAATTTGCTAGATAACACTTTTGGTAATAAAAGAAATAACAATTGGGACAACGAAGCATATGAACTTTGTTTTATACAAATCGAACAATAAAAAATTAATCTAGGACTGAAAAACTGAATTAGCTAATGGCGGCCAAGGAAAATTACTGAGACAAATTTTTTTAACATTTTTGCGCTAGTCAGATGACTCTTTAATTCTGTGCACAACACGACTAAATAATATTTATAAATAAAAACGTTAAATCGAATAATAATTGCCACTTTTAAAGACCAAAAAACTTGAAAAGTGACTTGTAGAAAATCGGCTATTTCTCGGCAACCGTACAAGTTAGAAACCATTTTGTGGTATCTGTATGATCGTATGGGTTCATTCTATTTGTTGATTGGCATCAAATACCATAATTTGAAAAAGATTTCAAAACAGACTCATTTGAATAAAATATCTGTTTTGGAGGCTAAAAATACAGTTTTTGCCAAAATGACGTTACTTCCGGTGATAATGAAAATCTTAAATTACTTGTATGAAATCCCAAATGGCATTAGGTATAACATGGTGTGACGTTTATGAAAATCGAATAATAATTGACCCTTTTATGGCCCCGAAACCTTCAAAAGTGACCTGTAGAAAACCGTCTATTTCTCGGCAACCGAACAAGTTAGAAACCATTTTATGATATCTATATGACCATATGAGTTTTGTTTATATGTGAATTTAAACCAAAAGTTAAAATTATTAATACATATTAAGTTATTCTTGGTTGAATAAAACATTGATTTAAAAAAGTGTAAAATGCATTTTTTGACCAAATGATATCACTTCCGGTGTCAATTTTAAATTGTAATCAACTTGATATGACGCTACGTGCTTTTTGAATCAAATGATGTCACTTTTATAAAAATCCAATAATAATTGACTATTTTACAGGCAAAATAACGAAAACAGTGACTTGTACAGAACTGCCCATTTCTTGGCAACTGCTTATATTACAAACTAATTTTAACATACATTTTCTTCGTATGGATTATAGCTACAAGTTTATAAAAGTTACGAAGAAATATTTTAAAATCTGAAAAGCCTGAATAGGTTGTAAATAGGTCAATTTTACACCATTTTTAGCCATTTAATCGAATTTGCTCGAAAATGAAATCGAAATTAAAAAAACTGCTTCCGACATTTTTTGCGCCTTGAAAGGGCACACTCTTTGAGTCAAATAATTTTTCCAAAAAATAATATTTGTTTTCGAAAAATGGTACCTAACTGTCAAAATTGTAGTTTTTGGTAAAATTATGCCATTTCCGGTGCCGACAGATAACACTTTTGGTAATAAAAAAAATGACAACTGAGACAACGAAGCATATGAACTTTGTTTTATACAAATCGAACAATAAAAAATTAATCTAGGACTGAAAAACTGAATTAGCCAATGGCGGCCAAGGAAAATTACTGAGACAAATTTTTTAAACATTTTTGCACTAGTCAGATGACTCTTTATTTCTGTGCACAATACGACTAAAAAATATTCATAAATAAAAAAGTTTTTTGTAAAATTTTAAATTTTCGAAATTTGGCGCCTAATATCTTCGAAGATTTGCCGAAAATCAAAAATCGAAAGTAGCGTAGCTATGTGCCCTGTCTCCGGCTATGCCAAAATGTATCGAAAGTTAAAATTCAATGATTATTGTTAAAATTACTGCAATATTTTAAAAAACGATAATTTGGTGATTTCGGACATTTCGCATTGTCGCAGAACGTTCAAAATAGCTTTATCCTCTAAGTCACACCCACTTTCCCAGTAAAACCGAAGAAATCATAACGATGCGACACGTAGTTGCTGAGATCTATTCAAATTGGAATCTGAATAATAATAATAAGAACTACACCTGCATGCAGGAATGACGGGTTTCACTGGTGCCAAGTTACTCTTAAACATGTCACTTCCGGTGCTAAGTAACCCTTGAACATATGTCACTTCCAGTACCAGCGTAACCACTAAACAGGTTTCCAAATTAACATTGCACACAAATAAAATGGACGCAGAATCAACCAATCAATCCAGCAATATCAAGTCATTTTATACATTTGTTACTTGTAAATAATCTTGACAAAATTAAATTACTTCCTGTGTTAATGAAAATGTTCAATTAGTCTTATGAAATCAGAAATGGCATACGATATCATATAGTGAAAATTTTATGTAAATCGAGTAATAATTGCCACTTTTCAAGACCAAAAAACTTGAAAAGTGACTTGTAGAAAATCGGCTATTTCTCTGCAACCGTACAAGTTACAAACCATTTTGTGGTATCTGTATGATCGTATGGGTTCATTCTATTTGTTGATTAGCATCAAATACCATAATTTGAAAAAGATTTCAAAACAGACTCATTTGAATAAAATATCTGTTTTGAAGGCTAAAAATACAGTTTTTGCCAAAATGATGTTACTTCCGGTGATAATGAAAATCTTAAATTATTTGTATGAAATCCCAAATGGCATTAGGTATAACACGGTGTAACGTTTATGGAAATCGAATAATAATTGACACTTTTATGGCCCCGAAACCTTCAAAAGTGACCTGTAGAAAACCGTCTATTTCTCGGCAACCGAACAAGTTAGAAACAATTTTATGATATCTATATGACCATATGAGTTTTGTTTATATGTGAATTTAAACCAAAAGTTAAAATTATTAATACATATTAAGTTATTCTTGGTTGAATAAAACATTGATTTAAAAAGTTTAAAATGCAGTTTTTGACCAAATGATGTCACTTCCGGTGTCAATTTTAAATTGTAATGAACTTGATATGACGCTACATGCTTTTTGAATCAAATGATGTCACTTTTATAAAAATCCAATAATAATTGACTATTTTACAGGCAAAATAACGAAAACAGTGACTTGTACAGAACTGCCCATTTCTTGGTAACTGCTTATATTACAAACGAATTTTAACATACATTTTCTTCGTATGGATTATAGCTACAAGTTTATAAAAGTTACGAAGAAATATTTTAAAATCTGAAAAGCCTGAATAGGTTGTAAATAGGTAAATTTTACACCATTTTTAGCCACTTAATCGAATTTGCTCGAAAGTGAAATCGAAATTAAAAAAATTGCTTCCTACATTTTTTGCGCCTTGAAAGGGCACACTCTTTGAGTCAAATAATTTTTCCAAAAAATAATATTTGTTTTCGAAATAAGAAAATAACTGTCAAAATTGTAGTTTTTGGTAAAATTATGCCACTTCCGGTGCCGACAGATAACACTTTTGGTAATAAAAAAAATGACAATTGATACAACGAAGCATATGAATTTTGTTTTATACAAATCGAACAATAAAAAATTAATCTAGGACTGAAAAACTGAATTAGCCAATGGCGGCCAAGGAAAATTACTGAGACAAATTTTTTTAACATTTTTCCACAAGTCAGATGACTCTTTAATTCTGTGCACAATACGACTAAAAAATATTCATAAATAAAAAAGTTTTTTGTAAAATTTTAAATTTTCGAAATTTGGCGCCTAATATCTTCGAAGATTTGCCGAAAATCAAAAATCGAAAGTAGCGTAGCTATGTGCCCTGTCTCAGGCTATGCCAAAATGTATCGAAAGTTAAAATCCAATGATTATTGTTAAAATTACTGCAATATTTTAAAAAACGATAACTTCGGTGATTTCGGACATTTCGCATTGTCGCAGAACGTTCAAAATAGCTTTATCCTCTAAGTCACACCCACTTTCCCAGTAAAACCGAAGAAATCGTAACGATGCGACACGTAGTTGCTGAGATCTATTCAAATTGGAATCTGAATAATAATAATAATAATAAGAACTAGACCTGCATGCAGGAATGACGGGTTTCACTGGTGCCATGTTACCCTTAAACATGTCACTTCCGGTGTCAAGTTACCCTTGAACATATGTCACATCCGGTACCAGCGAAACCACTAAACAGGTTTCCAAATTAACATTGCACACAAATAAAATGGACGCAGAATCAACAAAATCCAGCAATATCAATTCATTTTATACATTTGGTACTTGTAAATGATCTTGACAAAATTAAATTACTCCTGGTGTTAATGCAAATGTTCAATTAGTCTTATGAAATCAGAAATGGCATACGATATCATATAGTGAAAATTTTATGTAAATCGAATAATAATTGCCACTTTTAAAGACCAAAAAACTTGAAAAGTGACTTGTAGAAAATCAGCTATTTCTCTGCAACCGTACAAGTTAGAAACCATTTTGTGGTATCTGTATGATCGTATGGGTTCATTCTATTTGTTGATTGGCATCAAATACCATAATTTGAAAAAGATTTCAAAACAGACCCATTTGAATAAAATATCTGTTTTGGAGGCTAAAAATACAGTTTTTGCCAAAATGACGTTACTTCCGGTTATAATGAAAATCTTAAATTACTTGTATGAAATCCCAAATGGCATTAGGTATAACGTGGTGTGACGTTTATGAAAATCGAATAATAATTGACCCTTTTATGGCCCCGAAACCTTCAAAAGTGACCTGTAGAAAACCGTCTATTTCTCGGCAACCGAATAAGTTAGAAACCATTTTATGATATCTATATGACCATATGAGTTTTGTTTATATGTGAATTTAAACCAAAAGTTAAAATTATTAATATATATTAAGTTATTCTTGGTTGAATAAAACATTGATTTAAAAAGTTTAAAATGCATTTTTTGACCAAATGATGTCACTTCCGGTGTCAATTTTAAATTGTAATCAACTTGATATGACGCTACATGCTTTTTGAATCAAATGATGTCACTTTTATAAAAATCCAATCATAATTGACTATTTTACAGGCAAAATAACGAAAACAGTGACTTGTACAGAACTGCCCATTTCTTGGTAACTGCTTATATTACAAACGAATTTTAACATACATTTTCTTTGTATGGATTATAGCTACAAGTTTATAAAAGTTATGAAGAAATATTTTAAAATCTGAAAAGCCTGAATAGGTTGTAAATAGGCCAATTTTACACCATTTTTAGCCTCTTAATCGAATTTGCTCGAAAATGAAATCGAAATTAAAAAAACTGCTTCCTACATTTTTTGCACCTTGAAAGGACACACTCTTTGAGTCATATAATTTTTCAAAAAAATAATATTTGTTTTCGAAATAAAAAAATAACTGTCAAAATTGTAGTTTTTGGTAAAATTATGCCACTTCCGGTGCCGACAGATAACATTATTGGTAACAAAAAAAATGACAATTGAGACAACGAAGCATATGAACTTTGTTTTATACAAATCGAACAATAAAAAATTAATCTAGGACTGAAAAACTGAATTAGCCAATGGCAGCCAAGGAAAATTACTGAGACAGAAAATTTTAACATTTTTGCACTAGTCAGATGACTCTTTAATTCTGTGCACAATACGACTAAAAAATATTCATAAATAAAAAAAAATTTAGTAAAATTTTAAATTTTCGAAATTTGGCGCCTAATATCTTCGAAGATTTGCCGAAAATCAAAAATCGAAAGTAGCGTAGCTATGTGCCCTGTCTCAGGCTATGCCAAAATGTATCGAAAGTTAAAATCCAATGATTATTGTTAAAATTACTGCAATATTTTCAAAAACGATAACTTCGGTGATTTCGGACATTTCGCATTGGCGCAGAACGTTCAAAATAGCTTTATCCTCTAAGTCACACCCACTTTCCCAGTAAAACCGAAGAAATCGTAACGATGCGACACGTAGTTGCTGAGATCTATTCAAATTGGAATCTGAATAATAATAATAATAATAACTAGACCTGCATAGCAGTGCTGAATCGGCTTTCAGGGTCCTTTAGATCATTGCCATGCTTTTAAATTTACCTTTATACCCTAAACGACCGATAGGACTCGGGGTAACAGAAGTTTAAGAAGTGAAATAGAAGTAGTTTTCGAGATAAACGAGTTTGAAAAGGCTCCAAAAAAAGAGGAAAATACTATATTTTCGGCATCTCATAATCTATTGCCTAACCATCGAATTTGTATCATTCTGATATCATATAAAAGTCCAAGAAGGAAAATACTAGATCTTCAGCGTCCCGTAATATTTGTCATTGAACACGCCATCTTGAGTCGGATGGCGCAAAATCTAATTTTGGAGTAAAATTTTATTTTGAAGTCTAAAAATACGTTTTTTGCAAATATGACATTACTTCCGGTGATAATGGAAATGTTAAATCAGATGATTGCAATCATAAATGGCATAAGGCATCACATGGTGAAAATTGTATGAAAATTGAATAATAATTGACACTTTTATAGACCAAAAAGATTGGAAAGTGACTTGTAGAAAATCGTCTATTTCTCGGCAACCGTACAAGTTAGAAACTTTTTTGTGGTATCTGTATGATGGTATGATATCATGCTATTCGGTGATGGGATTCAAATATCATAATTTTAAAAATATTATAAACAAGACTCATTTGAATAAAATATTTGTTTTCTAGGTTAAAAATACAGTTTTTGGCAAAATGACGTCATTTTCGGTCACAATGAAACTGTAAAATTGGCTTAGCCTAGTCCAAATTGGCAATAGGCATCGAATGAAAAAAAATTATTGAAAATTGGATAATAATTTACTATTTTATAGGCAAAATAACGTGAAAAGTGATGCATGCAAAATTGCATATTTCTCGGCAACTGCTCATATTACAAACTATTTTTCGCATACATTCTCTTCGTCTGGATTATGGCTACGAGTTTATGAAAGTTACGAATAAATAGTTCAAAATATAAAGACGTTGAATGGGTTGTAATAACTGAATTTTACCCTTTTTTTTACATTTTATTCGAAATTGCCCGAAAATGAAATTGAAATTTAAGAATCTCAGCCAAACATTTTATGCGCCTTTACAGGGCGCATACTTTTTGTTATATCAGTTTTCGAAAAACATAATATTTGCTGTCAAAAAGTGGTACTTAACTCTCAAAATTGTAGTTTTTGTTAATATTACGCCACTTCCGTTGCGTGCAGAAAAATGTCACCGTAACAAAAAATATTACAATTGACATCACGAATCATACGCACTTTGTTTTATACAAATCGAACAATAAACAATTAATCTAGGTACGAAAAACTAAATTAGCCAATGGCGACTAAAGAAAATTACTGAGACAAAATTCTTTCTCACTTATGCTCAAGTAGGGTGATACTTTAACTCTGTGTAAACTACCATCAAAATATATTCATAAATAAAAAAGTTTTCTGTAAAAATGTAAAAAAAAATCAATATATCGAATATTTTTTCGACTACTTCCGGTTTTTCGATCATTGTCGGAATTGCTTTAACAAGTTGATTAGATACTTAACTTCCTGTACCAGAAATATCAGAAACATTCATTAAGTAATTTTTGAAAAAAAGATAAATAAAAGAGCATTTTCAATAATTTAATGATTTTTCAACTTTTTTCAAAGATTGAGGTCATTTTTGGACCGCCTATAATATTGCAACGCTTTTATTATTAAATGCACACGCTAGGCCACCAATAGGACTCTGAGTAAAAAATGTTTAAGAAAAATCGTAGGCGTCGTTTTCGAGAAAAAGGCGTCTCAGAATGCTCCAAAACGGAAAATACTTAATTTTCGGCGTACCATAATTCATTTCCTAAGAATCAAATTCGTGTTATTTAGATGTTATACGATCGTCTATTAATGGAACTATCCAAAGACACTTTAATTGTTTTGGTCCGCTAATATGTGACGGAGAATTCGAACTTTTGGCAAGAGCTCCAATTTTTTTTCATCTTTTTTACATTTTTCTTTGTTTTTTTAACTACTTCCGGTATACGAATCATTGTCGAGTAGTTTTCACATCCAGTTTTGGAGTTTGCATGGGACCAGGGCTCTCTAATGATATACGACACTATACGATCAAATAAAATACTTCTGAGAAATCATATGTTCAAAAGTGTTAAAAATGTCAAAATGTCAAAATATTGAAAATTAAATTTCAATAACTGCATACATATTATACATCATTAGAATCGTAATTAGGTCAGCTTTTTAAATATATATCTTTTTTTTGAAAATCTCTTAAAATAAAAAAATAGTGGAGCATTTTCCCAAATTTCACGATTTTTCGACTTTTTTCGATTTTCAGTCCCTTTTTTGTCTTATTCCAATTATATAATAGCCTTAATGGATGGATCCATGCTAAAGACTACCGGAAGGACCATCGATAGATAAAGTTTAAGAAAAATCGCTGGAGCAGTTTTCGAAATACAGGCGTCCAAAAACGCTCCAAATCAGAAAATACTTGATTTTCAGCGTGCCATATTTTGCTTCCAGCTCATCGTATCCGTACGAATTGGGTATCATCCAGTGGTCCAATCACCGCTAGGCCAAATGATACCTTAATTTGTTTAATCCGTTGATATCGGACGGAGAAATCGTGTTTTTACACAAGACACCAATTTTTCACGTTTTTTTCAATATATCGCATATTATTTCGACTACTTCCGGTTTACGGATTGTTGTTGAAATTGCTTTAAACGGTGGTTTGACAATATTGCTTCATGTATCAGGAATTTGAGAAACGTTGATCCGGCCGTAAAACGAAACTTAAGCTCACAAAATGTGAAGAAAATTCGAAAAAAATCGAAAAATAAAGGGCGATAACTCGGAATGAAACTTATATTACTGGAACCGGATTGCCTTCAGGTATCCAAAAATGTAGGTCAAATTTGAAAATTTTGCAAAATAACAAAAATTGTCTCTCAAATAAAATTTTTCATTTTTCGATCGCAAGAAGTCAGCGGTGAAGTTTCGAAATATCGAAATTTTCAACTGCTATCGTCCGAGAAAAGACTCAAGGTTTCCGAAAATGTCATTTGTGTGAAAATAGGTACAGAATTGACGAATCTACGGCCGTTTTTTAATTTTTTGACACAGCACGAAATTCGACCACTTCCGGTCTGCGCAGAAGTTTCAAAAATAGTTTATCAAGTAGCCAACACATGGTTTCCCTATAGAGAATTAGGTCCCAGATCGGTATCTGTTACAGGCGCTGAGAAATAGGCTCCCCCGAAAAATAAAATAATAATAATAAATAATAATAATTTTAGTAAAAACAATAGTCTTTCAGACGAAAGTCTGAAAGCCTAATAAGAATAATAATTTTAACAAAAACAATAGTGTTTCACACAAGCTACGCAGTGTGAAACCCTAATAACTAGACCTGCATGCAGGAATGACGGGTTTCACTGGTGCCACGTTACCCTTAAACATGTCACTTCCGGTGCCAAGTTACCCTTGAACATAGGTCACTTCCGGTACCAGCGAAACCACTAAACAGGTTTCCAAATTAACATTGCACACAAATAAAATGGACGCAGAATCAACAAAATCCAGCAATATCAATTCATTTTATACATTTGTTACTTGTAAATGATCTTGACAAAATTAAATTACTCCCGGTGTTAATGCAAATGTTCAATTAGTCTTATGAAATCAGAAATGGCATACGATATCATATAGTGAAAATTTTATGTAAATCGAATAATAATTGCCACTTTTAAAGACCAAAAAACTTGAAAAGTGACTTGTAGAAAATCGGCTATTTCATTGCAACCGTACAAGTTAGAAACCATTTTGTGGTATCTGTATGATCGTATGGGTTCATTCTATTTGTTGATTGGCACAAATACCATACTTTGAAAAAGATTTCAAAACAGACTCATTTGAATAAAATAGTTAGAAACCATTTTATGATATCTATATGACCACACGACTTTTGTTTATATGTGAATTTAAACCAAAAGTTAAAATTATTAATACATATTAAGTTATTCTTGGTTGAATAAAACATTGATTTAAAAAGTTTAAAATGCATTTTTTGACCAAATGATGTCACTTCCGGTGCCAATTTTAAATTGTAATCAACTTGATATGACGCTACGTGCTTTTTGAATCAAATGATGTCACTTTTATAAAAATCCAATCATAATTGACTATTTTACATTAAAATAACGAAAACAGTGACTTGTACAGAACTGCCCATTTCTTGGTAACTGCTTATAGTACAAACGAATTTTAACATACATTTTCTTCGTATGGATTATAGCTACAAGTTTATAAAAGTTACGAAGAAATATTTTAAAATCTGAAAAGCCTGAATAGGTTGTAAATAGGCCAATTTTACACCATTTTTAGCCTCTTAATCGAATTTGCTCGAAAATGAAATCGAAATTAAAAAAACTGCTTCCTACATTTTTTGCGCCTTGAAAGGGCACACTCTTTGAGTCAAATAATTTTTCCAAAAAATAATATTTGTTTTCGAAGAAGGAAAATAACTGTCAAAATTGTAGTTTTTGGTAAAATTATGCCACTTCCGGTGCCGACAGATAAAACTTTTGGTAATAAAAAAAATGACAATTGATACAACGAAGCATATGAACTTTGTTTTATACAAATCGAACAATAAAAAATTAATCTAGGACTGAAAAACTGAATTAGCCAATGGCGGCCAAGGTAAATTACTGAGACAAAATGTTTTAACATTTTTGCACTAGTCAGATGACCCTTTAATTCTGTGCAGAATACTACTAAAAAATATTCATAAATAAAAAAGTTTTTTGTAAAATTTTAAATTTTCAAAATTTGGCGCCTAATATCTTTGAAGATTTACCGAAAATCAAAAATCGAAAGTAGTGTAGCTATGTGCTCTGTCTCCGGCTATGCCAAAATGTATCGAAAGTTAAAATCCAATGATTATTGTTAAAATTACTGCAATATTTTCAAAAACGATAACTTCGGTGATTTCGGACATTTCGCATTGGCGCAGAACGTTCAAAATAGCTTTATCCTTTAAGTCACACCCACTTTCCCAGTAAAACCGAAGAAATCGTAACGATGCGACACGTAGTTGCTGAGATCTATTCAAATTGGAATCTGAATAATAATAATAATAATAATAAGAATAATAATTTTAACAAAAACAATAGTGTTTCACACAAGCTACGCAGTGTGAAACCCTAATAATCTTAACAGAAACAATAAGCTTTCATATGTAATATGAAAGCTTAATAATCTTAACAAAAACAATAAGCTTTCATATGTAATATGAAAGCTTAATAACTTTAACAGAAACAATAAGCTTTCATATGTAATACATATGAAAGCTTAATAATAATTTTAGTAATCTCAATAGGCTTTCCGACGAAAGTCTGAAAGCCTAATAATAAATAGACCTGCAAGCAGAGCACTGAACCGGCTTTCAGGAATCATACAAGAAGTTTATTATATCATAACCGATCCATTGAGCTACCAAACTATACTTCAATTGTTTTGCTTCAGTGACACCCTCTATCATATGTAAAAGTAATATTTGCTGGCGAAAAGACAGGTCAAAATTGTACATTATGGCAAAATTACGTCACTTCCGGTGCCGAAAGAAATTTTTATAAGTGAAAAATAAGTCGAAAAATACAAACTTTGTTTTATGCATATCTAGCAATAAATAATTAACCTATAACCCATAAATTGAAATTAAGAAGGTACAAAAATTAAAAGTGACCCTGGAAAAATTGGCTATATTTCGACAAGGGAACATGCTAGAAGCCTTTTCTTGATATCAATTTGATCGTATTGATTCAATCTTACTGCCCATTAGAGCCAGACGTTATAAAGTTAAACGAATAATAAATATAAATCCCTTCAAAAAAATGTTTGTTTTGAAGGCTGAAAATACGTTTTTTGCAAAAATTACATTACTTCCGGTGATATTGAAAATGTTAATTTAGTTCATAGAAATCATAAATGGCATAAGGCATCAAATGGTAAAAAAATATAAAAATCGAATAATAATTGACACTTTTACAGACCAAAAACCTTGAAAAGTGACTTATCGAAGATCGCCTATTTCTCTGTAACCGTACAAGTTAGAAATCATTTTGTGGTATCTGTATGGTCGTATGACTTCATTCTATTCTTTGATGGGAATCAAAAATCATAATTTTAAAAATATTTTAGGTTAAAAATACAGTTTTTGCCCAAATGACGTCATTTCCGGTCAGAGTGAAATTGTAAAATTGGCTTGACCTAGTCCAAATTGGCATTAAGCATCAAATGGAAAAAAAATTGCAAATCGAATAATAATTCACTCTTTTCTAGGCAAAATAACGTGAAAAGTGATGCATGCAAAATTGCATATTCCTCGGCAACTGCTCATATTACAAACTAATTTTCGCATACATTCTCTTCGTCTGAATTATTGCTACGAGTTTATGAAAATTACAAATAAATATTTCAAAATATGAAGACGCTGAATGTATTGTAAACAACTGAATTTTACACTTTATTTTACATTTTATTCGAAATTGCCCGAAAATGAAAGTGAAATTAAAAAATCTGAGCTAAGGATTTTGTGCACCTTTTCAGGGTGCATCCTTTTAGTTATATCAGTTTTGAAAATAAATAATATTTGCTTTCAAAAAGTGGTACCGAACTGTCAAAATTGTAGTTTTTGTTAATATTACGTCACTTCCGTTGCCGACAGAAAAATTTCACCGTAACAAAAAAATTACAATTGGGACCACGGAGCATATGAACTTTGTTTTATACAAATCAAACAATAAATAATTTTTCTGGGTACGAAAAACTATATTAGCCGATGGCGGCTAACGCAAATTACCGAGACAAATTTTTTTCTCATTTCTGGTCATGTAGGATGATATTTTAACCCTGTGTAAAATACTATTAAAATTATTCATAAATTAAAAAGTTTTTCGTAAAAATATTAATTTTTTTCAAAATATCGGACATGTTTTCGACTACTTCCGGTTTTACGATCGTTGTCGTGATAGCTTTATTAAGTTCTTTGGATACTTAACCTTCTGTACCAGAAGTGTCAGAAACATCCATTGAGCAGTTTTGGAATAAAAGATAAATTTAAGAGCGTTTCCAAAAATTTAACGATTTTTCAATTTTTTTCAAAGTTTGATGCCATTTTTGGACCACCTATTTTATTTCAATGCTTTTCATTTTGGGTTCACTATATAGACAACCGATAGGACTTTGAGTAAGAAAAGTTTAAGAAAAATCGCAGTCGTCGTTTTCGAGAAAAGGGCGTCTCAGAATGTTAAAAAAATCGGAAAATACTAGATTTTTGGCGTACAATAATTTATTTCCTTATCATCGAAATCATATTATTGAGATATCATATGATGGTACATTAATAGGTCTATCCAGCGATACTTTAGTTCTTTTGGTCCGCCATTACCTCAGGGAGAAATCATGTTTTCCGCAAGTGCGACAATGTTTTTAACATTTTTTTTCATTTTTTGAATACTTCCGGTATGGTTATTATTGTCGGAATAGTTTTGATAGCTGGTTTGGGCACTAAAATAGCCACAGGGCTCTGTAATGATATATTACATTATCTGATCAGATAAAATGCCCCTGAGAAATCCTATGTTCAAAAGTGCCAAAAATGCAAAAAAATTTAAATATTATACATCGTTAGAATCGTAATTAGGTCAGCTATCTGAATATACCACAATTTTTTTGAAAATCTCTTAAAATAAAAAAAATAGTAGAGCATTTTCCAAAATTTCACGATTTTTCGACTTTTTTCGATTTTCAGTCCGTTATTTCACCTATTCCAGGTATTTCAAAATCGTAATGAAATGTTTCATATCAACCGATCAAATGGATTAAGGTATCGTTGGTTTACATCGGAATTGGAGTATCGTATGCTACCCAATTCATACAGATACGATGATCCAGAAGTAAAATATGACACGCTGAAAATCAAGCATTTTTTGATTTGGAGCGTTTTTGGACGCCTTTATCTCGAAAACTGCTCCAGCGATTTTTCTTAAACTTTATCTATCGATGGTCCTTCCGGTAGTCTTTAGCATGGATTCATCCATTCAGACCTATATATAATTGGAATAAGACAAAAAAGGGACTGAAAATTGAAAAAAGTAAAAAAATCGTGAAATTTTGGAAAATGCTCCACTATTTTTGTATTTGAAGAGATTTTCAAAAAAAAAGATATATATTTAAAAAGCTGACCTAATTACGATTCTAATGATGTATAATATGTATGCAGTTATTGAAATTTAATTTTCAATATTTTTACATTTTTACATTTTTAACACTTTTGAACATAGGATTTCTCAGAAGTATTTTATTTGATCGTATAGTGTAGTATATCATTAGAGAGCCCTGTTCCCATGCAAACTCTAAAACTGGATGTGAAAACTACTCGACAATGATTCGTATACCGGAAGTAGTTCAAAAAACGACGAAAAATGTAAAAAAGATAAAAAAGAATTGGAGCTCTTGCCAAAAGTTCGAATTCTCCGTCACATATTAGCGGACCAAAACAATTAAAGTGTCGCTGGATAGTTCCATTAATAGACGATCGTATAACATCTCAATAACACGAATTTGATTCTTAGGAAATGAATTATGGTACGCTGAAAACTACGTATTTTCCGTTTTGGAGCATTCTGAGACGCCTTTTTCTCGAAAACGACACCTACGATTTTTCTTAAACATTTTTTACTCAGAGTCCTATCGGTGGCTTAGCGTGTGCATCTAATAATAAAAGCGTTGCAATATTATAGGTGGTCCAAAAATGACATCAATCTTTGAAAAAAGTTGAAAAATCATTAAATTATTGAAAATGCTCTTTTATTTATCTTTTTTTCAAAAACTACTTAATGAATGTTTCTGATATTTCTGCTACAGGAAGTTAAGTATCTAATCAACTTGTTAAAGCAATTCCGACAATGATCGAAAAACCGGAAGTAGTCGAAAAAATCTCCGATATTTTGAATTTTTTTTACATTTTTACAGAAAACTTTTTTATTTATGAATATTTTTTGATGGTAGTTTACACAGAGTTCAAGTATCACCCTACTTGAGCATAAGTGAGAAAGAATTTTGTCTCAGTAATTTTCTTTAGTCGCCATTGGCTAATTTAGTTTTTCGTACCTAGATTAATTATTTATTGTTCGATTTGTATAAAACAAAGTGCATATGCTTCGTGATGTCAATTGTAATATTTTTTGTTACGGTGACATTTTTCTGCACGCAACGGAAGTGGCGTAATATTAACAAAAACTACAATTTTGAGAGTTAAGTACCACTTTTTGACAGCAAATATTATTTTTTTTCGAAAACTGATATAGCAAAAAGTATGCGCCCTGTAAAGGCGCATAAAATGTTTGGCTCAGATTCTTAAATTTCAATTTCATTTTCGGGCAATTTCGAATAAAATGTAAAAAAAAAGGTAAAATTCAGTTATTACAACCCATTCAACGTCTTTATATTTTGAACTATTTATTCGTAACTTTCATAAACTCGTAGCCATAATCCAGACGAAGAGAATGTATGCCAAAAATAGTTTGTAATATGAGCAGTTGCCGAGAAATATGCAATTTTGCATGCATCACTTTTCAAGTTATTTTGCCTATAAAAGAGTAAATTATTATCCGATTTTCAATATTTTTCTTTTATTCGATGCTTAATGCCAATTTGGACTAGGTTAAGCCAATTTTACAGTTTCACTGTTACCGGAAATGACGTTATTTTGGCAAAAACTGTATTTTTAACCTAAAAAACAAATATTTTATTCAAATGAGTCTCTTTTATAATATTTTTAAAATTATGATATTTAAATCCCATCAACGAATAGCATGAACCCATACGATCATACAGATACTACAAAAAAGTTTCTAACTTGTACGGTTGCCGAGAAATAGACGATTTTCTACAAGTCACTTTTCAAGCTTTTTGGTCTATAAAAGTGTCAATTATTATTCAATTTTCATACAATTTTCACCGTGTGATGCCTTATGCCATTTATGATTGCAATGATCTGATTTAACATTTCCATTATCACCGGAAGTAATGTCATATTTGCAAAAACCGTATTTTTAGACTTCAAAACAAATATTTTTTTGAAGTGAGTTATATTTATTATTTGATTCTAATGGCCATTTAGATTGGATCAATATAATCATACTGATATCAAAAAATTGCTTCTAGCATATTCCCTTGTCGAGGAATAACCAATTTTCTAAGGATCACTTTTTAAGTTTTTTACCTTTTTAATTTCAGTTTATGGGTTCTAAGTTTATTATGTTATTGGCTGATATGTATAAAACAATTCTCAATTGCGAATTCTCAACTTATTTGTTATCGATAATGATTTCTTTTGGCACCGGAAGTTAAGTTTTTTTGCCAGATTTTACAATTTTGACCGGTGTATTTATTTGCAAGCAAATGTTACTTTTACAAATCTGATAGAGGGTGTCACTGAATCATAACAACTACAGTATCGTTTGGTAGCTCGAAGGATCGGCTATTGTATGACGCACTTCCTGTCTGATTCCTGAAAGCCGATTCAGCACTGCAGGTCTGCAGGTCTAGTTATTATTATTCTTCTTTTGTTTTGAGTAGATCTCAGCAACTGCTTGTCGCATCGTTACGATTTCTTCAGTTTTACTGGGAAAGTGGGTGTGACTTAGAGGATAAAGCTATTTTGAACGTTCTGCGACAATGCGAAATGTCCGAAATCACCAAAGTTATCGTTTTTTAAAATATTGCAGTAATTTTAACAATAATCATGGGATTTTAACTTTTGATAAATTTTGGCATAGCCGGAGACATGGCACATAGCTACGCTACTTTCGATTTTTGATTTTCGGCAAATCTTCGAAGATATTAGGCGCCAAATTTTGAAAATTTAAAATTTTACAAAAATCTTTTTTATTTATGAATATTTTTTAGTCGTGTTGTACACAGAATTAAAGAGTCATCTGACTTGCGCAAAAATGTTAAAAAATTTTGTCTCAGTAATTTTCCTTGGCCGCCATTGGCTAATTCAGTTTTTCAGTCCTAGATTATTTTTTTATTGTTCGATTTGTATAAAACAAAGTTCATATGCTTCGTTGTCTCAATTGTCATTTTTTTTGTTACCGATAGTGTTATCTGTCGGCACCGGAAGTGGCATAATTTTACCAAAAACTACAATTTTGACAGTTATTTTCCTTCTTCGAAAACAAATATTATTTTTTTGAAAAATTATATGACTCAAAGAGTGTGTCCTTTCACGGCGCAAAAAATGGCGGAAGCAGTTTTTTAAATTTCTATTTCATTTTCTAGCAAATTGGATTAAGAGGTGAAAAAAGGCGTAAAATTGACCTATTTACAACCCATTCAGGTTTTTCAGATTTTAAAATATTTTTACATAACTCTTATAGACTTGTAGCTATAATCAATACAAAGAGAATGTATGTGAAAATTAGTTTGTAATATAAGCAGTTGCCAAGAAATGGGCAGTTCTGCATAAGTCACTGTTTTCTTTATTTTGCGTGTAATAAAGTCAATTATTATTGGATTTTTATAAAAGTGACATCATTTGATTCAAAAAGCATGTAGCGTCATATCAGGTTGACTACAATTTAAAATTGACACCGGAAGTGACGTCATTTTGTCAAAAACTGCATTTTAAACTTTTTAAATCAATGATTTATTCAACCAAGAATTACTTAATATGTATTAATAATTTTAACTTTTGGTTTAAATTCACATATAAACACAACTCATATGGTCATATAGATATCATAAAATTGTTTCTAACTTGTTCGGTTGCCGAGAAATAGACGGTTTTCTACAGGTCACTTTTGAAGGATTTGGGGCCATAAAAGAGTCAATTATTATTCGATTTTCATAAACGTTACACCATGTTATACCTAATGCTATTTGGGATTTCAGAATGTAAGATTTTCATTATCACCGGAAGTAATGACATTTTGGCAAAAACTGTATTTTTAGCCTTCAAAACAGATATTTTATTCAAATGAGTCTGTTTTGAAATCTTTTTCAAATTATGGTATTTGATGTCAATCAACAAATAGAATGAAGCCATACGATCACACAGATACCACAAAATGGTTTCCAACTTGTACAGTTGCCGAGAAATAGCCGATTTTCTACAAGTCACTTTTCAAGATTTTTGGTCTTTAAAAGTGGCAATTATTATTCGATTTACATAAAATTTTCACTATATGATATCGTATGCCATTTCTGATTTCATAAGACTAATTGAACATTTTCATTAACACCGGGAGTAATTTAATTTTGTCAAGATCATTTACAAGTAACAAATGCATAAAATGAATTGATATTGCTGGATTTGGTTGATTCTGCGTCCATTTTATTTGTGTGCAATGTTAATTTGGAAACCTGTTTAGTGGTTTCGTTGGTACCAGAAGCGACATATGTTCAAGGGTAACTTGGCACCGGAAGTGAGATGTTTAAGGGTAACGTGGCGCCAGTGAAACCCGTCATTCCTGCATGCAGGTCTAGTTATTAAGCTTTCATATTACATATGAAAGCTTATTGTTTCTGTTAAAGTTATTAAGCTTTCATATTATTGATTACTAAAATTATTATTTATTATTATTATTTTTTTTTTCGCCGGAGCCTATTTCTCAGTGCCTGTAACAGATACCGATCTGGGACCTAATTCTCTATCGGGAAACCATGTGTTGGCTACTTGATAAACTATATTTGAAACTTCTGCGCAGACCGGAAGTGGTCGAATTTCGTGCGGTGTCAAAAAATTAAAAAACGGCCGTAGATTCGTCAATTCTGTACCTATTTTCATACAAATGACATTTTCGGAAACCCTGAGTCTTTTCTCGGACGATATCAGTTGAAAATTGCGATATTTCGAAACTTCATCGCTGACTTCTTGCGATCGAAAAATGAAAAATGTTGTTTGAGAGACAATTTTTGTTATTTTTCAAAATTGTGAAATTTAACCTACATTTTTGGATACCTGAAGTCCATCCGATTCTAGAAATATAAGGTTCATTCAGAGTTATCGCCCTTTATTTTTCGATTTTTTTCGAATTTTCTACCCATTTTGTGAGCTCGGGTTTCGTTTTATGGCCGAATTGACGTTTCTGAAATTTCTGAGGCACGAAGCCAAATGACCATTGCAAGGAATAAAGCAATTTCAACAATAATCTGTACACCGGAAGTGGTCGAAATAATGTCCGATATTTTGAAAAAAATGCAAAAAATGGGTATTTTGGGGAAAAATGCGATTTCTCCGTCCGTTATCAATGGATTAAACAAATTAGTGTACCATTGGACTGCACTAGTATTGTGCTATCGTATGATACCCAATTCGTACGGATAGGACGAGCAGGAAGCAAAATATGGCTCGCTGAAAATCAAGTATTTTCTGATTTGGAGCGTTTTTGAACGCCTGTATCTCGAAAACTTTTTTTTTAACTTTCTCTATCGAGAGTCCATTCGATAGTCTTCTGAATTATGCCATCCAATAAGACTTTGAAATGTCTGGAATACGATAAAAAAGGGACTGAAAATCAAAAAAAGTCGAAAAATCGTGAAATTTTGGAAAATGCTCTACTATTTTTTTATTTTAAGAGATTTTCAAAAAAAGGTTGTATATTTAGATAGCTGACCTAATTACGATTCTAATGATGTATAATATGTATGTAGTTATTGAAATTTAATTTTCGATATTTTAAATTTTTTGCATTTTTGGCACTTTTGAACATAGGATTTCTCAGAGGCATTTTATCTGATCAGATAATGTAATATATCATTACAGAGCCCCATGTCTATTATAGTGCCCAAACCGGCTATTAAAACTATTCCGACAAAAATAACCACACCGGAAGTATTCAAAAAATGAAAAAAAGGTTAAAAACATTGTTGCACTTGCAATAAACTTGATTTCTCCCTTAAGTAATAGCGGACCAAAAGAACTAAAGTGTCGCTGGATAGCACTATTAATGGACCATCATATGGTATCTACATAATACGATTTCGATGGTAAGGAAATAAATTATTGTATGCCAAAAATCTGGTATTTTCCGATTTTTTAACATTCTGGGACGCGCTTTTCTCGAAAACGACGCCGCAGATTTTTCTTAAACTTTTCTTACTCAAAGTCCTATCGGTTGTCTATATAGTGAATCCAAAATGAAAAGCATTGAAATAATATAAATGGTCCAAAAATGGCCTCAAACTTTGAAAAAAATTGAAAAATCGTTAAATTTTTGGAAACGCTCTTTAATTTATCTTTTTTTCCAAAACTACTCAATGGATGTTTCTGACACTTCTGGTACAGAAAGTTAATTATCCAAAGAACTTCGTAAAGCTATCACGACAACGATCGTAAAACCGGAAGTAGTCGAAAAAATGTCCAATATTTTGAAAAAAATTATTTTTTTTACGAAAACCTTTTTTATTTATGAATATGTTTTGATGATATTTTACACAGGGTTAAAAATATAATCGTACTTGAGGAGAAATGAGAAAAAAAATTGTCTCGATAATTTGCGTTAGCCGCCATCGGCTAATTTAGTTTTTCGTACCCAGAAAAATTATTTATTGTTCGATTTGTATAAAACAAAGTTCATATGCTCCGTGGTCCCAATTGTATTTTTTTTTGTTACGGTGAAATATTTCTGTCGGCAACGGAAGTGACGTAATATTAACAAAAACTACAATTTTGACAGTTAGGTACCACTTTTTGAAAGCAAATATTATTTTTTTTTCAAAACTGATATAACTAAAAGGATGCACCCTGCAAAGGTGCACAAAAACTTTAGCTCAGATTTTTTAATTTCAATTTCATTTTCGGGCAATTTTGAATAAAATGTAAAATAAAGTGTAAAATTCAGTTATTTACAATTCATTCAGCGTCTTCATATTTTGAAACATTTATTTGTAATTTTCATAAACTCGTAGCAATAATCCAGACGAAGAGAATGTATGCGAAAATAAGTTTGTAATATGAGCAGTTGCCGAGAAATATGCAATTTTGCATGCATCACTTTTCACGTTATTTTGCCTATAAAAGAGTGAATTATTATTCGATTTGCAATATCTTTTTTTCCATTTGATGCATAATGCCAATTTGGACTAGGTCAAGCCAATTTTACATTTTCACTGTGACCGGAAATGACGTCATTTGGGCAAAAACTGTATTTTTAACCTAAAAAACAAATATTTTATTCAAATGAGTCTGCCTTATAATATTTTTAAAATAATGATATTTGATTCCCATCAACGAATAGAATGAAGCCATACGACCATACAGATACCACAAAATGGTTTCTAACTTGTACGGTTACAGAGAAATAGGCGATCTTCTATAAGTCACTTTTCAAGGTTTTTGGTCTATAAAAGTGTCAATTATTATTCGATTTTTATAATTTTTTTACCATTTGATGCCTTATGCCATTTATGACTTCTATGAACTAAATTAACATTTTCAATATCACCGGAAGTAATGTGATTTTTGCAAAAAACGTATTTTTAGCCTTCAAAACAAACATTTTTTTGAAGTGATTTATATTTATTATTCGTTTAACTTTATAACGTCTGACTCTAATGGGCAGTAAGATTGAATCAATACCATCATATTGATATCAAGAAAAGGCTTCTAGCATGTTCCCTTGTCGAATAATAGCCAATTTTCCCAGGGTCACTTTTAAGTTTTTTACCTTCTTAATTTCAGTTTATGGGTTATAGGTTGATTATTTATTGCCCGATATGTATAAAACAAAGTTTGTATTTTGTATGTTGCGAATTTTCGACTTATTTTTCACCTATAAAAATTCCTTTAGGCACCGGAAGTGACGTAATTTTGCCATAATTTACAATTTTGACCGGTCTTTTCGCCAGCAAATATTACTTTTACATATGATAGAAGGTGTCACTGAAGCAAAACAACTAAAGTATAGTTTGGTAGCTCAATGGATCGGCTATGGTATAATAAACTTCCTGTATGATTCCTGAAAGCCGGTTCAGTGCTGCTTGCAGGTCTAGTTTATTATTATTATTTTATTTTTCGGGGGAGCCTATTTCTCAGTGTCTGTAACAGATACAGGTCTGGGACATAATTTTCTATCAGGAAACCATATGGTGGCTATCCCTTCCACTGTATTTGAAACTTCTGCGCAGACCGGAAGTGGCCGAATTTTGTGCGGTGCCAAATATTTAAAAAACGGCCGTAGATTCGTCAATTCTGTATCTATTTTCATACAAATTACATTTTTGGAAACCCTGAGTCTTTTCTCGGACGATAGCAGTTGAAAATTTTGCAATTTCGAAACTTCGCCGCTGACTTTTAGCGTTCGAAAAATGAAAATATGTTGTTTAAGACACATTTTTTGTTATTTTTCAAAATTTTAAAATTTGACCTACATTTTTGGATACCTGAAGGCAATCCGGTTCCAGTAATATAAGTTTCATTCAGAGTTATCGCCCTTTATTTTTCGATTTTTTTCGAATTTTCTTCACATTTTGTGAGCTTAAGTTTCGTTTTACGGCCAGATCGACGCTTCTGAAATTCCTGGAACATGAAGTAATATGGTCAAACCACCGTTTAAAGCAATTTCAACAACAATCCGTAAACCGGAAGTAGTCGAAATAATATGCGATATTTTGAAAAAAAAGTAAAAAATGGGTGTTTTGGGTAAAAACACGATTTCTCCGTCCGATATCAACGGATTAAGCGAATTAAGGTATCATTTGGTCGGGCGCTGATTGGACCACTGAATGATACCCAATTCGTAAGGATACGATTAGCAGGAAGCAAAATATGGCACGCTGAAAATCAAGTATTTTCTGATTTTTAGCATTTTTGGACGCCTGTATCTCGAAAACTTAACCGCAACTTTTTTTTTAATTTTTTCTATCGAGAGTCCTTTCGGAGGTTTTTTGCATGAAGCCATCCAATAAGACTTTGAAATATCTGGAATAGGTGAAATAACGGACTGAAAATCGAAAAATGTCGAAAAATCGTGAAATTTTGGAAAATGCTCTACTTTTTTTTTATTTTAAGAGATTTTCAAAAAAAGATTGTATATTCAGATAGCTGACCTAATTACGATTCTAACGATGTATAATATGTATGTAGTTTTTGAAATTTAATTTTCGATATTTTAATTTTTTTGCATTTTTGGCACTTTTGAAAATAGGATTTCTCAGGGGCATTTTATCTGATCAGATAATGTAATATGTCATTACAGAGCCCTGTGGCTATTTTAGTGCCCAAACCGCCTATTAAAACTATTCCGACAATAATAGCCATACCGGAAGTATTCAAAAAATGAAAAAATAATGTTAAAAACATTGTCGCACTTGCGAAAAACTTGATTTCTCCCTTAGGTAATAGCGGACCAAAAGAACTAAAGTGTCGCTGGATAGCACTATTAATGGACCATCATATGGTGTCTAAATAATACGATTTCGATGATTAGTAAATAAATTATTGTATGCCAAAAATCTAGTATTTTCCGATTTTTTAACATTCTGAGACGCCCTTTTCTCGAAAATAACGCCGCAGATTTTTCTTAAACTTTTCTTACTCAAAGTCCTATCGGTTGTCTATATAGTGAATCCAAAATGAAAAGCATTGAAATAATATAAGAGGTCCAAAAATGGCCTCAAACTTTGAAAAAAATTGAAAAATCGTTAAATTTTTGGAAACGCTCTTTAATTTATCTTTTTTTCCAAAACTACTCAATGGATGTTTCTGACACTTCTGGTACAGAAAGTTAAGTATCCAAAGAACTTCGTAAAGCTGTCACGACAATGATCGTAAAACCGGAAGTAGTCGAAAAAATGTCCGATATTTTGAAAATTGTTTTTTTTTTTTTTGCGAAAACCTTTTTTATTTATGAATATTTTTTGATGGTATTTTACACAGGGTTAAAATATCATCCTACTTGAGCAGAAATGATAAAAAAAATGTCTCGGTAATTTGCGTTAGCCGCCATCGGCTCATTTAGTTTTTCGTAACCAGAAAAACTATTTATTGTTCGATTTGTATAAAACAAAGTTCATATGCTCCGTGTTCCCAATTGCAATTTTTTTTGTTACGGTGAAATTTTTCTGTCGGCAACGGAAGTGACGTAATATTAACAAAAACTACAATTTTGACAGTTCGGTACCACTTTTTGAAAGCAAATATTTTTTTTTTTTAAAACTGATATAACTAAAAGGATACACCCTGCAAAGGTGTATAAAATTTTTAGCTCAGATTTTTTAAATTTCAATTTCATTTTCGGGCAATTTCGAATAAAATGTAAAATAAAGTGTAAAATTCAATTATTTACAATTCATTCAGCGTCTTCATATTTTGAAATATTTATTTGTGATTTTCATAAACTCGTAGCAATAATCTAGACGAAGAGAATGTATGCGAAAATTAGTTTGAAATATGAGCAGTTGCCGAGAAATATGCAATTTTGCATGCATCACTATTCACGTTATTTTGCCTATAAAAGAGTGAATTATTATTCGATTTGCAATATTTTTTTTCCATTTGATGCCTAATGTCAATGTGAACTAGTTCAAGCCAATTTTACATTTTCACTGTGACCGAAAATGACGTCATTTCTGCAAAAACTGTATTTTTAACCTAAAAAACAAATATTTTATTCAAATGAGTCTGCCTTATAATATTTTTAAAATTATGATATTTGATTACCATCAACGAATAGAATGAAACCATACGACCACCACAAAATGGTTTCTAACTTGTACGGTTACAGAGAAATAGGCGATCTTCTATAAGTCACATTTCAAGGTTTTTGGTCTATAAAAGTGTCGGGGGGTTGGGATGGCCTAGTGGTCTAGAGTGCCGCGCTTCGCCCTCTAGCTGGCCGGTCACCTCTGGCTTGCGGCTGTGGTTTCGAGCCCTGGTGCAAGCGTATGTGGCATGGAGATGGGGGCGCCTTCTCAACCTCGTGGGTTTCCTCCGGGCACTCCGGTTTCCTCCCACTGCTAAAGACCCCTACGCGCAAGCGAATTATTGAAATAAAACTGAAACCATATGTTAGTCCCAAAATGACCTAGTTTGTGTCGAGTGGACGTTAAACCCCATTTCTCTCTCTCTCTCTCTCTCTCTATAAAAGTGTCAATATTATTATTCGATTTTTATCATTTTTTTACCATTTGATGCCTATCAACTAAGTTAACATTTTCAATATCATCGGAATTAATGTAATTTTTGCAAAAAACGTATTTTTAGCCTTCAAAACAAACATTTTTTTGAAGGGATTTATATTTATTATTTGTTTAACTTTATAACGTCTGACTCTAATGGGCAGTAAGATTGAATCAATACCATCATATTGATATCAAGAAAAGGCTTCTAAAAGGGTCACTTTTAATTATTTTACCTTCTTAATTTCAGTTTTTGGGTTATAGGTTAATTTTCCATTGCCCGATATGTATTAAACAAATTTTGTATGTTGCAAATTTTCGACTTATTTTCACCTATAAAAATTTCTTTCGTCACCGGAAGTGACGTAATTTTGCCATAATTTACAATTTTGACCGCTCTTTTCGCCAGCAAATATTACTTTTACATGGTAGAGGGTGTCACTGAAGCAAAACAACTAAAGTTTAGTTCGGTAGCTCAATGGGTTGGCTATGGTATAATAAACTTCCTGTATGATTCCTGAAAGCCGGTTCAGTGCTGCTTGCAGGTCTAGTTATTGTTATTTTTTTTTTGTGTTTTATCCACAAATCGGATTTCTCAGAATCTAACCACAGTATCTTTATGAAACTTTTACCTACCCCCCCCAAAAAAAATGGGTGGTAGCTGTTGATTAAATATATTTTCAAAACGTTTTACGAATCCGAAATCACCGAAATTTACGAAGGACAAAATGGACATTGCATAGTCGTAACTTTATTGTTTTTTGACCGATTTTACTAAATCTTTTTTCTTTGAATACCTTGAAAAAAATCATTTTCATCAGCAGTTTCACATTTTCGAATTTCGAAAATTCGTCGCTGTGATTTCGAACCGGAAGTTTAGACCAATTTGACAACTTCTTTAATAGTTGTGCGATTTTCATTCAATTTAGTATATAAGTAGATCTTATCGATGTGACTTCAAAAATTTGACAACTTCTTTAATAGTTGTGCGATTTTCATTCAATTTAGTATATAAGTAGATCCTACCGATGTGACTTCAAAAATATAATTAGAAATTTTCTAAATTATCTCCCCTTGGTGAAATTAAGGATCAAAGTTTTCAAAAAAATCGTCGAAATATAGGTCAGAATGACCTAATTTTTTTTTTGATACTAGACAAGGAATTACTGATTCGTACACAAAATATGGACTTTGTCGATGGAACCGGAAGTGCCACCATCTTTAAACGTGAAAAATCACTAAGGCTTTTTTGCTATTTTACTTACAGACTCGGGAGTTATATTTTCTGAATCCTTGTAGGAAGGCCTAAAAAATGTCGCGAATAGAATTTTGATTTAGGTCAACCGGGAGTCACCATTTTGAATTGAAAATGAAAAATAGAAGCAATTTGAAGGGCCGAGACTTTGGAGCACAATAACTCTCATTCTAATTAAGCTATAATGTTCAAACTTGGTGTAGACGTTCACTAGGTCAATGTTATGATGGAGTTCAAAGATGAGCATTTTCTGCTTAGGGTAAGCAGAGATAAGCATGTTGATTTGTTGATTCTTTAGGGCACGATAACTTCGGTTATAATGAAGGGAGGGCGGTGAAACTTTTGTCAATAGAGAGTCTAATAGCTAGCATGTTGTGTGAAATCATTGTATCATTTTTTTTAAATATCAGGGATAGCCGAAAAAAAGAGATTGAAAATCCAAAAAGTCGTATTTTTACAATTTGGAGCATGTTTAGAGGTCTTTCTCGTAAAGTCAACATAATATTGGTTGGGAACTTCTTCTACAAAGAGTCTTATTGGTAGTCTTTTATATGAAACCATCGATCAACAGTCCAACATATCAGGAGTAGAAGAACAAAAGGATCGAACATTGAAAACGGCACCCTTTTTTTTAAAACTGATATAACTAAAAGGATACACCCTGCAAAGGTGTATAAAATTTTTAGCTCAGATTTTTTAAATTTCAATTTCATTTTCGGGCAATTTCGAATAAAATGTAAAATAAAGTGTAAAATTCAATTATTTACAATTCATTCAGCGTCTTCATATTTTGAAATATTTATTTGTGATTTTCATAAACTCGTAGCAATAATCTAGACGAAGAGAATGTATGCGAAAATTAGTTTGAAATATGAGCAGTTGCCGAGAAATATGCAATTTTGCATGCATCACTACTATTCACGTTATTTTGCCTATAAAAGAGTGAATTATTATTCGATTTGCAATATTTTTTTTTCCATTTGATGCCTAATGTCAATGTGAACTAGTTCAAGCCAATTTTACATTTTCACTGTGACCGAAAATGACGTCATTTCTGCAAAAACTGTATTTTTAACCTAAAAAACAAATATTTTATTCAAATGAGTCTGCCTTATAATATTTTTAAAATTATGATATTTGATTACCATCAACGAATAGAATGAAACCATACGACCACCACAAAATGGTTTCTAACTTGTACGGTTACAGAGAAATAGGCGATCTTCTATAAGTCACATTTCAAGGTTTTTGGTCTATAAAAGTGTCGGGGGGTTGGGATGGCCTAGTGGTCTAGAGTGCCGCGCTTCGCCCTCTAGCTGGCCGGTCACCTCTGGCTTGCGGCTGTGGTTTCGAGCCCTGGTGCAAGCGTATGTGGCATGGAGATGGGGGCGCCTTCTCAACCTCGTGGGTTTCCTCCGGGCACTCCGGTTTCCTCCCACTGCTAAAGACCCCTACGCGCAAGCGAATTATTGAAATAAAACTGAAACCATATGTTAGTCCCAAAATGACCTAGTTTGTGTCGAGTGGACGTTAAACCCCATTTCTCTCTCTCTCTCTCTCTCTCTCTCTCTCTCTATAAAAGTGTCAATATTATTATTCGATTTTTATCATTTTTTTACCATTTGATGCCTATCAACTAAGTTAACATTTTCAATATCATCGGAATTAATGTAATTTTTGCAAAAAACGTATTTTTAGCCTTCAAAACAAACATTTTTTTGAAGGGATTTATATTTATTATTTGTTTAACTTTATAACGTCTGACTCTAATGGGCAGTAAGATTGAATCAATACCATCATATTGATATCAAGAAAAGGCTTCTAAAAGGGTCACTTTTAATTATTTTACCTTCTTAATTTCAGTTTTTGGGTTATAGGTTAATTTTCCATTGCCCGATATGTATTAAACAAATTTTGTATGTTGCAAATTTTCGACTTATTTTCACCTATAAAAATTTCTTTCGTCACCGGAAGTGACGTAATTTTGCCATAATTTACAATTTTGACCGCTCTTTTCGCCAGCAAATATTACTTTTACATGGTAGAGGGTGTCACTGAAGCAAAACAACTAAAGTTTAGTTCGGTAGCTCAATGGGTTGGCTATGGTATAATAAACTTCCTGTATGATTCCTGAAAGCCGGTTCAGTGCTGCTTGCAGGTCTAGTTATTGTTATTTTTTTTTTGTGTTTTATCCACAAATCGGATTTCTCAGAATCTAACCACAGTATCTTTATGAAACTTTTACCTACCCCCCCCCCAAAAAAAATGGGTGGTAGCTGTTGATTAAATATATTTTCAAAACGTTTTACGAATCCGAAATCACCGAAATTTACGAAGGACAAAATGGACATTGCATAGTCGTAACTTTATTGTTTTTTGACCGATTTTACTAAATCTTTTTTCTTTGAATACCTTGAAAAAAATCATTTTCATCAGCAGTTTCACATTTTCGAATTTCGAAAATTCGTCGCTGTGATTTCGAACCGGAAGTTTAGACCAATTTGACAACTTCTTTAATAGTTGTGCGATTTTCATTCAATTTAGTATATAAGTAGATCTTATCGATGTGACTTCAAAAATTTGACAACTTCTTTAATAGTTGTGCGATTTTCATTCAATTTAGTATATAAGTAGATCCTACCGATGTGACTTCAAAAATATAATTAGAAATTTTCTAAATTATCTCCCCTTGGTGAAATTAAGGATCAAAGTTTTCAAAAAAATCGTCGAAATATAGGTCAGAATGACCTAATTTTTTTTTTGATACTAGACAAGGAATTACTGATTCGTACACAAAATATGGACTTTGTCGATGGAACCGGAAGTGCCACCATCTTTAAACGTGAAAAATCACTAAGGCTTTTTTGCTATTTTACTTACAGACTCGGGAGTTATATTTTCTGAATCCTTGTAGGAAGGCCTAAAAAATGTCGCGAATAGAATTTTGATTTAGGTCAACCGGGAGTCACCATTTTGAATTGAAAATGAAAAATATAAGCAATTTGTAGGGCCGAGACTTTGGAGCACAATAACCCTCATTCAAATTAAGCTATAATGTTCAAACTTGGTGTAGACGTTCACTAGGTCAATGTTATGATGGAGTTCAAAGATGAGCATTTTCTGCTTAGGGTAAGCAGAGATAAGCATGTTGATTTGTTGATTCTTTAGGGCACGATAACTTCGGTTATAATGAAGGGAGGGCGGTGAAACTTTTGTCAATAGAGAGTCTAATAGCTAGCCTGTTGTGTGAAATCATTGTATCATTTTTTTTAAATATCAGGGATAGCCGAAAAAAAGAGATTGAAAATCCAAAAAGTCGTATTTTTACAATTTGGAGCATGTTTAGAGGTCTTTCTCGTAAAGTCAACATAATATTGGTTGGGAACTTCTTCTACAAAGAGTCTTATTGGTAGTCTTTTATATGAAACCATCGATCAACAGTCCAACATATCAGGAGTAGAAGAACAAAAGGATCGAACATTGAAAACGGCACCCTTTCATTGTTAAGCGAAACATGCAGTGTGGGTGACTACAATCTACACATTTAGTCATCGTATAGAGCTTATTCAACAGTATCGAATTCCAACTGCTTAGGGATATTTTACGTGCACTCCAATGTGTACACGGGACCGTGGTTTTCGTCCCATCCGAACTAGACAGCTGTGCTTGTCAGGCCCTCCGTTCTGCCACACTGACAAGGGGAAATCGAGATGAACTTCCTACGTGCAGAACTTTCAATTCAAGCCAAACTTTTATTGCATACGATTAAGCTGGTCAGTTGGAGCTTATTTTCAAAAGTTTTGTAATAATCGGTGGGTAATTAAAGTACCGTGCACATTAAACTGTTAAAACAGAAAATTTCGCCCGGTTGAAATGTTTCTTGCTATAAGTCAGCAATTTTCCGAATTCAGGGAGGCTGAATGGCTGAATGGTTAGCATGTGCGCGCTGTATCGTAACGTCTGTCATTGAGTCAATGGGCGTCGTTTCGATCTCCAGGTTGCACGTGACATGGAATATGATGTCCAACCCCGTTTATTGCGAACGATTAAGCAGTTCAGGGGGAGCTTATTTTTAAAAGTTTTGTAATATTCGGTTGATAACTAAAGGTACTGTGCAAATTAAACTGTTAAAATAGAAAATTTGGCCCGGTTGAAATGTTTCTCGCTGTAGGTCAGCTAGAATGTTCAAACTTGGTGTAGACGTTCACTAGGTCATTGTCTTGATCGAGTTCACAGCAGAAATAACAGTGAAACGATCAACGAACTCATAGCAGAAATAACAGTGCAAAACTTAACGAATTCATAGCATAAATAGCAGAAATGAAATGGGGTTTTACGTCCTACTCTTCTGCACCTGACCTGGGCTAATGGAAGACGGGCATACGCCATACAGTGTGCTATGAGGGAATTTTTGCCCGGGCAGCGGCGCTACGGCCTACTCTTATATCGAATTCCAACTGCCAAGGGATCTTTTACGTGCACTCCAATGTGTACACGGGACCTCGGTTTTTCGTACCACCCGAACGACTAGGCAACTGTCCTTATCAGGCCATCCTTCTGCATCACTGACAAGAGGAAACCACGCCGGAAAATCGAGATGAACTTTCTCGGCCAATGCAAGGATCGAACACCCGACCTCCAGGCTAACGAGCCAGCGCCTGGCCCACTTAGCCACCGTGATTCCCATAAATAGCAATGAAACGATCAACGAATTTATAGCAGTAATAACACTTCAACAATTAACGAATTCGTAGCAGAAATAACAATGAAACGTTCAACGAAATCATAGCCGAAATAAGAGTGAAACAATCAACGAATTAATAGTAGACGAGTTCATAGTAGAAAAAACAGTGAAACAATGAACGAATCATAGCAGAAACCAGAAGGCTATCAATACACCGTGAAATTTGAAACCTAAATGGCCCGGCTAGGAACAATATCTACATGCCCGTAAAAGACTACTTAGCAGTTGGAATTCGAAAGAAAAGACCGTAACGACGCTGTCCGATCAAAATTTAGTTAATTCAGTCGGCGCAGAAAGATAGGTCGTTAAAACCATTTCTGTTCAGTTCATTCCATTTCCTTAAATCTATGAAAGTTGTGTGAATTGGGAATCGCGTATTACTCAACAGTTTCAAGGGAGATAAGCCGTCTTTGAGATTGGAAATCAATTTTTGATATCGACTGTGTTTGATTGCTACTAGATCGATTGTGATTCAGATTCTAATCAGTTTGGATTGAAGAATCGGGGTGGTATATGCTGACAATCAAACCACGTGATGTAAATAATTAGCCATGCGGTGTGAATTGGTCCACAGCGGACTGTTCAGTGTGAGTGAATTTACGCGACGGCTTTGTGTACTAAACGTTAAAAAAACATAAATTCGTGTTTATAATATCCTAACAAACAGTCCATTTCATAAGATTTTTGGCCCAAGGACGGGACGTGAATACAATACATCAGTAAACTTGTGCCAAATCTGTATGCATTCTATAGAGCCCAGTGAGCGTGTTGAACCAACTATGTCACTTCCGGTTTTAATAAAAATTAATTTCTCGTTCACAAAAACTTTTTTACTTCTTTTACAGTGGGGATTCTTTCTGAATACATATTTCAGATTTATGGAAACCTTGTTGAAAATCGTTGGTCTTCCCCTTTAACAGTGGGAGGAAACCGCAGGTCCCGGGGTAAACCCAGGAGATAGGACAGGCGAGATTGTAGGTTAGGGTTAGGGTAAGCGCTAAGGTTAGGTCTTGGGTTAGGATTAGGATTAGCGATATCCCTATTTACATCTCGTGACCTTTGACCAAACGTAATGAAGACAGGATGTGACGTATATATGCACATTGAGGTTATCAAGCTATAGACCGGACTAGTAATAAGCTATAAAACGGATAAATAACAAGAGTTTATATGTATATTATTTTATTAAATTTATATATATCTTAACTCCCTGATTTACTATATACATTATGCATGAACAGTAGAAACTATATACTAGTATTTATAAGTATTAAAGCTATGGTAATATTATGCTATCAAATAGTCGTATTGTCTTAATATTTGTTGTAACCGCAACCTTGATAGTTATTGTAAGAAGGATAACGGTTGTAGTTGTTGTATCCGTTACCGTATCCGTTGTTATTGTAGTTGTTATATCCCTTCCCATATTCGTTGTTATTGTGGCCATTGTTGTAACCGTTGTTGTAATTGTAGGGGCCGTTGTAACTACTGTATCCTTTATTATTGTATTGGTTGTACTTGTATGGTCCGTTGTTGTATCGGTTGTATGGCCCGTTGTAGTTGTATGATTGTTTGTAAGCTCCAATCTTTCCATGTCCAACAAGTCCGCTTCCAATTATACCGTGTCCAATACCGTAACCAACGATGTCATGCCCAATGCCGTTACCAATCTTTCCATGTCTAATAAGTCCGTGTCCGATTCCGTTTCCAATAATACCATGTCCGATACCGTTACCAACGATACCATGACCAATTCCGTTTCCAACAATACCGTGTCCGATACCGTTACCAACGATGCCATGCCCAATGCCGTTACCAATCTGTCCATGTCCAATAAGTCCGTGTCCGATTCCGTTTCCAATAATACCATGTCCGATACCGTTACCAACGATACCATGACCAATTCCGTTTACAACAATATCGTTTCCGATACCGTTACCAACAACACCATGACCAATTCCGTTACCAATAACACCGACTTTGCGAGTGTTTATTTATAACCAAAAACTTGACAATCAAGAAATTTTACTGTGCCGCCATTATTTAGTACATGATCGAGTTTTGGCGTTACCAGGCAAATCACAAATAATGTTCAACTCTGGGTAATAATTTACACTTTTTATAATTTACCGTTCTGGCCCTATGAATATAAAACTGCCTTTAATACAATGTCAAGGGCGATAAGCAATAATACAACGGTGACGATGCAATACCATGTTCAACCCTCGGTAATTTCTACCGGTTTTAAATTTAAAGATGGACCTATGGGTATGAATGCCAAGTGCGATAAGCAATCATATAAAAATTTAGTATGTAATGAAACTTATTAGTGCTATACCAAATTAGATATCAGGTTTCTTGTCTAGAAAGTTTAAGTATATCCCATCTGGGTCACGATCCTTGTCACTACATACCGCTAATTGGAAGTATTGAAGATTATTTAGTCAACAAGTTAAATTTACTCTCTGTAGATTGTTACAATGTTTTATTGTATTAGCCCAGTCTGTACAGAACAGAAGGGCGAAAAAGCAAGTTCCATTTAAGATTTCAGGGACCAGGTATACTTATCTTAAAACTTCAACGATTTGAAATCTTATACGGAGTAGGGCAAAAGTCCTACTTTATACACCGACTGGACCAATGAAGACAAACAGATAGATTTTGCCCGGACATCTACATTACGATATACTCTATCAAGGAATCTTTTACGTGCACGCCAATGTGTACACTGAACATTGCTTTTCGTACCATCCTGACAATTAGACACTATTCCCTGTCAGGCCGGGCAGACCTACTGTCCTGTACAGCTAACAAGGGCAGTCAAGCCTGTACAATTGACTTTCTGGTCAAACCCCGGGGGTGAGAGAGAGAGAGAGAGAAATGGGGTTTAACGTCCACTCAACACAACCAGGTCATTTCGGGACTAACATATGCGCGTAGGGGTCTTTAGAGGTGGGAGGAAACCGGAGTGCCCGGAGGAAACCCACGAGGTTGAGAAGACGCCCCTATCTCCATGCCACATACGCTCACACCGGGGCTCGAAACCACAGCCGCAAGCCAGAGGTGACCGGCCAGCTAGAGGTCGAAGCGCGGCACTCTAGACCACTAGGCCACCCCCCACCCCCCGCGGAGAGAGCCCAAGACCTACTGGTTAGTTAATCAGTGTCTCATATCACTGAGCCACCATCATGATCCCCATACATTAAAAACATGGAGTTCGAAGATGAGCATTTTATGCTTAGGGTAAGCAGAGATAAGCAATTAGATTGGTTGATGATTTCGGACACTTTCACTTCAGTCAGATTGATGAAACTTGGTGTATAGTTTCATTACATCAATACCTTGAATACTTTCGACAATGAGCATTGTCTTCCCTGGATAAGCAGAGCGATGAGCAATTTTATTGGTCGAGAATTTGAAACAAAATAACTCTCCTTCTAATTGGGGCAGAATGTTCAATCTTCGTGAAGGCGTTCATTAGGTCAGTGCCATGAAGGAGTGCGAAGATGAGCATTGTCTGCTTACAGTAAGCAGAGATAAGCAATCTGATTGGTTGATTCTTTGGGGCACGATAACTTTGGTTATAATGAAGTGAGAGTGACAAAATTCCAAATATAGATTCATTATGTCATTACCTTGACTAAGTTTGATGTTGAGAATTTCTGCGTAGACTTAGGAGCAATAAGCAATTTGACTGATCACATTGGAACATAACACCTCTAATGTGAACCGGTGGAATTGTTTCTCGTTATAACTCGGTGAGTTTTTGGCGGATTTCATTAATTCTTTTTCCTTTTTAAGATTCTTTATATAACTCATGAGATGCGACAGAAACTGACCGTGAATATGAAAGCTTTAATATCTGCTTAGCAGATCTAGTTATTATTATTTTTTTGTGTGTGTGTTTACTGCAAATCGGATTTTTCAGAATCTATCCATAGGATCTTTCTGAAATTTTGACCTACCCCCCAAAAATGGGGTGCGAACCTTGATTAAATATATTTTCGAAAAGTTTTACGAATCCGAAATCACCGAATTTTACGAACGAAAAAAATGACAATGCATAGTCGTAACTTTGTTATTTTTTGACAGATTTTACTAATTCTTTTTTCTTTGAATACCTCTAAAAAAATCATTTTCATCTGCAGTTTCACATTTTCGAATTTCGAAAATTCGTCGCTGTGATTTCGAACCGGAAGTTTAGACCAATTTGACAACTTCTTTAATAGTTGTACGATTTTCATGAAATTTAGTATCTAAGTAGATCTTATCGATGTGACTTCAAAAATATAATTGGAAATTTTCTAAATTATCTCCCCTTGACGAAATTAAGGATCAAAATTTTCAAAAAAATCATCGAAATATAGGTCAGAATGACCTGATTTTTTTTTTGGATACTAGATAAGTAATTACTGATTTGTACACAAAATATGGAGTTTGTCGATCGAACCGGAAGTGCCGCCATATTTAAAAGTGAAAAATCAATAAGGCTTTTTTGCTATTTTACTTACAGACTCGGGAGTTATATTTTCTGAATCCCTGTAGGAAGGCCTAAAAAATGTCGCGAATAGAATTTTGATTTCGGTCACGTGATGGTCACCATTTTGAATTGAAAATGAAAAATAGAAGCAATTTGAAGGGTCGGAACTTTGGAACACAATTACTCTCCTTCTAATTAAGTTAGAATGTTCAAACTTGGTGTAGACGTTCACTAGGTCAATGTTATGATTGAGTTTAAAGATGAGCATTTTCTGCTTAGGGTAAGCAGAGATAAGCATGCTAATTTGTTGATTCTTTAGGGCACGATAACTTCGGTTATAATGAAGGGAGGGCGGTGAAACTTTTGTCAATAGAGAGTCTAATAGCTAGCCTGTTGTGTGAAATCATTGTATTATTTTTTCTAAATATCAGGGATAGCCGAAAAAAAGAGATTGAAAATCCAAAAAGTCGTATTTTTACAATTTGGAGCATGTTTAGAGGTCTTTCTCGTAAAGTCAACATAATATTTTTTGGGAACTTCTTCTACAAAGAGTCTTATTGGTAGTCTTTTATATGAAACCATCGATCAACAGTCCAACATATCAGGAGTAGAAGAACAAAAGGATCGAACATTGAAAACGGCACCCTTTCATTGTTAAGCGAAACATGCAGTGTGGGTGACTACAATCTACACATTTAGTCATCGTATAGAGCTTATTCAACAGTATCGAATTCCAACTGCTTAGGGATATTTTACGTGCACTCCAATGTGTACACGGGACCTTGGTTTTTTGTCCCATCCGAATGACTAGACAGCTGTGCTTGTCAGGCCGTCCGTTCTGCCTCACTGACAAGGGGAACCACGCCGGGAAATCGAGATGAACTTTCTCCGTGCAGAACTTTCAATTCAGGCGAAAACGTTTATTGCATACGATTAAGCTGGTCAGTTGGAGCTTATTTTCAAAAGTTTTGTAATAATCGGTTGGTAATTAAAGTACCGTGCACATTAAACTGTTAAAACAGAAAATTTCGCCCAGTTGAAATGTTTCTTGCTATAAGTCAGCAATTTTCTGAATTCAGGGAGGCTGAATGGCTGAATGGTTAGCATGTGCGCACTGTATCGTAACGTCTGTCATTGAGTCAACGGGCGTCGTTTCGATCTCCAGGTTGCACGTGACATGGTGTATGATGTCCAACCTCGTGGGTTTTCTCCGTGTTCTTCGGTTTCCTCACAACGGCTAAAGACCAGTACGCGCAAGGGGGGGTTTTAAATAAAATTTAAAAACATATGTTAGTCCCGAAATGACCTAGTTTGTGTCGAATGGACGTTAGGCCGCATTTCTCTTTTTCTCTTTTATTTTTAAAGTTTTGTAATAATCGGTTGGTAATCAAAGGTACTGTAAAAGTGATAAAACAGAAAATTTGGCCCGGTTGTAATGTTTCTTACTTTAAAGTCAGCAATTTGTCGATTTTAAGGGTCAAACGTTTATTGCAAACGATTAAGCTGGTCAGGGGGAGCTTATTTTTAAAAGTTTTGTAATATTCGGTTGATAAATAAAGGTACCGTGCAAATTAAACTGTTAAAATAGAAAATTTGGCCCGGTTGAAATGTTTCTCGATGTAGGTCAGCAATTTGCCGATTTTAGTGAGGTTGCGTGGCTGAATGGTTAGCACGTGCGCTCTGTATCATAACGTCTGTCATTGAGTCAACTGCCGTTGTTTCGATTTCTTGGTTGTACGTGACCAGGAGTATGGTCGCCTGTCCAACCTCGTAGGCCGTAACGCCGCTGCCCGGGTAAAATTTCCCTCATTGCACACTTTATGGCATATGCCCGTCTTCATTAGCCCATTTTAGGAGCAGAACAGTAGGACGTTAAACCCCATTCAATTTCATTTCATTTTCTCTATGTTGCTTATTTATTATAGTGGATAAATATTTTTCTGGTTCTAGCAATTATTTAATTTCTGCATAGAAATCTTGCTTTGGCCATTTTTTTTTATTGCAGAGTGCCATTCTTGTATAATTCAGTCTATGATCCTTTGTTTAAAACATGCTTAAGAAGTCGTCACGATTTCCTACTTATAACCAAACATATTGGAAATATTAGTCTGGCATTATTAAATCCTAATTTTATTGGTCTTATTTAAAATTAAACTTTCATTTAACTATGAACAACCCTTAACGTGTCTCTTTAAAACTATTAAGTACTCTAAAACAGTAGCTCAACCTTTTGACCTAAACTCATTAATTTACCATTTTCTTGTGAGCGACTTCTTATTCTTCCTATATGACATATTGCACGTGTCTGATTTCAAAGGGGGGTTGGGTGGCTGAATGGTTAGCACGCGCGCCTGTCATTGAGTAAACCAGCGTGTTTTCGAATGCCCGGTTGTACGTGACAAGGAGTAAGGTCGCCTGTCCAACCTGCCATTTTTAATTTTTTTCCCGCCATTTTCATTTCATTTTCTCATCCGTCTCATTACAGTAATACAAGTTTCAGTTATTTCCCTTTAGTTTTCAGATTATCGTTATACCTGGGTGCAATGTTTCATACTATATTTAGACTTGTAACTTCGCGAGTTTTTGACCAATTTTGATAATTTTTTCTTCTTATCCTTTTATTTAGGATACTTGATACAATCAATGACACGTGACGATGAATATGAAAGCTTTCATATCTGCATGGCACAGTAGCAGATCTAGTATTATTAAGCTTTCATATTACATATGAAAGCTTATTGTTTCTGTTAAGATTATTATTATTTTTTTTTTGTGTATTTTCTGCAAATCGGATTTCTCAGAATCTAACCATGGGATCTTTCTAAAACCTTGACCTACCCCCCCAAAAATGGGGTGCGAACGTTGTTTAAATATATTTTCAAAACGTTTTACGAATCCGAAATCACCGAATTTTACGAACGAAAAAACTGACAATGCATAGTCGTAACTTTGTTATTTTTTGACCGATTTTACTAATTCTTTTTTCTTTGAATACCTTGAAAAAAATTATTTTCATCTGCAGTTTCACATTTTCGAATTTCGAAAATTCGTCGCTGTGATTTCGAACCGGAAGTTTAGACCAATTTGACAACTTCTTTAATAGTTGTACGATTTTCATGAAATTTAGTATACAAGTAGATCTTACCGATGTGACTTCAAAAATATAATTAGAAATTTTCTAAATTATCTCCCCTTGGTGAAATTAAGGATCAAAGTTTTCAAAAAAATCGTCGAAATATAGGTCAGAATGACCTAATTTTTTTTTTTCGATACTAGACAAGGAATTAATGATTCGTACACAAAATATGGAGTTTGTCGATCGAACCGGAAGTGCCACCATCTTTAAACGTGAAAAATCAAAAAGGCTTTTTTGCTATTTTACTTACAGACTCGGGAGTTATATTTTCGGAATCCTTGAAGGAATGCCTAAAAATCTATCGGATCAGAATTTTGATTTCGGTCATGTGATGGTCACAATTTTGAATTGAAAATGAAAAATAGAAGCAATTTGAAAGGCCCGGACTTCGGAACACAATAACTCTCCTTCTAATTGAGCTAGAATGTTCAAACTTGGTGTAGACGTTCACTAGGTCACTATCTTGATTGAGTTCAAAGATGAGCATTTTCTGCTTAGGGTAAGCAGAGATAAGCATGCTGATTTGTTGATTCTTTAGGGCACGATAACTTCGGTTATAATGAAGGGAGGGCGGTGAAACTTTTGTCAATAGAGAGTCTAATAGGTAGCCTGTTGTGTGAAATGATTGTATCATTTTTTTTAAATATCAGGGATAGCCGAAAAAAAGAGATTGAAAATCCAAAAAGTCGTATTTTTACAATTTGGAGCATGTTTAGAGGTTTTTCTCGTTAAGTCAACATACTATTTTTTTGGAACTTCTTCTACAAAGAGTCTTATTGGAAGTCTTTTATATGAATCCATCGATCAACAGTCCAACATATCAGGAGTAGAAGAACAAAAGGATCGAACATTGAAAACGGCACCCTTTCATTGTTGAGCGAAACATGAAGTGTGGGTGACTACAATCTACGCATTTAGTCATCGTATAGAGCTTATTCAACAGTATCGAATTCCAACTGCTTAGGGATATTTTACGTGCACTCCAATGTGTACACGGGACCTTGGTTTTTCGTACCATCCGAAGGACTAGCTAGACAGCTGTGCTTGTCTGGCCCTCCGTTCTGCCTTACTGACAAGGGAACCACGCCGGGAAATCGAGATGAACTTTCTCTGTGCAGAACTTTCAATTCAGGCAAAACATTTATTGCATACGATTAAGCTGGTCAGTTGGAGCTTATTTTCAAAAGTTTTGTAATAATCGGTTGGTAATTAAAGTACCGTGCACATTAAACTGTTAAAACAGAAAATTTAGCCCGGTTGAAATGTTTCTTGCTATAAGTCAGCAATTTTCCGAATTCAGGGAGGCTGGATGGCTGAATGGTTAGCATGTGCTCGCTGTATTGTCATTGAGTCAACGGGCGTCGTTTCGATCTCCAGGTTGCACGTGACATGGTGTATGATGTCCAACCTCGTGGGTTTTCTCCGTGTTCTTCGGTTTCCTCCCAACGGCTAAAGACCAGTACGTGCAAGGGGAGTTTTTAAATAAAATTAAAAAACATGTTAGTCCCGAAATGACCTAGTTTGTGTCGAATGGACGTTAGGCCGCATTTCTCTCTTTCTCTTTTTAAAGTTTTGTAATCAAAGGTACTGTAAAAGTGATAAAACAGAAAATTTGGCCCGGTTGTAATGTTTCTCATTTTAAATTCAGCAATTTGTCGATTTTAAGGGGCAAACGTTTATTGCGAACGATTAAGCTGGTCAGGGGGAGCTTATTTTTAAAAGTTTCGTAATATTCGGTTGATAACTAAAGGTACCGTGCAAATTAAACTGTTAAAATAGAAAATTTGGCCCGGTTGAAATGTTTCTCGCTGTAGGTCAGCAATTTGCCGATTTTAGGGAGGTTGCGTGGCTGAATGGTTAGCACGTGCGCTCTGTATCATAACGTCTGTCATTGAGTCAACTGTCCTTGTTTCGATTTCTTGGTTGTACGTGATAAGGAGTATGGTCGCCTTACCAACCTCGTAGGCCGTAACGGCGCTGCCCGGGTAAAATTTCCCTCATTGCACACTTTATGGCGTATGCCCGTCTTCATTAGCCCATTGTAGGAGCAGAACAGTAGGACGTTAAACCCCATTCAATTTCATTTCATTTTCTCTATGTTGCTTATTTATTATAGTGGATAAATATTTTTCTGGTTCTAGCAATTATTTAATTTCTGCATAGAAATCTCTGGCCAGTTTTTTTTATTGCAGAGTGCCATTCTTGTATATTGCAGTCTATGACCCTTTGTTTGAAATATGCTTAAGAAGTTGTCACGATTTCCTACTTATAACCAAACATATTGGAAACCATAATTATATAACATATCTCTAATTTTGGAAGCCCGATTACAGCTATACAAGTTTAGGTTATTTCCCTTTACTTTAAAGATTATTTCTTTGCCCGGGTGCAATGTTTCTCACTACATTTAAATTTGTAACTTTGTGAGTTTTTGAACGATTTTGATATTATGTCTTTATAATTTTCCAAATCTACATATTTAACGTACATATTCAAACAGTTGAGTTCAACCTGATTCAAAAAGTTTTAGTTTTGTTCAAAGTTATCTCATTCATCCCGATTACAGCAACACACGTATCAGTTATTTCCCTTTAGTTTTCAGATTACTCAATGTTTCATACTATATTTAGACTTGTAACTTCGCGAGTTTTTGACCAATTTTGATAGTTTGTTATTCTTATCCTTTTATTTGAGACACTTGATATAATCGATGACACGTGACGATGAATATGAAAGCTTTCATATCTGCATGGGACAGTAGCAGATCTAGTTATTATTTTTTTTTGTGTTTTATCCACAAATCGGATTTCTCAGAATCTAACCATAGGATCGTTCTGAAACTTTTACCTATCCCCCCAAAAATGGGTGATGGCTGTTGATTAAATATATTTTCAAAACGTTTTACGTATCCGAAATCACCGAATTTTACGAACGAATGCATTTGACCTACAATGCTGTAACTTTGTGACTATTTGACCTATTTTACTAAATCTTTTTTCTTTGAGTACCTTGAGACAATTACTATAAATCTGCAGTTTCAGATTTTCGAATTTCGAAAATTCGTCGCTGTGATTTCGAACCGGAAGTTTAGACCAATTTGACAACTTCTTTAATAGTTGTACGATTTTCATGAAATTTAGTATATAAGTAGATCTTACCGATGTGACTTCAAAAATATAATTAAAATTTTCTAAATTATCTCCCCTTGACGAGATTAAGGATCAAATTTTTCAAAAAAATCGTCGAAATATAGGTCAGAATGACCTAATTTTTTTTTTTTGATACTAGACAAGTAATTACTGATTCGTACACAAAATATGGAGTTTGTCGATCGAACCGGAAGTGCCACCATCTTTAAAAGTGAAAAATCCCTAAGGCTTTTTTGCTATTTTACTTACAGCCTCGGGAGTCATATTTTCGGAATCCTTGAAGGAATGCCTAAAAATCTATCGGATCCGAATTTTGATTTCGGTCACGTGATGGTCACCATTTTGAATTGAAAATGAAAAATAGAAGCAATTTGAAGGGCCGGGACTTTGGAATACAATAACTCTCCTTCTAATTAAGCTAGAATGTTCAAACTTGGTGTAGACGTTCACTAGGTAAATGCCATGATTGAGTGCAAAGATGAGCATTTTATGCTTAGGGTAAGCAGAGATAAGCATGCTGATTTGTTGATTCTTTAGGGCACGATAACTTCGGTTATAATGAAGGGAGGGCGGTGAAACTCTTGTCAATAGAGAGTCTAATAGCTAGCCTGTTGTGTGAAATCATTGTATCATTTTTTTTAAATATCAGGGATCGCCGAAAAAAAGAGATTGAGAATCCAAAAAGTCGTATTTTTACAATTTGAAGCATGTTTAGAGGTCTTTCTTGTAAAGTCAACATAATATTTTTGGGGAACTTCTTCTACAAAGAGTCTTATTGGTAGTCTTTTATATGAAACCATCGATCAACAGTCCAACATATCAGGAGTAGAAGAACAAAAGGATCGAACATTGAAAACGGCACCCTTTCATTGTTAAGCGAAACATGCAGTGTGGGTGACTACAATCTACACATTTAGTCATCGTATAGAGCTTATTCAACAGTATCAAATTCCAACTGCTTAGGGATATTTTACGTGCACTCCAATGTGTACACGGGACCTTGGTTTTTCGTCCCATCCGAACGACTAGACAGCTGTGCTTGTCAGGCCCTCCGTTCTGCCTCACTGACAAGGGGGAACCGCGCCGGGAAATCAAGATGAACTTTCTCCGTGCAGAACTTTCATTTCAGGCCAAACGTTTATTGTATACGATTAAGCTGGTCAGTTGGAGCTTATTTTCAAAAGTTTTGTAATAATCGGTTGGTAATTAAAGTACCGTGCACATTAAACTGTTAAAACAGAAAATTTCGCCCGGTTGAAATGTTTCTTGCTATAAGTCAGCAATTTTCTGAATTCAGGGAGGCTGAATGGCTGAATGGTTAGCAAGTGCGCGCTGTATCGTAACGTCTGTCATTGAGTCAACGGGCGTCGTTTCGATCTCCAGGTTGCACGTGACATGGAGTATGATGTCCAACCTCGTGGGTTTTCTTCGTGTCCTTCGGTTTCCTCCCAACGGCTAAAGACCAGTAAGCGCAAGGGGAGTTTTTAAATAAAATTAAAAAACATATGTTAGTCACGAAATGACCTAGTTTGTGTCGAATGGACATTAGGCCGCATTTCTCTCTTTCTCTTTTATTTTTAAAGTTTTGTAATAATTGGTTGGTAATCAAAGGTACTGTAAAAGTGATAAAACAGAAAATTTCGCCCGGTTGTAATGTTTCTCACTTTAAAGTCAGCAATTTGCCGATTTTAAGGGGCAAACGTTTATTACGAACGATTAAGCTGGTCAGGGGGGGCTTATTTTTAAAAGTTTTGTAATATTCGGTTGATAACTAAAGGTACCGTGAAAATTAAACTGTTAAAATAGAAAATTTGGCCCGGTTGAAATGTTTCTCGCTGTAGGTCAGCAATTTGCCGATTTTAGGGAGGTTGCGTGGCTGAATGGTTAACACGTGCGCTCTGTATCATAACGTCTGTCTTTGAGTCAACTGGCGTTGTTTCGATTTCTTGGTTGTACGTGACAAGGAGTATGGTCGCCTGTCCAACCTCGTAGGCCGTAACGCCGATGCCCGGGTAAAATTTCCCTCATTGCACACTTTATGGCATATGCCCGTCTTCATTAGCCCATTTTAGGAGCAGAACAGTAGGACGTTAAACCCCATTCAATTTCATTTCATTTTCTCTATGTTGCTTATTTATTATAGTGGATAAATATTTTACTGGTTCTAGCAATTATTTAATTTCTGCATAGAAATCTTGCTTTGGCCATTTTTTTTTATTGCAGAGTGCCATTCTTGTATAATTCAGTCTATGATCCTTTGTTTAAAACATGCTTAAGAAGTCGTCACGATTTCCTACTTATAACCAAACATATTGGAAATATTAGTCTGGCATTATTAAATCCTAATTTTATTGGTCTTATTTAAAATTAAACTTTCATTTAACTATGAACAACCCTTAACGTGTCTCTTTAAAACTATTAAATGCACTAAAACAGTAGCTCACTCAACCTTTTGACCTAAACTCATTAATTTACCATTTTCTTGTGAGCGACTTCTTATTCTTCCTATATGACATATTGGAAGTGTCTGATTTCAAAGGGGGGTTGGGTGGCTGAATGGTTAGCACGCGCGCCTGTCATTGAGTTAACTAGCGTGTTTTCGAATGCCCGGTTGTACGTGACAAGGAGTAAGGTCGCCTGTCCAACCTGCCATTTTTAATTTTTTTTCCCGCCATTTTCATTTCATTTTCTCATCCGTCTCATTACAGTAATACAAGTTTCAGTTATTTCCCTTTAGTTTTCAGATTATTGTTATGCCTGGGTGCAATGTTCCATACTACATTTAGACTTGTAACTTCGCGAGTTTTTGACCAATTTTGATATTTTTTTCTTCTTATCCTTTTATTTAGGATACTTGATACAATCAATGACACGTGACGATGAATATGAAAGCTTTCATATCTGCATGGGACAGTAGCAGATCTAGTTAAGCTTTCATATTACATATGAAAGCTTATTGTTTCTGTTAAGATTATTATTATTTTTTTTTTTTTGTGTATTTTCTGCAAATCGGATTTCTCAGAATCTAACAATGGGATCTTTCTGAAACTTTGACCTACCCCCCCAAAAATGGGGTGCGAACGTTGTTTAAATATATTTTCGAAATCACCGAATTTTACGAACGAAAAAACTGACAATGCATAGTCGTAACTTTGTTATTTTTTGACCGATTTTACTAATTCGTTTTTCTTTGAATACCTTGAAAAAGATCATTTTCATCTGCAGTATCACATTTTCGAATTTCGAAAATTCGTCGCTGTGATTTCGAACCGGAAGTTTAGACCAATTTGACAACTTCTTTAATAGTTGTACGATTTTCATGAAATTTAGTATATAAGTAGATCTTACCAATGTGACTTCAAAAATATAATTAGAAATTTTCTAAATTATCTCCCCTTGGTGAAATTAAGGATCAAAATTTTCAAAAAAATCGTCGAAATATAGGTCAGAATGACCTAATTTTTTTTTTCGATACTAGACAAGGAATTACTGATTCGTACACAAAATATGGTGTTTGTCGATCGAACCGGAAGTGCCACCATCTTTAAACGTGAAAAATCACTAAGGCTTTTTTGCTATTTTACTTACAGACACGGGAGTTATATTTTCTGAATCCTTGAAGGATGGCCCGAAAATCGTAGGGAGCAGAATTTTGATTTAGGTCAACTGATGGTTGCCATTTTGAAGTGATTATGAAAAAGTAGTAGCAATTTGAAGGGCCGAGACTTTGAAACACAATAACTCTCCTTCTAATTGAGCTAGAATGTTCAATCTTGGTGTAGACGTTCACTAGGTCAATGTCATGATTGAATGCAAAGATGAACATTTTCTGCCTAGGGTAAGCAGAGATAAGCATGCTGATTTGTTGATTCTTTAGGGCACAATAACTTCGGTTATAATGAAGGGAGGGTGATGAAACTCTTGTCAATCGAGAGTCTAATAGCTAGCCCATTGTGTGAAATCATTGTATCATTTTTTTTAAATATCAGGGGTAGCAGAAAAAAGAGATCGAAAATCAAAAAAGTCTTATTTTTTTGATTTGGAGCATTTTTAAAGGTCCTTTTCTCTTAAAGTCAACATAATATTTTTGGGGAACTTCTTCTACAATGAGTCTTATCGGTAGTCTTTTATATGAAACCATAGATCAACAGTCCAAAATATCAGGAGTAGTAGAATAAAAGGATCGAAAATTGAAAACCGCACCCTTTCATTGTTAAGCAAAACATGCAGTGTGGGTGGCTACAATCTGCACATTTAGTCATCGTATAGAGATTATTCAACAATATAGAATTCCAACTGCTAAGGGATCTTTTACGTGCACTCCAATGTGTACACGGCGGATGGGGGGACACGCCAGAATATCGAGATGAACTTTCTCGGCCAATGCAGGGATCGAACACCCGACCTCCTGGCTAGCAGGCCAACGCCTTAGCCACATAGTGTGAACACCCATCGTACATTTCATCCGTCAAATCAAAGCATTTCATTGCATTAGACCAATAATTAATTATTCTTAATTTAAAACTTTATTTAATATTAGTCTGGCATTATTAAATCCTAATTTTATTGGTCTTATTTAAAATTAAACTTTAATTTAACTATGAACAACCCTTAACGTGTCTCTTTAAAACAATTAAATACTCTAAAACAAAAAACAAAACTAAAAATCAATAAGCGGGTCAATTCAGGTAAGTATAACTACGGGTTCTGTCCACCTTCTCTCGTCTACGGCCACACCACGTTGAAAACACCAGTTCTCGTCCGATCACTGAAGTTAAGCAACGTCGGGCCCGGTCAGTACTTGGATGGGTGACCGCCTGGGAACACCGGGTGCTGTAGACGCCTTTTTAAAACCGACCCCCCCCCAAAAAAAAAATCAATAAGCGGGTCAATTCAGGTAAGTATAACTACGGGTTCTGTCCACGTTGTCTCGTCTACGGCCACACCATGTTGAAAACGCCAGTTCTCGTCCGATCACTGAAGTTAAGCAACGTCGGGCCCGGTCAGTACTTGGATGGGTGACCGCCTGGGAACACCGGGTGCTGTAGACGCCTTTTTAAAACCGCCACCTCCCCCCCCCCCACAAAAAAAAAATCAATAAGCGGGTCAATTCAGGTAAGTATAACTACGGGTTCTGCCCACCTTCTCTCGTCTACGGCCACACCACGTTGAAAACACCAGTTCTTGTCCGATCACTGAAGTTAAGCAACGTCGGGCCCGGTTAGTACTTGGATGGGTGGCCGCCTGGGAACACCGGGTGCTATAGACGCCTTTTTAAAACCGACAAAAACCGCCCCAAAAATCAATAAGCGGGTCAATTCCGGTAAGTATAACTACGGGTTCTGTCCACCCCCTCTCGTCTACGGCCATACCACGTTGAAAACACCAGTTCTCGTCCGATCACTGAAGTTAAGCAACGTCGGGCCCGGTCAGTACTTGGATGGGTGACCGCCTGGGAACATCGGGTGCTGTAGGCGCCTTTTTAAAACCGACAAAAAACAAAAAAAAATCAATAAGCGGGTCAATTCAGGTAAGTATAACTACGGGTTCTGTCCACCTTCTCTCGTCTACGGCCACACCACGTTGAAAACACCAGTTCTCGTCCGATCACTGAAGTTAAGCAACGTCGGGCCCGGTCAGTACTTGGATGGGTGACCGCCTGGGAACACCGGGTGCTGTGCTGTGCTTTTTAAAACCGACACCCCCCCCCCTCCAAAAAATCAATAAGCGGGTCAATTCAAGTATGTATAACTACGGGTTCTGTCCACCTTCTCTCGTCTACGGTCATACCATATTGAAAACACCAGTTCTCGTCCGATCACTCAAGTTAAGCAACGTCGGGCCCGGTTAGTACTAGGATGGGTGACCGCCTGGGAACACCGGGTGCTGTAGACGCCTTTTTGCCCTAAACTCATTAATTTACCATTTTGTTGTGAGTGGCTTGTACGTGTCTGATTTCAAAGGGGGGTGGGCGGCTGAATGGTTAGCAAGCGCGTGTTTTCGAATGCTCGGTTGTACGTGACAAGGAGTAAAGTCGCCTGTCCAACCTGTCATTTTTAATTTTTTGTCCGGCAATTTTCATTTCATTTTCTCATCCGTCTCATTACAGTAATACAAGTTTCGGTTATTTCCCTTTAGTTTTCAGATTATTGTTATGCCTGGGTGCAATGTTTCATACTATATTTAGACTTGTAATTTTGCGAGTTTTTGACGAATTTTGATAATTTTTTCTTCTTATCCTTATTTAGGATACTTGATACAATCAATGACACGTGGCGATGAATATGAAAGCTTTCATATCTGCATGGGACAGTAGCAGATCTAGTTAAGCTTTCATATGTAATATGAAAGCTTATTGTTTCTGTTAAGATTATTATTATTTTTTTTTTGTGTATTTTCTGCAAATCGGATTTCTCAGAATCTAACCATGGGATCTTTCTAAAACTTTGACCTACCCCCCCAAAAATGGGGTGCGAACGTTGTTTAAATATATTTTCAAAACGTTTTACGAATCCGAAATCACCGAATTTTACGAACGAAAAAACTGACAATGCATAGTCGTAACTTTGTTATTTTTTGACCGATTTTACTAATTCTTTTTTCTTTGAATACCTTGAAAAAAATCATTTTCATCTGCAGTTTCACATTTTCGAATTTCGAAAATTCGTCGCTGTGATTTCGAACCGGAAGTTTAGACCAATTTGACAACTTCTTTAATAGTTGTACGATTTTCATGAAATTTAGTATACAAGTAGATCTTACCGACGTGACTTCAAAAATATAATTAGAAATTTTCTAAATTATCTCCCCTTGGTGAAATTAAGGATCAAAGTTTTCAAAAAAATGGTCGAAATATAGGTCAGAATGACCTAATTTTTTTTTTCGATACTAGACAAGGAATTACTGATTCGTACACAAAATATGGAGTTTGTCGATGGAACCGGAAGTGCCACCATCTTTGAACGTGAAAAATCAAAAAGGCTTTTTTGCTATTTTACTTAGAGACTCGGGAGTTATATTTTCGGAATCCTTGAAGGAATGCCTAAAAATCTATCGGATCAGAATTTTGATTTCGGTCATGTGATGGTCACAATTTTGAATTGAAAATGAAAAATAGAAGCAATTTGAAAGGCCCGGACTTCGGAACACAATAACTCTCATTCTAATTAAGCTAGAATGTTCAAATTTGGTTTAGACGTTCACTAGGTCAATGTTGTGATGGAGTTCAAAGATGAGCATTTTCTGCTTAGGGTAAGCAGAGATAAGCATGCTGATTTGTTGATTCTTTAGGGCACGATAACTTCGGTTATAATGAAGGGAGGGCGGTGAAACTTTTGTCAATAGAGAGTCTAATAGGTAGCCTGTTTTGTGAAATGATTGTATCATTTTTTTTAAATATCAGGGATAGCCGAAAAAAAGAGATTGAAAATCCAAAAAGTCGTATTTTTACAATTTGGAGCATGTTTAGAGGTCTTTCTCGTAAAGTCAACATACTATTTTTTGGGAACTTCTTCTACAAAGAGTCTTATTGGTAGTCTTTTATATGAAACCATCGATCAACAGTCCAACATATCAGGAGTAGAAGAACAAAAGGATCGAACATTGAAAACGGCACCCTTTCATTGTTGAGCGAAACATGAAGTGTGGGTGACTACAATCTACGCATTTAGTCATCGTATAGAGCTTATTCAACAGTATCGAATTCCAACTGCTTAGGGATATTTTACGTGCACTCCAATGTGTACACGGGACCTTGGTTTTTCGTCCCATCCGAAGGACTAGACAGCTGTGCTTGTCAGGCCCTCCGTTCTGCCTTACTGACAAGGGAACCACGCCGGGAAATCGAGATGAACTTTCTCTGTGCAGAACTTTCAATTCAGGCAAAACGTTTATTGCATACGATTAAGCCGGTCAGTTGGAGCTTATTTTCAAAAGTTTTGTAATAATCGGTTGGTAATTAAAGTACCGTGCACATTAAACTGTTAAAACAGAAAATTTCGCCCGGTTGAAATGTTTCTTGCTATAAGTCAGCAATTTTCCGAATTCCGGGAGGCTGGATGGCTGAATGGTTAGCATGTGCTCGCTGTATCGTAACTTTTGTCATTGAGTCAACGGGCGTCGTTTCGATCTCCAGGTTGCACGTGACATGGTGTATGATGTCCAACCTCGTGGGTTTTCTCCGTGTTCTTCGGTTTCCTCCCAACGGCTAAAGACCAGTACGTGCAAGGGGAGTTTTTAAATAAAATTAAAAAACATATGTTAGTCCCGAAATGACCTAGTTTGTGTCGAATGGACGTTAGGCCGCATTTCTCTCTTTCTCTTTTTAAAGTTTTGTAATAATCGGTTGGTAATCAAAGGTACTGTTAAAGTGATAAAACAGAAAATTTGGCCCGGTTGTAATGTTTCTCACTTTAAATTCAGCAATTTGTCGATTTTAAGGGGCAAACGTTTATTGCGAACGATTAAGCTGGTCAGTGGGGGGGCTTATTTTTAAAAGTTTTGTAATATACGGTTGATAACTAAAGGTACCGTGCAAATTAAACTGTTAAAAAATAGAAAATTTGGCCCGGTTGAAATGTTTCTCGCTGTGGGTCAGCAATTTGCCGATTTTGGGGAGGTTGCGTGGCTGAATGGTTAGCACGTGCGCTCTGTATCATAACGTCTGTCATTGAGTCAACTGGCGTTGTTTCGATTTCTTGGTTGTACGTGACAAGGAGTATGGTCGCCTGTCCAACCTCGTAGGCTGTAACGCCGCTGCCCGGGTAAAATTTCCCTCATTGCACACTTTATGGCGTATGCCCGTCTTCATTAGCCCATTTTAGGAGCAGAACAGTAGGACGTTAAACCCCATTCAATTTCATTTCATTTTGTCTATGTTGCTTATTTATTATAGTGGATAAATATTTTTCTGGTTCTAGCAATTATTTAATTTCTGCATAGAAATCTTGCTTTGGCCAGCTTTTTTTTATTGCAGAGTGCCATTCTTGTATAATTCCGTCTATGATCCTTTGTTTAAAACATGCTTAAGAAGTCGTCACGATTTCCTACTTATAACCAAACATATTGGAAATATTAGTCTGGCATTATTAAATCCTAATTTTATTGGTCTTATTTAAAATTAAACTTTCATTTAACTATGAACAACCCTTAACTATTAAATACTCTAAAACAGTAGCTCAACCTTTTGACCTAAACTCATTAATTTACCATTTTCTTGTGAGCGACTTCTTATTCTTCCTATATGACATATTGCACGTGTCTGATTTCAAAGGGGGGTTGGGTGGCTGAATGGTTAGCACGCGCGCCTGTCATTGAGTTAACTAGCGTGTTTTCGAATGCCCGGTTGTACGTGAGGTAAGGTCGCCTGTCCAACCTGTCATTTTTAATTTTTTTTCCCACCATTTTCATTTCATTTTCTCATCCGTCTCATTACAGTAATACAAGTTTCAGTTATTTCCCTTTAGTTTTCAGATTATTGTTATGCCTGGGTGCAATGTTTCATACTATATTTAGACTTGTAACTTCGCGAGTTTTTGACCAATTTTGATAATTTTTTCTTCTTATCCTTTTATTTAGGATACTTGATACAATCAATGACATGTGACGATGGATATGAAAGCTTTCATATCTGCATGGGACAGTAGCAGATCTAGTTTATTATTATTATTCTTTACTACCAGAGCCTATTTCTCCATGATCGAAAACAGATATCGATCTGAAACCAAATTTTCTATCGGGAAACCATGTGGTGGCTACTTGATAAACTATTTTTGAAACGTCTGCGCATACCGGAAGTTGTCGAACTTTGTACGCTGGTCTGAAATTGAATATCGGCCATAGTTTCGTCAATTCTTTATCCATTTTCAAACAAATTACATTTTTGGAATTCCTGAATCTTTTCCGATATAATGACTATCTCACATTTTTCAATTTCGAACATTCGTCGCTGACTTTTATTGTTCGAAAATTGAAAACATGTTGTTTACGAGACATTTTTTGTTATTTTTCAAAATTTTCAAATTTGACCTACATTTTTGGATTGCTGGAGTCCATCCGATTCTAGTAATATAAGTTTCATTCAGAGTTATCTCCCTTTATTTTTCGATTATTTTCGAATTTTCTACCCATTTTCAAACCCTTATATTTTTTGGAAAGGATAAATCGATATTTCTGAAACCTCTGGAACATAAAGCCATATAGTCAGACAGTTGGATAAAGCAATTTCAGGAACGATCCGTAAACCGGAAGTAGTCGAAATAATTTCTGCTGTTTGGAAAAAAATGCAAAAAATGGGTGCTTTGGGGAAAACGTGATTATTTCGTCCGATATCAACGGATTAAATAGATTATGATTTCGTTGGGTTGCAAGGGATTTGAAGTATCGTATGGTACCCATTTCATAAAGATACGATGACCCGGAAGTAAAGTATGGCACGCTGAAAATCAAGTATTTTTTTAATTTGGAGCGTTTTGGGACGCCTTTATCTCGAAAACTGCTCCAGCGATGTTTCTTAAACTTTATCTATCCATGGTCCTTCCGGTAGTCTTTAGCATGGATCCATCCGTTAAGACCTTCAAATATTTGGAATAGGACAAAAAAGGGACTGAAAATCGAAAAAAGTCGAAAAATCGTGAAATTTTGGAAAATGCGCTACTATTTTTTTATTTGAAGAGATTTCCCAAAAAAAGGATATAAATTCAGATAGCTGACCTAATTACGGTTCTAACGATGTATAATATGTATGTAGTTATTGAAATTTAATTTTCAATATTTTGACATTTTGACATTTTTAACACTTTTGAACATAGGATTTCTCAGAAGTGTTTTATTTAATCGTATAGTGTATTATATCATTAGAGAGCCCTGTTCCCATGCAAACTCCAAAACTGGATGTGAAAACTACTCGACAATGATTCGTATACCGGAAGTAGTTCAAAAAACGACGAAAAATGAAAAAAAGATAAAAAAAAATTGGAGCTCTTGCGAAAAGTTCGAATTCTCCGTCACATATTAGCGGACCAGCACAATTAAAGTGTCGTTGGATAGTTCCATTAATAGACGATCGTATAACATCTAAATAACACGAATTTGATTCTTAGGAAATAAATTATGGTACGCCGAAAACTAAGTATTTTCCGTTTTGGAGCATTCTGAGACGCCTTTTTCTCGAAAACGACGCCTACGATTTTTCTTAAACATTTTTTACTCAGGAGTCCTATCGGTGGCCTAGCGTGTGCATCTAATAATAAAAGCGTTGCAATATTATAGGTAGTTCAAAAATGACCTCAAACTTTGAAAAAAGTTGAAAAAACATTAAATTATTGAAAATGCTCTTTTATGTATCTTTCTTTCGAAAATTACTCAATGAATGTTTCTGATATTTCTGGTACAGGAAGTTAAGTATCTAATCAACTTGTTAATGCTATTCCGACAATGATCGAAAAACCGGAAGTAGTCGAAAAAATCTCCGATATTTTTTTTCTTTTTTTTAAATTTTTACAGAAAACTTTTTTATTTAAGAATATTTTTTGATGGTAGTTTACACAGAGTTAACGTATCGCCCTACTTGAGCAGAAGTGAGAAACAATTTTGTCTCAGTAATTTTCTTTAGTCGCCATTGGCTAATTTAGTTTTTCGTACCTAGATTAATTATTTATTGTTCGATTTGTATAAAAGAAAGTGCATATGCTCCGTGGTCTCAATTGTAATTTTTTTTGTTACCGTGAATTTTTTCGGCACGCAACGGGAGTGGCGTAATATTAACAAAAACTACAATTTTCACATTTCAATACCACTTTTTGAAAGCAAATATTATTTTTTTCGAAATCTGATATAGCATGCGCGCTGTAAAGGGGCACACATCGTTAGCTCCGATTTTGTGATTTCATTTTCGGGCAATTTCGAATAAATGTAAAAAAAAATGTAACAATCAGTTATTTACAACCCATTCAACGTCTTCATATTTTGAACTATTTATCGTAACTTTCATAAACTCGTAGTAATAACCAGACAAGGAGAATGTATGCAAAAAACAGTTCATAATATGAGCAATTGCCGAGGAATATGCAGTTTTTCATGCATCACTTTTTACGGTTTTTTTGCCCATAAAAGAGTAAACTATTATCCGATTTTCAATATATTTTTTTCATTCGATGCCTAATGCCAATTTGGACTAGGTTAAGCCAATTTTACTGTTTCACTGTGACCGGAAATGACGTCATTTGGGCAAAAACTGTATTTTAACCTTCAGTTTATGGGATCTAGGTTTAATATTTATTTATTGCCTGATACAAAGTTTGTATGTTTCATGTTGCAAATTCTCAAATTATTTGCTGCCGATAATGATTTCTTTTGGTATCGCATGTGAAGTAATTTTGCCAGATTTTACAATCTTGACCCATCTTTTCGCAAGCAAGCAAACAGGCCATTTATTTTCTTTTTTGCCGTTGAACATATCTTTTCAGGCGTTTTCAGGGGTGCTAAAGACTTAAATCGTAGTAAAAATTTGATCAGACCATATCAAACATTTATTTGCACACTGTATGGCGTATGTCCGTCTTCCATTAGCCCAGGTTAGGGGCAGAAGAGTAGGACGCTAAACACTATTCCATTTCATTTAATTAACTTGAATCTTTTCACAAAAAAACCCCCTCTTCTTACTTTAAACCTGCTTCAAATGTCTTATGTTAAAAAAAACCTTTTTCGCCCTCTATAAGCTCACCTGACATATTATGTATTTTGTGTATCTCCATATTATAAGCACGCCCATATTGCATATTTATTAATACATGATATATCTACGTGTATATGTATTTAAAGTTTCTCTTATATGGCCCACCTATATGCTTAAATTAATCTTTTAACTGCTTTATAGGGGATCTCCTATGAGTCTTTTATGATATCAAGAAATATCAACACAAGTTGATAAAGTAATAAACGAGGCTCTGCTGAGTTTTGTTCTTACTTTATCAACGAGATTTTAATTATGACCCAATCCTTTCTTACATACACAAATAAATAAATATAATTCTTTGGTATAGATTTCACTTTTACTAAATCTAATCACATTACAACGTAGTGATATCTCATTTTTGACAGCATTTTACCTATTGCAAAGTCCTATATATCGGCCCAGTATTTCCCTCAAGGACAATTAAATAAAAACAGTTTCTTTTTAACAAAAAAAGAAGTTACTTTTTACTTAAAACAAATGGTTTCTTTAAAATAAAACAGTTCCCTTTTGATTGACCAATCAAATTCATGTATAATACTAAGTATATCCCGCAACGTGTATGATAAATGTCGCTATGGTTCCAATTTCAATTGATGTGCGGACACTGTAAAATGATTTCCTCAAAGAGTTAAGCCGAATTATTCTTTCGAAATGATAATCCGATTCTTGCTAGTATTGTTTTGATTTATATTGTCGTGTTTCCTTTTATTAGTTTTCCATAAATTAAGTTGACATTAGATGACACCTTTTTTCTTGAATATTACGGGAAATGACTGTCACATAATTGTATTAAATACATATCATCTTATTTTACCCTTCCTCACATTTCTTTGCGCTTTCACTCAATCATATAACCCCAGGGTTTAATTGCTATAAATTACAATACGTGGTGTTCTTGGTCTTAACATGTATACCCTGAAATAAAACTATGATCAACTTGGCCGCTAGTGGGTATTTATTCTTATAAACACGACGTAATTTGATTATAATTTCCGGTAAAACAGAAGATTGTCAGAGGAGTGGAAAGCAATCTTTTTGAAAATTGTTCGAGCCCTAAGCCTTCTGTCACGGGACTAATTTAGTCTTGAATATATAATTGTAGCGCACATAGGACACTTTCCTATATTTGAGGTTAAAGATGGTAAATGAATTATTAAAACCGCAGAGAAAGATGCCAAAGTGCTGCTAAGCATTATTGGTGGTACGGGAAAATATACGAAATGGCCTTATAAGATCCGCGGTATATTACCACAAACACATTGTCATATAGATTATTATTGTTATTCACTGTTCGTATTACATATCTAATGATAATGAATGTTATGCCTCTATGTAATTGTAGGCTATTAAAATATACTTGATTTTAGCCAACATGTATAAGAAATTGTAACACTGTTAGGATGACCCGTTCTCTCTACAGAAAGTTAGACTCAACAGGGCTTATGTGCACGCTGCAGTGGCTGGGTCTCGAGACTATGAATAGACAAACGTGGAGTCTATCATACTATAAATAGCCACGGCAGTGCACTTCTATACCACTCGATCAACAATAACAGCCGTAAAAAATCTATTGTTGGCGATTTTGAATAGCAGTAGAATTTAGATTCTCGGTTAATATAGCTGCTTTAGAAATTGCGTTCGTTTTAATTTTTAAATTGCTTTATCATTAACTGTACCGTTAGGAATAGGAGTGGCAACTTTTGGTTTAGTAGTCAAATAATATCTCTGAAAAACTTTCGTCGGCAAGAACATGATACTAGTAGTAGTTTCGTTTTACTTTTACAAGGTTCTTAAAACAGTTGGTGATTTGTCTTACGTGCGTATTTCTAAATTCAATTTCTTGTTTCAGCTTTTTGTTATGTTTCGTAAAAAGGTAGCCTTGATTATCCCGACCTGTCAATCAGACGTATAATGGTCGGTAGACAGGTTAAGCGAGACTAATTTCAAAACAAGGGCACGTAACCCATCTTTTACTCAAAGGTGTCTGGATGGTATGAACGACACTCAGAACCAGTTTTCAGTCTATTATTTATAGATGTTAAATGGACATAGCTTATTAAGTACAACATGATCGTTTATTTAGTGACTATAAATGTGTGAAACTGATTAAAGGCTTGGTATATATATAAATCGTGGCGTAATTGTCGAGATATTTGGAGATATTTATTTATGATGGGTCATCCTAACACTGTTGTATCTATCTTTTCGGCTGCGCCATCTAAAGCACCATTTTGATTTTGGTCTTCAACAACGTGTCATTCAAACTGATCTTCCCACTCTGTTCAACAAGAGCTTTCGGTATTACGAGTTTTTATTTTTATGGTACGTATACGTGTGTGTGAAATAGCTTTATTGAACGTCCGCTTCCACCGAAGTGATACCTCTTTAATCGTGCGTTTTGTTCAACTACTATGGCTATGGATTGTGAGCTAATATTAATGAAACAACGCGGATTACAACAGAGGAATCCCTGATATGGAACCCTTGGAACAAATCGCGCGAGTCCAGTAAAGTGTCACCGAGTGCAAGAAAGGACCATCGAATCGGCTTATAACAATTAAATTTCAAACATTTGTTTTACGTAATTGTTTTCATGGAATTTACTTGATCTCTGGGGGCCCTTCGTGCCTTTATACGAACCTACTGTGCATAGTATTCAATTTTTGATTATACTGATCCCAAAGGCAGTTATTAACATTTTCGGAAGTCAGAAAGCTGGAAACATATAATGTGACATGTATGTTCGGTTACTTCGCATTAGGTCGTTTTTAGTGAAAGTAACGGGATAAAATCTAAAAATGCCTGACCTCTTCTACCGAAATTGAGAGTAGGGGTTAAAACTAACAATAGGATTAGTATGTGTGCGTTCATGTAGGATGCCCCATGCAGTCAAAATTTGTTCAATGTGTGGTCCAAAGCGAGACATTAAGTAATATATTGGAACAACACGAGGTACACCAGTCCCGAGCTGCTGTTTCAATATATATTGCAATGTCTTAAACACGTGCTTTGCAATGAAATACGTCACACGGGTCCAAAATGTCAACAAGATTAAATAATGTATGCTTGGCACACTGCCCGTACTACCATTATTTGAAATAATGGTCCGCCCACACCAAAGGATAACGTCACATCTGTCATTTAATGAAAGTTAATCTGGCCATAGCGACTGTTCATGCTCTAGTGACAAGTCCTCATGTGATTACAGGGTAGACACGAAATACGAGAATAATACAGAAAATGTTCTATTATGCTATAAATAGACATCACAACTGTTAAAACCGTAAAGATCTATTGTTAACGATTTTGAATAACAGTAATATCTAGCAAAATTGAGAGTTAAGGGGTTAAAACTAACATTAGGGTTAATATGTGTACTTCATGTAGGACGCCCCACGCAGTCAAAAGTTACTCAATATGTAGCTTAATAGTCGAGAGTGAGACATTAAGTAATATATTGAAACAACACGAGGTACGTCAGTCCCGAGCTGTTGTTTCAATATATTACGCAATGTCTTAATCTCGAACCAATAGAACAACTTAAAATAGAGACACTCGCACGTGCTTTGCAATTAAATACGTCATACGGGTCCAAAATTACAACTAGAATAAATAATGTACGCTTGACACATTGCCCGTGCCATTATTAGAAATAATAGTGCGTCAACATCAAAGGATGACGTAATTTAATCAAAGTTAACATGGCCATAGCGACTGTTCATGCTCAAGTGACTAGTCCCCATAGTCCGATTCGGTTTGTTACATACTTCCCACCCGTCGGCTTTTTGGGAAGAAATCATGGAATAAGTTTTAGTTTGAAGGATTTGATATATATAGATAAACAATCAAAGTTGACATTTTTTCTGAGTAGGTCTTAATAGTATGGGAGACTATTATTGGAGGGCAGCCATTTGGCGGTAGTATTCCAACTTATGTATTAATATTGGCAGGGGACGTTACTATATTTCAGATATTTTTCCATCACTTCAAGAAGATATTTCAAAGATGGCGACCATTAGGCAGTCGTGTTTGGTGTTGATTAGGCAGTCGTGTTTGGTGTCAATATATATATATATATATATATATATATATATATATATATATATATATATATATATAGGCAGTCGTGTTTGGTGTTGATTAGGCAGTCGTGTTTGGTGTCAATATATATATGTATATATGTATCTAAATGCCTTGATCTTCGATGTAAATGTTGCGACCAAATAACGCCAAATAACCAATATAATTTTCGCAACTTTACGTTTAGCGTCAACGACAATATGAATTGTGACACAAAAAATCTCATATATGCCTTGACGTGTCGGGCTTGTGAATTATTTTACGTAGGCGAGACATCTACTCATCTACGGGATAGAGTACGCAACCATCGACGGGTTGTAATATTGAAAATGCGCCCTTATTTGTAAATAGACATATATTTAAATGTGCGAAACACCTACAAATAAAATTTCAAATTTTCCCTTTTTATAAAATTTCAGTTCAATTTATTTTAATTTGATTTTATTTTATTTCGATTTATTTTGATTTGATTTATTTATTTTTATTTATTTATTTATTTTAATTTATTTATTTTAATTTATTTATTTTAATTTATTTATTTTAATTTATTTATTTATTTTAATTTATTTATTTTGATTTATTTATTTTGAATTATCTATTTATTTATTTAATTATTTTATTGTAAAGCACATCTGGGCACTTATGTGAAAGATGGGCTATAAAAAAGTGCCATAATAATAATAATAATAATTGGCGATTAGTTTCATTAATTTTTCTTAAATCGATCCCGTGATTATCTTCCACTCATTGTTCCAAAATTGAACCCATATACTACAGATTAACACACGTGTGTACATGTTTTGTATTAGTTAGATAAACTGTGTAACCATATACAATGGTAACTATAGACAATTAAAACCACAGTGTTACTATGTAAATATGTATAAATATACTATACTGTCCATCTTTATACAATAACATTATTTATGAATAGTCAGTCCCAAGACGGACGAAAAGTACTTTAAAATGTTAAAATGTTATTAAACCCGTGTTGAAATCAGTTTTTGTCGGCATACCTTTTATCTCTTCGTCGTTTACCGTGAAAGAAAGTAGTAAAGCTTTGCGGTTGTACTAATAATTTTGGATATATATATATATATATATATCCAGAAAAATCAGCACAACCGTAAAGCTGCACTACTTTGTTTCACGGTAAACGATGAAAAGATAAAAGGTATGCCGACACAAACTGATTTCAACACTGGTTTAATAACATTTTAACATTTTAAAGTACTTTTCGTCCGTCTTGGGACTATTCATAATTAATGTCATAACAAATAGATGGACAGTATAGTATATTTATACATATTTATATTTACATAGTAACACTGTGGTTTTAATTGGCTATAGTTACCATTGTCTATGGTTACATAGTGTATAGGTAACGAGCAGAAAACATGTATACACGTGTGTTAATCTGTAGTATATGGGTTCAATTAAGGAACAAATGAGTGGGAGATAATCCTAGATTGAAGAAGATTAATGCAGCTAATGGTCAATTGTTACTTATTGACTATTAAGTTGAGGAACGAATTTTTTAATAAAATGGTTTTCCATTAATTTCCTTTTCGTGGTGTCATCGACTTTCATTTTATAAAAAGGGAAAATTTGAAATTTTACTTGTAGGTGTTGTGCACATTTAAAGATATGTCTATTTACAAATAAGGGCCCATTTTCAATATTACAATCCCGTCGATGGTTACGTACTCTATCCCGTAGATGACACGAAGTTTCTCCAATATAGAATTTTAGACAGCCTAAGCAAGTCAAGACATATATGAGATTTTTTGTGTCACAATTCATATTGTCGTTGACACTAAACGTAAAGTTGTGGAAAGTATATTTGCTATTTGGCGTAATATGGTCGCAACATTTACATCGAAGGTCCGAGCATTTAGATACATGAAAGCCGGTCATTGTGATAGATGAATTGAATTTTGCTTTGGTTAGGAGGCGTTTCAGATTAGGTGGCTGTCTTTGTGATTTAATGAATTGAACATTATCAAATTTCGTTCTGAGGTTGTCGTTTGATGTCAATAGTGTCCTGCTCTCATACATTGTTTTAAAGAAGTTGGGGTGTTGGGGGTTATGGGTAGTGACAAAGGTAATTATATTATCCGAATTGTCTTTTGCTTTAGTAGCCCTCAGTGTTTGGATATCAATTGCCAAAGCCTTATTTATCCCAACTTCCATTACTTCGAGGGGGTAATACTGCTTCAATAAATTTCTTTTTAGTTCACCCAATCTGACAACCCGTAGGTCTTCATCTATCACAATGGTGCATATTTTTCTAGCTAAAGAAAATGGTATATTATTTTTGGTATGGCGTGGGTGACATGATTTATATGAAAGATAGTTTTTGGTATCTGTTTCTTTAGAATACATATCCGTTATAAGGAGTTCTCCCCTTCGTTTCACTAGAACGTCCAAGAATGCGATTTGCAGATCGTTCGTTTCAATTGTGAATTTGATATTTATATCTAAATCATTCATTATTTTGTGCAAATCTGCAATGTTGCCAATTCGGTCATTCCAAATACAGAATATATCGTCTAGGAATCGTTTCAACTGATTTTCTAAATATAATCTGTAATCCACGCCATGTTCAATTTCTACAATGGAATATAGTTTTTCTTCAAGAAATCCCATTGTTAAATTACTTAATTGTGGTGCCGCCTTGGTGCCCATCGCTATACCAAGAATCTGTTTATAATTTGTTTCGCCAAATGTAAAAGTGTTGTTAGTCAGGATGATACGTATAGCTTTGAGGATGAAGTTGTTTGAAATTTTTTCATGACTGCATTCAGGATGTTTAGCCAACCAATAGTCTATGGCCTGAAAGCATAGGTCATGGGAAATGTTGCCGTACATATTACAAACATCCATGGTTGCGAATACGTCGCCATCGTTCAAATTTTGGGGCAAATTATTAACAAAATCTATGTCATCCCGAATAACAGATTTTACATTTGGCACGTACGGCTTAAGTAAGATATCAATGAGATTTGATAGTCTATTAGTAGGACAGCACGGACCGCAATTATTGGTCTGAATGTGAGATCGCCTGGCTGGAAAACACTTATGAATTCGGCATTTTGGTGTTTAATAGACTCCTTGATTATCTTGGATTTATGGATCTTTGGAAGTCCATAAAACTGACTAGTTTTATACTCGAATTTTCGGAGATAATCCTGTTCGTTGTCCGTCAGTTCATTTTTGTGATCTTGGATTAAGGCGTTTATTAATCCCATTGTTCTTTTATCATGGTTTGAATCTATGGTTGTATACACCCGTTTGTCGTCAAGTATTTTAAGGACGTTTCGCTCATAATATTCCGCATCCATAATAACAATAGCACCTCCTTTATCACTTTCTTTAATAACGATAGTATCGTTAGATTTTAAGGAATTTATAGCACACTGTTCCTCCTTCGACACATTTATATATATATGTGGACACCAAACACGACTGCCTAATGGTCGCCATCTTTGAAATATCTATGTTTTCAGGAACATAGATTCCATTCCAACGGTTACAACTGTGTAAAATGACCACATGTTCACCAATTTTCATACATGTATTTCCATGATGGCGGTCATTTTGGCCTGAAAATGGTATCATGTGCTGCTATTGATTAAGTTGTCGTCTTTGGTGTCAATATATATGTTTTCATGGGCATAGATTCCATTCCTGTCAGTTACAACTGATAACAGGTTTACCCATTTTGCATATTTCCAACATGACAGCTATTTTGGCGGGAAAATGGGACGATGCACTGATATTAAGTAGTCGTCTATGGTATCAGGATATAAGTTTTCGGGGTGCAGATTCCACTTCTGCCGTATACAACTGTGTAAAATGATCACATATTTAGAATATTTCCAATATGGCTGCCATTTGTGTCGGTAAAATGGGATGATGTGCAGATTTTGATTAAGTGGTCATGTTTTTGTGTTATTCCGGGCCGCAGATTCAAATTTTGCGGTTTACAACTAAGCAAAATGATCATATGTTCACACATTTAGCGTTTTTCTAATGTGGCTGCCATTTGTGGCGGGGAAATGGGACGATGTGCTGATTTTGATTTTAAGTATTGATTTTGTACCCTATATGTTTTCGGGAGCAGTTCGATTTCTGCCATTTAAAACTACGTGAAATGATGGTATGTTCACTCATTCAGCAGATTTACGGCGCTTATATTATGTCACCCGCAACCAGTCTAGCATCCAAAGAGGAAACGTGAAGAAAACTATAAAATGTTCTTTATTGCTGGACTTTGGATGGTTATCTGCTTTGAAAGTGAATGAGGACGGGGTGATCATGGCACAGTCTCTGCAGACGTGACAAGAGAGCGTCTTACGCTCGGTAGGTATGTCACGGGAGTGTGATGATACCCCCGTAAGACCGGGTTGGTTTCCCTACTGCGCTGCTACGGCGAAGGAAAATGGTCTCAGAGCGCTTCAAGATAGTCATAAGCGGGGTAAAAGCGGAGTGGAAACGCCAGATATCGCGCTGTTGTCTCCAAGGTCGCCAATGATCGCCGAATCACGGCGTTTGTTTTGAACATGCTCTGCGATCTGACCTACAAAGATGTGAGAACGAAGTTTGTAGTTTTTAGGGACATTTTCTCGAATTGTGTTCACGTTGGCCGGCGACCTTATACATTTTTATGTCACCGTACGGTCGCAGCAGTGCCGTAAGGACGTCAGCCCGGTCTGACCCGGGCCTGAGAACGTATCCCGGTCTGACGGGTAACTGCAGGATCATAGTAGAACTGACTTTCAAGAATGTGTTACAAGCTAATAATAGCACACGCATCAGAATTGGGCTAAATAACAAAAGGTAAATACATGATAATAATATGTTTAGAAAAAGTTCCGCCATCTTGGAAATATGCGAAACTGGTGAACATACGTCATTTTATGCTGTTGTCTACGGCAGAAATCGATCATTTTACAAGGTTGTAAATGTCAGAAATGGATTCTGCGCCCCCGTAACCATATATTTTGACACCAAATACTACTACTTAACAAAAATCTGCACATAGTCCCATTCTCTGACCAAAAATGGCCGCCATATTGAAATAAGTAGGTGATCGTTTTACAAGGTTGTAAATGTCAGGAATCGAATCTGAGACCTCGAAAACATCTTATATCGACACCAAACACTATTACTTAATCAAAATCAGCACATGGTCCGACTTTCCCGCTCAAAATTGTCGCAATCCTGGAAATATCTTCATGTACCAAGTCACACTTGATATATCGATAACATTTGAAATAAGTTGAAAAGAAAATATAAGTTGGAATATTATCTCAAAATGGCTACTTTTCAAATACTTTGAAGACCTACTCAGAAAAAATGCCAACATTGTTTATTTTTGTCATTAAACATCAAAACCTACAAAATAAGTTTTTCCACGATTTCTTCCCTAAAAGCCGATGGATTTACATAGGGGATCGAACTACCATGTGATTATGGGCTAGGCACGAAGCACAAGAAAAAAATGAAATGAAATGGGGTTTAACGTCCTACTCTTCTGCCAGCACGAAAATAACCAAGAGTATGTTCTATTAGCCATCGCAACTAGTAAAAACGTAATAATGTATTGTAAACGATTTTGAATAACTGCAATATCTAGCTTTTTGTTTGTTACGGCAGCTTAAGAAAATAACATTCGGTTTGAGGGGGTATTAACTATAGTAGTTAGCAGCGACAGCTTTTGGTTTAGTACAATTAATATCTCCAGAACAGAAAAACAGAAATTTATTCACAACTCGGATCAAATACAAGACATATGAGTGACAGGTTATTTACAAGATTTGGGCTTTTAATTTTTTAGGTAAAGGGACTATCCCGATAAGAACAGAGTCTCAAAATTTAAAGTCCGAGTATTTATGGAATTTGTGGACCAAAATATAGAGGCAGGGTTTATTTACTTGTCTCAAAATTTCAGCTCAAAATATTGAGTCGTTTGGACGTGAACGTCAACACTGCTTCTCCGGACACGTAACCCTTTTAAGATTTCGGGTCAATTTTTTCATTGGGTAACCTGATAATCGATTCCCGTTTCTTGAGAGGTCTATACAGTGAATGACCCATGTATTGTACATGATAACAAAAGCTAAATTTCACCTACATATTATTTTCATAGAAAAAAGTCTGGTTTTATCCAAATACTGTATAATGCAACGGTCTCCATTTCCAGAAAAAGACTGTCAGGTTTAAGTTATTTACAAGCGTATCACAAATGTCGGGTTAGCTGGTAATGGGTTTTAAGGGATTTTAACACAAAATTAAGCCGTTTTATTCCCCCAAAAGTTATCCGGATTGGCCCTTTAATGAACATAAATTTGTTAAGTATTATATTTAGAAACATAAATAATTTTAAAATTTTTGAATGTTTGCTTGAATTGAAAAGTTTACTATATTTAAAAGTATTCGGTCTTGTATAAAATATCTGGGTATATATAGTTCTCACGTTATTTAATAAAATAAGTACAATCGAATAGATGGTGGTATTCATCACCGACTGTATTTACTTCAAATGAAGGACGAATTCTTTGTTCAAAATCTACACTCATCCATCTCCCGACCTCGACAGAGAGTTTATGATTACATAATCTATATCTTATTCGGCAATGAAATAAGATATGGTTCTAATTTAAATTCCGCCTTATAAATTCTATAATTAATAGATTTATTTGATTTCTTGATATTAGACGAATAGGCTGTCCTGGGCCAGTGCTTTGTCCATGTCCGACTTACTTTTTAGGGCAAGTCTGATATGTCCAGTCACTGTTATCCTGATATCAGGTATATTACTGATACCCCACTTACTCCGTAGTTCCTCTTTCCCACTGCCGTCAGTTTGGACCCTTGGAAAGACTTGCCTTCAATTGGCCTTACTTGCACGACGTGGTTCTGCTCATCCTTCCTTTTTGTAGCAGGAAAAAACTTCGGCGCAGGGCTGCTATTAAAGGCTTCTGCCATTGACATGGGGGAAGTAGCCTCTGTCGCCATTGTTCTTATTGCTATCGAAAAAAGTCTAAAACAAAGGAATGATTGAACAGTTTTTATAAGGTTTTTCTGTACTGTTGTTAGCCTTTCCCACAAAGAACCGCTAGTCAATCAGTGTGTTTAGTGCTGATTAGCTATGGGTCCTAATTGCTTGTAAGGGTTCACGAGCAGTTGTCAGGTTTCTATAGCACCCGCTTGCTATTGTTAATTAATGACGTAGGCTGATACACCTGTCGTTAACCCTGTCCACAAAGAGCCGCTAGTCAATCAGTGTTATTAATACTAATTAACTATGGGCTCTTATTGCTTGTATGAGTGTACTTAACAGTTATCAGGCTTATTAGCCATAGAAGTACATTAGCTTGATAGTGTTTTAAGAAGCTTGTGACGGATTCAATCAGTTGATTGGCTTGTACACTGAACTTCTTTGTTTGTAGATGATAGAAAGAAAAGTAAAATGATTAAATTGATACAAAATAGAGAATAATAGAAATAAATAAATAAAGATAGGAAAGATAGGAAAGTCGTAAATAGAGTTGGAAAAGGGGTAAAGGGAAGAAGTAACAAAAATAGATTAGATTAGGAGTGGAAAAATATGAAATGGAAGAAGAATTTAAGAAAATAAGATTATATTTAATATATAGAAATAAGGTAAAAATAATATCCTAACAATATCCTAACAATAAAGCACTGAGGATTGATGCAAGGAAAAGAAAATAAAGTAAATTAAAGAAAATAAAGTAAAATAAAATAAGATAGATTAAGAATGCAAAATATATAGAGAGTAAACCTTATACCTTGTGAAGGTATAAGAATAAAAATAAAGACAACCTTAAATCTATTTTGGACTAAAAAATCTTTGTAGTATCCAGTAGTCTTTCTGGATTTAAGAAGTCTTTTTTGGACCTTGTGAAGGTATAAGAATAAAAATAAAGACAACCTTAAATCTATTTTGGACTAAAAAATCTTTGTAGTATCCAGTAGTCTTTCTGGATTTAAGAAGTCTTTTTTGGAGTCTTAGCTAGGCTACTTTATCAAAGATAAATTTAGTCTATAGCTTTGGAGCTCTGGTGCAGTAGTTGTTATCAGTACGAGTACTAATTGCCTCAATGACCCTACCTCATGTGATCACTACTTCTTGCGATGCTCATTATATTCAAACGCACGAAAAGAAACCATAGACAAACTTCAATACGACCTCAAAAACATTAACAGTCTCCTGTTCGGGTCCGCAACCCACAGTATCGATGTAAACAACAATATCTTCAATCAAGTCCAAAAATTTATTGGTATGTCAATTAGATTTTAACCATTCCCATCAGCAGTTTAATTAACAAATACTAATTTAAATCCACGTAACAATGTAACCTATAGTGTATATTAATCATTCCTACCCATCTCATTATGTATTTATGTATGTGTTTGTCAATTTAACTGTGTATATACACCCATTTTGTTCCTTTGTTTTAATACTATGTATGTATACTATCTAGGGAGAGGGGTTTCACATAGGCTAAGCTGAATGTATTTGAGCGAATATTGTACTCCATGGAAACTAAATGTAAACATAAATAAAACCAAGGTAGTGATTTTTGGATCAAGGGGCCAGTCTAACGCAACTTTCTCTTTGCCAAATCATGATTTAGAAATAAATGACTCATATAATTCTCCGGGCGTTGTATTCTTTAAAGGATGCATCGTCGCGCAAGCGCAACAAAGAATTAAAAACCAGGCATCTAAAGCTCTATACCTCTTGTATTCGAGTATCCATAATCTCAATCTACCAAATACTTCCGATATTACTGTTCGGCTGTGAAATATGGGGATTTGGGGATTTATCCCCTATAGAAACTATCCATAATCAGTTTTTAAGAAATATATTTAAAGTAAAAAAAAAAACAAACCCTGTATATGTTATATGGTGAAACTGGGAGATACCCTGTAAGTATTTATATTAAGCATAGAATGGTTAGCTTTTGGATTAAAATGATAAGTGGTAAAACTGGCAAATATTCTCTGTTGTTATATAAGTCTCTGTTTAAAAATGATGTAAATCATACCAACAAATGGCTAATTACTATCACAAATACTCTTGACGAATTGCCCTGTTTTTGGAACGAGGTATTTTGTTCAGAACGAGGCTTGGTAAAAATGCCTCGTTTACTAAACGTGTTTTTTTCAAGATAGTTATTAGCAGTATTTCCTATCAGCGAATTTGTAAAAATTAAAATTTATCTTATTTGATACGAAAATAAAACCAGTCCAAAGTATGATATTATATTCAGAGAAATCGACAAGACAAGAATATACGCCATAGATGTAGGTGTAAAGCAACATCAGCTACCTTGATTGATTTATTGGCCCAATCAGTTATAGGTGTTAAGAAACAACTGTGGTGTTGTGACAATATATTGGGGCCAATAAATTAATCAGGGTAGCTATGTGTCTGCAATAGTTTTACACCTAACTGATATCGCAGACAACAAATTAGTGTTTATCTGGTCTAAATACTACAAATAATCCATTATAACGGGAAACGCAATTGGAAAATAAAAGAAGCTGATTGGGCTAACTTCCGTGTAGGCTGCCTTGGGTGGAAAGAAGAAGACACCATCGATGCCAACATCGACGTGTACGCTGCCAACATCACGAATGCTATTATAGGTGCCGCAGACGACTCCATTCCCAAGACTTCTGGAGGGAAACCAAGGATTAGAAAACCTTGGTGGTCACCAGAATGTCAGAAGGCGGTTAACGAAAGAAAGAAAACCATCGAGTTTAAAGACCAAACCAAGTTCCTTGGCGTAATCTTTGACCGATGGCTGACTTGGAAACCGCACATCGACTTGACTGTAGATAGGTGTTCCAAAATCCTAAACTTAATGAGAAAAATAACGGGTAACACATGGGGTGCCAATAGAGTTACATTAATGATGGTGTATCGTGCTCTAATACGCTCTGTATTAGACTACGGCTCTTTGGCCTTCATGAACTGCGTGCCAAAACTCTTAAGTAAGCTTGACACCATCCAATACAACGCTCTGTGTATTGCGACTGGCGTAGGGGTTGGGACTAGGAGAGAGGCACTACTACAGGAAGCCGGGGGAGTTGCCCCTATCCCTAAGAAGAAAAGAACTAGCGACAGGGTATTGGGCTAAGATCTCGCAACTGGGCAAAAGGTCCCCTACTTTTATCAGTCTACAGAAGACAAGATATGTGAGAGATCCCAGAAAGAAAAGCTTCGGCCAGGGTATCAGGGAAACAATCAAGGAACTGCGACTGGGGGAGCTCGTGATAAATGAACACGACCCCCAGCGATCGCCTCTTGGACGCTCCCTATACCGCCGGTCAATCTAGATCTATTACAGAAAACTGACAAGAAAAACAACCCCACTACTGCACGTGCCTTCTCTTTAGAACACCTAGAAGACAACTGGCCGTCTGATGACTGGGACCATGTGTATACGTATGGCTCACGCAACCCTGAAAGGGGCCCCACTCGTTTGGAATATACCTACCAAACGGGAAACTGGGAATAAGCAGGAAACTGTCCAATAACTGTTCGGTATACACTGCAGAGCTTGTGGCCATTCGTGACGCTATATCATGGATCTCCCATCAAAAGACTAGTAAGTTCGTCATCCCAAGCGACTCTCTGAGCAGTCTGATTTCAATCCAAAATGATAACTCGGACTCAAGACCAGAAGTCATTTTGGAAATCAGGCAGCTGTATCAGAGGGTCCTAGAGAAGGGAAGCAAAATAGAGCTCGTGTGGATTCCATCACATGTCAACATTAGAGGAAACGAGGAGGCAGATCGACTCGCCAACGATGGTCTCAAGGACATAGCACCACTCCACACCATAGACTACAGCACCACGGAAATCTACAGTATGGTTAAAAGACAGGTCAATTCAATCTGGGAATTAAAACTCGTTAACTTGACACATACAGATTCCGACTGGACGACAAGATTTACACGAAGACAGCGATCAATCACCCTAGAAGAGATATATGCAGACTCATATCGAAACTAAGGGTGAAAGAGCGGCTGCGAGACAACAAACACCAAGCCATCGTCTGTGAGTGCGGAGAAAAATGTACCACCAACCATGTCCTGGTAGACTGCGAGGTATACAAGGAGGAGAGAAGGCTACTAGTGAGAATGATGGAGACCAACAACATACCATTCAACACTAAGAACTTACTCTTCCCGAGACCAGATCTGAAACTGCAAATCTTCGAACAAATCCACGCCCTAATGGACACGGTTGGACTAAGTAGAATAGTGAAGTAAGAGGGGGCCACGGTTAGACGGGCTCGGCATCTAACACTAAACTACATAGGGGATTTATACCAAACTGGCAGGATAGTGGGGTAAGGGAGAGTCACGATCAGACGGACTCGGCATCAAAACACTATTCCGTCAAAAAACAGACACCAAACCTACAGAGTGGGACAGTGGAGTAAGGGGAGGTCACGATAAGACGGGCCTGGCACCTAAACACAAATCCCACAAAGATGACATCTACCAAACTAGCAGGATAGTGGAGTAAGGGGGAGTTACGGTCAGACGGACTGGGCACCTAAACACTATTCCGCAAAGGAAGCAGATACCAAACCCACAGAGTGGGATAGTGGAGTAAAGGGAGGCCACGATAAGACGGGCCTGGCACCTAAACACTAATCCCAAACGGTGACATCTACCAATCCAGAAGCAGAAGAGATCATCTACCAAACGATGTGTTTTATATTAAATAAAGGGAAGAACTTCCTACTAAACCCAATCCATGGCCTAAGGCCAAAATGGAAAGCTTACAAAATCATATTCTAAATAAAAAACAGGAATCAGCTTCGGCTCTCCTACGTCTTGTCTGCAATATCACTTATGTGGAAGCAGACGTTAAACACCAAGAAGATAGATCATCTACCAAACGATGTGTTTTATATTAAATAAAGGGAAGAACTTCCTACTAAACCCAATCCATGGCCTAAGGCCAAAATGGAAAGCTTACAAAATCATATTCTAAATAAAAAACAGGAATCAGCTTCGGCTCTCCTACGTCTTGTCTGCAATATCACTTATGTGGAAGCAGACGTTAAACACCAAGAAGATAGATAGATAGGTAGTGTTCAGGATCTTCAAAAATGTGACCACAGAGGCATGCGGGGCTGTCAGCAACATGTCTGAGAAACTTGTGTCCCTGTAGGACAGAACATCAGAACTATGGATTATCTGGAGCTTCCGTTGACCATTGTAGTAAAAAGGTGGGATTTTTATATCTGATTTGGACAGATGATCGGAGAATATTTTAAGAGTTCTCGAGTTTCTTACAGGGAGGCTGAGTTTATTCCACTCTCTTATACTGGATGGGATAAAGGATTTAGAAAAAAATTCAGTACGGCATCGAATATATTTTATTTTATCTACGTTTCGAAATGAATATGTATTTGTTGGTTCCAGATTAATGAGATTCTTAAGATAGGTAGGAGTAAGGTTATTTATAATTTTGTATATTAATTTTACTTTGTGTCGTTTTCTTCGTTCTTTGAGTGGGATAACCCCAGTTTCCTGTGTGAATTGAGGCATGCGTAGTGCATCAAGCTTAAGGGTTTCAAGATTATTAGATACGTAGTCTGTGCATCCGTCCAAAATAACAACGGCGTAGTCAAAGTGCGGCAGAATGAATGGGGAATATAAAGTATTTAGCGATTTTCTGTTTAAACGATATTTCAAGGAGCGTAGGCAGTTTACTAATTTTGAAACTTTACTTATGATACCGTGTATGTGGCTGTTCCATTTACAATTAACTTGAAAGATAAGTCCAAGATGTTTATGTTCGATTACTTCCTTTATTTTAACTGTTTTCCTTAATAGGAGTGGCTTCACAATGTTGCGTTTAGTAGTGAGTGTTAAAGTTTCTGTCTTGAGGGGATTAAATGTCACTAGCCATGTTTCCGCCCGAATATAGATGGTTTGGAGATCTTTGTTTAGGGTATCTGCGCTTGCTTCTGGGTCATCTATTTTTAAGTACTGGGAGGAATCATCTGCTAATAGTCTGATGTTTGACTGTATATCATTTACCATGTCGTTGATATATAGTAAAAATAAAAGTGGTCCTAATACACTGCCCTGTGGGACACCAGCGGGGATACAAGGAACATCCGGGGATGTTCCTTGTATTACAACACGTTAATGCCGATTATCTAAATAGTTCTTGAACCACAGTAATAATCCTCCTCGCACTCCAACAGCATCCAGCTTATGACAGAGTTCGGCATGCCAGACTCTGTCAAAGACCTTGCTTATGTCACAATTTACTCACAAAAGACGATCTGGTATATTTGTTATGACCAATGGCTTGACAAAAAAAGGGGATTTAGATTTATTAATTGGAAGACAGTAGAATCACCTGGTAGGAAACAACTTTGCAGTGTTGTTAGTATTGAATTATCCTTAAAGAAATTAAAGACGTGTTTATATATTATTTTCTCAAATATTTTTATAATAATGCTAAGGAGAGAAACGGGCCTATAATTACTGCATTCATTTGGGTGTCCTTTTTTAAAAACAGCCATGACATTTGCGAATTTCCATAAATTTGGAACAGTGTGTGTTTCTAGTGCAAATCGAAAGAGTTGACACAGACGATAACTAATTTCATTTACAATAAATTTTAAAATTTTCGAGCTTACTCCGTCCGGTCCAGAGGCTTTAGTCGTATCTAGGCTATTTATTAGGTCTTTAATTTCTCTAGGTGTTGGTATAATCTTATCTAGGCAATTAGTATTCATTTTAAGGGGTGGAAACGATTTATTAGTACTTGGTAGTTCAGTTTGCTGTATGAATTAATTATTGGCTTTGTCGGTGAGCATAAACAATGTATCGTTTTCAACTGTTTGTGGAGGGGGCTCGTTTGAAGATGCATCATGTGTCTTGGTGTACGCGTTTATTAGATTCCACCATTTTTTTTTCCAAATATTTCACTATCATTAATTTTTGCATCAATTTTCTCAAAATATTCTTTTTTACATTTCCTTATCAAGTTAATATAGTCATTTCGTATTTTACGAAAGGTTTGCCAATCAGTTTCCAAATTTCGTTTCACTGCTCTCTTATGTATTCTGGGTTTTTTTCTTTTTCTCTTATGCATTTCTGGGTTTTTTTTCTTTTTTTTTCATTTTTCTAATGCTATATTCATCCAAGATTTGTCATTTTGCCTAATTGTTACAAGTTTATTTGGTATATTGTTTTTTTGCTATTGTAATCAATTTGCTAGTAAATTGAACACATGATGCATCAATATCAGAACGATCGACAAGATTATACCAGTTAGTATTCAATGTTTCTGTGCGTATACCATCAAGATTTCTATTTTCGTAATTCCATACCATTCTTTTGAAACACCTTTGTTTTGTAACAGTAAAAGAGAGCTTACAGAAGACTGGACAATGGTCACTACAGAAATTATCGAGAACATCGCATTCAACTGAGCGTAGAGTTGAGCTTATTAAAATTTAGTCTGGTAGGGAATTTTGTTTACCGATTTTGCTATAATGAGTTGATTTAGTTAATAATTGAGTAAGGTCTAATAAGTTTCTAGCATCGTGAATGAAGCTGGTAGTTTTCGTATTCAAGTCAATATTAAAATCTCCTAAAATTATGCACTTACCAATAGGATCGGTAATAACTGGCTGAAAAGAGTTAAAATTTAGTTGGTTGAGATTGGACGATGAAGAGGGAGGTCTGTAGAAGTTACTAAGTAGAAATTTGTTATTATTAGAGTTAATCTCTATCCAAATTGATTCAATAATAACATTTTCTAAATCAAGTCTACGTTTGAATGATATAGAATTACGAATATATATAATCACCCCGCCACCGCGATTATTTCTATCTTTCCTGACGGGCAGATAGTAGTTAGGTATAGCTATAGATTCAGATGTAATGTTTTTGTCAAGCCATGTTTCACTTAATGTTATTATATCAAATCTAGTTAGTTCTGTGGTTATTAAATCGAGTTTATTTTTGAGGCTCTTTACATTCAAATGCATTATTGAGAGTCGGTTATTGTTTTGTGTATTTGGGCCTGGATTAGGTTCGATATTGCCTGAGAGTAATACCAGGGTACGAATGACTAATGCTATCAGATATAAAACGTCGGTAATAATATTAGTGCAGATGTGAAATCCGGTAAGCGATAACTTTTGAGTGCTGTCCTTAAAATTTAAAATAATAATAATATTTATTTCTGTGCAGACTTGATAATTTTTCATTGATTTTTGTCTTATTCGAGGTAAATATTAATATTGTATGGGTATTATAATAAAAAGTTATGAAGGATGTAATGCTTCGTGAAGTCTTATATGATAGATAGTGTTTATCAATTTGAATATATATACACGAGGATATCATAATTCAGGATGCCTGAGCAGGGGATTCATATAAAAACTGCTCTTTCTCCTTGTTTTTTGATATTGGCGAATAACGAAAAACAACTAGCTCGTTTTTCGATATTGGCGAATGTCGAAAAACGAGCAACTTGTTTTTCGACATTAAAACTTGAATCTCAAAAAAGAAGATTTGATGGAGGTATGCCTGTAGAATGTCTCCAAAACACATTTTATTAAATACGTTTTCTTTAACGAACTAAAGATATCATAATTCAGGATGCCTGAGCAGGGGATTCATATAAAAACTGCTCTTTCTCCTTGTTTTTTGATATTGGCGAATCTCGAAAAACGAGCTACTCGTTATTCGATATTCAAACTTGAATATTAATAAAGCAGATTTGATGGATGTTTATCTACACAATGTCTCCATGACACATTTTATTAAATGAGTGATCTAAAACGAACTAAATACATCATAATTGGGGATGCCAGCGCAGTGGATTCACATAAAAACTGCTCTTTCTCCTTGTTTTTTGATATTGGCGAATCTCGAAAAACGAGCTACTCGTTATTCGATATTCAAAAAAAGCAGATTTGAAGGATGTATATCAACAGAATTTCTCCAAAACACATTTTACTAAATCAATGATCTAAAACGAACTAAAAATATCATAATTGAGGATGCCTGAGGAGTGGATTCACATAAAAAAAATTATTTCTCCTTGTTTTTTGATATTGGCGAATCTCGAAAAACGAGCCACTCGTTTTTCGATATTCAAACTTGAATATCAAAAAAGCAGATTTGATGGATGTTTATCTACAGAATGTCTCCATGACACATTTGATTAAATGAGTGATCTAAAACGAACTAAAGACATCATAATTGGGGATGCCCGAGCAATGGATTCACATAAAAACTGCTCTTTCTCCTTGTTTTTTGATATTGGCGAATCTCGAAAAACGAGCTACTCGTTATTCGATATTCAAACTTGAATATTAAAAAGCAGATTTGATGGATGTTTATCTACAGAATGTCTCCATGACACATTTTATTAAATGAGTGATCTAAAACGAACTAAATACATCATAATTGGGGATGCCAGCGCAGTGAATTCACATAAAAACTGTTCTTTCTCCTTGTTTTTTGATATTGGCGAATCTCGAAAAACGAGCTCCTCGTTATTCGATATTCAAAAAAAGCAGATTTGAAGGATGTATATCTACAGAATTTCTCCAAAACACATTTGATTAAATCAATGATCTAAAACGAACTAAAAATATCATAATAGAGAGTACATGAGCAGTAGATTCACATAAAAACTTTTCTTTCTCGTTGTTTTTTGATATTGGCGAATCTCGAAAAACGAGCCCTCGTTTTTCGATATTCAAACTTGAATCTCAAAAAAGCAGATTTGATGGATGTTTATCTACAGAATGTCTCCATGACACATTTGATTAAATGAGTGATCTAAAACGAACTAAAGACATCATAATTGGGGGTGCCCGAGCAATGGATTCACATAAAAACTGCTCTTACTTCTTGTTTTTTGATATTGGCGAATCTCGAAAAACGAGCTACTCGTTTTCGATATTCAAACTTGAATCTCAAAAAAGAAGATTTTATGGATGTATATCTATATAATGTCTCCAAAGAACATTTTATTAAATCATTGATATTAAACGAACTAAAGACATCATAATTGGGGATGCCCGAGCAGTGGATTCACATAAAAAGTGCTCTTTCTCCTTGTTTTTTGATATTGGCGAGTCTCGAAAAACGAGCTTCAAACTTAAATATCAAAAATCAGATTTGATGGATGTATATCTTCAGAATGTCTCCAAAACACATTAAAATTTTATTAAATACGTTTTCTAAACCGAAATAAAAATATCATAATTGAGGATGCCTGAGCAGTGGATTCACGTAAAAACTTTTCTTTCTCGTTGTTTTTTGATATTGGCGAATCTGGAAAAACGAGCCACTCGTTTTTTGATATTCAAACTTGAATATCAAAAAAGCAGATTTGATGGATGTATATCTTCAGAATGTCTCCAAAACACATTTTATTAAATACGTTTTCTAAAAATATCATGATTGAGGATGCCTGAGCAGAGGATTCACATAAAAACTTTTTTTTCTCGTTGTTTTTTGATATTGGCGAATCTCGAAAAACGAGCATTTTTCAAAATTCGCCAATATCAAAAAACAACGAGAAAGAACAGTTTTTATGTGAATCCACTGCTCAGGCATCCTCAATTATGATATTTTTAGTTCGTTTTAGATCAATAATTTAATCAAATGTGTCTTGGAGACATTCTGTAGATATACATTCATCAACTCCATGATGTGTTCAGTACGTTTTAAATCACTGATTTCGAGATTCGCCAATATCAAAAAACAAGGAGAAAGGGCATTTTTTATGTGTATCTACTGCTCAGGCATCCACATTCTTGATATCTTTTTCATTTTAGATCACCGATTTAATCAGATGTGTTTTGGAGACTTTCTTTAGCTACACATCCATCAAATCTACTTTTTTGAGATTCAAGTTTAAATGTCGAAAAACAAGTAGCTCGTTTTTCAACATTCGCCAATATCGAATAACGAGCTAGTTGTTTTTCGTTATTCGCCAATATTGAAAAACGAAAAACGAAAATCGAGCTAACTTCACACTGCCTGGACAATAACTAATTTAACATACGTACACAGATATTTAAAAGGCTGTGAGACAATCAGTTGCACGGGGATTGTTCGCTTGGTAGCCTATGGCCAGTAGAGATCGAGCATGAGCGATGTTATGTGGTGGTTTTATCAAATGCGTTACTAAAATCTATAAATGTACAAAAAAGTTTCTTTTTCTGAGACCTTAAATAAGTTATAATTGCATACAATGCAAAAAAGTGGTCTGTTACGGATTAATCTTTTCTGAACCCAGTCTGTGTTTCGCTCAATCTATAAATGTACAAAAAAGTTTCTTTTTCTGAGACCTTAAATAAGTTATAATTGCATACAATGCAAATAAGCGGTCTGTTACGGATTAATCTTTTCTGAACCCAGTCTGTGTTTCGCTCAATCTATAAATGTACAAAAAAGTTTCTTTTTCTGAGACCTTAAATAAGTTATAATTGCATACAATGCAAATAAGCGGTCTGTTACGGATTAATCTTTTCTGAACCCAATCTGTGTTTCGCTCAGTATTTCGTGTTCGTCTACAAAATTACTTAATCTATTATTTATAATAGAAGTAAAAAGTTTTCCAAGACAGCTGAAAATTGTTATGGGTCTATAGTTTTCAGGTAAACCGGGGTCGCCTTTCCTTTTATATATAGGCACAATGTTCCCAAGAAGCTGGTACAATCCTAGAGTTAAGAATATGGTTAAAAAGTATGCAATAAATAGGTATAAATATATCAATTGTTGTCTTAATATATTCATTTATTACCATATCGGTTCCAGCTGTCTTGTTATTTTTTTAACAGAATAAAGTATTTCCCCTTTGGAAATTTCTTTATCCGATTTTACCGATGATCACAAATTTTCTAAATTATCTCCCCTTGATGAAATTAAGGATCAAAGTTTTCAAACAAAAAAAAATCAACGAAATATAGGTCAGAATGACCTAATTTTTTTTTCGATACTGCACAAGAAATTGCTGATTTGTACACAAAATATGGAGTTTGTCGGTCGAACCGGATGTGCCACCATCTTGAAATGTGAAAAATCAATAGGGCTTATTGTTTCTGTTAAAGTTATTAAGCTCTCATATTACATATGAAAGCTTATTGTTTCTGTTTAAGTTAGTAAGCTTACATATTTCACATGAAAGCTTATTGTTTTTGTTAAGATTAATTAAGCTTTCACGTATTTACATATGAAAGCTTATTGTTTCTGTTAAGATTATTATTATTAAGCTTCCATATGTATTACTGAATTTCTAATAACATGTCCAAAATCGTCATATGCAAAATTAGAATAGTTTCAACTGACTGTATGTGACTCAACAATCAATCCCAACACAAGTGCGCGAAACCTTGGTGTTGTATTTGACTCACAATTTAATTTAGAAACACACGTGAATAATAGTTGTAGACATGCTTACTTTCAAATAAAAAATATCCGAAAAATTAGGAAATATATCGATACGGACTCAACGAAACGGCTGATTCAGCCATTTGTCATCTCCATATTGGACTACTGTAATAGTTTCCTTTACGGCGTAAATCTCCAACAGCTTGATCACCTACGGTGTGTACAGAACACTGCTGCCAGACTTATCACTCACACAAATATCCGTGAACATATTACTCCCATTCTTAAGAACTTACATTGGCTTCCAATTCGTGCTCGAATAAATTTCAAGTTATTAACTTTTGTTTTCAAAGCAATCCACAATCTCGGACCAGTTTATTTTCAAGATCTGTTCTCCTTTTATCAACCATCGCGTGCTTTAAGATCAGCCGAACAACTACAGTTAGCAGTGCCATCCAAATCAAGAACCAAATATGGAGATCGTGCTTTGCTGCGATGTGATGTAGTTTTGTGGAACAGACTTCTCATAGACATCAAAAGATCCGAAACACTGAACACTTTTAAATCAAAGCTAAAGACATCAATCTTCAAGCAAATATACGACTAGTGCTCTTGAGCAGTTTACTGGAAAGAATTGCGTTCTACAAATGTTTTACATATGAAAGCTTATTGTTTTTGTTAGGGCTATTATTAAGCTTTCATATGTATTATATATGAAAGCTTATTGTTTCTGTTAAGATTATTATTTTTTTTTTGTGTGTGTTTCCTGCAAATCGGATTTCTCAGAATCTAACCATAGTATCTTTCTGAAACTTTGACCTACCCCCCAAAACATGGGTGGTGAGTATTGTTTAAATATATTTTCAAAACGTTTTAAGCATTCGAAATTACCGAATTTTACGAACGAAAAAACTAACAATGCATAGTCGTAACTTTGTTATTTATTGGCCTATTTTACTTATTCTTTTTTCTTTGAGTAGCTTGTAAAAAATCATTTTCATCTGCAGTTTCAAATTTTCGAATTTTGAAACTTCGTCGCTGTGATTTCGAACCGGAATTGAAGACCAATTTTACAACTTCTTTAATAGTAGTACGATTTTCATGAAATTTATCATGTAAGTAGATCTTACCAGTGCGATTTCAAAAATACGATTAAAAATTTTCTAAATTATCTCCCCTTGGTGAAATTAAGGATCAAAGTTTTCAAAAAAATCGTCCAAATATAGGTCAGAATGACCTAATTTTTTTTCGATACTAGACAAGTAATTACTGATTCGTACACAAAATATGGAGTTTGTCGATCGAACCGGAAGTGCCACAAAATTGAAACGTGAAAAATCAATAGAACTTTTGCGATATTGTACTTACAGACACGGGAATTATATTTTCTGAATCCAGAAGGAAGGCCTAAAACATTCTTAGCAGAATTTTGATTTAGGTCAACTGATGGTCGCCATTTTGAAGTGAATATGAAACATAGTGAAAAATCGACATTTACGGGCTTGTAAACAAACACAATAGGGCATAATATGTTCAATGCGTCTCCTATTTCTGAAATTAATATATTTCAGGATAGCCGGGATACGGGTCAAATTTTTGGTATTTTACTATTTCAAAAATTCGAATTTTGCCTTTGATGTTTTTCGTGCCGACAAAGTTGTTTACGAGTGAAAAATGACATTAACTTCACTAGATTGTGACCAATTTTAATGATTTATTTTTTCTTGTTGGGATTATTTATATGACCCATGACATGTGACAGGAAGTGACTGTGAATATGAAAGCTTTAATATCTGCTTAGCAGATCTAGTTATTATTCTTATTATTACTCCAATTCCACTTTGAGTAGATCTTAGCAACTGCCTGTCGTATCGTTACAATTTCTTCGGTTTTACTTGGAAAGTGGGTGTGACTTAGAGGATAAAACTATTTTGAACGTTCTGCTACAATGCGAAATGCCCGAAATCGCCGAAGCTATCGTTTTTACAAATATTGCAGTAATTTTAACAATAATCATGGGATTTTTACTTTCGATACATTCTGGCATCGTACAACTATTAAAGAAGTTGTCAAATTGGTCTAAACTTCCGGATCGAAATCACAGCGACGAATTTTTTCGAAATTCGAAAGTCTAAAACTGCAGACGAAAATGATTTTTTTCAAGGTAATCAAAGAAAACAAAATTAATAAAATCGGTCAAAAAAACAGAAATGCATAGTCGTAACTTTCTGTATACTTTAATCAAAGATTAGTGTTAATTTACACTCAATCACTCAATCAATCAATCAGTGAGATTAAAAGACAATAGTCGTACTTCTCTTTAATCTTAATCTCCAGGTAACAAACCAAACAATGGCTTTCAAGTATCTCATCATGTTATGGTTACTTAATATATAACAACCACATATTTCGTTTTAGAGTCATGCTGAATAATTTACCAGTTATACAATATATTATAGACAAACTATTTGGATTGATTAAGAAAAAAACATTTTATAGAAAATTTTTTTTTTTACATGTTCCGTGCTTTGCCATAGTTCGTGTGTTGCCATAGTACGTGATTGTTGGTTAGGGTAAGGGTTAGACTTGGCCCTGTAAGGACTAGCCCTGTTTACAAATTATTTTATATTTTTTTTAATTATAAATCATTTTTTAAAAGAATTTTATTATAAATTATTTTTTAAATTTTATTTTTATATAAATTATTTTTATATTTTTTTTTATATTAATTATTTTTTTTAATTTCTTTTTATAAATTTTTTTGTTTTTTTTTTTATTTATTATAATTTCATTTTTTCTATGATATCTTTTTTATAAACGATTTTCCTTTCTGAAAACGATTTTTTATTATTCTCTAAACATAATAAAAAAAATTCATGAACAATTTTTTTCTTTTTTTTTTTGATTCTCTGAAGAGAATTTTTTATCTTCTAAAAAGTTTTTTTTTAATTAAAAAAACAAAAATTATAGAAAAAAAAAGTTGTTTTTTTAAATTTAAAATAATGATAAAATAAGACGACATTATGCCACAAAGTTGATTAGGCCTACTCAGTACGATGCTAGTCTATACTATACTCATCTTGATTGACTCTTCTAGGTCGAGATTTTGGTTTTCCTTTTCCTGGCCGATTTCATTAAATATTACCATTTACTTATGAAAACTAACATCCTGTGCTTTCGTCATAGGATTTATGTTGATAAAACACCCGAAAGCGAAACACTGTGGAACACGAACATTGGTTTTAGCAGCAGGTAGAGTCGACTGATTATACGAGAACCTTTGACACTATGTATGTACTTACAGTCTAAATTAGATCGACTCTTTTTGGTCAAGATTTTGGTTTTCCTTTTCCTGACGGATTTCATAAGATATTCACACTTACTTGTGAAAACTAACATCCAGTGCTATCGTCGAAGATGTTGAATAAAACACTCGCAAGCGAAACACTGTGGACAACGAATTTTGGCCCTGCTTGATTTGTCCATACCGGCACATACGCATTTTAGCACTTATGTCGTCATGTATAGATTGTGAGGGGTTAGGGTAAGTATCTCCAAGTGGGGAGTATATCGCATGTTATTATACGAATTAGTAATTGTATATATCGATGTTACAGAGTATTGCTATGAGAGATTGACATTTCCTCTTATCTAGAACAGGGCAGAGGGCTTGACAATGGCAGTTGTCTAGTACACTCCACATAAACTTTTACATTAGAATTTTCAGATGCAATAATTCCGTAATTGTAAATAAAAAATCTATAAATATTCATAATAAATATTGTTTCAACAAAAGATTATAATGTTACCCGGAAGCTCTTCTTTGTACAAAGAAGGTACAGCTCTTCCGTCGGCTCTGACTCTGGCCTTCATCTTCTCTACAACTTCTTGGACTGCTATCTTGTTCTCCTCGGAAGGGTGATAATGTTGAGGAAGAGGCGATCCTAGAATACCATCGCGAAAACTCTGAATTTAAAACCATCCAACACTAAATTCTGAACACCTTTAGTATTAGCAATGTATTTTAAGTTAAGCTTTTTTTATTTATTTTTTTTTTTTACACTACTAGGGGGTTATCTGTGTTTGTTGTTAGATTTTACATAGCAATAGTGGCATTTAGTTCTTTGAGAAATTGTTGCGTCAATTCTGTGTTTATTTTGTTGTTTATGTTATTCTTTGGTTTGATTTTACATTTATATTTCCACAATGTTTTCAGGTAATACAGTGTTCCACAAATTAAAATTGGTGATCATCATGGAACAGCAGTGTGTATTTATTAAATTCAAAATTATTATTTATGGAGATTTTTTTAGGTAGGTTTGGACGTTTTGTTTATAGAGTTTTATTGTCTCACATTGTAGGAAGATATGTGTAAATGTTTCCTCATGTTTCATGCATAGGCTGCATTTATTGTTACTACATAGATTTCTCTCATATAATAATTGTTTTGTAGACAGTGCTTGGTGTGTTATGAAAGTGACGAGGTCAAAATCGAAGAGGGTATAAGGCATACTAGCAAGTTGTTGCCATATTTTAAAGAAGTCTATTGTTGGATATTTGTACATAATACTTGGTTTAATAAAGTCTAATTTATTTATTTCATTGTAGATATGTTTTAATTTTGGTGTTTCTGAAAGATTTATTTTATATCGGTAGTGAAGGTTAGTAGTTTTTATGTTTTTATAAATTTGTGGTGTATTTGCTGTATGTGATAGTTTGTTGGATGCTAACCAAGGCAGTATTCCTTTAAGTGTATACCCAAACCAATACGCAAACAGATTAATCCATGGGTTTATATTATTTTTCATGATTATAATTCGTTGGAGTGCCATTGCCCTTATTTTATTTTCTATGTTAGGCACATTTAGACCACCCTTATTGAATGGTTGGTGTAGTGACATTCTTTTGATTGTTTCTGGTGTGTCTTGGTAGATAAATCTAAATATTTCTTTATTTATAGATTTTATAATGTGTTTTGGTGGTGTGATAATTCGGCATGTGTACCAGAGTTTACTGAGTATGTAAGTATTTAGTACTAAAAGTTTATCTTTTATTTTTAGTTTGTATTTTATCCATTTATCTATTAATTTGCTTAGTTTTGCCAGTATGGGTAGCCAGTTTTTTTCAACATTGTTGTGACCAAACCATATTCCTAGGAGTTTTATTTGTGTTTTTATATTTATTTGTGGAATATCGTTTCTATGTATAGTAATATTATTTATTTTTATTATTTCAGTTTTTGATGGATTTAGTTCTGATCCAGAGGCCGAACCAAAAGATTCTATGTCTTCTATAAGGTAGGTATATGATGTACTGTTTGTTATAATTGATGATAGATCATCTGCATGTTGAAATAATTTTATTTCTTCGGAAGTGTTTGGGATATGGATTCCTTTTATGCAATTGTTCTGATTTATTTGTACCTCAACAGGATTTATGGCAAGACAGTATATTAACATTGATAGACAACACCCTTGCCTTATTCCTCTTGTTACATTAATCTCCCTTGTAAATGAACCATTTACCTGCACCCTACTGACAATGTTTGTATAGATTATTGTAATCCATCTTACAATGAACTCTGGGAAGTTGTATTTTTGTAATAGCTTTATAATGTAGTTTTGTTCTATCATGTCAAAGGCTTTCATTTGATCAAAGCTCAGTAGTAATCCTGGTATATTTTTTTCTTTCATGTATGTAATAATACTGTGAATTGACATTAGGTTATTTAGTATAGATTTTCCTTTCCCAGCCCCCGTTTGCAGTGGAGATATTATGCTATTTAACATTGGTGTTAATCTATTGGCCAAAATTTTTGTTAATATTTTGTAGTCCTGACATAATAGACATATAGGTCTATAGTTTTTCAAATAGTTTGAGCTGCCCTTTCCTTTATAACTGATATTAATTATTGCTTCTTTCATTGTAGGTGTGAGTTCACCCGTCAGATAAATGTTGTTCAACACCTCTACAAAGTCATCACCAATTATGTTCCTGAAAGTTAGATAAAAGGATTTTGATAGGTCATCTATGCCTGGAGACTTGTTATTTTAAAATTGTTTTAGGGCACTTAGTGCTTCTTCATTTGTTATCAAATGTGATATTTGTTCTCTATCTTCAAGCGTAATTTTTGATAGGTTATTTTTGTTTAAATATGTATCTATTGTATATGGATTTTTTTTAGAGATGTATATAGATTCGTATAATATTCATGTATGGTTTTTAGTATATCTTGTTTAGTTGTATGTATGTCCCCATGATTATTTTGAAGTTGTGTTATCTTTTTATTACATGCGTTCTTTTCTTCGGCTATTTTGTAAATATCAATATTTGATTTGTCTGTGATATTTATATCTAATTTTGACCGAATAATATATCCTTCATTTTTATAGTCTCCAATGTGGGTGATGTCATTTTTAATTTTGTTAATTTTATTTTGATCTGGCTTCTGGGTTTGTTCTTCATCTTCTAGACAGCTGTAGAGAAGTTTTAATTTTGATTGTTTGATTTTTGATATGGCTATACAGAAGGTTTTTGTGATTGATTGAATTTCTCGTTTCCCTTTGTCCCACCATTCATTACTGTGTCTGAAATTCGTTTTCTCCTTTTGCCAGAATTCCCAATATTTTGTTATGGTTGATTTATAATTGTTGTTTGTGAGTACTGAATTGTTAAATTTCCAATATCCTCTTCCCCATCTATAGCTGTCTAGATTGATTTTCAAGGATAAAATTTTGTGATCTGATTTTGTATTTGGATGGTGATTTAAGTGTGTAACACTAGTTAGCAGGTTATTAGATATATATGATCTGTCAATTCGACTAGCACTACCTCTTGTATTGGACCATGCATATAATATCTTGTCTGGAAATTTATTCCTGAAAACATCTGATATTTCTATTATTTTTGTGATATTGATAAGGAAGTCAATAACTATCTGGGAGTAGTAGGTATCATTTTTGGGATCAATCTTATTTTCTGTTACATTAAAATCACCAATTAAAATGTAGTATTCTTTCTCATATTAGATATTTCATATTTATTATATGATTGTGTAAACTTTGAAAGAAATTTTGTTTTTCTTTAGTTGAACCAGGAGGGCCATATATATTCATTACATTGGTTGTTTTATCGTTAATGTATAATGATATATGTTGGTACCTTCCTTGTAGTAAGTTTGGATATGTATGTTCTTTAAATTCAATGTCATTACGGATAAGCATGCTTGTTCCCAGATAGTTATTATCAATAGTATTTGATATAATTTTATAGTTACCATCTTGATATATCTTGGATTCATTTATAATTTTAGTATTTGACACTGTTTCTTATAAACAGAGTATCGCTGGGTAGTTTAATTTATCTGTTAAGATGTTTATTTTTTCATCAAAGCCTCTTTGAATATTAGAGGATATAATATGCATAATTAGTGAGATAATCAAGATTTTAACTATAGACATTGTAGAATAATAATTGTATTGTTATATATAAACTTATTCAGTTAATATAAATTCACTAATTGAGTCCAATTCACTTTTTAGTTATTATATCAGTGTTTTCTAGTCAGTCTGTTAAAGACCTCAACTATTGGACTTTTCATTCTTAGTTTTTTATCTGTTACATCTTCATTATTGCTGATATTCCCTTTCTTTGTATTTTTGCTATCTTGGATTTTAACACAGTCTGCACTGGTACACTCAGTTTCCTGTACTTCTTTGACTGCAACATCATTTTTGTTTATATTAAAATCCATTAATGTATCAATAATTTTATGTTCGTCTTTATCTTTATTCACATCATTATTTGGATCAAATGTGTCAGAGTGGGTTTGTTATACTCTGTTTCATCATGTTCTGTTGTACAATTCTCCTGAGGAGTTTATTTCAGATTTAGATCCATTTTGGGAGTTATAGGTAGCTCATCTATATTTCTGTATGGATCAGGAGTTATAGGTAGCTCTGTAACCAGAGCGTTCGCCATTTTGGAATGACTATTTGCAAATCAGAGGAGCTATATATATTAACTGATAAGCTGTAATTTAATATCAGTAGTTTATTTGATTTTATTTCAAATTAATTATTACATCAAAATAGCTTACAATGTAAATTTATTAGTAAACGTACTTCACTAATTTGCCCAATCTACTGATGGTGTAGAGTGTAACACTAATTAGAGTGAGAAGTTTACACTAGTGAAACTAATTAATTAAATCAGACTTTAGTCCCACAACCACGGTCTACTAACTTCATAATCCTGTATCAAAACATTCAAATGTGGGGAAAGTGAGGTTAAACCTTATATCCATCGCATGATTTATATTTAGATGTTGTTTAAACACCAATCAACAAATAATACGAGGCTACTTTATTACAAAAACATCGGTGAGCAAAGCTAATTAATTGATTAATGACAGGTATAAACAACACTACAATTGCGATACACATAGATAGTAAGGTGACCCTTCTCAATCTGTTAATTTTAACGTATATTGAGATGTTTTTTCGTATTTCATTTTTACGGTCTATTTCAGAGTAATAATCTCAATCCACAAGCAGGAAGAAAGGCGCCGTACGTCGATAACGGACCGTCATTTACAAATCGCGTTTCAATCATGTTTGACGTTTATGATATATTTTGCGTGACCACATCTTTTTACTCCTGTACTCTTTACTCGGGGAAATTCGAACCACGATACTCTTCTGACGAAAATGTACCTCGAATCGTTTGGACTGCACACATGGTAGAGGGTATTAATTTGCTGCCGTGAGAAAATAGAACGACCGTACATTATGAAACAAATTCTAAATAAGAACCACAATACTCTTCTAACGAAAATGTATCTCGAATCGTTTAGACTGCACACGATGGTAGATTGTATTAAAATCGCTGCCGTGAGGAAACAGAACGACCGTACTTAATGAAACAAATTTTAAATTAGAACCACAGTACCCTTCTGACGGAAATGTATTTCGAATCATTTGGACTGTACACGATGGTAGAGTGTATTAAAATCACTGACGTGAAAAAACAGAACGATCGAACATTATGAAACAAATTCTCAATTGAATCTTGAATTAAAATGAATTATAAAACAAATTATTCCGTAGTCAATTGTTTTATTTAAACAGGGGGATTAAGGAATCAGTCAGGCGTTAATGAATACACACGCTGGGTGTATATAGGTAATTAAGGAATAAACATTCAATATATGTATTCGGTCACTGTGACGTCACTGGCGTCTGAGGGGTTTAAAAGTGTTTTCAATAATTGGCAAAGTCGTTTTTACGGGAGGTCTATTTTTACGACTTCGAGTGAAGATAACTGGATTAATTTTAGTCGGATTGATGTGAATTTGCCGTGAAGTGGATAAAATAACCATGGACTACAAATGTAGAATTTTTTTAGAGACATTTTATGTGTACTTTAACGATAAACTATGTAACCATAAACAATGGTAACTATAGCCAATTAAAACCACAGTGTTACAATGTAAATATGTATAAATATACTATACTGTCCATCTTTATACAATAACATCATTTATGAATAGTCCCAAGACAGACGAAAAGTACTTTAAAATACTAAAATGTTATTAAACCAGTGTTGAAATATGAAGTTTCTAGAAAGAAAAAACTAATTTCATCTTAGCTTTCACCCACTGTACTAATATTTCTGGATATATATATATAAAATAGATTAAAATAAAAGATTCTACTCTCAGGTAAAAGTATATAGAAATATGAAGTGTCTAGAAAGAAAAAACTAATTTCATCTTAGCTAGCGCTTTCACCCAGGCTTTTAATAATGAGATAGTATACAATTACATGACGTCATGGCGTTATAAAAACATTATGTACATGACAATAATAATATAAACTATGAATATTTTGACAATATCAAAATACCATATAAAATTATGAAGCATTTAAGTTAGATTGATACTTGTTAATAAAATGCCGTACTTTATTTCCTAACAAATTATTATCCGACCAGTTGAGTTTAAATAAGGGGAATACCCTAAATTTTCCCTTTCCACATGTATGTAAGTGCTCACTTAAAGGAATCATTCTATTTTTGGGATTAGCAATGTGGGATCTGTGTAAGTTCATCCTTATGTTTAGTTGTGATTCAGTTTGCCGATATATTCTTCATTACAACCTGGACATATTATCAAATATATAACATTATTACTTATACAGTTCATAGATTGTTTTACTTTAAAGGGACAATAACATTCTTGCTGGCTTGGTAGCTCCAGAAAATAAATAATACCCTTATTCTAAGTACCAGATGTTTAAGTGCCCTACCTGTTGTGTAAATTATCCATTGCAACCTATTTTACTTGTCTAGAGGGTTCGAAAATATCTTAAAATCCAAGTCACATTTGAAAAGGTTTACGTTAGACTTTTAAATTATTTGGTTGAATTTTTCCAATTTTTTAAAATAGGTGTGTTAAGATAAAATTTATAACATCATTTAATTGGAATATTCTAAAATAATACGATTTGTTGACCAGAATGAAGATTGGGACATATTATTCAGTTACAACAAGAGTGTTATTGGGGCTTTAAAATGTACATTTCCATTAATTTTTACTGCTTTTCCTTCAATAATGTTGTCACTTGTTTTACATCTATTGTCACCACACTTAGTGACACTCGATTCGGTGACTTTAGAATCAAATTTTGAAGATGTAAGTATTCGTCGTAAATTTGTAAGGATTGATAATTTTTGTGGTATCCCATATTTCCGCCATTTTTTGGCTATTTCTTAATTAATATGTATGTTTATTTATTACATCCCTTTTTTCTTGAGTTGGATTATAAGTTGAAACTAATGTTAAGACATTTTCTTCTATGTTTGTAATCGTATGTCTATCCTTAGGGATTCTTAACTCTTTTGGATCTATTTCTAAGGCTTTGTGATTAGCTTCCTGAATGAGTTTTATGGGGTAATTTTGTTTAACTATATATATAGATATATATAAACTAAATTAGAGAAAGACACCAAAATACTAATATCACGGTTAGCGCTTTCTGTTCGTACTGAACATCATCAGACCATTTTTATTTATGAAGAATTACGTAGAGCAATAGACGCAACGTCATGACGTTACTATAAATATATCAAATACAACATAATAATATTATTTACACACTTTTACATTTAGTAAATAATCACTAAAAAGAGAATTATTTCATCTCTTGCTATAATATCCGTTTATTTAATTCTGGTTTGTACTTTTTGATGAAATAATTTTCTTTACATTCAAGTAAATCATTATTTAAAAAATAATACCTAATAAAGGAGATATCTTTAATTTTATTTCTGTTCCTTGCAAAGCCATATGAGCAGTGGTGGGTGCAAATTTCTTGGGCAGATAGATAAAGCGATAAAAAATTAAGGCAAAATGAAAGGCCCAAAAATAAAGCCCCCCCCCTTCCCACCCTTATCAGATAGCAACTCATATTATTTCTTAAATCACGAAGAAAACCTTTTTCATTTCTGAATACAGATACCATATAATTGTATAGACTTCCAGTCCGTTCTTTTGTTTGCTATGCCTCTATGCCAGAAACCGGACGTCTCAGGTATTCGCTATAATACATTTTTGGGGCACCAATCATTATTTGTTTCATCAATTTTTGACCTGACTTTAAAATCAGTCTGAACACCCGCGGCTAGTGCCACTCTACAGTACTCACTCTGCTTTAAGCCATCATTTTTTTGTTTGTGTGCACAAATAGACAGAGTGCAACTACACAATGACGTCTTTTGATTATCAGTTTGTTGGAACAGTGCATAGTTGGGTTAAAACTGGATATTCACCCAGATCGTTCCAAAATGACATTAAGCATTTGTAAATTATCTAGTTTGGGGAAATGAATTAAAGAGGGGTTTTCCGTCCTACTTTCATTCACCATCCAAGCTTATGAAGACAGTGTATTATTCGTGAATCTTTGCACGAACTTTGATGCTTCGGCCTACTCATACTAGATTTCCAAATGTCAACGGTTCTTTAAGGTATACACCAACGTATACACAGCACCTCATTTTTTGTCCCATGTGAACAACTAGATGCTGTGGCTTGCCAGGCTCTTCATGCTGCACCACTGACAAAGATATTATTGTATGTCAATATAAAGAAAACATCAAATTATATTTTTGGTTAATTCCACATGACTTAACATTTATTATACCAGTATATACATTTATAGAATAAGATTAATCTTTAAAATGACCCGAAACATTTTGAGTGCTCTGTCTACTGTAATAAAACTGAAGATATTCAAAATGTGATTATAAATTTGCGATTTTTATGAAAATAAATGTCATTTACTTTTTATACATAATAAGATACAAAATGTCTCTTTTTAGTCCGGGAGCTAGGTGGGTTTTATTCAACATGAAAGGTGCGGAAGGTTTGGGATGCTAGTGGTGTATGACTGGGTTAGGAGACCCCAGAAACCCAATTCTTAAGTTGCACTAGTGGTGTGTGTGGTACCCACAAAAATCGGTTTATTCAACATGGAAGGTGTGGGTTCCACTTCAGTGGCATTTGATAGAGGATTGTACCCCGAACCAGGAATATAACTTAAGAATGGAATTTCTGGTGGAAAGGTCACTAAACCCTTTTGTCCCGAAATTTATTTTCGGTAATTTTTGTTTTGTAGATTGGAAATAATATTTGAAGACACAAATCAATCATTATTTTGGATAGAAATAAAAATTGTAGCCCCTGGGTGACATTTTAATACCGTCCCAAAATAGGGACACACGGGTCCGTGTACTTTATGCATTGTGTTATGGATTGTTTGATCAAAACAACTACAAAACATACACAACAAAGTATGCATGGGTACAGAAATGACTAAAACACCTACTGACAGCATTTTTATTCAGATAATATTCTTATAATAATTCATTTAGGAAGAATGAAATTGGATGAAGCAGCGGTCATGGACACCAACATTGCATTTTATGCATCCCTGTCCACATTTCATGCCACAAGCAGCACATCGTGCCTGTTTGTCACTCTTTTCAATGAAATTACCTTGTCCATCAAATGTAATCTGAGGTGGAATACGTTTGTCAAGCAAAGCGTACTTTCCACCTCGCCTGTCTGGCTTCGACACATGGGGGGCTTGCATGAACCAAATTTTGGGAGATCTCTCTTCTCACAGCCAGTTGGTCTTTTGGAAAAGCTGCAAACTGTGGAAGGTTACGATACAAATGCCAGGTTTGCTGTACACACATGTCAATGAAATATAGCAGGATAGACCACCACCATTTTTTTGAATTTATCCCACACTGGTACAAACCTATGTTTTGATCTAAACGCTCAACACCACCCATTGTAATTGTTGTAATGTTTCACAACATTTGGCTGGCGAATACCAACCCTTTTTCCATCTTTTTGGGGGCAGCGAAGAGCTGTTCCAACTGGCTCTATTCCATGCTTGTTCGATATGAGACTGGCAACGTTGTTGTCATTCCATCTCGTAAGGATGATCCCTTTACAATTGTCAGGCCTGAAGTCATATGTACCTCTTGACTGTTTTTCAATGGCTTTTATGTCCATAAGTGTACAATTCCCTACTCTGTTTGCCCTTATTGTACAAGTACATCAAAAACGACACCGTGTTAGCTCCTCTGCAAGTGCCGAGGAAATGAACATGTTGTCAAACGTGACATGGAAACCACTTTGTGGTAGAATAGAAATCAAGTCTAAGACCACCTGCCCATCCATCCCAAGTCCTGGCACTGCTTTCACTGTTGTGGCACCTTGGTAAGGAATCAGATTCATGGCATAACCCAAACTAGTTGCCAAAACCCAAGTCTAAGACCACCTGCCCGCCCATCCCAAGTCCTGGCACTGCTTTCACTGTTGTGGCACCTTTGTAATGAATCAGATTCATGGCATAACCAAGACTTGTTGCCAAAAACCCAAACTTTGAAACCATACCGTATCGGTTTGCCTTTGATGAATTGTTTGGCGCTGTGTTTTCCGAAATACGGTACCATGATCTCATCTATAGTGGGGTCTTGATGTTTTTGAAAATAGGTTAGAAATCGCTCATTCAATAGGTTGAAAAGAGGCCTAACTTGCGAAAATTTGTCTGTAACATCAGGCTTGGTATTATCTGCAAGATGGAAATACCGCATTATTTCATCAAATCTGTCTCTCTGCATGCCTTTCGCAATTGCTTCATTTCTGACATCGGCATTTCCGTTCCAGTACATTCTCCGCCTTGGGACAGAGGAATACCCTGAGACAATAAGGATAGCTAAAAGGACCTTTACCTGGACTCACTGATAAACCATGTTTCCCTTTGGACGACGCGTACCTAATTGATTCAGTGCAGATCATATCAGTAGGACCAAAATAAAGTTCAAATAATTCAGTTGCAGTATTAGGTAAATTTGGAGTGTCAACATTATTATTCTCATTCACATTCAGATTTTCATTCTGTTTTATATCAGTTGCCCGCCATTAAAATAGGATGATGTTTTTTTGGCAGGACCTTTCCTCCCCTTTGTACGTTTGGTTAGGCGTGAAGCGTTGATCTCATCGGAGTTGTCCTCATCCTCAAAGTCACTCGCATCTTCATCTGAATCCTGTAGATAAAAAAGAAGAAATAAATAAATGGGTGAATCATGAAGGAAAGAATGAATACATGTGAGGGTTGTGGGTGGGTGATACAGACGGACAAATAGAAATGAAATGGGGTTTAACGTCCTACTGTTCTGCGCCTATACTGGTCTAATGAAGACGGGCATACGCCATACATTGTGCTATGAGGGAAATTTTGCCCACGGAACTGCCAAGGGATCTTTTACGTGCATGCCAATGTATACACGGGACCTCCGGTTTTTCGTCTCATCCAAAGGACTAGACCGCTGTGATCCTCCAGACAAATAGACAGTGAATAGACAGACAGTTTACCTCTCCCATAGTGCGCCTCCCGTGTGGTCCATACAATGTAACAGATACCCTTGGCCTAAGCTGTCGGCCGGTGAAGTTACTTGGGCCAGCTTCATTCTCGTCGGTTAGCTCCTTTACTTCAGGAGGTTCAATATAGTCTCCTCCAGCATATCAAGCACATAACTAACAGTGAATCTGTGAATACAACAAACAATAAAACTAATATCTAATTTATCTTTCAAAAAATGCATTGCGTGTGTCTCTGGAAATCCTTTCTACAGCATCAACAACCAACTTTTTACTATCATCTAATATCGCAATATCAATGATAAACAAAACACCTCTCGTGCCTTGTGTCCCTATGTTGGGACGGCGCTTCCCGCCAATATATAAATCATAAATTGAACAAAATTATCTCACTTAGGCCATAACATCATCCCCAAAGGTTAATTCTAAAACTTATATTCTTAAGTATGGTTACTAACTTCACTCTTCTATTTTCTACCCATCTTTAAACATCTCTACTTAATTTCATTAGTACATATAAATATTTATTAAATATAATATCCTCTGTGTAATGTCCTGTTAATTGTGATGTCTAATTGTTTTATAGTGTTCCGTATTGTGTTGTTTATAAAGTGTATAACTTTATAACTGGGCTTTATTTGCCTGAAAAAGCACCCGTCTTAGGGTATGTTTAAAGCTCCAATAGCATTTTTTTAAGTTATATTTTTAAAATGTATTAAAATAAAGCCCAAAAATAGATTGAACCTATAAACAGTCCTACCTTGTTAAAGAATAATCCTATTAATCCTATAATTCAGTACTGCCAGTTGAGAAATTGGCAAAAATATCATTTTCAACTTCAAATTCAAACGTTTGAAGATGGCCGTCCATGGAGAGGAATGGGAAAACAAGGGAGGTAATTGAGTAACTATTTCCTCAATCACCCTGTGTCACCCTTTATAATGCCCAAAAAATTTTGCCCAGGACCGTATAATAGTGAGTTGACAACCTTTTGAGCAAAAGACATAGAAATAATTATGTTTTGACTTTCTTAGAAAATGTGAAATTGGAACTTTAATATATGTATTTATATCTTTAATCTTTGTTGGAACGGTTAAAGGTAAATAGATAGTCTTTTTTATTTTAATACATACATTATAATTAGTACTTATATTATAACCTATATATCTTATTTCATAATATTCACTTTTGTAGATAATTATTCTATATCTTTCAGTGTTTTTGTTGTTTTGTAAAGCCTCAAAGTGTGAAAATTGTCCCGAAATAAACTGTTGTATTGTTTATTGGTTTCAAATGTTTTGTGCAATTTAACCCACGACCTGGGATGGTGGATAGCATAGGCTACTTTCAGGCAAGCTGATTTTTCGGGGCAGACGGGTAAAGTGAAAAAAAAAATATTTTATCAATTTTGCGAAATAAAGTGCCCGAAAAATCTAATAAAATACTAATTTTACATGCTGGAATAGCAGTAAAACACGTTTTGGGCCGTCACATATTCCAAAATTTTCTTGGGGGTCCATAACCGGCGCCTCTGTCAGGTAACCTGATTTTTTTTTTTGGGGGGGGGGGGGTTCTAGTTTTGCTTCCCTAACTGTCATTGATCCCTAATAAAACAGTAATTTTACTTTTCTTTTGAATACCACGAATTTGTACTGAGTTGACAATGGATTAAAACATTGTCTGGAACCACTCTACTTTTTACAACTGTTTTCGGGCATCGATTATTATTTGTGAATTCAATCTGATTTGATGGTTGAAATTCAGAGTGGGATTTCGGTTACAAAACCATTGGATACTTTTGCTTACATGGGCTAAAAAAGCAGAAAAGGCATTTGTGGTGGTTAAATTTTCAAAATGTCCCCGAGAGGGTGAGGCCTCCATGCCCCGTGACGATTGATTAGTTGTTTGGAATTTGGATCAGTCAGGTAAGCTATATAGGACCAAATTGAAGTTGCTGTATTCACAGGCTGGAATAGCAGGAAAACGTGTTTGCGGACTCTAAACGATTGATTGGAATGCGAGTCATCCACCTTAATTTGGCTATTAGACCACTTTGAAGTTGCTTTGTTCACGGGCTGAAATAGCAGGAAAACATATTTGCTGCCGTCAAATATTGCAAAAAAATTCTTTTGGGAGTGGAGGAGGGGGCTAACTGTCATCGAGCCCGTACGCCTATGGTGGATAGTCTGTCTGTCCGCCAATACTCCTGCTACAAGTACATTTAAAATTGTGAAAAGTAAAGCAGCTATAGCCCACCTTTTTTGTGGAAGTTTGTTGTTAACATTTTAGCCATGTTGCACACACATTAAAATTTGAACAACTAGAGAACGAATCTAGTGAGAGTTACTTTCCTTCCCAAAAATATCAGGGAGACATCATTAAATCAAAACAATGGGGAGAAATCATAAAAAAAATATATATACTGGGTGTCAGTAATGAAAATAGGTAGCGTCCCTCCTCAAGGGACACAAGGCTTAAAAGGGTTAAGAATAGGTCAAAGGTCACCAATTTTTCGATTTTACTCTGAACTATGTTTTCGTTATCTCGTGATCTATTTCAGGTATTTAACACGAAACTGCATGGACATGTTTTATACGGCTACGAGCAAAATATGGCATATAAAATTAATGAAGTTATATCTGTAAGTATCATATAATCTCAAAGATAACGAAAATCTCACTTGGATCCCATCGGTAATTAAAATGTTAATCACCATGAAAAGTGCGACTGTGAAACCAAGCCTTAATTGTTTGGAAAGGTATCAGAAATCATTATCATTAACTTAAGAAAGAAATTTCTGGTGGCCAATATACTTAAGAAGAGGATAATGCTGGTGTGCACTCAATGATCCCTAATTAGAAGAAATTTAATTAACATGAAAATCGAGACATTGGAACAAGGTCTAAAATGTAGGGAGTGGTCATAGGATTCACAAATGCTGGTGTGCACTCAATGACCCCTAATTAGAAATTTAATTAACATGAAAATCGTGACATTGGAACAAGGTGTAAAATGTAGGGAGTGATCATAGGATTCACAACCACTAACTTAAGAATGAATAATTTGGTGGTAAATAAACTTAAGAACATCAGCTGTGACCAATGCCCCAAAAAATTCAGTGACAAGCAGGGAAATATGGCCGGAATGCTAAGTTTCACCTTGATCTATGTCATGTTATTGCAGACATCAATCAGGACCCAATCAACCAAACACTAACATAAGAGAGGAAACTGTCTTCATCAGAGGAAGCAATGTCGAAGTTCGTCATTAGAGGTATCCTGATCAGATTCCTCTTCAACCAATGACTCCCGGAGTTGAGGACCATTAATATGATTTCATACCACCCTTTCCTCAACCCTCAGCCATCTTTTAGCGATGGGTGCTGGTTAATTCATGATTTGTCAACCCTTCCCCACATCTTTGAGACCAATAGTGCCCTTTTGATCTGTAGTGATCTGTAATTTGCAGGGAGGAATCATACTACCATCGATGCCCTTCAATTTCTCCAGATAATTTTTACATCTTGCCTTAAACCCATTACATTTTCCCAAACACGACTTAGCGATGCCTGTTGAGTGAGGATATTGCTTGTCCCTTAGTCCCATACATCGTAGTGTCTTTTACAAGCTGTGCATATAGCCGAACCTTTCGTTTTCTGTGTAAAGCTAATATTGATGACATTCCAACACCCATCCAGATGTGACCATCCAATTATATTCATTTTTGGTGAAAAATTCACACATCTCGAGGGATTTTTGAATAAAAAAAATCTATGCAAGCTATCTGAGATGCTTTGCCAAGGTTCCAGCCTCCATAGGACCAGACTACGCATCAGGTTTTTACAGAAAAGGAGAGGTTGGGCACAGCTTTTAGAAGACACTTCGGTTCAGAGGGCATTTTCGGCGATGGCGAGAGGGAAGCGAGCAGATGGGGATCAATAAGCCCTGATATCAGTCACCGCCCAGGTTTATGGGGCTAAGGGGCAAGCAATCTCCTGACCCAACAGTACATCGTTTTTGGGAAGACATAATGTGGCTAAGGCAAGAGAAAATAAAGGGCGTCGCTAATACAATGATTCCTCGCTGCGAACAAGTAGTGCCACTACAAATCAAAAGGGGTATCTTTTGGACGCAAAGATAGGGGGGGGGGGGGCGCTAACAAATCCGGAATTAATCAGCACACATTGCAAGAAGATGGTTGGAGGTTAAGAGAAGGGCAGTATAAAATCACATGGGTTTAATGGTCGGTCCTGAACTCCGGGAGTCATTGGTTGAAGAGGACATTGAGGAATCTGATTAGGATACCTATTGTAATACCTTCGACATTGCTTCAAAGATCAAGAGGAAACTTAGCATTCCGGTCATATTTCACTGCCTGTCACTGAATTTTGGGGGACATTGGTCACAGCTGATGTTCTTATGTTTATTTACCACCAAAATATTCATTCTTAAGTTAGTGGTTGTGAATCCTATGATCACTCCTTACATTTTACACCTTGTTCCAATGTCGCGATTTTCATGTTAATTAAATTTCTAATTAGGGGTCATTTAGTGAAAACCACCATTATTATCCTCTTCTTATGTACATATGCCACCAGAAATTTCTTTCTTAAGTTGATGATAATTATTTCTGATATCATTCCATACAATTTAGACTTGGTTTCACACTCGCACTTTTCATATTTAAAAATAGCTTTTAATTACCAATGGGGGCCAAGTGATATTTTCGTTATTTTTGAGATTATGTGATACTTACAGCTATATCTTCATTAATTTTATGTCATATTTTTGCTCCTAGCCGTAAAAAAAATATGTCCGTGCAGTTTTGTGTTAAATACCTGAAATAGATCACGAGATAACGGAAACATAGTTCAGAGTAAAATCGAAAAATTGCAAATTGGTGACCTTTGACCTCTTCTTAAATGATATTTCCTGGTTCAGGGTACAATCCTCTATCAAATGCCACTGAAGTGGAACCCGCACCTTCCATGTTGAATAAACCGATTTTTGGGGGTACCACACCCACCACTAGTGCAACTTAAGAATTGAGTTTCTGGGGTCTCCTAACCAAGCCATACAGTACTAGCATCCCAAACCTTCCACACCTTTCATGTTGAAAAAAACCCACCTAGCTCTCGGACTATTTAAAAAAAACACATTCAGGGCATATAAGCACTATGTTGAGAATGAAGATTCGTCAATACCATTAACAGAAGTTGTACAAGATTTTAATGAAAACTTTGAGAGTACTTTTGTGACACCTAATGAGTTTGTAAGCTTCCTTTACGAGTACACTCTTGTCAGTACCTGCCTGACCCGTATCAACAATATTGTGACCCGTTTTTATAATTTATAAAGCCTGACTTTGCTCTGGCGCAGGGACATTTTCATTTTCACCTGACAAACACTCGTGGTTTTGTTTTGATGCAGTCTAAACCATACAGTCTCTAAGCAAATCTCGTATAATGAACATGACAATGTTAACAAATGAAGCGACTGGATGATCTAGACTTACTAACAAAATCAAAAGGGAATTCCTTTGACCTTATTTCGGGTTATTTCCGTGCTCGCGAAGTTGCTCGTCGATAAGTGATAGCCCTTCAAGTTTTAATTGTAATTAATAACACTGTAAAAGGACCAATTTAATTTCATCGGAAGGTGAATAATGATCAAGTAAAGTTTGTGAGATGATAGCAGACGAAATGTCGTCAACAAGTCATAACAAACACGGCCGTTTCGCGTCCATTTTGAACACGTTTATCATGTTCATTTGAGAATATGGTAAGTGATTTTAATATTTCCCACAGTTCCTTGTGTCATAGATATTCATAGTACCATAGTAGTATTCATGCTACCAAAATGTTTCCCAAAGAACATTTATTGGGGAACAGTTTCACATAACGGTAATAAATATTTTATTTTTGTGATTTAGGCTCACAAAATATTGTGCTAGAAAAGAAAAAAAAGCGAATGGCAGAAAATATAATCCCTTGAATAATTGTTATCTCAAATATAACCCCTTGATTAATTGATTATTGTCATCGATAATTTATAATTTCAAGATAAAAATTACAGGAGATGGCAAGGTATGTATTAAACTATTATGTAATTAGTTCGAAAACATATATGTTTACGATATATAAGTATTAAATACATTCGTAAATTCCTCTGAAAAGATAGGCCCATCTACAAAACCGGAAAAGGGGCAGAATTATATAATAAAGACCACCCATAGACACATGTGCTGTGCTCTGCATTACATAACCTTCGTTGGAGAAATGAAATGATGTTAAATGGCACACCAGCATCAACTGGGCGATTATCTAAGACGTGCCTACTGTCCTTAATCTAAGAGGTGCCTGAAATAAACCTATAACGGTAAATCTTTTTGATCTTTGGGTTATTTTTCTGGAAGTTTTTCTTTAAACCCGTAACTGGTCATTTTTCCAGGGTTTAATGATATAAGATTTTTTCTTCTGGAATTCTGGGATATTCTCATTTACGTACATCTAACCATATAAGCAAGAAAAAGTCCTCGAAATTGGAAAGGAAGACTTCAGATAAAACATCGGCCTACCGAAGCGACGAGTAATAACAGATACACGGGCAAATTTCTGCTCACTTATAATTACTTTGAAGACCAAAAGATATCAGACAATTCATAAAAAAAGAACTGACTGTCACTAGATAAGAGAAAATGAAAAAAAATAGAAAAAGTCTGTACAATTACAATGTTTTTGTTGAGAAAAGGTTTACACCGCGGAGAAAACTTTACGGATTATATCTAAATTTTTCGTTTTCTGTTACCGAGTGACGTCCTCAGAGTCTCACATAACCACTTTTAGTCTTCGAAGGAATTATTAGTGACTTTGAAAGGCATTTAGTGAATGCGATATATAATAGACAGAAAACTTTACGGATAACATTCACTAGGTTTGTTAACTGCAACGTTTCAATGAGGATACTCTCACCATTATCAAGCAATGATACAATCAAGCATGTTACAGAGCGTTATATACAAGTGGATAACAATAAACTAATTAAGAGTAGAATCTGAAGCCATTCAAAATTAAACCACATACTTTTCAAAACTATGATGGTCAATGAGAAACCCTTAGCGGTAAGAAAATGTACAATTTTGCTAAAACAACAGTTGATACATATAAAGCCTTAATCACCATTACGAATACAGACATAAAAACAAAACTAAATTAGAACAAAATAATAACAAATCAAATATATTGATGTATCATTAATCTCATATAATCACCAACTCCTATGTGAGGATTAAAAACAGTTAGCATATAACGCACCACATAGAAAAGGATTGAGACAATTCTTAACAGTTAGCATGTGACAAACCATTTGTAACCAGGTTGAGACAATTTAAACCATATCCTGGTAACGTAATATAAGGCACAAACTGATAAGATTAAGTGGAGCATAATAATAAGGTTTTTCAAAACGAACGACAGTTGAACACACACTAAGCACCAAAAAACGCATATAAAACCCAATATCCCATATATAAAGCGACGTTCCATCAAGAGTTATTCCATTTTAAATAAACACTAGACACTTAAACTCGTCCTATCGCCGAAGAAGGCCAATAATCACAATAAAACCATAACATCAATCGATATCAAAAATAAATTAGTTAACAGTTCCTAAAATAAACGAGTATCCCGGTTTAGTTCTGGCTGGTTCCTTTAAGAATTTTCATGGGGTTTCTTCTAGTACTGGTTCACGGCTA